>CM042325.1:24945419-25657919 GCA_023566125.1 Zingel zingel
GAGAAACGCCATAACAGAGTGAAGATCCTAGACGCTCTGAACAAACTGAACACCGGTCCCGTTTCCTGTTTTGTAGAGCGCTGCTGTCGACTCCAAGTGTCTGCTGGTGCCACTGCCGAGCGCTGCTACTGCTAACGGTGAGTTTATCTGGGACAATAACCAGTCCTACACTTGGAATCTGGAAGATGATTCCAATGATAACTGCTTATTACAAAGTCTCTTTGGTCGCAGGTGAAAATCAAACCGTCTCCATAGACGCGAGCGGTGAAGCCACGACTCCGCACAGTGAGCACTCCACCTCCTCCCCTTCCACGCAGGCTGACGTCCCCGACCACGAGTACGCTCGGCCCTCTTCGCCGCTGCCCCGCGCCACCTCATCAGCGGAGGGCAGCAGGACACCGCGCCGTAGGAGCAGGCTGACAAAAAAACTCAACAGGTTTCAGACTGAGACAGCAGAAAGTTACTACCAGTGTTCGCGGTGTGAGATGCTGTTTCCAAACACAGAGCGACTCTCTGACCACGAGAGGAAGTCTCACCCGGTGTGCTCGGTTTGCGGAACAGAGTTCACCAGCCACCTGAAACTGCGCGAACACGTGACGACAGAGCACGGGCTGCTGCCGTACTCTTGCGACTACTGCCCCAAGAGGTTCAACCACAAAGCTCACCGCAACCTGCACGTGAAGGCGAGGCACACCGGAGAGAAAACCTGCCACTGCGACGTCTGCGGCAAAGGTTACTCCTGCATCAGCATGATGAAAACGCACAGGATGACCCACTTCGAGAAGACGTTCATCTGCGACGTCTGCGGGAAGAGCTTCTACCACGCCGGCCACCTGACGCGCCACAAAGTGGTGCACCAGGAGGAACGGCCGTACCAGTGCTCCACCTGCGGTAAGGGCTTCAATCAGGCCGCCAACCTGCACACCCACCAGGCGATCCACACCGGAGAGCGGCAACTCTGCTCCATCTGCGGCAAGAGCTTCCGCTTCCTGAAGAACCACGTCATCAGCAAACACTCAAACGATCTCCCCGCCGACGAGCTGCCGGCCAGAGACGCCATCATCACCTGCGAGGTGTGCGGGAAGACGTTCCCCCACATGTCGTATTTAAAAATTCACCAGAGGCGGCACACGGGAGAGAAACCGTTCCCCTGCGACATCTGCGGGAAGACTTACTCTATGAAGCAGCAGCTGAGGGACCACAGGTACACCCACACCGGGGAGAAACCCTACAGGTGTACCCTCTGCTCCAAAACCTTCCACCTGGCCACCAGCTTCATGAGGCACCGCAGCATCCACACCGGAGAGACGCCGTACAGCTGCCTCGACTGCGGCAAACACTTCCGGCTGCTCACCTTCCTGAAGGCTCACCTGCAGACCAAAGCTCACCTGAAGCAGACACAGACTGTCACCTCTGACCTCTGACCGCAGATCAGAGCTCCCGGTTACACTACATGGTCAAAAGTATGTGAACAGCTCAACATTCCTTCTATATGTGAGATGTGGAGTTAAAGTTAAAGTAAAGTCCATTGTTTGTTTTTGTTTTTTTTAGGTTGTTATATAATTGTGTAGCTTCCCGGTAGTGTTCTTTACGTATTCACGACCACACCATTTAAACCTTGCCTTGTTAAAAGTGCCTCACGAAAACGTGTTATTTTGTTCTGCTTATTAGTCGAAGGATGTTGACTTGCCTCAGGCATCAAGTCATGCTCCAGTAAGGGAAAAAAATAAATGCACTGTCTGTGCTCAAATTTAATTAACCTACAATTTAGCAAACAAGAAGATGGGAAAGACGTTTCACTGTGATTTCACAGGTACTGTCAAGGAAAAACAACCCGTGTCTGCACTGGTTGTAAAACTCCGCTATCAGTCGGCCCATGGGCACCACAACGCTTCAGTAATGGGTTTGTTTAACACTGAGCCACAGTGATGATCTGATGGAGAGTGACACTGCTGTGTGTGTGTATACTTTGCCCTTTGCTGTACCTTCAGCCCCACAGGTCTCTCATTCTGCGTGCCCTCTTGACTCCTTTCCTCTAACTCAGTTTTCATCTATTTTGCAGGGTATGTGGAAACATTTCAAAGTCAACAATGTCAAATGTTTCTTCACATCACAGCCCCTGAGAACACTGAGTTACTTTACAACATTGCACTAAATACTACATAACTCTTTTATAAAATATAATTTAAAATACTTCAATATCCACCCAAATATATGATTGAAGTATCTACAGGTATTAAACAATCCAGATGAGGGGTCATATTACACTATCTCAGCCATACGTGCGTGTGTGCGTGCGTTTATATGTGTGTGTGTTTATGTGTTTGGCTGAGAAACATTGATCAAACATAACAGGTTTGTTTGCAAGAAAACTCCACAGGGAACATTTAACCTTTAATGCTGCTCTGTTGAAACTACGTTAATTTTCAGGTGGGATACTGAAATACATGTCAGTGAGTTAATGTAAGCAAGAAATGGAAAGTTTAAACGTCAAGGAGACAAATGAGTGGTGAGATTAAACAGAAAAAAATGAATAAATGCAGTACCAAAATGTAATTCCACGAATCGATGACCTTTTTTTTATGAGTTTTAATACATTTAAATGCTTTTTTCATAAATCCATGTATAACTGCTTTTCAGGTGTATCAGTTTGTGAATTGATTATAAACAGTGTAAATGATTCCAGTGGCACACTCTAGACTCCGAAAATGATGTGAAACACGGTGTCAAACCGGTACAGACAGGTGGCTCTCTGCGTGTCGATACATTTTTCGGTACATTCAATCTGGCTGTTTACTCTAATGACTCGACTTCTTGTTCTATTGCGTTCCCTCTGACTCTTCGATGGAGCCTTGGATTCTTCTGTTCACTTGCAGCTATTTTACCTGGCTATTCATCAGTGTCCAACATTCAGGAAAACTTTTCTGAATGGCTGCCAACATCGCACCATCTGTCTCCACCTGTCCAGGGCTGGAGGTGCAGCATGAGATATTGATAGGTGGTGCTCCAGCTCCACCTGTAAGAAAAGGAGAGAAGGGAAAAGGTGCAGATTAATAACAGCACGTTATAACAGAAACATGTGCTGCACCACGAATTAGGCCCCCATCCACTGAGATAATCAGACATAATATGTCACCTTGATCTCCGCTGGTGTCGTCTCCCATCGAGTCATTCGGTGCCATTTTAAATGTGACAAATGTTCTGTGAAACTTGTGCTCTGAGCGAAGCCTGATGTATGTATCGATAAACAAACGCATGATTCTAGAAAAAGACAGAATGTTCCTTGATGTGTGTTTGAGAACAGCTGTTGGAAGCCACAGAAGTTTGTGCCCTGCTGAGCATCTGCCTTTGCAAATTGATTACCCAGGGGAGGCCTCTGCTCCCCCCCTCAAGACTAACTAACCACAGCTGCTGCTTTGATTAAAAGGTGAATGCAAGTCCGCCGTTTCCCCCACACACAGGTCCAACTCTGATCTGGGACCAACGTAATATGGGGAGTCAAGTCAAGTGACACCTATTTTATTTATATAACCCAATAGCACAAATTTGCCTTGGGGGCTTGGCAATCTGTAGCCTAAAAACCCTCTGTCCTTTTTGATCTGCGTATCTGATAAGAAATCACCCCCCCATCCCCAAAAAAAATCCCTTAAACTGGGAAACAATGGAAGAAACCTCAGGAAGAGCAACACAGAAGGGATCCATCTCCCAGGAAGGACAGGTGTGCAATAGATGCCATGTGTACAGAATAGACCAACATAATAAAATTACAATTCAGACAATCCATAGTACAAAAATGGTGAATCAGAATGTCTAGCAGCTTCCAGGTGTTGCCAAACAGCTAGAGCAGTCTGAGCAACACAACCTCCTCTCCACCATGTAACCTGGAAAGAGGACGAGCTACACAAACACACAAGCTAAACTGAAGCACATAGCACTTATACTGAGAGCAGGATGAAACAAAAACAGAGAGACAGACCAGAGGAGAGGCTGAATCTCCAGGAAGACAGAGATCCAGTCCACCATATGGAATGAGTCACCGATGCGTTATTATGGAACCCACGCAACTTTGAGGCAAGGCTCCGCCCTCCTACGTACTTCCGCTTAATTTTCATTTTCCTTCAGTACTCCGTCTGGGTTTGCGGTATAATCTTGGGTTTTCTCCGAACAAATCTTTGGCGGTCCAATCAGCGAACAGAGGGAGTGGCTGAGAACAATGACGTTGAGGTCTTGACGTGCACTAGTTTGAGTTATAGTTCCATAATGGCGGCGGAGAAAGATGCAGTCCGTTAAAGCCTGAGCAAAAACAATCTTTGCCGAGTATTGTTGTTGGCCATGATGTTGTGGCCCTCCTCCCCACGGAGTTCGGGAAAAGTTATATTTTCCAGCTCGCTCAGTTAGTGGTGAAGGAGTTGGCTAACGTTAGCGAAGCTAAGCCGATAGTTGTCGTCTCCCCTTCCCCCCTCGACCAAACGTTAGCGATTGGTTATGGCAGATCCAATAGTTTTAAACTTCAAGGAAGTACCCGCCTTCAAGGAAGTTAACACGTCTTTTCAATGGAGAGTGGCCAGACTCTTTTTACAAATTAAATTTGCGAGAGTCTGGTAGGACCAGGCTACCCTTCAACAGCATTCACACACTACTATGGGCCAGGTGTCCATGCTTACGCAAGGTAACGTAACCCGATTTGTTCAGGTCCTATCCCCTGATCAATCAGCTATCCTAACCTTAACCACTCGAGGTCGATGCCTAACCCCAACCAATCGAGCTGCTGCGTAGGGCGGGACTTGCCTAGAAGTTATGTGGGATCTATAATAACATGTCACCGACAGCCAGGAGAGAGAGAGAGAGAGGGGTCCCAGGACAGCACGGTCCAGCACAGAGAGGAGGAGGGAGAGAGACAGAGGCACACAGCAGTGCTTGTGGGACACAAACAACAGAGGGTTATTTGGCTATCAGAAAGTTATTAGGGCCCGAGCGCTGACAGCGGCGAAGGCCCTATTAAAACTGAAGGAATTCTTTTTCTTCTTTTGTTCTGGAAATGAATCACCTTTTTGGGGACCTTATAAAAACAAAAACTCACCAAACTTTGCACACTCATCAGGCCTGGTGAAACATTTGATATTTTAAAGATTTCATAGATATACGTGAAAAAATGCCTCGCTAGCGCCCCCTACAAAACTTAAAAATTGAGCCCCTGCAGTACATTTAACATAGACTCATGAAATATGGTATACATATGTATAATATCAAGACAAAAAAGCTCACTGGAATAATACCCTAAACCCAACAGGAAATCCACCATTTTGAATTGAAAGTTCAAAATTAGTGTGGTTTTTGCCATTTCCACATGTTGTACTTTAACAAACTCCTCCTAGAGATTTCATCAATATGAATGTTAATTAACTGTTCACACAATACAGTAACATGAGCTATTTAAATTAGCTGGATACATGGTTGAACGTAATCTGCTCTTACAAGTGTATCACCGTGTGTACTTCGTCCACAGCAATCCCCACCAATCTGTCTCAAAAAGTCCCAGTTAGAGAGTAAATATCGTAAACATATTCCTTGTAAATCTTAATCATTCCTCAAAAAATACAAGCAGATCCATCCTGGAAATGTACTTCCCCTGTTTCAGACTAAATGAGATCAGACAGGTAGGAAGGGACACACCCAGTTACAATTTTGTAATGTCATCATTAGATAAGATAAGAAAATAAGATAGACTTTATTAATCCCACACTGGGGAAATTCTCAAAATAAAAAAAAAAAACATCAGAATAACAAATACACATTAAGTAGACAGTAGCACCTCAAAGCCTGGTCTGACATGGATGGAAGCCATTAAAGAGCAGCTAAAACTGGAGGACAGAGGCAAAAGGGGTCAGTGTAAAAAAAACAAAAAAAAAACAGGATGAGACACACAACGATTGCAAATTATTGACAAGTGATCAAGTTGGACTGAGTCTGTTAAAGCCTGAGCCAGAGAAGAGGATGGTAAAATCACACAGTGTGTGTGCAGCTTTTATGACTGGAATCAGGACTTTTGACTTGTTGACAGAGAAATAATTTTAAGAAACTGGAAAAAAAAAAAAAAAAAAAAAAAACAGCAAAAAAAAGTGTTTAAGTCTCAGCAGTAACTCTCTCCCCATTCAAATTTGGCTTTTTTACTCAGCAGCATGGCACATGTCAGAGGTATTTTCGTTAAATTAATGCACACAAATTCATATTTTGTAGTATTAATTTGTGCAGGCCGTGAGGCTAGCCTGCAGCTGGAAGGCCATGTGGTTATTAGAGCTGTCAATCTTCCTCTATAATACCATTCAAATTCCATTTGATATTATTTTTAATATTCAAATAATATTCTAATTTTTAATGCTCAATTGCAGCCTGTTAATATGTACTACACTACTCAGGCTTGAGCAATGTCAATGCCACTACAAGCATGTGGTACTTCTAACATTAGCCTGGCCTTGAGGGGACATGCACGCAACTTTGTTTACATTCATTTTCCACCACGAGCACACAGCGACAAACACAAATTAACAGAGAACTCTGGAATGAAACATTATATAACAAGTGTAGTGAAGTGGCACTGTTGTAAAGGGTAACAGTGCTTGGTTAGCACAATGACATGTTAGAAAGCACAGCCAAAATGATTTGTCATAAACAAGGTAAGTAACAAACAATGCTACCTGCATTAAAAACCAAGCCAAACGGTGCTGTCACTACTATTTTAGTGATTAATAAGCAACCTGTTTCTTGCAGATTGTCACGTTACTGAGAATACAGCTATTAGAAGGTAATATATGAAGTTGAAGCTAACTCTGACAGCTGTAGGGCAGCTAACATAAACTTTAGCTTTCTCCATGAAGCTCCCAGCTAAGCTAATGCTACTATACCTCGCGACGCAGTTAGGAAACAACAATTAGCTAACTAATGTTAACATAAGCACTTTGGCTCGGTGCATGTCGATTTTAAAATCATGTTAAAACTATTTCCCGTCCTCCTTACGATTTCCAGCCGCAGCCTGTCACTCCCCCTTGTACTAACATTACTCGGTATGTAACATTAGCTTAGACCTCACAATGCCTTGTGTTTCTCACTCCCGCTAAGTTATTGTTCATAAGACGAGACATGATTAAGCAATTTTGAGTGCCAAAAATAAGTTCTTTAAATCAATGCGACAAATGAATTAAAGAGCACAAAAGCATCTGTTCTAGACATGTTATTTTGGTGCAAATAATTCCTACCAGACATGACTTAATACTAGTACACATTATTTACTCAACCTCTTTTTCACTGCCCCCTGAGCATTTCAGAAGCTGAAGTTTGCTGCACTCGGTTAAAGAAGAAAGAAGTTAAACATCTCAGAGAGGGAAATTGGTCTCCGGTTTATCCTGCCCTGCACCAAATTACATCCATGGACCAAAGAGAGGAACCTCAGTGTGTGCTCCTTCTTCCAATAGCTAATTAACTCTGGCACTTTGAACGGACTTGACCTTTGAGTCCTTTCTGACATTTCTGGAACCAAACATCGATTTCAGTTATCACAGCGACTCCACAGTTTTTCTTCAGCCTAATGAGCAGTGCCATGCCAAGTTTTTTCTGGTCTGATCCAAGTTGGGTTTGGGCAAAAGTAACAGAAGAATGCCCCTTTTGCCGCTAACCATTAGAGCCCTGTTGCAAGAGGGTAACCCTGTCTTCTAAAAATGAATTCGAACAATTTCTGTATCCTTTAATATTTAACCCAAACCGACATATTTCCCAAACCTCAATTAAGTGTCTTAGACCTAGAAACATACAGGACTGGCAAGCCTGGCATTCCAACCCTCTCTCCTAAAAATTACATTCCCATACAACTAAACTGCATTTTAAATTAAGTTTTGAGAGAACGTTTGTTTTTGACGTATTACAAATACGTTTCTAATCAAAGTCCTTGTAGGGAAGAGGACGGACGGGGTGGATGGATATATGGACGGGTCAAACAAACACGGGACTTAAGACCAAGAGACTGCTGTTCATGTCCTTTGTAAACCAAAAGTCAACGTTGACTTAATAAAACTTATGTACGTTAAGTTAATTTACAAAAGCATACGTACAAAGTAGTTTTTTTGCCTAAAGTTAACCAAGTAGTTTTGTTTCAATTCACAACTTTAACCATGTGTTTAAAACTGGATCGAGGCGGTGTTAAAATAAAATATAATCTGGGAGAAAATATGCTTCCCTTGAAAGGCAATTGACAATGCAGTTAAGTTGTATGTAAACGTAATTATTAAGAGACAGGGTTGGGTATCCAGTGTCAAAGTCCTGAGCGTTGTATGTCCAACCCTCTCTCTTCTGTATACAACTATATACAACATACAGTACTGAAAGGATGTCAAACAATCAACCTGGGCTTGTAAAAATGTCGTCAGTGAAGATTTACATATCCTCCAAACCATGATGGCAAAGCCAATTACTAGTATATAAACATCATTTTTAGGAGACAGGAATGGCAGCAGTTGAGGAAACAACTCCTGACAAATCGTCCTAAACTGCTTTGACTTCCTCAATCCATTAACATTACAATGAGTCAACACGTTTAGCCTTCTGTTAATTCAAATGAGAACATAAATTCTCCCCTAAGTCTGGTCTTACACTTTTGTAGATTGGAAACCTACACGGCATTAATCAGTTCATGCTCCATGTCTAATTATGATGATGAATAAATATTGATACGACCCCGAATTACATTATCAATGCATCACAGTGGAGACTATTAGATATGAAAAGCTACTAAATGGCTATGTTCTCTAGCCTATGTGAGAAGTGATGGTGCAATCAGAGGTGGAGGAGATTTAAGATGCTTCATGTCAGAGAAAACAGATGAACGTGGAAGGATTTGTGTTTTCAAATACAAGACAGGGTTCATCGTTTACAGACATTACATGCACTTGATTTAACACAGGAACATAACCATCCCCCCAATCCTAGAGTTGGCTACAGTGCTGTCAATATGACAACTGTGATTTCCATTGGATCAGAGTACTGTCACTTGGCTCCTGTTCTGCCAATCTTCCCAGCCCTTGTCACATGACCAATTAATGTTTCCATGATGACTATCCAAAATTCTGATACCATGGAACCAGCACTGGAATGGTTTTTGAAACAAGTGGCAGACTGAGCCTATAGAAAATGTGTCTTGTATTTAGATACACAATTTGTTTAAAATTAAAACAAGTGAATATTATGTTTTATTTAGTAGAATAACATTGTGTCCAATATTTCATATATTTCTAAGCAGATTTTCTATGCTGAGTTCTGACAAAATGTCCCCCCTGTGCCACCCCTTCTTAAAAAAAATCCTAGAATCGCCCCTGGACACAACTTTATGTGAGGGTTTGAGCATACAGTGCCTTGCGAAAGTATTCGGCCCCCTTGAACTTTGACCTTTTGCCACATTTCAGGCTTCGAACATAAAGATATAAAACTGTAATTTTTTGTGAAGAATCAACAACAAGTGGGACACAATCATGAAGTGGAACGAAATGTATTGGATATTTCAAACTGTTTTAACAGATAAAAAACTGAAAAATTGGGTGTGCAAAATTATTCAGCCCCCTTAAGTTAATACTTTGTAGCGCCACCTTTTGCTGCGACTACAGCTGTAAGTCGCTTGGGGTATGTCTCTATCAGTTTTGCACATCGAGAGACTGACATTTTTGCCCATTCCTCCTTTGCGTTTGTGAACAGCAGTTTTCAGTTCTTTCCACAGATTCTCGATTGGATTCAGGTCTGGACTTTGACTTGGCCATTCTAACACCTGGATATGTTTATTTGTGAACCATTCCATTGTAGGTTTTGCTTTATGTTTTGGATCATTGTCTTGTTGTAAGACAAATCTCCGTCCCAGTCTCAGGTCTTTTGCAGACTCCATCAGGTTTCCTTCCAGAATGGTCCTGTATTTGGCTCCATCCATCTTCCCATCAATTTTAACCATCTTCCCTGTCCCTGCTGAAGAAAAGCAGGCCCAAACCATGATGCTGCCACCACCATGTTTGACAGTGGGGATGGTGTGTTCAGGGTGATGAGCTGTGTTGCTTTTACGCCAAACATAACGTTTTGCATTGTTGCCAAAAAGTTTGATTTTGGTTTCATCTGACCAGAGTACCTTCTTCCACATGTTTGGTGTGTCTCCCAGGTGGCTTGTGGCAAACTTTAAACGACACTTTTTATGGATATCTTTAAGAAATGGCTTTCTTCTTGCCACTCTTCCATAAAGGCCAGATTTGTGCAGTATACGACTGATTGTTGTCCTATGGACAGAGTCTCTCACCTCAGCTGTAGATCTCTGCAGTTCATCCAGAGTGATCATGGGCCTCTTGGCTGCATCTCTGATCAGTCTTCTCCTTGTATGAGCTGAAAGTTTAGAGGGACGGCCGGGTCTTCGTAGATTTGCAGTGGTCTGATACTCCTTCCATTTCAATATTATCGCTTGCACAGTGCTCCTTGGGATGTTTAAAGCTTGGGAAATCTTTTTGTATCCAAATCCGGCTTTAAACTTCTCCACAACAGTATCTGGGACCTGCCTGGTGTGTTCCTTGTTCTTCATGATGCTCTCTGCTCTTTAAACGGACCTCTGAGACTATCACAGAGCAGGTGCATTTATACGAAGACTTGATTACACACAGGTGGATTCTATTTTTCATCATTAGTCATTTAGGTCAACATTGGATCATTCAGAGATCCTCACTGAACTTCTGGAGAGAGTTTGCTGCACTGAAAGTAAGGGGCCGAATAATTTTGCACGCCCAATTTTTCAGTTTTTTATCTGTTAAAAAAGTTTGAAATATCCAATAAATTTCGTTCCACTTTATGATTGTGTCCCACTTGTTGATTCTTCACAAAAAATTACAGTTTTATATCTTTATGTTTGAATCCTGAAATGTGGCAAAAGGTCGAAAAGTTCAAGGGGGCCGAATACTTTCGCAAGGCTCTGTATGTCATGTAGAGAGAGTAGGTTGCAGATGAGCACAATCGAGAGAACAAGAAGCCTTTTTGTAATACCAGGAGTAAATGCAAAGGCCCCACGATCAGATCCATTATCCAGATACAGAGCACAGGTTTGTAACAGATATAAACGGGGTCATAGTGGAAATTATCCACAAAAGTTCAGTGCAAAAGGCACAGAGATATTGTGATTCCCAACGAGAAGCTTGAATACATCTTCTTTGTTTTATATTTCATTCACGTAATTGTTCAAGAATAATCAGATCCAGACAGTTCAGTGCTTGAATGACAACGTACAGTGTATTTAGTTACAAAATATAGACATCCATGCTAATGGATGGGCATCAGAGAAGTAGATGAGGCTGCAGTAGTGATCAGAGAAAATTATATGAATGTTTTCATACTTTGCCATCCCCCCCAACTGAAACTGGATCGCCATTGGAATACATTTTAATCAAAAAGGTAACTACACCCATATAGGGGTTTAATATTCAAAACACAGATTTTGTGTGGAGTATTCCTTTAAGTTGAGGTTTAACGAGCAAGTTATTGTCATACAAAGCTGAACGTCCAATGATTTCATATACTGCCCTCATGTCACACTAAAGTAGCAAATGTGAAACTGCTCATTTGTGCAGCACTTCATAAATCATGTCATGCAAGTGTATTTATGTCACCTACTTTGTCAAAAATAGACTGCCTGTCCCGTATGTAACAATGATGCCAGCATGACATGAATTATTACCTTCAGTGAGATGAGAAAGGTTGGTGTAGGAGGCTCGACTTCACTCCTCACACAAGACGGACTGACAAATAACATAACATCGATCCAGTGTAATTACTGGAATGAACGATTCGGCGCAAAGATGCTGAAGCCAGAGGAGGGAGAGGAAGTGGATGGCAAGCGAGCAGGGGAGGTGTAGACATAACATCTTTGGTGTTGGCTAATATAAATGTGACTTTCACTCCCTATAAAAACCTTTTCTGCCGCTTTATGTGACGCAATAAACAGGACAGCTGAGAGGGAGAAAGAAGGAATGAGCATTTCATTGGCTGAAAATGAGTGTCTCTCTCAGCCCCAAAGATTCATATTTGTTTTATTCTAGTCATGGTGCACTTCCTACAAGCCTCTTGTCACATTTTCCAGTATGCTCGTTTAACCTTTCTCCTCAGATTTACACAGTCAGTCAGTCTGCTGCCTCACTGCTGGAGGACCCTCTTCTGGTTCATTTCATGACTTTCCTACAGATGGAACAGTCACAGAGGTACAACTGGATGCTGACAGATTCACAGTTTTCTTCTTCAGTTTGCAATAAATGCGAAATGGGCTTCACATCATTCATAGTCTCTGCAAAGGTAGACCGTGACAAAAGACAGCAGTAGTATACACCATAAAACTGGCTTTAGAAGGAATAAAATATTACCAGAATTGGAAAATGGGGCTAAAAATGTATGTCAGACAAGGGTGGAGTTGTGACCCAGGGGCGCGTTTCACAAAATGTTATAACTAGTGCAGTGCCCGTTTGGAACTGGCGATTGCTTGGCCTGTGGTATTGCTGCTTGTAGAATCCATCAAAACCAAATTGTACCCCAAAATGACTTACAGAAGGACCCCAAACCACTTACTATGCAACTATAGCCTATACTACTGACTTACAGTGTAGGCTACTTCTACATCAGAGGAAGACATTGTACTACTGTATTTACCTGACAGAGAATGCTGCAGATTCAGAATAGTAAAACGTACCTGATTTTAAATGTACTTTAAGTATTCAAAGTAAAAGTACTTGCATAACAATTTATTCTCTTAATGTCTATATTCTAATAAAAAAACTGTATGGGCTGTGGCATTTTAATTAAGTTAGTTTTAGGTTAATGTAATTGTGCTTACCATCTGTGGCCCAGTTTACATTCTGACTTACAATTCTGGTTATCAGCGTGATCTGCATGAAGCTCTATACTTTGCATTATTTCCCATGGGACAGTGAATGCTGCACACATTTATTTAGCGAGAACACACGGGCTTGGACAACAAGTACGTGGCTTCACAGCTGAGGAGGACCGGGAGTGTTTAAGATAGATATATGGGTTGTATATTAACCTTATGTTAACGGATGCTTCACATATGACCAAGCAGAGTATCGGGAGCAGCAGCAGTAACAGGAGCAGCGGTAGTACCGGGAGCACTATGCGCCTGGCCAATAAATGTTATTGAAGGGCGGGTCTTGGCGTGGCCATAGTGGGATTTGTAGTGGATTTGTAATATCGCGAGCGGCACCGGGAGCTGGACGGCCGCTGCTGAAGGCTTCCCTGCGGAATGCAAACGTGTGATGGTCAGGAAGACATTTTGTCAGGGGGGAAAAACAGATCTTAAATGTAACGAAAATGTAACGGAACGTTGAAGAAATGTAGTGGAGTAGAAAGTATAGATAATTGCTGCAAAATGTAACAAAGTAAAAGTCAAAAGTATGCACTATTGATTGTACTTAAGTAAAGTACAGATACGTAAAAAATGTACTTAAGTACAGTAACAAAGTATTTGTACTTAGTTACATTCCACCACTGAGGTTTAGTGGCTTGACGGTTAACGGGGAAGTAGGGGATTTGATTTGCAGAGTTATTTTGGCGACTTAATTAACCCGACCCAGGGTGAGTCTGATGAAAACGGATGTATCTGCCTGGTTCAACTCGGAGATTTTCTCGCAATGCACCGCTATGTGAAGGAATAATCTCCAAGATTGGGCTACGTTATGTTCTGTCAGCTCACAGCAATTTAATACAATAGCAGGAAAAGAGTCCCGCCCCCCACTGCTCTAAAGCGTTCTGCATGTGGCGTCTGCTGATGTGCAGGTTACCTTCTCCCCAAACACAGACACACATACAGATACGTCTCGCTTTATAAGATAAATAGCCTGCCTATAAGTGGCATCATGCTGCACTTGTGTGGTTGTGCCTTGCATATGTGGGATTCTGATATGTCCTTAAATTCGGGAATTGTCGGTTTTTTTTTATTCAAAGACAGTCCAAAGTAGTGCAACTTTGCACATTTTTGTGGGTCTGAGGTGTATGTCACATGTCAACTGCCAAAGCTCCACTGCTCTGTCTCTGGTCCTCAGGGCGAGAGGGGGAGTGGCCAGCGGCTAGAGCAGCAAAAGTGTGCTTCTTTTAGAGATATATATTTAACGATATATTTTGCATTTCTAATCCAAACGACGTCAAAATTGTCACTGCACTTACTCATGCCCGACACCTGTCAAGTTTGAAATCCATCGGACTAACTGTTCGAGAGATATTCGCATAACATACAGACAGACATTCCTGCAATTTATAGATAGATGAGATAATTTCCTATCACATTTTTACTTATTTTTCACTAATTTAAACAGACGGCATGATTTCCACCAACTGCGGAACGGCTGCGGCTCGTCTCAGCTGCGTGGCGGGTCTGTGCTTCGCCGTCCTTCAATACCCACCAGGTGCGAATTTGTTGCGGAACGGCTGTGGCCATGACTGACAGCTGAAGTCACGAGGACCCACAAGATCTCACGAATTCACGTATGATCGTGCGATATAACAGGATGTAGTTTCTACAGTGGGGCAAAAAAAAGTATTTAGTCAGCCACCAATTGTGCAAGTTCTCCCACTTAAAAAGATGAGAGAGGCCTGTAATTTTCATCATAGGTACACTTCAACTATGAGAGACAAAATGAGAAAAGAAAATCCAGAAAATCACATTGTATCTCACGATACATGGCCCCATTCATTCTCTCTTTTACACGGATCAGTCGTCCTGGTCCCTTTGCAGAAAAACAGCCGCAAAGCATGATGTTTCCACCCCCATGCTTCACAGTAGCTATGGTGTTCTTTGGATGCAACTCAGCATTCTTTCTCCTCCAAACACAACGAGTTGAGTTCTTACCAAAAAGTTCTATTTTGGTTTCATCTGACCATATGGCATTCTCCCAATCCTCTTCTGGATCATCCAAATGCTCTCTAGCAAACCTCAGACGGGCCTGGACATGTACTGGCTTAAGCAGGGGGACACGTCTGGCACTGCAGGATTTGAGTCCCTGGCGGCGTAGTGTGTTACTGATGGCAGCCTTTGTTACTTTGGTCCCAGCTCTCTGCAGTTCATTCACTAGGTCCCCCCGTGTGGTTCTGGGATTTTTGCTCACCGTTCTTTTGATCATTTTGACCCCACGGGGTGAGATCTTGCGTGGACCCCCGGATTGAGGGAGATGATCAGTGGTCTTGTATGTCTTCCAATTGCTCCCACAGTTGATTTCTTCACACCAAGCTGCTTACCTATTGCAGATTCAGTCTTCCCAGCCTGGTGCAGGTCTACAATTTTTTGCCTGGTGTCCTTCGACAGCTCTTTGGTCTTGGCCATAGTAGAGTTTGGAGTGTGACTGTTTGAGGTTGTGGACAGGTGTCTTTTATACTGATAACAAGTTCAAACAGGTGCCATTAATACAGGTAATGAGTGGATGACAGAGGAGCCTCTTAAAGAAGAAGTTACAGGTCTGTGAGAGCCAGAAATATTGCTTGTTTGTAGTTGACCAAATGCTTATTTTACCGGAGAAATTTACCAATAAATTCATAAAAATCCTACAATGTGATTTTCTGGATTTTCGTTTCTCATTTTGTCTCTCATAGTTGAAGTGTACCTATGATGAAAATTACAGGCCTCTCTCATCTTATTAAGTGGGAGAACTTTCACAATTGGTGGCTGACTAAATACTTTTTTGCCCCACTGTATAAACAGAACCACAAACTTGACTTCAGGCCTGTCTCCACCCATTATGACGTTTTCAAGGTGTAGTGCAGGGAAATATGATCCGCCGTGAGCACGGTGTATGTTATTTTGAAAATTAACCAGATGTTTTATTTTGTTTCTGTGCTTGACTTCCTGTCCCGCACAATCTGCCCTGTGCTAAATTGCTGTGGAGCTCTCCGGCATCCGTCAAAAATAGAAGCTCTGTGTATCTGCTCCAGAGGGCTGCGGGTTGCCGGAGCTTGGACAGAGTCGGAACGCAGCCGTTCCGCAGTCAGTGAATATACACACATTGACTTTAATGAGAAACCTATTGATTCCGCCGCCATTCTGGAGCGGATCCGCAGCCGTTCCGCAGTTGGTGGAAATTGGGGGTAAGAATCCCATTAGACATGCAAATGTATCTCCAAGGGGTGCTAACAAATTGATTTTGTGAAATGGGCCACTGGTATTTGCACGGAATTCTTGCCAAAATCTTGGTGGGTAAATAGGACATACATAGAACCTCAAAATCCCATTGACATCCCTTTCCTCTGCAAATCTCACAATTTGAAACTGCAAACGGGCAAATCTCAACGACCCACCGAGTTGATGTCAACTCTGTGGCTCCTCCTTATTTTGCTCTAGTCTTTATCTTTGTCACATCCCAACATTTACATAGGCTACACCACTGATCTGAGATCAGGTAGTCTTCTGAATAGGTCGCGCAGATCTCAGAAATCGTATACATTGTCTGGAGCTCCTGAAGTCAAACCAAACCAAATTTGCAATTAGCCATCAATTTTCGTAAAACGGCCCATATTTGAGCTTTATATAATTGATTTCTCGCATAAAAAAAGTCTCAGAAGTGAATTTAATAACGAAATAGCAGACAGACAATGTAAAACGTCGCAGTGTCTGAAATATGAGACCTGCCGTCTCGTCGCCAATATATGTGTATGTGGTTCCTCAACCAATCAGCGCGCAGCTCATCTAAATATTCATAAGCATACCATATTTGTGCGAAATAGAGACATTCCACAGGGATGCATAAGGGCCCAAAGAAGAGCAACTGGGACATTTTCAGCCATTTTCAGAGTCAAGAAGGTTATTAGGGTTTAACCTCTGGGCATCATGTATGTCTGTACAAAATATTGTGCCAATCGATTAATAGATGGTGCAACACTTCAAATTTCAAGGCAATCCATCCAATAGTTGAGATACTGTATCTCTGTTTGGACCAAAGTGGCACTTCACAATCTCATACAGTAGGTTTGCTTCTCCAACTTTGACCTCTTCAACAGTCATCTCCAGCACGGATTGACCCTTCAAGGCCACAGACCTGGAAGAATGATGATTACCAGTGTACATGCATGGATGGAGGATTTGTGGCAGCCGAAGCTCGACAATGAGACTAATGAGATTTCAGTATCATCAATCTCAAATTTAATCTTAGAGGCTGACAGTGATAAAAACACACACCAACAATGATAATTGCTTCAGCTCCAACATTCAGAAATGTATAATCTGTTCACATGAATCACACGTGACACATTTACATTTATTCAAGGCTATTATCTACATAATCAAAGCTGTAAAAGCTCAAATCACCTCCAGCACAGTCAGCTGGCACACAATGAGTGGACCGATTCCCAATCCACCTCAAAGTCACAAGGTTAACAAACAGATCCTTCATTATAGCAACAACAATCTTCTTCTCCCACACAATTAGTGCCAAAGCTCCCAGCGGAGCCCTGACAGCACGGGGCTGCCGTCTGTCAGCTCCCCTCTCCGTCCAGGATGATGATAAACGTCCTTTCACGGCCCTTTTCTTCCCTCTGCTTTCTGCTGCTGTGCATTCTTAAAACACCAGGCGCAGTGTGTTTCCGGAGAAGGCGGTAAGCAAACTAAGCTGAGACTGCTGAGGGCCCCGGGGGCCACAAGAGGATCCCCAAACACATCAAAAAGGAGAACAATGGGTTTCCTTTTTGAAATTTGGTGTCTTCTGTGTCTTTTCTGTGTTATAAACTTTATATTTTGATTTTAGTTTTTTACCATTATTGGCCCTGGCATGTTGTCTTCTTTCATTTCCTGCTGCTTCATCTACTCAAATTTAGTATTTCTATCTCTTAAGTAATATTATCATGTTTTTCTGTATGGTTGCATGTGTTTTCTTTAGGAAACAAACTGGAAAGAGCACAGAAGCTTTGCCAGGTTCTAATTATGGCATTGGTATGGTGTTGTTTCACACGTTACAATCTTAGTTTTTAAACGGTTGTTTCTGTTGTAGGCACAGAAAAAGGTTACAGTGCTTTTATAGCTTACAGTAATAACAAAAAAATATTAATATATGCATATCCCTGTTAAAGTCATCTTTAACCTTCTGCAGGCTTGAAAAGTGGCTATAGGAAGATTGTAATTTAATAATTTGATGGAATCAGTCACCTGAAGCATAGGCAGACATTGATAGTATATGGGTAAATTTAATCTCTTAAACTTCAGCATATTTTCTCACCTGTAACAGAATGATCAGATACGACGATCAAAGCCAAAAAAGGTCTTATAGGTCCAATATGTAATATATGTACTGTAATAAATCCAAAAATGACACCAATGCCTCATCAAATATTAAGGAAAGATGTTAAGCTGAAATACTATCTTTTCTGACAATGTTAATGTCAGTTTTTTTTCTTTTTGAAATTTACGTTCCGTGACGGAATTTATGTTTTGGCCTGTGTGTTGTTATCAACTGCCCAGTTTGACAACCAGGCCGGGTTGCCAGATATACCTGTAGAAACGTAAACCCAGCGCGCTACAGCTGTAACGTTAGTACAGCCATGAAAGCAGCACTCAAACGAACGGGATCAAAGGAGATAGATTCTACATGACAAAAAAAAACGGCATGTTTCTAACAGTTGCGTGACCAGAGACGTAACAAACCCCGGGTAAATATTGGAGATGTATTTGAAAGATGGAGACAGCTTAGAGCCCAACAGGACGCAGAGTTGGCTAATTTACTTCTGAACAAGCATTAGCTTCGGGTTAATTTATCACAGCTACAAGGGACGGGCATTTTATGTAATTTAAACATTTGTGTACTTGCATTGAATTATATAGTGGTTACTCGCAAAAACAATTGAGACACAGCCAGTAAAGTGATTCCCGACTGGTCCTGGCTAACAAGCAGGTAGCAATCCACGGCTGTTTACAACGTGTACAATGGTGAGTTATTTTAAGCCAAGAGAGGGAGGCTGTGAATCGGGAAAGAGGACCGCGAGTTTGCAGTGTGTTTAGCAATTGTTACCACAATTCTAAGCCAATGAAGTGTGTTCAGTCGGGTGGAATAGGACGGCAAGGTAGTGTTATTTTTAGTAGTTCATATCCTGGCGTGTGGAGAGGACGACGAGGTTGGTCGGGTTTTTAGCGGTTCCTACTGTAATTCTAAGCCGAAGAATGTGTGTCTGTCAGTTGGGTACAGAGCTCCGCGTGAGCATGGGCTTTTATGACTGTCAATATAGCCAGCATCTAACGTTAGCTACTCCGCTGTCTAACATTGTTGAATGCTGCAGTCTCAGCCTGGCAACCAACGTGAACTTAGAGTCTGGGCAGGAAGGGGAGGCGACTCTCTCCAGTATTTTGAATTTGTACTGCAGTAACTATTTTAAACACTAGCTGTCAATGTTACATATTGGACCTTTAAATTGTGAGACTTGACACGCTGTTATGTGATCTTAGTGTGTGGCGGTTACTCTGCAGGTAAGCTGGCCATCAAAATAATGATATAATATGATTAAATAATATCTAAGGAAAACCAGACGCACATAACATAAAGAAGCCGTTTCATGACGACTAAAAACCTCCCACCCCCAAAAAATTTTCAAAGCATCAGCCCAAACAGATGACTCCGTTCACTTGGAAAACCGTTTCAGGTACTGTAACCTACAGCACTAATGGGAACTTTTTCTCTGTTGCTTATTGAGCCCATTCAGTAGTTATAGGGAGTAGGGAGTAGGGATGTCGAGGCAGAAGGGGTTGATTGGGTTGTGACGAGGCGTTCAGGAGCTGAACAGCTTGGTCAGAAACATGAAACGCCTCTCGACCTCTCTGTACCCACCCGTCTCCGCAGCCATGACAATGCTAACTAATGCTTTAAACAGCAGGCTCATTTTCCCAGCATGTGCTTAGCAGAGACGGTGTATGACAGCTGAAAGGGGCCTTGATTCATTGTCATGTTCAATTTGCCCGATAGGTGTGAGCCAAGTGGCTAGTTGAGAGGAGATTCTGCTTGACGGGCCAGGCTTGTCCTCCGAGGCTAAGCCAAGGCAGCCGTGGTCAGGATTTCCTTCCACGTGTGAACGTGCCAAGGCCTGCGAGAGAATGGATGAAGAACACCCACAGGACGAGCAGTAATATGCTCATCCATAACGCGCTGGGCAAATATCCCATAATTACTGCACACATTGGGGTCCAAACATACATTAGCATTGATCATTACAGCACAAAGCTACCTGTTTGAACCAAGTGATGACACCAATCATAGCCTAAATGAATCACACTTAGCACTAGTGGCTAGTTACCTCAGAGTGATTACTTTCCAAGTAAATTAGAGGCGCACATCTGTCATGGAGGTGCTACAGATGCTTTGTACACCCGTAGATCAGCATTACAAACCAGAAGAGGAGCTGTGGATTTCCTGTTGTGGTTGACTGTGCTGAGAGGGACTTTTGTTTTGCTTTGCAGGTAATGCCGTTTCAGTAGAAACAAACTGTTAAGCTTTCCTCCTTTCCGTCTTTTGGGTAAAAGTAAATGGAAAAGTAGTTCCAAAATATGGCGTCAGTCTCTCCGAGACACACTAGTGCTATAGGTTTTCCATTTTTATGTAGGTCAGCTATGTAAGCTCACAACATTTTTTGCAGAAATGTCACTGAACAACGATCTTTTTATGGTGCATAGAATACTAAGCTGTTAAAATAATAATTATTGACATATTCATCATGTTTTAATGTTAAACACACATGTAGCACAGTGAATCCTTAAAGGTTAACTGTATCTGTGGATGGCTACCTTACCTACAAGGCCGATAAACCAGACAAATTTAAAAACAAATCACAAATAGGTCGATTTATCCTTGTTAATATGTTGGACTCATGTTTATGGATATGTTTTGTATTTAAAAATAGAAAAACGTTAGACTTCATAAAAAGGTATTGTATTCATAACCAGAGGTTTATGGGCTGGGTCCGGTTTGACTTCTCAGTCGGTCCAGATGCGGACCTTGGTCCGGACTTTGAGAAGCTCTGCCATATACCATAAACATCCCAATCCACCATGGAGGATCCAATTAATAATCTCTGTTAGCAACGGGTTCTCTCTCTCTCTCGCTTTCCCACATTTCTCTGCCAACCAGCCCACCTTTCCATGCCTATTCCCCTTTTAATTGGCAAGCAAAGAAAAGTATCCAACACCAATTAGGAGTCAGCGTGAACAAGAGGAGTTAAGAAAAAGCTCAGGTTGAATCCAGAGGACTCCCAAAATGCAGCCAATCTACTGCGTTCCCACGGCCGCGGAACAACCAGTGTCTCACACATGCCAAGGCGCATTAGCAGAGATTTAACCTCACTGTTCCCATCTTCCCTCGAGAAGGAAGCAGGAGCGCCGGTCACCCCTGACAGAAACAAAGAGAAGGACAAGAGTAAATCTCTGGACAATTTCAGAGGCAGGAGCAACGTTTCAGAGGGACAAATATTGTGCCGCGTCTCTGTAAATACCAGCCATAAAAACAGACATATTCTTTGGTCCTTGGAGAGCTTTCGAGACAAAGTGGCTCAGATTACGGAGACAGCAAGGGCGGTACGGTTTATCAAATGGACAAACTTGTGGATCATGGAGGTGAAGCGAGCTCTTTGGATGGGACATTAAAGTGATATTTCACTTTCCTCCACCACTTTTACTTTTTAGCACGCTATCCAGCAGCACATCCCTCCAGGTAATGAAGTTCATGTCATCCTCGGCTGGTACAGCCTTCCAACAGATTTCTGTTTTTCTCACTGCTGATCAATACAAAAGAAACAGGAAATTAGCTTTTTTGAAAACTGTGACTTATTTGTAATATTTAGTTAAAGAGGCAAATAAGAAAACAAATCCACAATTTCAAGTTTAAAAGGTTCCAGCTCCATTCTCATTCCAGCTCCAGAGCTGCATTTTTGAGCCGAGAATCAACTCGTAAATGTGATTTATGGTCTCATGCAGCCTTTCATCTGGAGCCATGAAGTTGCTGACAGGATCAGGGACAGTGGTGAGAGACAGCAGCGGAGAGCTGAGTCACTGCATCATGTCAAATCTCAATAAAAGTGAAAATACACAAAAGGTGTTGTTAAAACAAAACAGCTTGGTCTGTAAAGGTTCCCTTAAAATATTTAGAATACTAAGACAGCGTAGCTCTACACTGCAAAGCAAAAACAATATTGTTTCTCTTATCGTGTATGAAGCCACCAAGTGAACATTCATACATTCACAAAAAATAGATTCTCATTTTAAAATGAGTTAACTGGAAAAACCTTAAAAAGCTGGAGACTGTGAAACCGATTAACCATAGTTTAAAAAATTATGATGAATTCAAATCATAAATCTGTAGTTCTCATTGTAAACTGCGTATGTGGTGTTCGAGAACAAACCTCGACAGTCATAGTGGTCAATTAAGACAAAATACAGATATTCTCTGGAACACCTGCACGACAAAGGTGACTGGGGGCAAGTGAGTGGACGTCAACACGGAGAATTCTTGGCACATATGAGGCATGATTAAGCAGCCTTATTGGCAAGTCATTTGGGTGAGAACAAAAGTCATGGGGGGATGGATGAGGGGGGGAAACACAGCACCTGGAGACTAATTAGCTATGACATCCAAAGCCTGCTATCAATTTGTAGCATACACAAACAGGAGCTCTGGCAGGACTGACCAGACCAAGGCAGCCAGAGAAGAAAAAAAAAGAAGTGCATTGAAGTGTAGAAAAGGGGGGATATTAATTATTACATTAATGCGACATGAAGACTCCTCTACTTCTTTAAAAAATGCTTTTATCTTTTTTTTTTTTTTATATATATTTAAATCCAGTATCCAAATTGTTAAAGAAAAACTCAGGAGTAGCACAGCTGACATTCTTATACGTGAAGAAGATTTGGGAGACTTTGACGACTTACAGACACATTTAATTAAATCTTGATTGAGGAGAATTTAGGATTACACAGTACAGTGTAGTGCCATCCCAACTCTTTAAAAGTTCCTGTCTTCCTGAAGGTGTATTTAAAGCTATAGTGCTTAGTTTCTGTTGCCCCCATGAGGAATTCTAAGTAATGACCACAAAACTGTTGGCGCATCCACATGATACAAGCCTTATGTGATCGCGTACCCCCCACCCCTTCTCCACGCAGTTGCTAGTAGCCAAGGAGGACACGGAGGATTAAACAAACATGATGGACTCTTCAGAAGAGGTAATTATTTTCACTCGAGTTTCTACGTGCAAAAGTCACCGGACGACACTAGTTTCTGAACATAGCCATACTGAGAAATACAGAGAGTTGTGTGGAGCGGATAGTCTTAATTAGCTTTATATCTACTCTTTGGCAATGGCTTTAACATAACGGGCGTTCAAGAATATCAAAACGTTACGCACTAAAGTTTTAAACTCATGCTGGAGGTCTTAAGTTTAGCTGAAACTTCAATGTAAACAAAGACATTGCGGGCGCCATGAACACTGTTCCTTACCTAAATCATTAACCCAAACACATCAGCACAGACAGAAAATAATATTGGCCTGACTGTACTGCAGTAAAGCCTATCTTAGGTCTGTGCGTATGAATGTGAGTATGCGTTATGTGTTAAGGATGAGGCAGCACCGTCTTATCATACAGCGGTTACGTTTTCCGGCTTTAATTAAGGGATTCATTAATTATTAATCAGGAAAGTGTTAATTAGATTAGATATATTTCGATTATTTTCCTGGCCAAGACAGCAGCAGCACATATGATGCACATTTGTAATATAATAAATAGAGATAGATATCAGAAAGATATTGTCAAAATGATGAAATAACTATGTACCATGAAGAATATAACAACCGTTCAAAACCTTTGAAATAAAAAAAGAACATATTTATTGAACACGTTTGGGCTCCTCAGAGGATGAACACCTGATTCTGAGACCTATTAATGTGTTACGACCTCTTTTGGAGTTCTTGAATATTCTTAGAAATAATGTGTGAGTGTTTAACTCACACATTTTGGTCAACGTAAACGTATCTGCGTGAATTATTAATCTGACGTGGTAGTTAAGGGGTCATCACACACACACTTTTAGCAATAGCAAATTGGTTGCAGGTTGTGACCATCTTCGTGCAGTAATGGCGACTGCATAGAGAGGACGATGAGCTCCCTCTATTCCCATGATTCTTTGTTAGTCTCACGTCACAGTATGAAGGCGCTGTAGAATGGGGTTTCTCTCAGGGTTAAAGCTTGTGACTGAACCTTCAGAGAAACCCTGGTGTTTACGACAACAGTGATAGTGCCGCTGTACACAATGCAGGAGTAGAGAGGACGGAGACGGGGACAGGTGGCTTCAGATGAAAGATGAGGGGAGTGGGGTACAGTATGTCATCAATTCATTTGAACTGCAGCCTGAATCCCAAATGACGCTCCTGCACAATTTCAAAGACGTTGCAACAGATTGAACGCTGAGCCTGCTTTAATTAGGAGCGCAGACATGCAAATCCATTGCAGTATCAAAGACGGCTTTAATTACTACAAACCTGTTTATTCAGAAGATCTGTTGTGTATCGTTGAAAGAGTAGTAGTAGTAAAACTCAACAGAAGTACATTTCCAGGATAATTGCCTGACATGGATGTCCCTCACCTTCCGCTCAGTGTGTGTTGCCGTTCTCAAACTTTGCGTTCGCTGCGGGAAACGACAACCTTCGAGCTAGCAGGCTACACGCTGAAAATGGCAGATTTTGAAGAAAATTTGGATCATGCAACAAGGCAGGCCTGCATGGTTCTTTTGGGGAATGATTATAAATATTTATAAAGAATATGTGGACCCCCTTCAAAACGAGATGGTTCATCTTAGGAGGCTTTCCATCAATATGTTTGCATGATCTCAGGACACACACACACACACACACACACACACACACACACGCACGCACGCACGCACTCACTCTTGAGTTAAACCAAACAGAACTTGCCATATATTCCATTAGCCAATCACATCATTGCATCCCTGCTTTAAAATCTGTTCTTCTCTCTGCTGCTGTCAGGTGTCTTCAGGCAAATCGAGCAATCATCCAACCCATTCACCTCCAGTCATCATCCACAGCACCCTGGGTCCTCCTCCAGAAACCCCGCTCCCGTAACATCCATCCAGAGCTTCAGGCTCCTTCACCACCACCAGTGTCTAGACTCCATTTGGAAGGGGGGGGGGGGGGGGGGAGAGGATGTTCCTGCCTACTCCTGGCTTCTCTACCACTTATAAAATTATTTACATAGCAATGGCGTCTAATCGCCAAAGACTCCGTACAGTTCAACCTTGTGCATTATGTGATGAATACACCTACCAACGAAGTCTCTCCTGATTGAAATGACACTGAAGCCAAAGTCAGTGTTGGGACACTGAGGTTCGTCAGTGACCACAGTGGCCTTCATGTCGGCCGTCCCACTGCGGCTGTTTCAGCATCATCACTCTGCAGAGGTTTAAGCCGCTGTCACTTTCACCACTTTGCATTCCGGCTGCGAGTCCTAATGAGGAGCGTGGAGGTGACTCCCCGACCCCTCCCACCCCGCTGTCCAACCACATCAATCCAAATGATGTCATTTAATCCTCGGTGGACGGGCTCACGATGGAAGCTCCTGGAAAAATGCAGCAGAACCTTTGACCTTCATTTTGCAGAGAAAGACAACGTTATCCAGATGTTGAAAAGACATGGAGAAACTGTTTACGAGCTGTCAACAAGTGAGTCAGCTGCAGACAGTGACAAGCTGTGACTGGATGCGTGGCGTTGGATCTGCCCCAAAAACAAAAAAAAGATTCCGTTCATAGTGCGAGTGAGTCATTTTGTCATGCTGGCGTCAACACGTTCTTGGCTTTGCTGAGGAATTTGATGTGTAAATGTAATTTTGTCATTGAACAACTGTCTGATCCTAGGATCAGTATGTCACCAGTCACCCATGTGGGAACACTGGTACCGCTGTTTCAAATGAGTCTGTTTATGACAAATGAGTCTCTGCTTTAATTCTGTTAGCACAAACTTGGGCAAAATAATATCTGCCCTTGGATACAATCTCAAAATAATACAAAAAAATGGCAACACTTTATAACAAGGCTACATGAGTTATGAATTCCTGCATGTAGTACTTCATGAACAGTAATGATCAGTATGTACAAGGATTAATAGTATATCATGCATGACTCAATGCAGGAACAATACAGTAATTAATGAATCAAATAAGGTTTTTATCATCATGATTTCTGATTTCATTGGTAAATCTGTAGTTCAAGTGACAGGCTAAAAAAACTGAATTGTAGTGTTGTAATCATGATTAACTAAACATTACTTCTTCATTACAGTACTTCATCAGCTTTTACAACCTGGTTCATCTTTAACATTGATGAATAAGATATGATTAATGGCGGCAGATGCAGCAATCGTCTTTGAACAATCAAATAAAGTCAACCCCTCGGTCTGTTTAGGCATCAAATTGCAATTACAAATGCAAATGAAATCATTTTGGACTTCATGGAAATCATGATGATTGAAAAACCTTAATTGATGCATTAATTAATGTATTGCTCCTGCATTAAGTCATGCATGACATACTATTAATCCTTGTACATTACTGATAGTTCATGAAGTACTTCATGATAATTCATGTACCCTTATTATAAGGTGTTACCAATAAATCTAATAACATTTCTGGCAGCGTTGTTCCAGAGCTCTTTTCACTTTTAGAATAAAAGTGACACAAAATGTCTCCACAGCCCCTCCTCTGCTCAGAATAGCTGATGCGTGCCACCCAGCATGGCACAAGACTTGTGGCTCACACATAATGAGTGAAGAATACACTGAATGATGATTAGCAGACGCCTCTGTTGCCCTCAGGAGGGCACTATAAATATTAAACAATTAACTTTGTTATTGTTTCCTACAGGTGGGGCACAGATTTCACCCCAGTGAATGAACCCAGACGTGGAGCAGAATTTTAACAAGGAAGCTGGTCTCACAGCGCTTCATGTGTGGTATGATGGTGTCATTTTATGGGTGATTAACAGAAATTCCTTGGTAACAGTAATTATTAACGACACATCGGCCGGATCCCTATCCTGATTTATAGATATACAGGCATAAATGTTTTCGTATCGACTATTAAATACCACTGTCCCTGAAATACCAGCCTGCGCAGGAACCTGCATGTTAATCACCGTCTTCCTCTTCAGTTCAGGTCCAATGAAAAGAGATTGCTCTCATATATTTTTATTACCGACTTTTGTAAAATAGAATAAAAATATATCAGCTACCTCTTAATTTTTTTTTTTTTTTTTTAACGAAAAAATACTCAAGTAAAAAAGTAGACAATTTAAGAAAAACATAAAATACAAAGCACACAATAGAGACTCCAGATGAAATACATTAGCAGCTTATTAGGCACAGTTGAAGGCCAACGAGTCAAAGTGTGTTTTAAGATGACTGTTACAAAATGGCAGGAAGAAGTAATTTCATAGTTTTGGGGCAACTATTGAGAAGGCCCAGTCCCATGGATGGATTACTGAACGGGCCTATACCGGGCACAGATCCAGGGGCCCAAAGTGTCACCTGCAAAATGTCACTCAAAGACAAACATGGGACCACAAAGAGACAAAAAAACACGGAAAGATGCACACAGACTACAAAAAGACACGAAACAACAACAACAACAAAAAGAGGCAAAACCACCACAAAGCCTATGTGTCGTGCTCCGGTGGTGGGACGTCTGTGCCCAGGGGCTCATCGTCTCATAATCCGTCCATGCCCAGTTCCCAGAAAACTCAGTCCTGCATTGAGGGACAGACCGGAGCATTTGGTCAAAGGGTCTCAGTCACTGACAATGTGATATGGACCTGACAACACCTGCTGACGGATCAGGAGGCTTCAGACAGCTCTGCCTCAGCTCACATTCATAGCCTGTCCAGTACCAACACCGTCCCTCCCACGTCTCACAGATGCTGTGGTATTGTGTTGTTTTTTTTAGATTATTTTGGGGGGCTTTTCCCTTCATTAGCTAGGGACAGTGGATAGACAGGAAACAGGGGAGAGAAAGAGAGAGGATGACATGCAGCAAAGGGCCACAGGTTGGAATCTAACACTGGGCCTCTGCCAAGGACTCAGCCTAGAATAGAATATACTTTATTGTCCCCTAGAGTGCGTAGTGCATAGTAGTAGCTGCCATTACAGACAATAAATACACGTTAAAAAAAACAAAAATGGGGTGCACACTCTTCTGGGTGAGCAAGAGGCCGCCCCAGTATAGTGTTTTAAGGAAGATCACCTCAAGTGTGTAGCTGAAAGGGAAAATCTGAAGTCTTGTCAAAGACCTTCAGGGGAAGTCCACTAGTCCCATGTCAAAAACAAACGTAACGTACGGCTGGAAACGTAATTGAGAATACAGTTTAGTTGTATGGGAATGTCATTTTTAGGAGATAGGGCTGATGTGTAATTTTAAACTTAAATTTTAAACTCTGGGAACCTTATTAAAAAGGCACCAGGTCTGAAATCCTAAAGATTATCACTTTAAATCCAAGGTTAGCTCTACAGGTCGGGATTGCAGTATTTGAGGATTTCTTTTGGAGGATATGGCTTTTGCATAGTGCTAAGAAACATCATAGCGCAGCATAATCATACATATATCTGGCAGAAATACCCAGCACGTTGACACATGACGCCAAGGGGTTCCTGACCAAGCGTCCGTCCGTATGCGACGAGTTGGGAGTGAGAATTCTGTGACAAGTTACTTAGCACATGAAGCTGGCAGCAGAACAACTTTAAAAGGTTAGAAATTATAATAATAAAAAACTGAAAAGGTGAGGAGATCCTTGAGAAAACGGAGTTCCTGTCACAAAGTGGAGTTTGCAGCCGACTGTTTGAGTTTGTCTGGCGGACGATTCCCCTGACAACGTGACGGAGAGAGAGAAAATACCAGTAGCAGGTCCGACGACAGGAGCTCTGTCTCCAACTGTTTGCTCTTCATGACACTCTGAACACCAACGCTCCTGGGATTTTCTGGGTAGACAGTGACACTGGCCACATGGAGCTCTGCAAACAAATTCACACTGAGATAAAGGCTGCCCGTGGGTTCCCCATCCAACCCTTTTATCCTGGAGTTACCTCAACTACTGGGGCTGAGTGCTGTTGCCATGTCTCTCACAGAACTATTTCTAATGAAATAAAATTGTGTTTCTTTTTTGTGAAATTATTACCGTAAGTAAACTGCATATCACTTTAGCACATTGGAGAGGTTTTGATAACAATCAGCCAAACTCATGTTCCAGAGGATGATTTCCAGTGTTTATGGTGACCCCTAACACCTTTCCATCACCACCACTGGGACAAAATGTTTCATAATCTGACCATCAGGGTGCCATTGCGTTTGACATTCATGCTTTTTTTTTTTCCTTCATCATTTTAAAATGAATGGTGGTTAAGCAAAAACCTTGAAACATTCATTTAAGCTTTTATTTAATCTATATGTATAGACTATCGCAACGCCCTGTTCTCCGTCTGCAGCATAAAGTCTCTCTCCTCTCTACAAGTGGGAGAGTCTCCAGAGACTGGTTTTACAATGTAAGGGACGTCACTTTTTCAACAGCCACTAGCAAAGTCCTCTTGTAAAGTCAGCTACAATAAAATGATTCATAATCCATTTATTTCCGTTTTCGCCGATTCATCACTAGAAATGTAACTGTAGCAAGCATCTAACTAACGTTATCCACATTCATAATTAGACGCAACAAATTATGTATTTAGCTACAAAAAGCCTGGAAGTCAAAATATACTAAATATAGCATATGCTTAAACTGATATTGATACTTATAACCATCTATAATAGTGTTTAACTGCTACCCCCGTTCACAGCAGGACAATGCTTAGTTTCCATGTCGGTGCTCTTGCCTGCTTCTCCAAACTGGGGGCGTGCTGACCCCCCCTATTTACTGTAGCTAATACACTGACTATTGATGAGTACCTCATACAACCTTACTTCAAAAATATCTGAACTATCCCTTTAACACCGGAACACAGAACAACCATTAAACAATCTGGTCTCCTTTTGGAGTTTCAACCACATCGTACAGTCTTCAGCAAAAATCATTACAGAAAAATACAAAACTAAGACAAGGGTCGTATAAAATAAAAAATGAAAACAGAATGTTCCTTCATTTTTTCCTGTTGGTGCTACCTGCTTCCTTCACCCTCCAATTTCTAATTTCCCTTTTTGGTAAAGGCCTTTACTTTTGACTAAATTAGTATTCTAAAGTAATGTTTGAATATGGTTGAGATGTCTGTTTTGGTTTGGAAAAGACAATGATCCTGCCATCTGGCCAAAGAGTAAATCTACATGCAGGAGCTCCCGTACAGGATGGAGTCATGTGTGAGCAGTGAGCGTTATGAACGACGGAGAGCCGGGCGGGAGGCATCGCTGTACGTTATGTGTTGTGGACTGAGTCTGTTAACCAGACAGGTGTCAGGGTGTCCAGTTCCAGTAAAAAAGTTTCTCAGTGAAGGGGGTGAACTGACCGCAGAAAGACGCTTGTTGGCTCAGCAGCTGTATTAGAGAGCTGAGCTGCACGAGACGACCAGCGGCGATTCCAGGATTTTTTAAATGGGGTGGCACAGGGGGGACATTTTGTCAGAATACAGCATAGAAAATCTGTTTAGGAATATAGGAAATATTGAATAGGATAGAACACAATGCAATTCTGCTAAATAAAACATCCCATTCATTATTAATTTCACTGGTTTTCATTTTAAACAGATTGTATATCCGAAAACAATACACATTTTCTATAGGCTTAGCCTGCCACTTAAAAAAACAATTCCAGTGCTGGTTCCATGATCAGAATTTTGGATAATCGTCATGGAAACCTCCGTTAAAATATGTGCCAGATTCGCCACATCCAGTTTCCAATTTCAAACATTGTTCACACACACACACGAAGGAGTGGTAGCATGCAAGCTCCCAAATTGACGCTCGTCTGAGAAATTGAGTTTTGGATAATGTTCAGCTTTGGCAGCTTTACCTATGTGCTAAAATATACATGACTGAGGAAGCCTAGCGACGAGTCCATAGCAACCAGTGTTGAATTTGTTATTACCCAGTGTGCTTTGCTGAATGGTCTCAATGTTTTGTTTTATTTAATGTGAATACTAGTTTACTAGAGGAGTAACTTAGTATTTGAAGTAATGCAGTAATGCAGGAAGTGTGCATTTAGTTTCCATGCTTATTGTGTTTCCACAATAATGTTACCATAACAGAGGAGTGGGATGCGTAAGATGAGAATGCAGAGGATTAGTCACATATGTCATGGCTGTAAAAAAAACAAACAAAAAAACAATGGCTATCTGTATGTCTTTACCAAGCGCAAACCAGTACAGAAGGAATCAATAAATAGTTTGAGAGGGTCATCCCTTTTTCCATATCATTTTGGAGGGTCATCCAAAATGTATTGCTGGTGAATGGAGGGTCAGGTTTATTTTGACTAAAGATCCCAAAACTCCTCCGGTGGCCCCTGAAATAAATAAATGGTCCCTAAATAGTTCTCTGAAGCACGCTTCCCCTGCATTTTGTTACATATTGTTGGACATTTGTTGTGGTCATTTAGCTTCCGAGCTAAAATTGATCCTAAAAGGTGCAAAGACATTATACTGAGCAGATTAGGATTAGACAAATATGGGTTTTTGGAAACTGATGCTAAAGTGAAAGTATTTCCCATAAACGCGCCTCCCCACTGGATGGCAATCCTGCCAAAAAAGTACAAGGATGCAGGGATTATAGTTTCCCAGTATTTAGACCATCAAGTGACACTTAGATACAAAATAAAGTACTTTTAGTCTCTTTAAGGGCTACAAATAAATCAGTTAATATTAAATAAATTATGAAATACATAAAAAAGCCTGCAAACTGATATTGGTCTGAGATGGAAAACGTGTAGTGATGAATGACTGCTGGGTTGATGGGGTCAAAAAACGACGCTTGTACGCCTCCTAAATGTGAACATCACGGTGGCTCCTTGTGCTCGTCTGCACGTTTTGTGTAACTGTTATAAATCATGCACTGACACTCTTAGCAGACGTGACACTAGCAGAATATTCAACTACAGCTTCTGTCAATACATCAGAGAGGAAGAGGAGAGAAGAACAGAGAATGTGAGACATGCTGGAAGTGAGCAAGAAACTATTTCCAAAGTCAAAATAAAAATACATAGTGTCATACTGGTACAGATCATTTGCTCAGGTGCTCAGCCAACGTCAGATACTAAACGTATTTTAGACACCTAAAAAAGAAACCCACCTAAAAACGTGTGTGCACAATATTTACAATATTTTCACCCCTTTACCATGCCATCAAACAGCACTTTCCGACGGGGGAACTGAAGCAGTTATCGCTGCTCTCTTCAAACTCACCAGACTCCTTTGACAAAAACATTTTACTTTGCCCCCGTCTGGAGCCAGGCCCAGATTGAGGGCTTGGTAGCGAGCGCCAGGTGGCCAGGTTTATCATGGGCCCACCGCCTCACACCCAGGGTGTGAGGCGCCGGGCGGGTGTGGGGATACTCACAAGCCCCCGGCTGAGCGCCGCTATGTTGGAGTTCACCCCGGTGGACAAGAGGGTCGCCTCCCTACGCCTGCGGGTTGTGGGGGTGGGGGAGAAACTGACTTGTTTGTGCATATGCACCAAACAAAAGCTTGGAGTATTCGGCCTTCTGGGAGACCTTGAATGGAGTCCTGCATGGGGCTCCAGGGGTGGACTCCATAGTTCTGCTGGGGGACTTAAACACGCACGTGGGCAATGATGGAGACACATGGAGAGGCGTGATTGGGAGGAACGGCCTCCCTGATCTAAATCCGAGTGGTTGTTTGTTATTGGACTTCTGCGCTAGTCATGGATTGTCTATAACGAACACCATGTTCAAACATAGGGATGCTCATAAGTGTAGGCGAAGACTCTGCCCAAACGGGTAGTGCAGGTAAATTGGGAATGTCTGGAGGAGGCCCCTGTCCGACAGACTTTCAACTCACACCTCCGGCGGAGCTTTTCGTGCATCCCTGTGGAGACTGGGGGCATTGAATCCGAGTGGACGATGTTCAAAGTTTCCATTGCTGAAGCTGCGGCGAGGAGCAGTGGTTTTAGGGTCTTAGGTGCCTCAAGAGGTGGTAACCCACGAACACCGTGGTGGACACTGGTGGTCAGGGAAGCCGTCCGACTGAAGGAGTCTTTCCGGGATATGTTATCCCGGAGGAACTCCTAAATCCAACTAATACGCCCTCTATGTCAGAGGCAGAGCTGGAGGATGATGGGGGATTGTCGTCAATTTCCCTGGTTCAAGTCGCTGAGGTAGTCAAACAACTCCACAGTGGCAAAGCCCCAGGGATTGATGAGATTCGTCCAGAAATGCTGAAAGCTCCTGGTGTGGAGGGGCTGTCTTGGTTGACACGCCTCTTCAACATTGCGTGGAAGTTTGGGACAGTACCTAAGGAGTGGCAGAACGGGTGGTGGTTCCCCTGTTAAAAAATGGGGACCAGAGGGTGTGTGCCAATTACAGGGGTATCACACTTCTCAGCCTCCCTGGTAAAGTCTACTCCAAGGTGCTGGAAAGGAGGGTTCGGCCAATACCTCTGCCTCGATCGGTTAGTTTGTTTGCGTATTTGTGTGACTTTATAAAACCGAAATAACTCTTTAAAACACCAAAGTCACACAATAGCACAAACTAACCTATCGAGGCAGAGGTAGTCCAACAACTCCTGTTCTGCAAGGTAAAATGGCGTGGCTTTGCTAAGAGCATAGAACTCCTGTCTGCTTCTTCAAACTGGAGCGTGTAGCTTGCTAGCTCGAAGTTTGTTGATGTTTCCCAAAGCGAACAGAGTTTGAGAACGCCAACACGCAGACAGCGGAAGGTGAGGCGTGCCTGATGTCAGGCAATTATGGAAATGTACTTCCGCTGATCCAGACTAATCGTTGTTGAACTCTCCATTAGCTTGAATCTTCCTCCACAGTAGACATGCATGGAGTTAGGACTGAACCAGAAACAATGAAGTCCCCTCTGTCCAAAAAGAGTATTGTTTTAAATTGGAAGTAGCTGCTGAGACAGCTGTGGAAATGTTCTCAGAGTTTGTCTCCTAGACCACTACCTCTGTCCCGCATGATGATCAGGCTGTCAGAGCAGCTCAGTCAGGGCTTGGCTACATCCCTAAAATACTGTGACCCTAATCTCTCCCCAAGATTTCTTCTAAGCCCTGTTTGTGCTAATGAACCTCACAGCGGTGAGGAATGAGGGAGTGAAAAAAAAAAAAAAGTCATTAAAAAAGGGAAGCATCTGTCTGGAATAAAGAAGAAAGCCATCTGTCATTACAAGATGAGACTACACCTGGCTAGTAATGAGTTACAAATGTGCTTAAAACCTCAGGCAGGGGAAATATTAAATGTGAATGATGTTGGAAAGTAACAAAGGGAGTTGGCAGCTGAGGAAGATTGCCGTTTTTAATGCCTCTTTGCGATCTCGCCCTTTCGGGTACTTAACTGATACTGCCAACATTCAGCAAACAAGCTCCTGGCATTGCTTTAATGCATTCATGTCTTATCTTGTAGCCACTGTGTTTACTGCCACAGCCTGAAATGACTCTCGTTAGAGAGGCAAGGTGAACACAACCTTTCAGCCCCGATGGTTGTACGGCACAACCACAGTGTCCTGTGTGCTGCTGCAGACACTGAATAAAGCCGGCTGATAGAGTCGTAATAGTCTGCACCGCCAGGGCTCACCTGTGGGGTGAGCAGGTCTCACAGCAGCATCTGAACCAGCCAGAGTAAAAAAAATCTATATAGTAAAAAAAGCTGTGGGCCAGAATGGATTCGACTGCAGATGGTACAGACTGTGTGTGTTTTATGGTCTTCACTCAAGGACAAACTTGGGAGTAGTTGTCCGACCACCCAACCGGCTCTACAGACTCTGTAAAGGGACGACCGTCAGGATGAAACATTGTCTTTTCAGTGGGTGGGTGGGTGGGGGGGGAAATGGGACTGCAATCACGCCATCACACTTAAAAATGGAGCTTTTGAAAGCAGCAGCAGCAAACTGGCAACAATACCACGGTCTCTAGACAAGGTGGAAAGAGCAGGAATGATATGTGCAAAGCAAGACTGAAAAGGTAAAACTCCTTAATATATAAAAAGCTGTATTTTTAGTTCACCACCGACGTCCACTAAACAAATCATATTTCCTAACTGGAAACTATCTGATTGGAATGTCATTAGTTAAGCAGGTATTGTGTCATAAACCAAAGTATTGGCCAAATTCAGATTTTGAATTAACCGGCCACTTGAGAGATTCAATCTGATGAACTCTGCCTGAAGTGAAAGCATCAGTTTCAGTCTGTGAGTGTGTTGCGGCCCCGATCTGCACGTGAAACCCGATTAGTCACACATGTGCAAAGATGGTTGAGATTAGGCATGGACCATGAATGCTTAGGGTTGGGACAGCCCATTGGTCAGGGGATAGGACCTGAACTAATCTGGCTTCTGGTATGGATCGGATAGTGACACAGCCTGTTTCAAATAGAAGTGATTGGGAAGCAAAATCCTGTCTGACTGTATCATTAGTCCTACCTCAGAAGGCTCTGGTTGACTTGTCTTTTTTCTCCAACTGCAGCACTACATCACACATTTAAAGTATGACAGAACAGCCCAGTCTCATGGCAGTTCGTGAAATGGTCACGTTATTGAATCTATTGATTCGTGAACAGGACAGGAATAGGTTTTTTTTTTTTCGTGTAGTGATTACGAATTTTAATTTAATGTATTTAAATGGTAAGCATATTTCGTGATCACAGCACGACAACGTTAGGGAGTAGTATAAAAAGCCAAAGATCCGCGTAGGGAGGTTGGATGGGTCAAACACAGGGGTTTCACCCCGGAGAACGGGGATCGAGTCCCGCGTGTTGCAGTTCCTTTTGTCGGCGTGTGACGGTTCCTTTCCCAGTTCTTTTTTTTCCCCTAACCTCAACTGTCCCGTTGTTGTGGAGTTTCATGTCCCCGTTGTTGCGTGCCACAGAGACCACGAATCGTGTCTGTGCGCCCGGGGAATGCATCCCTGTGTGGCGATCCGTCAGTTGTTGTCGGCGTGTGGCGTTTAATTTCCCCGTGGCAGTTCACGAAATGAAATTCGTGACCTGTACACGTATCAATAAATAAAAATAACGTGACCATTTCACGAACTGGCGTGAGACCGGGTTTGACAAAAGTACAACATTCATCTAAAGACACACACACACACACACACACTATGATTTTTTTTTAACTATTTTTTGTATGATACAGCTGCAAATAAGTATTTGAACACCTGTCTATCAGCTAGAATTCGGACCCTCAAAGACCTGTTAGTCTGCCTTTAAAATGTCCACCTCCACTCCATTTATTATCCTAAATTAGATGCACCTGTTTGAGGTCGTTAGCTACATAAAGACACCTGTCCACCCCATACAATCAGTAAGAATCCAACTACTAACATGGCCAAGACCAAAGAGCTGTCCAAAGACACTAGAGACAAAATTGTACACCTCCACAAGGCTGGAAAGGGCTACAGGGAAATTGCCAAGCAGCTTGGTGAAAAAAGGTCCACTGTTGGAGCAATCATTAGAAAATGGAAGAAGCTAAACATGACCGTCAATCTCCCTCGGACTGGGGCTCCATGCAAGATCTCACCTCGTGGGGTCTCAGTGATCCTAAGAAAGGTGAGAAATCAGCCCAGGACTACACGGGAGGAGCTGGTCAATGACCTGAAAAGAGCTGAGACCACCGTTTCCAAGGTTACTGTTGGTAATACACTAAGACGTCATGGTTTGAAATCATGCATGGCACGGAAGGTTCCCCTGCTTAAACCAGCACATGTCAAGGCCCGTCTTAAGTTTGCCAATGACCATTTGGATGATCCAGAGGAGTCATGGGAGAAAGTCATGTGGTCAGATGAGACCAAAATAGAACTTTTTGGTCATAATTCCACTAACCGTGTTTGGAGGAAGAAGAATGATGAGTACCATCCCAAGAACACCATCCCTACTGTGAAGCATGGGGGTGGTAGCATCATGCTTTGGGGGTGTTTTTCTGCACATGGGACAGGGCGACTGCACTGTATTAAGGAGAGGATGACCGGGCCGTGTATTGCGAGATTTTGGGGAACAACCTCCTTCCCTCAGTTAGAGCATTGAAGATGGGTCGAGGCTGGGTCTTCCAACATGACAATGACCCGAAGCACACAGCCAGGCTAACCAAGGAGTGGCTCTGTAAGAAGCATATCAAGGTTCTGGCGTGGCCTAGCCAGTCTCCAGACCTAAACCCAATAGAGAATCTTTGGAGGGAGCTCAAACTCCGTGTTTCTCAGCGACAGCCCAGAAACCTGACTGATCTAGAGAAGATCTGTGTGGAGGAGTGGGCCAAACTCCCTCCTGCAGTGTGTGCAAACCTGGTGAAAAACTACAGGAAACGTTTGACCTCTGGAATTGCAAACAAAGGCTACTGTACCAAATATTAACATTGATTTTCTCAGGTGTTCAAATACTTATTTGCAGCTGCATCATACAAATAAATAGTTAAAAAATCATACATTGTGATTTCTGGATTTTTGTTTTTAGATTATGTCTCTCACAGTGGACATGCACCTATGATGACAATTTCAGACCCCTCCATGATTTCCAAGTGGGAGAACCTGCAAAATAGCAGGGTGTTCAAATACTTATTTTCCTCACTGTATGTAGAAATAAGGTACAGAGGAATCAAAGGATACATTACGAGAAACATTTCTAAAGAAAATGCATCAAATATACAGAGATATCAGAACCTAACATAAAGACAACACATGGTACAAGCTACAGACTTAAATTCTACAGATAATCTCATCTAGTTGCTGCTTCAGTGAAGAAAAGAGCACTGATTGTGCAGCTTTAAGTTTTCGTGGAACAAGGAGTGTTAAAAAAAATAAACTAAAAATAATCCAAAATGTAACCTCAGGAGATTTCTATATGTGCCGACAAACAGCAGCCAGTTAGTGCACTGTATAAACTATGCAGCAATTAAACACACTGAACTAATTAACTCGTGCCAAGTTTGCATTTCCAATTACACAGTAGCTCTGCCTCCAAACATGCAGACACCCCCCCACATACATAAAAGGGCAGAGGCTAAATCAAATTACAGTGGAGCAGCCCTGCTGAGAGGGAAATTCAGAGGGGGAGGTTTGGTTTGATAATAAAAAAACAGCGATGTCGTATGTCAATACAAACTACTGAGGTGCTTCAGGGAAGATTGAGGTGAACGGAGGTATAAAAAAATATGCCAATTACCTGGAGAGCAGAAGCAAATACTCCCAACCGTGAGTCTGTGAAATTGTGTAGGACTGAATACAAGAATGTGATATGGCTAAAGTCACAGAAAAGCCGCTGCTGATTCATGCTTTCAATTCCCAGCAGCGAGTTTCACATTTGTATTAGCACCAGGAAAGAAGTGGATTGATTTCTCAAAACAAGCAGCTTGGAAACAGAGTGGTTGTGCTCTTCAGAGCTTGTTGTCCTGCTGTAACGACAGAACTCGGATGTTCAACGAGCAGTCTTTGCCACATTTAAGATTTATTGAATCTTAATGGAAGATTTGCTTTTTGCAACCGAACACAGCTTCACATAAGAGGTCAACTCTGACAGGTTTTTACTCATCTCAACCACTTACCGTATTCCAGTTCCTCAGCTGAAGACGCTAATGGTTTCAGTCCTGTTAGTCCGTTTCTTAAAAACTAGTAAACACATTTAAATGAACCAGGATAGTGACTCGGCAGGACCGTTTTTTTCTGGGAAAATCCAAAGGATGACATTTATGCATGCTCCTGAGTGCCTTGCTTTTCTTCAGCTCCCATAGAGCGTCACAGCTTAGAACTGGAGTCCACTAATGTTATCAAACCGGCACTCACAATACAGAATCCAAAACAAGTCCAAGTAACCACACAAAAAAAGTGTATCTTTTGAAGCCCACCTGGCCAAACATGTATGTATGTATGTATATGCGACTGTCTTGAATAACGTCAGCTAATGAATCCAGACTCCTGAGGCTGATTTGTGTAATGAATTCCACCATTGTTTTTATGTGGTTTTGCTTTATCACTAACTCTCCTGTCCTCCGTGTTATCTGGACCTTGAATTCTGCCTACCCCTCTTTAGGATTGTTAATCTGTGTGACTGATCTCACCGTTTTGACCCTGCCTGAACTGTTCAAGTAAACTGAACTTGACTTACAAACTGACTGTGTCATTGTCATGCTTTTGGGTTCAAGTCTGCCAGAATCAGTGAACATTACAGTACAATCTGGCCATCATGAACCCTGCTGACTCTGAATTATCCTAGACAGAGCCACCGACACAAGGCAACATGATTCAACATCACGATCAGCAGCTTACCTTCATTGCAGAGGTTATGCAGGCGATGGCCGTCCGTCTCTCCGGGAACATCTCGATGGCCTTCCGTCTCTCCGGGAACATTTCGATGGCCTTCCGTCTCTCTGGGAACATCTCGATGGCTCTCCGTCTCTCCGGGAACATCTCGATGGCTCTCCGTCTCTCCGGGAACATCTCGATGGCTCTCCGTGAACATCTCCTCAGTCTCTCAACTGCAGCACAGAGCCCAGTTACTGCTGCTGCTCCCAGCCTTCCGGCCCAGAATCCACCATCATCGGATGCATCTCCTCCAGAACGTTATTCCGGTTCTCCTGGTTCTCCTGGTTCCTGCCAACCATTCCTCATGCAGTGTTCCCTCATGGTTGAGTTGTAACCTTCCGCCTTCCCCACAGAGAGGTCCTGGGAGGCATAGTTCCTGTCTCTTCTCAAAGGCAGAGCTAAGGACCGGGGAACCGCAGAGTGGGTGAGGTAACCACACCGTTTCAGTCCTTATTGACTCCGGTGCAGACACCAGGCTTTTGGACCCTTGCCTCTCAGCTGGGAATTGGAAGGGAGGTTCTGGGGAAGCCCATTCACGCCACATCTCTAGATCCTGATCAGAGTTGCTGTCACAGTGTCACAGTGTCACAGAGAGCAGGCAGCAGAGGCAGGTCCCAAATACAGACGAGTGCAGTTCAATGATTTATTAAGAAAAAGGCTTACAGGCAGAGAGACAAAGGGAAGTCAGGCAACAGAACTCCAAACAGCAATGATAAACCAACAAGGAACAAAGGAAGTGGACCGGTATATGTAGTATGAGTCACTGATGAGGGAAGTGAGAACAGGTGAGCAGGTGCATGAGCAGGAAGTCAGGTGACTGCAAGGCTGATGAGGGAAGTGGGAACAGGTGTGCAGGTGGGAGGGGATTTCAGGTGAGCAGGCTGGCAAGAGATGGCATCTGGTGGACGCTTCATGGAAAACTTCCGGGATTTCTCGACACACGCTTCAAAGCCTCTGCACAGAACGTAACATTACTAAGTTACACATCAATCTACTCCTTTTCAAATGACCATGTCAAGTAAACAAGGTGAAACACTCTCCTTTCACTGCATTCATTCACCACAACAGCCTGTCATTTTGGGGTTTCTATGGCTGAGGAGATAATCAAGGCCTGGGCCACTTCGATGCTGCCGCATCGCCTGCATGACTGGCTATTGGCCTCCGCCCGGGTAACGTAACTGTGTCCACGTTCGGACACCGTTCGCAGCTATTGACACATTTTCCTGTCTTTTCGCGGTGCTTTTCCTCAGCGATCGCTCCCGAAGTGCAAATAGAATTAATTTACATCTAAGAATCTACATGTGAATTTTAGTGTATGTACATGGACATTTACATGTCTAATTAGCATGCACACAGTTCCATTACTTCCCCTTCTAGAGGCCGACTCTTTTCCATATCTACTCTTGAGACCAAGGCAATGGAAAAGTACAACAAGGACTCCTTGGCTTCTGAAATTAGTCAGCCATCATCATCTCCTGCTGGATGGCAGGGTTTCTCTTCATAATGAGGACACATCTCTGTGTCCTAGCATCGACTACAGGGGACTCAATGACATTACTATCAAAATCAGTAATGTCATTCCTTGGTGGGACTAACTAAGATTCGAGGAAGGGAAGCAAGTGAAGGGGGGTGGAATGTTTACCCTCTATCTACCAGTCCTGTCTCATTGTCTGTCTCTCTTTCCTAGGCTCCACATCTCTCCTGGTTTGCGTTTGCCATTTTCGCTGCTTCACTCATCCATAAACAACATTCACTACTGATGCCATTACTCACCACACCTCATGTTTTTGTAAATAGTTATCTTGTTTGTTTAGCCTGTAATATTCCTTGTGGACATTATAAGTATTAAATTGGTATGACATTTGGTCTCACCAATACCCCTGCAGTCTTCCAGGGGTTAGTGAATGATGTTCTCTGGGATCTGCTCAACAATTCTTTTTTTGTGTACCTGAATGACATGACAATTGTTCCAACCCCTCTTCCTGGTCTAAGCAACTCCTGTGGATCGAGTATGCCCACACCCTTCCCAGTTCAGTCACCGGCCTCTCAGCTTTCCAATGCTCCCGCCCCGGGGTTACCAGCCACCGCTCTTCCCCGAGCAGGAACCGGAGGCCAGTTCCACCTCAGCCCAGGCATTTGTCCAGCGCTGTAGTCACACTTGGATAAAGGCTCACTCCACACCGCCCAACAGACGCTGCACCCTGTAACACTCGTTCGTTATGTTCCCCTTATTGAAACCTGACCAAGAACAATAGACCCAGGCCAAAAGTACACTGCATGTTGGCAGGGGTGTCCACAAACATTTGGCCATATAGTATGGCAATGCAATTACATAGTAAAGGAAATATTGAGTTCATAAATGAGCTCATAAATACTTAAGATAAGTTTACCCTTCCACATAAGTAATTCTGATAGCTGATAACTGGACTTGTTTAACTGATTTAAACGCTTTAGTTCCATTGTGTCTAGCAGAGTCCTTGCGTCCAAATTCTCCAGTCAGCCAGTGAGTCTTACAAATGATGGACATGAGGAAAAAAAACTACAAAAGACCCAGGTTGTGAGAAAACCCAATTTCCCTCAAGTAATTGAGGTTCAGATGAATAAAAAGCCTTTATTTTCTTTGTGAGATCAAAATTAAACAGGGCATCAATTAAAGCGGTAAACATCCATATTAATGACATAATCACAGACTGGCCAAATTATTGTAAACAAATACAAGAAACATAAAGAAAAAAATTGAAAATACTGTCAACTCAAGGGCAACAACAACAAAAAGTACAAAAGAAATTAAAGAGACAAGAAAAACATGGATTATAAAGTATTTTGGGGACACAGTGATTGTCAGTTTGAAGAAATGGTTCACATGCGTGTTTGTCTGGCAAGCTGAGAAACAACAGCAGTTTAGAAGTTTAGGGCAAAAAATGAAAGCCCATAAAAAAGGCACAATTCACAACTCCAAACAAGAGTCATCAGAACCACATTTCATGTATTCAATATCTTCAACATCTTATTTGTGCCGAAGCACAAACGCACACATAGGGCCCTATTTTAACGATCTAAGCGCATGGCGTGCAGCACGCGGCGCAGGTGCGTGCAGCACGCGGCGCAGGTGCGTTTAGGGCGTGCCCAAATCCACTTTTGCTAGTTTGACGGCGGAAAAAATGGGTCCGTGCGCCGGGCGCATGGTTCAAAAGTGTTGTACTTCGTGTCTTCATTAATTTATAGGTGTGTTTTGGGGCGTAACATGCAATAAACCAATCAGAGTGTCATCTCCCATTCCCTTTAAAAGCCAGGCGCGTTTGTACCTTGGCGCATTGCTATTATGATGGCGGATTTGCACCGTAACATTTTTATTTCTAATCTTTTGCACGTTTGTGTGCTGCTGCGCTTCCCTGTGTGTAATAAGCATAGTGTGCGCACACTGTACACGAGCCTAGGCACATTTTACTAATTCACTGTTAAAATAACAATGAAATGCTGCGCTACTGACTTTAGACCAGGTTTTTGTTGGTTAATGGCGCAACACTTTCTGCTGCCTCAAGAGAGCAATACGCCAAGAATTCACCTGAACACACCTCCCTGTAAGACCAGCACGCCCATGGGTGCAGGTGCATTTGCTATTGACAGCAAAGACACTTACATTGAGCTTTGTGCTGCGCCGGGTGCAAGATAGGGCCCATACAGTCATATCTTTGTCTCAAGACTGAATTATAACTATCGATCTATTAAAGTTAAAGTATTTGTACTTTTTATTCAAATGTTCCACTTCAGGTTAAGAGGAGAAAAAAGACCTGTAACATCAGAAAGCAAACGGCACAAAAGTGGGAACGTAAACATACAAATGACATACAAGATTAAAGTACTCTTATGGATCTGTGCATGCAGGTACTGTTACAGACTTCACACAGATTAGACAAAAGCTGACAGGTACAGACAGAAGCTCTGCATTGTTTTGTAATAACTGAAATCACTGATGATCTCAAAGCTGTGAGAACAGGTTGAGTCCATATTTGGTCCAGCTGACTCAGCTGCAAATTCTGGCTGCAGTTTGGTGAAGACAGAGGTGGCATGGTGACAGTAAAGCCCACAGAACCTCAACAACCTTCAATGGTGCTACAACAATGCATGAGTGGAAATCTTACAGTTGCAGCACATTACCTTTCAATTTAAACTGCATTAAAGCAGTTGATGAAAAAGCTGCACAGCCTATCTAAACGCTCCACAAGCCACTGTACACCCTAATGCTGGCTTGCATTAATAATGGCCCACAACTGTAGTGACATTTTGCATCAAATGTGAATGAATGAATAGGTCTCCATAAATCATAGAGTGTGGTCTAGAAACTACTCTCTACTCTAATCTGTAGTGTCCTGAGATACGCAACTTCTGCTGTAATTTGACACTATAAATATAATTGAATTTAAATACAACTGTAAACTAAACGGTATACTGTAAACTAGTGGTGTTGCAAAGAAGATGAATGTGTGTGTTCCTGCTACCACAATACACCTAAAGATCCAATTTGTGATAAGAGCTTCAATTTAGCTATTTAAGAGACAAAAAGTGAAGAAATGCTTTCCAAGCAGAGCTGGACAACGGTCATGATGAATACTGACCATATTTGACCTGAGGAAAAGATGACTGCATTATGGGATATGAAGTGTCCAGCGGTTTTTGGAGCTTGAGTCTGAATGTTTCAGCCTCAGCTGCTTTACTTTTGACCATTCTTTTGAAAATGTGTCTCTTATGGACAGCCTACTCTTAAGAACGTCAATGCTAAAAGTTCCCTCAATGAAAAAATGTGTTTGCATCATTGTTTTGGTTATGATTATTTTGGTTATGAGGTTGTCAACTATCAAATAGGCTCATAAATGCTGTTTCACCATATAGCCATTAAGACAAAGAAAAGACAACATTTTTCACCATATCACAACATTTCATACCACAATTCCAGATCATATCTAGGTTAAATAAGATATTTCTATTGTGTGAACAACAATAGAGAACAAGTTGTGTGGATGTAAGGTCATATTTCCTGCCACCGGTAGGGGTGCTAATTTATGAAACGCCCATATAGGTAGTTTTAGAGGGTAGGAATACAATAAGCCTATATCATCATACGGTTGGGCTGACTTGTTGAACAGTGGGTAGTGGTCACATTTGGTCCACTACCCTTCACTTTTGGCTACTTTTCCCATAGCTTCATGTGAAGCACTGTAAATCACTATTATCTTCTAAGGTGTTGGGTTGTTTGATAGATACAGTATGAGGCTGACAGAGTCATGAATGGGTGTTGAGCAGTAAAAGACGGCAGACATATCCTGTGCATGAACTACAGGCGTGGGCGCCTGGTGATAAACAGAGATGGAGTTCTTCCTGGAGGCCTATCTATCAGTGGATCTGTCACTGAAGGAGCTTCATTGTTCACAAAAGGACGAGGAAATCAGAGGCAGCGGCGGCTGAGGAATGGCTACACGTCAAGCCATGAAAGAATGATCAAGCCTGATTCGTTCGTTTGTCTTCGTCTGTTGGTTTCTGTTCCAATTTCATTATCAACCTGTGTAGACGCCATGGAGTTTAGCAACAGAACATGAGAATCAATGTGACAGGCTCTTTTTTCTTTTCACTGCTCTGCTCTTTCAATTGCTTTAATATATCTTTATTGGAACATTCTGCCCTGATGGTCCAGAGGACGTCGAACAGCGTCTGACAGCCCATGCCCCAAAAACCTTCCAGCTTCAGAAATGAGACTTGTTTCCAATAATGTTTGTAACTTTCTGGAACTGACAAGCTCTTCTTATGACCTAGTTTCAAGCCCACTGAACTTTTAAGATATATATATTTTTGTTAAGTTGTTTTTGTGCAAGTCCTTGTGAAAACCTCAAACTATCAGGTGTTTGTTGACAAAACATCCTTTTAATAAATGACCATTTTCAATTCCCTTTCGTTGTTGCCATGCACTGTTTTCAGTTTTTGATTGAACAAAAACACTTGACATTTGGTCCCTTTTTAAGAAATTTCATAAATTACTCTTAATTACATTTAATATATGCAACAAAAGTCCCATAAAAGGCACACTGTCCAACCAGCAGCAAGTAAGGCCTCTTGTACAGGAACAAAGAGACTGGCCAAACAGATATGCTTTTTTTTTTTTTTCTTTTTCTTTTTTTTTTAGAAAGTTCTTGGAACAGTGAGTTCTCATGTCTTGGTGTCAGTCAGGATGATGTTGGCTGTGACGAATATGAGGCAGGAGCCGGCCCAAGCCAAAACAAACCACACCCAAAAGGCGTGGCGGAAGGGAGACCGGTGCTTGTTGATGGCATCCCTGCCCACCACAGGCTCCAGATGGCGTCGAGATAAATACACAAGGCAGGCTGGGACAATGTACTGGATCCCTGTGCCAGCATAGGATCCTGTAATGCCCACCAGGGACTCTAAGTTGTGGGTGCAGAAGGCCACCACGATTGGGGGCACCAGGGTAATGAGGGGAAATACAACGCGGTCCACCACCCATGGGTAGGTGCCTCCGTCCCGGTGGAACAGGGTCTTCCAGTTGTTGCGAAGTGTGACGGCGATGATGGGGAAGTTGGTGCTGATGGTGAAAACTGGGAACAGGCCCAGGAAGTAGCGCAGGAACGGAATATCTAACACGTTGCAGTTGTCCGTGAAGTTCAGGGTGTACATGTCGTGCAGCAGTGAGCTGTCGAAGCAGAAGATGGCGGTGAATGAGAGGAGCACGTAGAAACCCAAGATCAGGGTATAGTCCGCCAACACCAGGGTGCCCACACGTTTCTTGTCAGAGATGGGCGTCACCAGCGAGGGCAGGGAGTGTTGACACATGAAGGAGTAGACGCACACCCCAAACAGGTTGGGCACCCCAGAGAAGGAGGCGACTGGTGGGTGGCCCTCGCCGGTGCCTTTGCCAATGCGGATAAGAGCCAAGATGATCATCATGGTGAACGCTGTGAAAAGAACAGAGGAGATGGAATTAAAAACACTGTAAAAGTAAATTCCTTGAAAAGAAGAAAACTACTGTTGACTGAGAGAGTATAGACCCAATCACAATGTTTGTTTACAATAACTTCTGGGTAGAAAATGCCTGCAGTTACAATTTAACGGCGCTGAGCAAACTGGAACAAGGAAGAATTGGGTACACTCTCATCTCATTCATCTAAAATGCATGTTTGATGCTTTCATATATTTGAACACTTTCACTAACATTAGGTTGGAGGCCTACAGTGACCTGTTGGGCCTACAGAAAATGACACCACCCAAACTAGCAGAGAGATGTCGCTGTTTATAACGCTTGGTTTATCAAAGATGCTAGCAAAGCAACATAGTACAGAAAATCAGCACACAGAAACGTCAGATAGGTCACACCTCCGTGTTTAAAGGTGCTCTAAGTGATGTCACGCGTTTTTTAGGCTACAACATTTTTTGTCACATACAGCAAACATCTCCTCACTATCCGCTAGCTGCCTGTCCCCTGAACACACTGTAAAAAAAGTGGTCTCTGTAGACAGCCCAGGCTCCACAAACGTCAACAAAAACTAACTGCGCCAACCTGCACAACGACAGTGTTCCAGTGTTCCAGCAAATAACCGACAAGAAGGATTTTGGGGTGGGGGTTGGGGGGTTAGTGCGCGGAAGCACGGAAGGGAGAGGGAGGGGACGGGATGAGGAGGAGGGAGGGGAGAGCTAGCCTCAGTTTTGTTTGACAATACTTTGAACGTCAACAAGAAGTAACTTCACCCAACATCGCTTAGAGCACCTTTAACTATTTATCTTTCAACAGTACAGTTACGGCTGAAAATGACAACAGAAATAAACAAGTTTGCATACCTCCGTAATTTAAATCAACTGCCTGGTAGTGATATTTGTGTTAGCGTGACATGACGTCATGGTGATTTGGTCTATACTTCAACATGTGCGTGGGTTTATACCATCTTCATGTTTTGCTGCTTTCCATGAACTGCATCATTATGTTGTTGTCCAATGCCAAACTCCACCCTCCATGCATGCAAAAAAGGCAGCGCCTAGCTGCAGTGTAACTATGAGTGGTAACAGTTCTGGGTCACCCCGAAATTATCCTTTTATTCAGCCCATCCCTAATCCAAACATATTTAATCCTCTCTTCCTCCTCATTCATTCCAAAATGTCCTCTTTATTATTCTACCACTGGGAAACAAAGACATACACCCTTGAATGACAGCCATGTCTCTATCGTTTATCTAAAAGACATTGATGTTGACAAGGTGCAATATTTCAGGATGCAGTGGCCTTGTATAGTATTTACTGTAGTTTATCCTGCAACAATTTTATGTGCAGCTTTTTTAAACACTCACATACCTAACGGCAAAGTAATTGTGATAACTTACAATTGGGCGACGAGACAATTGGGGGATGAGATTGAACGTGTGGAGAGCATTTTCCCCCTCTGCTTATCATCTGACACTGCCCAAACAACCTTCAACAGATGTCACTTTGCTCATGTCTTGTTCTGTAAAGCAATATCCATGTTCTAATATAGACTACCAATCCTTTCCATCAATCAAGAAGATTTACCACAAAACTGGAACTAGTCGCACCAGTTGTAATGCTGCTGGTTTTTTTCTTAAATCTCTGTGGTTGATCTTTGCTTTCTTGTTAAATGGTTTATATCCTTAAAAAGGATTTCGGATTGCCTTTGTGCTCGAAATGTGCTATATAACTTAATTTGGCGTACCTATATTTATTTATCTTTATCTCTCTCTCTTTCTCTCAGACTACTCTCAGATGGGCGCCCAACAAAAGCCAGGGTCTGTCCGAGGTTTCTGCCTGTTAAAAGAAAGTATTTCCTTGCCACTTTTGCACCAAATGCTTGCTCTTGGGGGGAATTGTTGGATCTCTGTTAATTATATATACAGTGTGGTCTAGACCTACTCTATCTGTAAAGTGTCCTGAGATTAATTCTGTTAGGATTTGACAATATAAATAAAATAAAATTGAACCTGGTTTATACTACGTTCCAATGTGGCATCAATACTGACGTTGAAACAATACATCTACTGCTTTAGAAAGGGAAGGTAATGTGAATAAAGTTCATTCTCCCAGTGTAGAAGCGCCCTCCAGCTGTTTGTCCCAGAAACATGAGGCGTAAAAAAACAATTCGGGAACATTTCATGGCCTGACATAAAGTCATTGGAGCTAGGTGAAGATAGAGAAGCACCCCCCCATGTGTCTCCACCTCCTGCTGCCGCATCGCATCTCCAATCGATTTCTGGAGATGCCTCTCTAGCATGAGCGAAGCTAAAAAGGAGACCTCTGCACATGGTATGCAGTCCTGTTCCCGGCTGACACTCATGTGGCCCAGTAAGCCATCTCACCTCCACACACATTCAATCAGCCCTGTGACACCAGGAGTTAGTCATAGCCCTGCGATGGCCGGGAGCCAGCTCCTCAACTTTCATCATCAAGCTGTCCTTTAAACACAGGGTGACATTTAGAAGGTACCAGAAAATGACTATAGCATATGCATTTTTATACACTCTGGGAGACTGGATGTGATGCATAACAGCGAGATAGATAGATAGATAGATAGATAGATAAAGCCCTGCTGCCTTTGGTTGATATAGTCAAGAGGGCAAGTACAGCATGTTGAGTTTCTGTTTTCAGCACAGGTCGCAGTGCGTGAACAGGGTAGAAGGGGGGTCGGTGCAAGCTGGTAACTTAAAGTTTCAAACAAGCTTTATTAATCAGCTACTGTGTGCTCGTGCAGTGGCACTCTACACGAGGAGGATAAAATGAATTCTAATTATCAGGGACACAATGGGAGAAGCCGTCAGTGACAAAGGATGGAGGCGACTGCAAAACAACAAGATTGGACGCATCTATTGGGGATTAAGTTAGAAACCATAGTACTACTACCATGACTTCTTTTGTAGTGCGTTACAGAGATACAGTATCAAGAAAGAAACAGCATCAAATTAAATAAGAAGAGGCAGGAATACAACGAGTAAAACAAGGACTAAACTTGTAATACTTAAAACAACAAGCAGGTGTCAATGACTTTGTATACATGCTCAAAACTTTAGTTTTTGCCCTTATTCCGGAAAAAGAACAATGCTCCTACTGAGCTGTTTACATGGCTAATTAAAATGAGTATTCCACTAATATTCTCATTTACATGGAGTTTACAAAATCAGGTTTCTTCAAACTTTTCCACTGGTGGCGGACTTGTTGGACCATGCAAACAAAGCCTCCTCTTTCATTCCTTCAACCACCTTCTTGAAAATGACGCCGCTGCGATGTTTGCACATACCCAAAAACCGGTTGATATCCAAGTCTTTCATAATGTTTAAAAGTAGGTGTTTTTCTCCTCTTTTTCTATTGGGCATGCATCTCTACCCCAGCCTTGCAAACTGTTGGCTAGTTGGTTTGTGTCCAACGCTGACCGTAAACAGGTAAGAGACCTTGTGTCGCAAACTGCTGTAAAAAAACCCTGATTGAGATGTATATTCTGAATGAGCTGTATATTTGTCCAAAGAATGCTCCTAAGACCTGAATAATGTTGGCATATCCCACGTCTTTATCAGAAAATGCTACATTCTGAATGAGGCCCAATCCTGAATATCCAAACATACTAATGCTGTTTACATGACCGTATCAAATTCCAAATATTGTCATATTTGGAATAATAGTTGAATATAAGTGTACATGTAAACGTAGTCAGTGATGCAAACAACCCGAGAGTGGATAAATCAGAAAACACTAGCCTCAAGTTTTAGTGTGGAAGAGAAGTAGATTTGTTTGGGGGGGTTGTGTTGTAGTAAAGTTAACTGGCTCCCTAATTTGTGATCACTTACTTTAAATGTGCATATAGCCAAACACACAATATAGCTGTTGATAATTAGTATTTATGTTTGCCAGAGGACTTCATAACCATACAATGTGATTTGATAAATGACCTGATGTACAGGAAACATTTCTGACCTTAGATCCAATTATTATGTAATTATGTATAATCAAAAAGAGAAACATGTAAATGACAAAAACTAAATCATAAGTTCTGCTGTATTAAAACACAGTAAAGGTTCTCCATGATGGAGAAAATAATGGGACAGAATGGAGTTTTGGTGTAGGCTGTGGTGCATAATTCTGTTGTTGGCTAAAACAAAAGAAGACAAAGAAGAAGATATTAAACCGGGATTTGTTTTTAACCATTATTTTGGTAAAATAATGATCATGAAGAGGGAGAAGGCCAGTCAAAACCAGCTTTTATTTGTCCAAAAAGAAAAAGGAAGACCGGATACAGATTCTAAATGAAAATTAAATTATGCAGGTTGTGAACTTCTATTATTGTTTTTGAGAGGGGATCTTGGAGCCAGTGAAAGGGGAGGCATCACAACCCACAACAAACACAGTTACAATCCTCACCCTTGTTTAACACTTTCTATACACTTATATCAGAGTAAAGATTTAAGCGCTATGAAGCGTTCGATATTTAATGCATCTTTGGCTCACAGCCAATGTAATCTCTGGCTCCAGGGGAAAGCTCTGCGAGTCGCATTCCTCCCCACTCCGACGTCAACCTTCCTTATACAGAGAGGTCAAATGTCTGGGCAACAGACCAACCTTCAATGACACAGCCACACGGCTGTAGTGCTGCAAATAACGATTATTAATCTGCCAATTATTTTCTCGATTAATTGATACATTTTTGTGTGTTTTTGTAGAATTTTTTTTTTTTTTTTAAAAAACAGTAAAAAAGAAAAGAAAATGCCATTTACAACTTCTCCAAAGCCACGATGATGTAGTTTGCGTGCTTTGTTGGACCAAAAGTCCAAAACCTAAAGATATACTGTTTACTGTAAAAAAAAATGTAATGTGTGAAAGAGCCAACAATACAATTCATATGTCTGCTCCTTCTGCTTCCTTTGTCTTCTTTCACCATCAAACTCTGGTCTGTTCTCTGAGTACAGCCATCTGTCTGCCTGCTGTACACAACGGAGAAAAAAAGGACAGGAGGACAGGAGAATGGGAGCTTTTCTCCTGAATGACACCATCACTTGCAGGCTGTACAGAAAGGAAACAGGCATGGGGCTTTTAATTAAGAGTGCCTCAGGGTGGTTTGGGCATTACTACATTACCTTAAGCCCCTTTTTGCAAGTTCAGCCAAAATTATGATGCTGCAAGAGAGCCTGTGAGAAAGAACAGCTAGGCTGGTCATACTGGTAAGCCCCCAGTTAAATGTAAATGATGGGATAATAACAACTGTAAATGATATTCAGAATCCCTCCAAATTTCTAAATCTAAAAGCGTAACATTTCTTTTTTTCCTGCCCACATTTCACTTTATGGTAATTAGAGGCAGTGGACTCATTAATCTTACTTAAGACACAGGAACTAACTGCTCATTTTTCAAAGAAATTGAAAGTCAATCAGATGGTAGAGAGGAGCTGAACACCAAGAACAAAGCCTTTAGAATAAAGCTTTTCATAACGTGCTCATTTGTTACCGACTCTCAGCTGCATCTCGCAACACGAGGTGGGCAAATCACGTCCGCCTTTGACAATTTTATCGCACTCATTGCACCTATAGTAGCTATGAATCTCAATGCTGAAGCACTGTGCAGCCATGAAATGAGAGCATATTAGCTTTGACCACCTTGTCTGCCTTTGAAGGACCAAATTCAGTATGGTCTCCTAGGTCACTAAATTGATGTAAGCCATCTTCAAATACATTACTCAGCGACTATCACAAATGGAAACCAGAAACACATACAAAGGAATACATCAGGCTGACATTCTGTTTTAATCTAAACTTGTCATCTCTTCTCACAGCCATTATTGCCCGCGCCTTGCTTTACGGTCTTATTATGTATTGACAAGATGAAAAAGACCCTTTAAAAGATGACACTGACTCCCTGATGAAGTCTCATCTCACACATTTCTATGTCACCCACTACAAGCCAGCAGCAACACCCATCTTTCCAAAGACCCTCCAATGGGAAGAGCCATTTCTATATCTGCCAGGATATGCAAATTACTGTACATTACATGCACTTTAAAACTGACACGCCACAACAGGAAATGAGTAAACTGAGCAGGTGTCCAACAGCCACATATCACGTCCACACAACTAGTGCATGTCCATCTCGCAGCCTGTGATTTATATTACCTAGATGGGAATGGCAATGTCCTTCTGAGGAACGTTTCAACTTGACAACCCTCCAGAGAAGGCTCTTACAGCTGTATTCTCACTGGTAACAAAAAAATAAATAAATGCTGTTAATCCAAGGCTGGCAGGTACTCTCAATGCTCCAAGGAGTCATTGTCTGCGTGTCTTCAGAAGAAGAGATGGGATTCCTGGACTCGACTAATGAGGAGAAAATGGTAGAGAGAAAGGTGAGAGGTGATCAATCTCATGTGCGACAGAGCAAGAGAGAGCTGCAGGTTGGCGAGTCTCGCTCCTTGGAGAGAACGATTTGGACACTTAAACGTGAGCAATTCATTGCCGATAGTGAGAAGGTCAGGGACTTCTCTTAATGTTTGAGAGCTGTGGCACTGCTGCAGTTTAAACACTGAGGAAACACATTGTACTCTAACGCAACGCAAGGTTCTGGTACTAGGGATCAACCGATACCGCTTTGTCAAGGCCGATACCGATTATTAGTAGTTAATGAAACCGAGAACCAATATTTGGAACCGATATGCTTATTCAGTGAAAATGAAAATCTTTATGTCACAATTAAGCTTTTGGAATGTTAAAAACTCCAACACAAAACTTGTTTAAATGCAGAACTTTGTTTAAATGCTTTAAGCAATTATTTAATAAATTAGAAACTTTCAACATAATACACAGTAAAAGATAGTCAGATAGAGTTGTGGGCGGGACATGAAGTCAGACTCAGTGGTGAGTGAAACCAAAGAAGAGCGACAGACACAGAGTTGTAGTGGAGCCAAAGTAGCGCACCTTTTAATTAACTATCGTTATCAGGCAAATAAAACGCCGATACATATAATCTGCAAACTGCCAAAAAAATGGTTTGATAATCGGCCAGGGCCGATAATCGGTCTATCCATATCTGGTACTAGTGCACTACCGTTTTCTCTTCTTGTTTGCCAATTTAAACATCTCCTCCTCTCGTGGTTTTAGAGCACAGCAATCAACTTATCATTAATTAAGAGAGACGCTCCTTGCACGCTCTTGGATAACCTTTTAGCTAATTAGTAGCCCTGGCTCTTTGCCCAGTTCTCACCAGGGTGTCAGGGATTCTTGCTGTGTTAGAGCTTGATCACTTGAAACCCTTTAGGACCGGAGTTAGCAGGCTGCTGCCGTGGTGTTTGGTGGGCGACTGGCTGATAAGTGGCTGCCTTGCCTCGTAACAACTTGTGTGATCTCAGATAGGACTATCAGCAAACACAGCACAGAGCAGCACAGAGCAGCACAGAGTAGCACAGCAGCGGGCCTACTGTTTAGCACTCCATACTGTAGCTCAGGTTCACAGGGACGAGGCAGCCAAACTCCATGACACTAACAGCTTCATGAAAACATCAATTAGTCCGCTCACTTAGCCGCAGCGCTGAGAAATTGTACAATACTCACAGATAAAAAGTTTCTTCATAAATTATAGTTATCTAGTTAAAAGAGGTAATAAACTATTATCTGCTGGTGCTTACTGATGGTGCGGTTGGTTCAGAGATTTAAATGTCAGAATAAAAATATACAGAATTAGTTTAACTTTAAAGCAATGTCTTATTGTAGGTTCAAACTCAAATATCTCGTGCTGGCACAATTAGTCAATTGATGGGAATCGAACGGACAAAAAGTATGATAATCGATTCATCGTTAATAGTTTATTAAGAAAAATTTAAAAGCACATTCTCTGGTTCCAGCCTGTCTATTAGGAGTATTTACTGCTTTTCTTTTTTATATTATCATTAATTGATGATCTGTGTTGGGTGGACAAAATGAAGTATTTAAACGTCGCCTTGAGCTTTTTAAGTGATTAGGGGGTGAGTAAAGTTTGTTTGTTATTGTGTAACTTTGGTGAATCCAACCTTTTAAAACCAACCCTTTAAAACACCAAAATCACACAATGACACAAACAAACTAACCGATTGAAGCAGCGGTAGACCAGCATCTAGGTACTATGTAAAATGACCGTTTCTGTCAATGATTCTGCTGGCTTTGAAGAGAGCATACTGTAAATAACAGCCTCAGTTCCCCGTTGGCTGTCTAACACCAAGGTAAAGCGGTGAACATATTCTAAATATAGTGTACACTTAAAGCGATATTGATTTCTTGGGTTTCTAAAATAGTGTTTAGCTGCTGCCCCCGTCCACAGCAGTACATTGCTTAGCTTAGTCGGTGCTCCTGCCTGTTTCTCCAAACTAGGAGCGCGCTGACTGCCATCTACTGTAGTTAATCCACTGTCTATGTATAAGTACCTCATACAACCCCACTTCAAAATATCCTTACTTGCCCTTTAAGCAACAGATAACAAGTCTGAACAAATAGCTTCTTTTAAAACAAATGGCTGAATCAGCTCCCTTTTAAACCTCTATTGCCTTGGAATGAAGGCATCTCTGAGGTAAACAAGGCACTGAGGTCACCGATCATAATTAAAAGCTTAGTCACTGAGTATAGAGCCAATTGATCATGTTCTGTGACTAAAGCAGGAATCCACCAAACATTCCCCTAATCACCTCATCTCAGCAGGAAGTCAAACTTCTCATTACACACAGAAACATTAATACTAAGCAGCGATGGAGGACAGGGGCACTAAGTGGAAGTCAGATGAGAAAAAGTGGCCTGGATCATGTTGTTATTTAGTTACACTCAAAAATATGCTTTAGTCCTTGGCTGACAACAGTATTCTCATAGAAAGACAACAAAAAGGACGGTGTTATCCAACTTGAAGGGGTTTTCTTCCCTCTTAAAGCTATAGGCCCTCATTTATCCACCTAACATAGAAACCGGCGCAGATATGAGCGCAGAAATCATCTCACGACTGGTCGTACATTGATAAATGCAGCGGATGGAAACAATCATAACTTAAATATCACGCCCCAATATATTCTCGGTTTTGAGGCCTCGCCCCTACAATTTACGACATGGCGAGACATAATCCGGCTAAGAAGCGGCACTTTTCAGAGGTGGAGATTGGAACCCTGACATCTCTGGTTCATTTGCACTAACGTGTACTATTTGGCAGCCTGAAAACTGGTACTAATGGCTAAGGAAAGAATGTGGAATGAAAAGAGATCACTGATGCGGTCAACAGTGCTGCTGTAGAAAAACAGGCTCCAGCTGAAGTTTATTTAACTTATACATCCTTGACATATGTACGTTATAGTCCTAATTGTAATATACAGGATTATATTGCAATCTCTTAGGCCTACATGTAGGTGTACCTATATTTAAATAAACACACAGTAGCGGAGTTTATGCAGTGTCTTTTATTTTCTTTCACGAGTCAGAGCCAGGCAATTGTGAGCTGTGAGGGAGAGCGCTTGTCCTCCGCCCCCCTTGCTGGACCACCTGGGCTAGAAAAACAAGCCGAAATATGTCAGTCAATGGCAGAAATAAATCGTTCACTTGTGGCCAAACAAGCCGAAATATGTCAGTCAATGGCAGAAATAAATCGTTCACTTGTGGCCATTAAAGACAGAAAAAGGGAAACAAAAACCTAAAGAATAAATAAAAATGTTGTGCATCGTCATGTTTCCTGTATTGAATATAATTGCAAAACATAACACTATACCTTTTAAAAGTGAGGAATAATATCCAGTCTCTGCCCAGTTGGGGTTGTGTAGGACACTACTCTCTGGACATGGGGTCATCTGGCTCTATCACTACATTTATGGCACCCTGTTTACCTGCATGATGTTGTGCAGAACCCCACAGGCTAAAACAATGTTGCAAACTTTTTCTGCCGTGTATAGTAGGGTGCCCCCCCGCTGATGCAAGACAGAGCCATCTGCCCTCAATCTATCCAATGGATTGCTCCACCGTGGCGTGTGTGTGTACGTGTGTACTGTTGTACCGGCGCATAGAGGTCTTCTAAAAGAGCCAGATCTGCTATTACCGATTAGTGATCAACTGATGACTTCTCCTTCTCAATCGTCTGAACATAGCCATACTGAGAAATACAGAGAGAGTTTTGTGGAGCTGATAATCTTAACTAGCTTTGTAGCAACTCATTTGACAATGGCTTGAATGTAACGGACGTTCATTAATATAAAAAAGTGTAATTGTTCAGGACCTCTGAACTGTGGTTCTGCTGTACAGTTCATTAAGACCTGCTTATATTTCACTGTCCCCCTGTGAGCTGCATGCTTTGGAAAAACTGAACTTCCCACTCAATCAGTCTACCTGACCTTCATAAATAATATCTGCCTCCCTCACCCATTCAAAATGGCACTGGGCAGCTGTGATTTCCCTGCAGGCAGTTTCTTAGCTCCTGCTGTAGTAAACTAAGAGCATTCGATTGATGGTGAGTCCAATGGATCACTGAAGCAATGACTCTTTAACTTTGTTTTTTTTTTTTCTTGCTGCAGAGGAGGACAATGATGCTTTTTTACTACATTTCACATAAATATTGAGTTAATCTCAGGTTGATAATTCTGAAGATGCAAAATTTATTTCACCATTACATTTTTGTGTGTTCTCAAATATAATCTTTAAGAGTTTATATTTAAACATGGGAGTATAAACCATACCTTTTAGTTTTTTTATAAGCTATAAATGTAGATACAGGCACATCTTTCAAGTATAGTACTTATTAAAAAATAAAAATAAAAAAATAATTCATCCCCCTTGGAGTTTTATTGTTTTACAAAACTGATTTAATGGGGCTTTTATAACACTGATCAATAAAAAAAGACTATTTAACATCTAAGAGAAAGTGTTAAAAAAAAAAGCCACATTAAATCTATTTTAATCCAATGTTGCAAGCTCTTATAAAGAAGCGCGGAAAAGATGCTTAATATAGACAGTAACGCCTCTGAGGATCCAAACAGCTCTCCATGCCTCCCATGAGATGGACAGAAGTGATTAATACTCATTTACTGAGCGAGGATGGCTGTTAACTTATTCCCTCCCACTCATACCACTCAATATCAATTAGAGAAGCTCTCTGCTCCTGTCAGTGTTTAGGAGGTGGTCCTTCGGAGAGTGGATATATATAATGATCCCTCCTGCTTTCAGTGGGCAGGACGTGAGGAGGCAACAGGTTGCAACATTTACCTTTATCCATATAATGTGTAAGGATTGTGTTGCTTTGGTTTAAGTTTTCATATATGTGGTTTATTTTTCAGTGCACAGAAGATGTTTGTGCAGTCACAGGTTTGTGTCACAAATGTCAATTGCAACTAATGCTTCATCAAAAAGGTGAAAGTGCAAAGGTGAAAGTGCTTCCATGAGTAATGATGTATGTTATATGCATCTCCATTCATCCATACAACAATGTATTATCATACAACCCCACTTAAAAAAATCGGAACTATCCCTTTAACCCCTAAGCCACATCTGCACCCTATCATGCTACATGCTGCGATGGCACGCGTTTTTTAGGCTACAACATTTTTTTGTCGCATACAGCAAACTTCTCCTTACTATCCGCTAGCTGCCTGTCCCCTGAACACACTGTAAAAAAACACAGTCTATGTAGACAGCCCAGGCTCCACAAACGGCAACAAAAACTAACTGTGCCAACCTGCACCACCAAACATAACAAACAGTGGTCCAGCCAATTACCAACAAGAAGGATTTGGTGGTGAGGGTTGGGGGGTTAGTGCGTGGAAGGGAGGGGGAGGGGACGGGATGAGGAGGAGGGAGGGGCGAGCTAGCCTCCGTTTTGTTTGACAATACTTTGAACGTCAACGAGAAGTGACGTCACCCATCGCTTAGAGCACCTTTAAAGAAGTAAATAATGACTTTATGAGTCACTTAATAAAGAAATGTGGTTGGTATGCTCTTATTGTTTAGTTTTGTGCATTTGTATATTCAATAAAACAATAGGAACACATGCAAATGCCTCTTGAGGCCAACAAATATGTGACTTTTATTTGCCCTGTGCGAGAGCACGGTCCCTCTCCCTGAGTTTGAGTTTCATTTTGAACATGACAGAGCACGTATGAAGCATCATTTTCCATGCAGTTGGTAAACAACTGATCACTGGTGTCTCAGATACTTGAGGTGAAACCCTCGGGTGTCCTTTAGATGTTGAAAATGGCAGAATAGTTGAATGCATCTTTCCCTCTAGTTTTGTTCAAAAATGTAGTGTTTGTAATGTTAAAAATGTTGCAGTGGCCAAACAAAATGTGTACAGATGGCCTGAGCCCAAACGCTGCCCTTTTGCACCACTTCATTCCACTCCATTTTAATTTAGGAACTATTAAGTGGCATGGCGGGGGGGGGGAAAGAAATGACTGCAGTCAGGAGCTCTGGCTTGTAGGTGTCACACTGACCCAGGTTAATGGCTACGCCATTGAAAATCCCAGCATGCTACAGGAAGAACAGCAGCAGGCGGCCACACCATCACTCATGTTTGGTGTACAAAACAGGGCTCACTGGACAAAAAGGTGACTACAGTTGAGCGGCAACGGTCTTGACAAGGCTAGAGCCGAGGGCAGGAGGCAGAGCCCTGACACACCAGCCAGCTGCTAAACCTGACATCCGGCATGACAATTCCCCTCGCAGGGCAGCGCAGGTGACTGGTGTATCCAGGAAGCAGTGAGTAATGGTCAGGATGAGAGGTGGGCTCTTATGTCTGTAGAGTGTTTAAGATAAAACAGACCCAGGCACGAACAAATAACCAGTTAGCAGTTTCCTCATTCGGAGAACAGCGGCTGTGATCAGCTTAAATTCACAAGTCACGCCACACAGACGCCAAGTATCGATCTTTTATTATATATGTGTTGGTCAGTTTGTCTGCTTGACGATCCCATTTTGCAGCAATGAAATTGAAGTGAGGTGAACAAACAGAGAAATGTATCTTTTTAGATAAAACACATGTTGACAAAGTTTTCATTTGGGGACATCATTTGAAATTGGGAAAAATTTGAAGTTGGAAAAAAGGAAATAAATTGCAGTATATCGCAGAATATTGCAATATGTTTAAAATCGCAATAATATCGTATCGTGACATAAGTATCGTGATGATATCGTATCGTGAGGCCTCTGGTGATTCCCTCCCCTAATACATATATCTGAAAAGAAGAGAATGTCTTTACAGAATATTATGTTCTCTTGTCCTCAAGTAACAGCTTTTTCAAAAACACTCCAACAAACTGCCTCATTAACTGTTTTTACACATGAAAACTAGAATTACAGTCTTGCGGTGGTATGCATCCGCCAACCATTCAAGTTGCAAAATATGGATGCTACACACATCTTCAACCCGGCAGCACAGAAGATCTTAACAATCACCATAGTTTCAAGATTAGTGTTACCGACTTAATATCCAACCAAATGTCTTTTGGTTCTCGCCAGAAAAGTGTTTGGGCAGAATATTATGATGTCACAGTGAAGTGAAGTTGACATATTGGGTATGAAATGTCATCACTCCATCTTTTTCTCCTATTAGACATTTGTGTAAAATTCTGTCATATATAGCGTATACAATCTTAAATTATGGCCCAAAATGTGTTATGTGAGGTCATAAGGACCACAAAAATCGAATCTGTTCATCCTGGAGTCCAAGTGAATGTTTGTGCTAAATCTGAAGACATTTCCTCTGGGCTACATTAGCATGTCACATCTCAGCTCAACAACGAGTGACTAAGATTAATCTAGACCAATAAGACCCTAAAATGTTTTTCTTTGGCTTTTGTCAGAACTGTAATTCACTGTGATTTTCTATACGATTTTAAAATCAAATCACATCAAATTCTATTGGCTGTCTTTTTCTTCGGGTTATCGCTCAAACACATGGACACTAGACACACACTGGTGCCATTTTGAATCATTAGCCAGTGTTGTAAAGAGTGCTGCAAAAGTGACAAAACCAGTCAAATACATAACGTGCCATGGGAGGGTGAAGACAGAAGACGAAGTGTGTAAGGTGCAGCTAAATAACCCCTGTGTTACATAGCCAGCCAGTCAGTGGACAGTATGTGGACGCTGCTGCGTTTGTATGCCGTTTATGCCAGCTAGCACGCAGCAGTGCGGGGGTGGCGGGAGCGCCATGATTCAGTGGTGTTGTGACTTTAACAGCGGGCCCAGGACAGGCGGTTTATTTTCGCCCTGTGAGTGACGGTCCAATCAAGCTTGGGACGGGCTGTCAAGCCTGTCAGGCTGAGGAATGAGAGGAGATAGGATTCAAAGACACAGAGCAGGACCAAACCATGATGGACAGACCTGAGCACAGCAGCTACACAGGCGAGGGCAGGGAGGGAGGAATGAGAGAAACAGGGGGAGACACATAGAGAAAATGGAAATATATGTTGGTTGAAAAGTGGGAGGCAGAAAGAGGCGGCTGGAAGAAACCAGTGAAAAGCAAAGAAAAATCCCATGTTTAAAGGAGTCAAAATCTTCTAAATGTAAACTGAGTAATCAGTGGTAGTGAGGAAATATGGCAGGATTAGTTTATTCTTACCAATCCAGCGCATGAGTGAGGTGAGAATCTGCAGATATTTGGTCTTTTGGGCGTTGAAGAAGGTGAAAGGTCCCAACAAGAGAGTGAAGACACCCTGCAGGACAGACAGAAAGAGTTGATTACTATCACTGTTGTATAAGAACACATATTCTTACCTGCTCAAGGTAAGGCCGATAAACACACAACCCGAAAACATCTTAAAATCACTCAAAAAAAATGGATGACAGGAACCAAACTATCCAATAACAGAGGCAGTAAGATTGAGAAACCGAAGCTATAACAGTAAAATGTCACCCAGATGCCATAAAGCAGAAAGAGATTGTCAGTTTGATTTACAGGGGGATAAATATCATGAACATCCGTACAGCCCTGACTTTGAGATACTTCTAATTTTTCGGATCCTTATCTGGCACATTCTTTTAATAAACAAGGCCTATTTTGATGCTTTTTTATGCACTCTGGCACTTTACTTACAATCAAAGTGAAAAAGTAAAAAAATTAGTGTGAATCAATTTATATTCATTGATTATAAATGATGATTAGACATGACAGGTTGAGACGTGAAATGGGAGGGAGAGAGAGAGAGAGAGAGAGAGAGAGAGAGAGAGAGAGAGAGAGAGAGAGAGAGAGAATGACATGCAGCAAAGGGTGGCAGGTCGGAACCTGCACCATGGGGCGCACGCTCAACCAGGTGAGCTATCCAGGCACCCCAGGAAGTAAACAAACAACGAGGGCGAAGAAGAAGACGGGACAGACGCTGTCGTAAATCTTGAACTGCAGAGACAACGAGAAGATATCGTCAGACGGAATTTGTCTGACGTCAGGTGAAAAGGCTCTATTTGCTGAACTTACAAACCGTAGCCCCTTTTACACGTGCATTTTTTTACCATTTATTTAGGATAAACAATAATCGATAAATTGGAAAGACCCATGCCTTCAACATTGAGACATTTTTTCCCACTTCGGTGTGTTTGCTTGACCCATGTTTATTTTAGCTTGCAGCTCGGTTTTTAATACCCTGACATGTCATTTTGAAACGCCAGTAGAGACGCATCTGCTGTCAAAATCCCATCAGCCATCTCAAAGATAGGTGAACAGATGACCAGGTGGACCGATCCATAGTGTACAAAAAATGTTCAAATCTTCTCAGGCCACAACTCTGATTGCCTATCAGATACTTTTCTTTATCAAGAGCTGCAATCAGAGGCAGTGGCTCAGCTACTGTAGCGCCAATTTCATCAGTTCCCCTCACTCCCCCTCTTCGCCTGACATTCTCAGGTCTGACTGCACACTTTGTGGTAGTGGCATGTGATCGCGTATGGGACGCACACACACACAAACAAAATTTGCGATAAAGAAATATGTAAAATATATCAAAATTTAAAAAAGCTGTGCAGCATTTAAAATAAAGAGGGTGGAGTGTGCAAACAAATTGACCAAGGAGTGTGCAGTATAAAGAATATAAGATAATGTGCAATAAAGATATGCATTGATGTAATGCATCAAGTTAAAGACATGTAGGACAAAAAGACAGCTTCTCAACACTCCATATCTTAGGTTTTGGGTTTCCGCAGTGACTTCCCAAATGCTGGGAAAAATCTTTTAACTCTGCAAAAAATATTTTCAGCAATTCTAAAAAAACAAGCATAACTTTTGTAAAAAAGAAGAAAGCCTGTTTTTGTAATAAACCTCAGCAACTTGGCACTTTGAGAAGCCTTTGTGGCACGTTTAATCATCAATCCAACCCTGAATGTCAGGGTCGCAGGAATAGATATCACTAAAAGATAAGGTCTAGAAAATAGACCTTTTATTCAACCAAGCCTAAACTCACAGGATGTTATTCTATTTTTTTTAGGGCTAGGGTTAAATTTATGGCTGGGCGATATGGCCAACATCTTCTATCCCAATATAGATAATGCCATATCTCGGTAACGATATAAATCACGATATAGCATGTTTTCTGGTAATTCAATAAATAAATAAATAGTCTATATGAAATTAGTTAAAGTCAGCTATTACTTCCAGATGTACAGCTGGAGTATCTGTGGGTGTGAGAGGGGAAACAAATCATAGCTCTTAATTCTGCTGAATAATGATGATGCCTATGTGTCCATGTATTAAATTATTACCAGCTGTCTTCTTGGCAAAGTGCAGCCTAAGCTCGAGCAGAGCCAAGGGATAAATCTGCAACACCTATTGAAGGTAATGAATTAACCATTATTAAGAGATATATGTCTGAAGAGGAAAGTGAAATTGATGGCAGCTGGCTGACCGACCCCAGTGTTTCAGCCCAGAATGTCTAAGCACGGTCGGTCCTTTCCCAGCAGCTTTGTAATGTAAACTACAGCATGTTTAACCTGGGACTAAATTAAGATTTATTTAAGTTTGAAACTACATCGAATGACCACGTTGATGCTTTTTAGTGCATTTATCATTATACAATAAAAGGCAGAAAGTTGACTAAACGTGTAACATACTGCAATATTATCTATTCTAAGGGACTTTTCATGTTTTTTGTATTATGTAGTGACTTTTTGGGAAAAGGGTACGCATAATCTTTCCTTCATCTGTTTCACTGGAGCAAATAGAAATGGGTTGGGTGACATTTTTCTTTACCTGTGCCAATACGAAAGCTTATTTTTGGTTTAACACAAAAATTAAATAATTTTGAGGACAATAAACTTGTTTATCTACAAAAAACTTATTTTGATTTACTGAAATATGCCTAACATCTAGTGCGTCAGTGTTTAACACTCTATGAACAATAACAAGGACAGCTTTGCCTATAAATCTATCAAGTCAAGTCAGTTTTACTAATATAGCATAAAATCCAAAAATAACAAATCTTCCTCAAAGGGCTTCAATATGTATCATCCTTTATCCTGCAGGTGTGTTCAGAAAAAAACGTGAGGTGGATTCTTTTTTTTTTCTGCATACAAAACATACAATACACATCAGCACAAGTTGAAAATGTTTTAACCTAAGCAAAAATGTGGCATTTATCTCTGGACTTCATAAAGATACAAAAACTGAAAGAAAAAAGAGAGAGACTGAAGAAAAGACACACAAAAATGTGGTTTCTGATGATTTCTGAAGATGCCCCTTTCACACATGCACTGCAACCGTGAACATATCTAGACATTACCCGACTGTCCGAATAATTTGGACCGGACATTAAAAAGGACTCTATCCTGCCAGTTCCCTAGTACAAAGTCTGTGTAATGTCTGATTGAGCCCATGAGTGAACAGAGCAGGTCATGGTCTGGAGTATTCACAGCGAGTGAGTGGACGTGTTGATGACGTTTCTATCAAGTGGCTGCCACGAAACCGGAAGAATACAACCATCTGAGGGTGAAGAAGAAAGGCCTATACACGAACATGCCAAAGAAAATCTCCAACTGGAGAGACGGCAAGATTCGGGAACTTCTGTGGGTAAGGGCTGACGGCTCACTCCGAAATTGTCAGACAAGTTCAAGGAAAGCCAAGAGACTCGTTGTTTATGAACAAATTACGAACCGGCTACATGATCGTGGTGTAAACCCCGTCACGGGAAAACGGTTATACACACTGGCACACTTCCACACACTGCCAGTTTGTCTGTTGCTAGCTAGCTTACAGCTAACCTCAGTAAAGTTCTTATAGTCTATTTCTAACACTTACATAGATCCTTATATATCAGCTCAAAGAGACAGATCTTAATGCCAGGTCAAATCCAGCCTGCTGTGGCAGAGATAGTAATATGTCTGAGGGTTAATGGCTGATACATTTCTCAACAGTTTCTGGACCCCTCATGAATCAAGTCTGCACCTCCAACAGCTTACAACCTCCCATAAAACCCCATAGTAAACAATGGCGTCGGACTGCTTAACTGTATCTCAACAACAAGAGCAACACAAGCACAAAACAACACACTGAAAATAAATAACTGCAACACCTCCTTCTTAACAGAGAAAGTTACATTTGCACCAATCACATCACCAACAAAGAAAACAATGTGGCTTCTGGGGATGTGCTTTGTATTTCTGTGCCCAATTTGATTATTGGCTGCATTTTTTTGTAGTTATTTCTGTAGATAAGCGACCAAACATTTCTGTTCATGTCCAGCTGTTTTTTAACATCAAGAGAAAATGTCTCTCACAAAGAGCAACACAGGAGAAAAATCAATCACAGGAAAACGATGTGTTAGTCTACAGCAGCCTCAATAGATCAGCCTGCAAGCAGCCAACAGTCAAGTTGTGTTCTGTGAGAAATGCATTTTGTATTTCTATATAGGTATTTTTTATTGATTCAACAGGTTTTACAGAAAAGAAAATTACTACATTTTATCATATTTTAATCATGATGTCTCGCTTACATTGTGTTTTTTTGTGCGTTTTGTCTGATTAACTTTATATTGCAAATACTCCTACTGACCACCATTTTCAAAGCATACCTTCATCTTTACGTTGAGTACTAAAACCTTGGTATACTTGGGGAAATGGCTGGCACTAATGCTATGTGTAAATGACCTGAAGTTAATGGGCTAAAATATGTGAAACCACCAAGATAGTCCATTAACTGGACAATGAGGACAATCAAAGGAAGTATGTGCTCCCATATCAAAGACTGGAAATGCTTAGTCCTCTGAAAAAGGAAAAGATAACACTGCATGGGAAAGACAATAAGGCACAGAACATGAGAGGATTTTGGAGGGAGTGCATGGGAATGGAAAAAGTGTAGAGGAGTGTGAGTGGGCGAGTGTAAAGGCATCAGATGCCATGTGCTGTAGGGTGACTCAGACCCACAGTGTTGGCATGACCATACCAGAGCAGAGACAAAGACTGGTAGGGTCACTAGAGGCATGGCCAGCAGGACATCAAACTTTCACATTCCACTTTAAAAAAGTATAATCTGGCTGTGTGGGGTGACACAGGAAGCATACAAAAGGTGGGTCCAGTCTAGATTAGACTACAGACTGCTAAAGATGGGTTAATTTCATAATGCATTACATACATTCTCAAACAGTGCCCCATGTCTGAAATAGTCTTATATTAGAGAAAGGCCTTTAAAGTGTCCCAATTTTTGAAAAAAATATCATCAAACTTGTCTTCTTTTCTGATCAGCTCCTGTTTTAATTTGCTGCTGATGTTGTTTGCTGTTCATCTAAACTCATACATTTAGGATAATGTAAGTTCCCACAGCACTGATTCCACCAACAGTAAAGTCATGTCATACCTACTGTTCTGACTCAGTAATGATTCCAATTCGCTTCTACATTATTATTTTTCTTTCATTGTGAAAACACTGCCAATAAAACTCAACACTTTTTGCACAGATGTTTCAAATTAAAAGCCTACAAACAATTCCAAATGCATAATCCGCCCACCCTTTCCTTGTAGGCTTTTAATGTGAAATACTCCTGAAGTGTTCGGTCTTGGTCATTATCTGAAAGCCAGCTTATATCTTAGAATTTAAAGCATGTATCATCACAAAGTACAGTAAATAGTTTGCTTTTTAAGGTAAGATTAAGGAGGTCCAGACACGTTTGAATAAGCACCCTAATCAGCTAATAAGAATAAACAGAGTCAAATCGTCTCCTTTTCTGGTCTTTTCTGGCTTCCGTCATGAATGGAAAAAGGGTCACTGTTGATGGTGCTTTGTGACCCACAGCCAGTTGTGTTTATTTGGTAAAAAACAACTGTCTGGTGAGCCTGGGCTGTGGACACTATCGCTACTCTCAGTGAGTAACATTAATGTAGATTGCTCCTTCTTAAGAAAACTACTTTGCAATTCCAATATAGCCATTTTGTTGGACCTACAATGTGTGGTTCTGTTGAAGTGCAGCAACATGGCATGTAATGTTGGTGTTGAGAGCTTTACATGATTGCTGTTGTTCATGCTGCTGCGATAAAGGGGCAATTTGTTTTTCACTTCAGGCTTTCTGATGTGTAAACTGATTGAACAGATTCAGATATTCATGTGCCAAACATAAAAATGAAGCTGCAGACAGAGATATGCAAACCTACAGAAAGAAATCCATTTCCTAGGTGAAAATATTAGTAAAGAAACCTATCCTTAACATTCAGCTAACTCTATGCTCGATGTTGTCATATTATAAACAGTAATTATATTAATATCACAAAATACAAGCTTGGAACCAGCATCCCTGTTGGGCATGAGCTGGGGATGAACAGCAATGTCAGCCGGAGGAATAAAACTGCCAGAAAACAGCAGAATAAGAATGTAACTAGAATTTCATAACATGGACAGATTGAATGACACTTGGTTCCAATGCATTTATTCATTTAATACTTTGTACCGGCTGTTCTAGCAATTTCATCTCACTCATGCTCGCAAGGCCGACATACAGATTTTTGTCTGCTTTTTTCGCTTCCTCGCCACAGAAACTGCTTACGTTTCACGCTCAGTTTAATAAATCAGGAGAAAAGTGGCATGAATCATTTTTGGCTAGATCCTTTCTCTCCATTACAGCAAGCTGATGGTTGCACACTCATCAACTTGAGCATTCCACTTTTGACAACAAAAACACTCCTAAATATCGTCCATTTCTCCTTCTTCAGTATGAGACAATGCTTTCAACAACAACCACATGGCTGACTCACACACTTCACTCAAACACAACCAACGGTGAGTCTGAGATGAGAAACTGCAAAAGCGACCAAAGCAATGATGGATACAAACACTGTCCGAGATCTGTCCTGTTACCTCTCTTTAGTGAATAGAGACTTAAGGTGCATCAGCAAGTACTAGGAAAAAATATTCTAGTTTAACCTGCCTAGAGGTTATAGGACATGTTTTGTAAAAGGTAAGAACAGAAGGAGTGGATCGTCAAGACTGAAAGGAGTTAAGTTTGCATTCTTGGCCCGCTCTGATTTCAAATAACTGCCTTTTCTTCGGACCCTAACCCTAACCCTTTATACAGGACTGTCACAACATGTTCCATTGTCAATCAAACACACGTTTGGGTCTTTGGTGGTGACACCATCATTATTTTGGCTCCCAACAAAACACCTTTGTTGCCGAACCTCATTGCTATACTAAGGTCTCATTACAGACCATGACCCAAATCATGACAAAGCCCAGAGGACAATATCTTTTTATCATTATGCCAAAGCCAGAGGGCCCAACAACCTCCCACCACCTAAACCTAATGCTTTACTTTCCATCACTCCACATCGCAGCAAATAACATCTAAAAGCAGCCAGGGTTACTTCACAGGGCCATATTTGCACAGAAATCAGTTTAGGATCCACACCTACTACTGAGTGCGGACGAAAGATTGGATGTTTAGGTTTAGGAAACTGACCATGTAATCGCAAGAACTCTAGTTCGAGTCCAGCTGCGAACCTTGTTGCATGCCATCCCCAACTTTCTATCCCCTTATTTGCCGTCTTCTATCTATTAAGATGAAAAAGTACTTTTAAAAAAAGTAACAAAATAACATCACTTTTCTACAACTTTTCCAGCACTGTCTGTGATGCTGCAATGTTATAATTTGGGAATAAGAGATTAATGGGGTTTAGATATGGTGAATGATCTCAATAATGGTGAAAAGCAGCCGCCAACTGGCAACCCAGGCTGTAGCTGTCAATCACTTTCAAAGTCAATAAAGACCAGTGTTTTGGATTTGCGCGGATGAGAGCGTTCAGAGAGTAAGGAAAGGCATTTAATTGGCATTAGATTGCGTCACTCAAAGCTCACGAGCCAACCCACTGGTCTTGTTAATCGCCATATATGTGAACATTTCTCCTGAGCCACGTGTTGCGTATGCTCTTCATCCATCACAGTTGGGCTACATAAGTCATCCCCTGACCATCCACCCCATTTAAGTAATTAATCAACATATTTTTTCTTTTCTTTTCTGTAGGGTCAGCCAAATACTGTGATGGTACGGATGTCCTCAGGCTCTTGGACGTCCCTGTAGCTGAATTTATATCCAAGAGAGCCATATGAAAGCTTTGTTCATGACTGCCAAGTTGTCAGGCGCTGGTGAATTCTGAAATTAGGGCGAGCGGAGGTCACGCTAAGGGGAAAATAATAAGTGACCTGGTGGTTCCATGTGGTGGTCCAGCCTGGACAGTGATAATCCCTCCACAATCAAACAGAGAAAGACGGATTAGGATTCCCAATCCCTACAGTCCCAAGATCCCAAACCATTTGTTTCTGATGTTAATCTTTATTTGAAACAGATTTCAGACAGAAAAGGGTGACGTTCATGTTGATATATCAAGATTACCTTCAGGATAAACCAACGTTAACTCGAAAGTACACGTCCAGCTGGTGTTCATCAAACTAACTTCAACCTGCAGCACATCTTCACCCGTTTGTGACTGACTAATTTCCTCTAGATTTCAAAACATTTCTTTTCCACCACATTTCGCTGCCCTGATTAATTAACAAAAAGTGAATGTGCTATTAAATTAATCTGTTAAATCAGACAGAAGCAACTCATTATCATGGAAAGATAAAGATTACCTCAGTCGATAAATCTGTGGTCTTTTATATGCAGAACCTCAATTTTCATTTTCCCTGAAGCTTAAAGTTACTTTACCGATTTCAGATCAGCTCTGTGGCATCTTTGTGTGGGCATCTTTGTGTGATTAGATGAATGGTGTTTGGCTTCCCTGGTGTCAGTGCATGGAGGAGCAGAGACCTCCAGTGCTCCGTTCTGTGGTGGCTCGGTGCAATGGCACCACAGAGGGAAGCCAAACATCATTCATCTGCACACACTGCCCACACTGCCATGACACAGAGCTAGATTTATATCAGCAAAATAGCTCTTTAATGTTATATTTTATAAAAGTGTGTCATTATAGGAGGAACTCTTGATTTCAGTTGAGGCAGCACGCCTCCACAATAAAACACTTAGGAAAACCCTGTCATCTAGCCTACTTTAATTAAAAAGAAAAAACGCAAGACAATGTTTTGAGATACATACGCTGTCTGTTTAGGCAAGCTATTAAACCTACACAAATGCCAGCTGTAATTAATTCCTTAATGGATTTCACAACAGAGAAATACAGTATGCAGTTGCAATGCAGACAATTAAATTAAATTGTATTTATAGTGTTGAATCATAACAGAAGTTATCACAGGACACTTTACAAATAGAGTAGGTCTAGACCACACTCTATAATTTACAGAGACCCAACCATTCCCTTAAGAGCATGCATTTGGTGTGACAACTCTACACCACTTGAAAAACCGATCTAGGCTGACTTCCTCACCAGCAGAACAGCTAAAAAAACTGCAGTAATTCAGGACCTCTACAACTGCAAGCATCATTTAACTTTAATTAAGACCTTGAGTTGAGACCTTGAATGTGTAAAGTATAGAGTGCAAGACTTTTTTTTTTAGACAATTTAACAGAAATTAAGATATTGCTCACATTCCCAGTGCATTTCCACAATCTGCTTTGATTTCCATTAGGACTAATTCAAATTAATCAGCAAAGAGAAATGAACCAAGTATTCAATACACATTAAAATGGCTTACAGCCCTACAATATTGTCTATATATTTATCCAAGATCAGGAGTCAAACCCTAAAAAAATACAGATTATTTAGATTTCCAGACAATATTTCATCCTAATGATGAAAAACAAAATAAATTGCTCTGTGACTGCACGATGCTCAGAAAAACACTACTCCAACTACATCATATACACAATGCAATGAAATAGTGGATATTATGGGGCAATTCATTGCCCTGGTTGTGACATGTATGATAAAAGACACCTAACCTGAACATGGTGGTATGGAATAGCTATGGCATAAAATAGGCCATAAAAGCCCAAGAGAAACATCCAAACCCTTATGAAAGCAATAACAAGTGCACTGATTCACTGAACACACACGCAGCAGAGAGGAGAGGGAAGTAAGACAAAGATGAACATGATTGTGGGGCGGGGGGGTTAATACAGAGGAGAGCAGGGATGGTGCCTGGGAGGCAACACAGCGCGGTTAAAACCATATTGGAACTATACGTTTGTCAGGATGAAGAAGAGCCCACCTTCAGCCTCATTAATCACCAGCAAACATCTCCATCAAGCAAACATAATTAGCATAAATACATTAAATGGATGAATCAAATGATTTGACTACTTTAAGAACCAGTTAATGAAACAAATTAAAACATATGGTTTTATTTTTAGCAATACAAAATAATAATAAATGCAATAAACGTATTTGATATAGCACTTTTTAAAGAACAAAGTAAAAGAGTGTTATTGCGAATGAAAGTGCTTTCATCAGTGGGCCATAAGCTCAATCACCATTGTGTTACCTCATTAGGAGATAGATAGTGACTGAACAGATATTTATTTGTATGAAAATCTTCAAGATTATACCTTTAGGTACATGTTTTAAACATTGCATCAATTTAATGAGCAAGAGGTAATTTGTAGGTGCAGCTTTAAAAGAATCCATATTTATATTATGTCTTTTACATACTAAACAGTGTTAATGATTCTGAGTGACCTGTACATTCAAATTACAGCAGATTCAGGAAAAAATAAACTCACCTATGGCACAGTGCCAGCATATATCAACTCATTTTCTAGAACTTGGCCTCTTATCACAGTTTCGTAAATTTTTTGCTGTGAATAGATGTTTGCTGTGAATAGATTGGTTTCTGTTATAATAAGCCACAGTGCAGGCAAGACAAAGTCAACAGCGAGAGCGGACGTCAGACAGACTTTCAGAAAACGTGTCTGCTTTTCTCTGCGGAGGTTTTACAAATTAGCTTCTGTCTTGGTGCCATTTCAAAGTGTTGAGAAAGTGTTTGCCTGGCAGCCATGACTACACATTATGCTGACTCAGAAGGTAGAACAAAACTGTAAAAAAAAGCTAATAAGCTGATGACTTTAAAAAAATAAAAAAACATCAACAAATGAAAGATATAGGGTCAAATGTTAATTTCTCAGAGTGTGTCTGCACATTTTTGTGTTTCATTAGATGAGACTGTATAACTGAGGGCTTATCTGCTGCCAACAGAAGACTCTCCATCCATCTCTTAGGTTACCGTCTCTGTCAGCTCTGGATGCCGCTCCCACCCCTCTGGGTCTTTGGGTCACCAAGCTACATAACTTTAACTTACACAAAGACACACCAGTTAAACCCCATACTGTACACACATATAGATAAATAAATAATGTTTTCTCTTACTCTGAATACGCCCTACATCCAAAAGACTTCAGGAAACCAGTAGTCTCGCTTTGCCAGCCCTTCCTCCACAGTGCTGTGGAGGAGGGTCTGGCTAGTCCACACAGCAGGATGGGTAAAAAACTTGTGCTGGTTTATTGGCATTTCTTTAAACCAATCACAATCGTCATGCTAAGCACCGGGCAGAGCCACGGTGCCACTGAAAAATAGCCTCGGGAAGGAACTTGTTTTGGTGGAATGTGTACATTTAAAAGTTGTTTTAGTCGTGCAACAGAAAACTCAGGTTGGACAGATAGCCTAGCTAGCTGTCTGGATTTACCCTGCAGAGATCTGAGGAGCAGTTAACCATAGTCCTCATACATCCACCAGAGTTTAAAATTCCAACACAAAGAAAGCGGAAGGTACCGGACATACGGCCGAAAAGAGTGAAATCTGGCGGAATTTTCGGCGGCAACGTAGCAATCCCGGGATAATATATATCGTGGATATAGACTAAGAAACCAGTGATCCAGGCTGTTGATGAACAGTCAGGCCAGGAGGACTCAATTCACTGGAGCAAGTCTTGGTCTGACATTATTTTGTACAATCACTTAATAAGAAAGCACATTAAAAGTATTGTTCTTATTTCGATGATTGGTCAGTGAAGGATGCTACTACGACAAATATGAGGTTAAAACTAGGGCTGCACAATATATCATTTTTTTATCGTCACCGCAATATCAACTTGCTCAATAAACACATTGTGAAAGTTTGCGACGTGAAAGAGTTGAAAGAAAATATCAGTAGAAAACTGCGCTTTAAAATATAACTGCCATTCTTTTTTTAGTGGTGCCTTTTATATTCAATTCAATGTTCAATTTGTTCAATAAAAGAATGCTGGAAATGATTTTCTTTCATTGGTTTTAAATTCAACAAGCAATTTGTTGTATTTTAGCTGAATACTGAAAGCAGCAGAAATGCAGAACTCAGTACACTTTACTATCTGTTTATCTATTGCAAATAATATCGTTATCATATTTTCCTCATATCGTGCAGCCAGAGTTAAAAAGTAAAAAAGGTGAAACACCTGATTTTTGAAAATCTGTTATTATTTTTGCAACAAAAGTGATGTGATTTTTCACAATTTTTCACCTTGTGCAGTCAGAAAGAATAAAGTTTCACTGACCATCATGGCATGCAGTGGCACATATTGAGTTTGGTACCAAATTCCAATTTTAGACTATTCTATTTATGGAAATAGCTCTTTTAAGCTGCATACATTCAGACAACTTTTTTACATTGAGAACATTGATAACTTTTTTGAAATAAAAACATTCTTCTAAGTAAACTCAAAAAGGATAGTCTTGGAATTAATAATATTTAAATTCTGGAATTGTATTTCAAACAATACCCAGCCTTGGGCATATAAAATAAAATAATTGAACACTGTAGTAAACACTGCAAGACTACACAGCATAGTATAATGCATAAGCGTAAGCTGTATTCAGAAATATTTTGTGGTTTATTTTACATGACCTAACACCTGAAGAATATTTCCTGCCGCAGTATCTCTCCTCGTCAGGAAATGTCTTTCTAATGTTATGTTTACCTTGAGACACTGAATACTGCTATACATCAATACGTGCTGCTGTTCTGCCCGAGTTGACAATGGAAAACAGGACTTCAGCAATCACAGAGCGCCTTCTGATGCATGTCTCACTGCCACTGCTGTGTGGGCTGACAGACAATAATAGAAGTGCCTGTTTGGACACATGTCATACGCTGTCAGTGTGATTTGGCCTTGAGTGTAAGGGAGTAAATATAAGAGTGTAAATGTCACTAAGTGAACCAGTGAGTGAGTCACTCGGAGTTGGTGTAAGGACTCAGGATAATTCGCTCACTTTGTCAGTAATACAGCCATTGAGCACTGTGTGCCATCGCTGGATATCCTGATCACACTTAAGACCTTGTTTGTAAGTGTGCATATTGGTTGTTATTGCCATGTATTCCTCTTGTCCTACAAAAAAAACAAAAGTGAGCTGTATAACAGGGCATGAAGAATGTATCTAATGTGCAAAGTATAGATGAACAAAACAAGTCATGAAAACTGACTTTAGCAAATGGAAATAGCAGACACAGTATGGAAAAAAAACTCATTTAAAGCGATGCTGATTTAAGAACATCTATAGACAAACTCTCAAAGCATCCATCTCATTTGAAACACATCCACCACAGTAGCCTGTACTGTTAATTAGGTTTGTGGCCCTTGAGACTGCCATGCCTCCACACGATTAAAGCTAGGACTCTAATGAGGGGAAGGAAGACAAAAGGAGAGATGGAGGAGGGATAAAGCGAGGGTAGAGATGCAAGGAGAATGTATCATTGTGTTTCCTGAGACAGAGTGCAGCACCGGTCGGTATATTTTAAACCGTGTATAAAGATGTGATGAGAATTAAACAAAGGCTGCCAGGTTTTGGGGTTCACTTCTGACTTGGGCCATTATGCTAAAAATGTATGCAATCCAAGAGTGGAGGTAAATTAACTATGTGACATTCATCTTTAGACTGTACACCAAACCTGATGGGAAAAATATAGAGCGCAGACATCTTGTTTCACTACAGTAGGACTGCAACTAACGATGGTTTTCATTGTCGATTAATCTGTTGATTCGTTTCTCGATTAATCGATTAGTTGTGTGGGCCATAAAATGTCAGAAAATGTCGCTCAGTGCTTTCAAAAACCCCAAGATGACGTACTCAGATGTCTTGTTTTTTTCCACAACTCAAAGATATTCAGTTTACTGTCACAGAGGAGTGAAGAAACTAGAAAATAATCACATCTAAGGAGCTGGAGTCAGAGAATTCTTCCTTTTTTTCATAAAAAAAAATGACTCTAAGTGATTAATCGATCAGATCAATCAAAATGTTGGTGATTAATTTAGTAGTTGACAACTAATCAATTCATCTTTGCAGCTCTACACTGTGTTACTAAATCACACTAATCTCTTCAATGTCAACCAGAAACTGTTGCCATATGCAAACAGAATGGCAGAGATCAGTTGGAAAAGAAAATAATTGGTCATCTGCAGTGTGATTTAGCAGGAAATTAGGATGTGCCCACTTCCGTGATTTTATTAACAACAAAAAAGGTCTTTCAGCAGAGACGATCACCTTTACATTTAGCTTGGTGATCTTGTTTACAAACTCAGAATGATCAAATTAAGCAAAGCTGCAGAACAACAAAAACTAAGAAAAGCGGTTACACATTGCAACCCTTATCCTTTAAACATTGAGGTCCTTTGATTTGTGTTATGCTTTAAAAAAGCTAGTCATGTTTGTGTATCGTGAGCAAGGGCGTAAATCCCAGGAGGGTCGTCCTTTTTTTATTCTAAGGGTTGTCCCCCCCTAGAAATATCATTAAAACAATGCTGTGTATTGTAAATAACATAATGATGTATACTTAAAATATCTGTGTAAGTAGTAAAACAATACAAACCCCAAAAAATGCTTTTTAAGTTTAGAAACATTTTGTCCCCCCCCCCTCCCTTGCCTCACAGTGGTTTGGTCCACTGCATGCTGTACGTTAGGAGGATCTGCACTCGACTCACTGTCACATCGGTAGTGACAGGAATGTAGTAGTAGGCGGTTCAAGGCTGTTTTATTCACATTAAACATCGGATGAAGTTGTTCTTTTCTCAAACAGAAATTATGCTGAGTAATTAATGAATTAGTTATGACAAAAAGTTCGCTATGTTAGTGTAATATAATGTAATGTTAGCTAGCTTGTTTAATAGCTTGTTGGATAGAAATGCACCCACTACAACTAATGTTACCACGGCAATAAGCCTAACGTTATGTGTGTGAACAGTCAGGGTTAATATTGAAGATCTACAGTTGTGTTTGAAGTGGCTGATCAGTGGGTTTGCTGCAGTTAAATATATATCCTCTGTGCCAGACGAAACCTAATATTTATGCGGAGGATGCAAGATCATTTTATAATTATAATATGACCGCGTGGTGAACCTATGAACCTAATTCATATTTGATGAGCTTTACTAGTGGCTCACTAATTTACATTATGATCAGCTAATTTAACAAGTGTACAAAAGTATTGTATTTCTTTTATATGGGGACACTTTTTCAAAATAAGTAATTATGTTTTAAAGTATTTTTGTGGCTTGCGTACACATGTCCTCTACGAGTATAATTGGCTGTATTATTTGTGTCCCCTTCAAAAATTGCTCTTCAGAAATTTTATGTTTATTGTCCCCCCCCCTACTGTTAGATCAGATTTAGGCCCATGATCGTGAGATATATAACTTATGATCTTGATACACAAACATGGCAGGGATCAATAAGGTAATATGAAAAATGAAATTATTTTGGGGACGATCTTTCTATTTAAAATGTTAATTAAGTGCTGTTTAAGGGGTAGACCAGACATACAATTGATAAAAGAAAAAGATCAAAATCGATGCAGCTGAGGCCATTTAGACGTCGTTTACACAAATATTCAGTGTCTGAATCAGGTTTATTTACGATTAGATATGGTCTTTAGTTTAGGTGTGAGGTTAGCAACACCATGAAGTGTAGTAGATTATGAATAATGCAACTGTTTTTTTATTTTAATGAACCCCTAATGCCGCTTTTCCACTGCATGGTACGACTCCTCTCTATTGAACTCGTATTTTGGTTTTCCATTAGCAAAAGTTGTGGATAGTACCTGATACCAGGTACTTTATTGGTACCAGCTCGGTCGAGGTTCCAAGCGAGCTGAGCCCATACTAAAACACTGCAGACCACTGATTGGTCAGAGAGAATCTTCACCAGTGCAACACAGGACATCCTGCACAAACCCGCCACTTAAATATCATATATGGACTATAAATAGCACCTTTCTACCTTACCGGACAAATAGCTTTACAATTTGCTTCTTATTCACCCATTCAAAACATACACAAACAGAAACACACACACATTCATACACCAATGGTGGTGGAGTTGCCATGCAAGGTGCTGGCCTGCCCATCATGAGCAACTTGTGGTCCAGTTGTCTTGCTTAAGGGCTTAACGGCCGCAATTTGTTTGATTCACTCGACCCAGATTTTAAAAAATGGCTGCTCGCAAACTACACCGTACACTAGGGCGTACAATTGACAAAGTCTCTGCTTGGTTTGTTTGGTCCTCTGTTTGGTTGTCGATGAAAGGATTCATTGAGTGTCGCGTTGAAGATGATGTCACGGCAGTTTCAGGCGGGGTCGCTCTGCTGATCAGCTGAGAATCTGCCTACACTGAGGGGGAACTATCCACAGTGGATAATGAAAAGAGAAAATCTCTGGTACCAAAAAAAAGAGTTTAGTCAAGCAGTGCCATACCATACAGTGGAAAGACGTACTTTCAATGACAGAAGTCATCACATTAACAATTCACATAGCAGGGTGTCATTCAAAATAAGTGCCTCAAATGGACTTTGCATATAAACTCATTATCACTACTTTGCTATATGTGGTTATACTTTCAAACCGGTTGCTGCTGTATTTAAAAACATGTCTTCATTTCTATTGAAAGGAAAGGACAGTCAAAGTAAACACTGATGAGCATACAATTTGCTGCAGACTTTATGGGCTTTGAACAAGCTGCTGTTTCTAAGATATTTGCCTAATTAAAACTCATAATGTTCAGTTCTGCTCCACAAAAAAGAAACCATTACACACCTACCTAGGTAAAAATAATGAGCAACAACACACACTGAAGATTTATGACAGACTTGGACATATCTGGGGAGGAGATGAGAAACGATAATTTGTGTGGTTTAATAGGACGATGGTTATTGCCCTCCGCCCATCATGCCAACTACTGTAAGGGAGGCAGAAGGAGGCAGTGGAGGAGGTCGCAGGTAGCACTACAGTACAGAACAATTTCCTCTTAATTTAGACTAATGATCAACCTTCAGAAAAAATAAACAAATTAATCAACACAGAGGACGTTTTGTGAATATGTCAAGACGCAATTGAAAAAGACAACTATTGGATATTTCATTTTTCATTCTGGGTAAGGGGCACAATGTGTCAGTGGACAGCACTTCAGCAGCTGCTCGCTAAGGAGCGACTACAGAGCACCATGACCTGACTACCCAATCAATTCAGAAAGACACTTGAGGTGGACCGCTGTGGCGACCAACACCACAATAACCCACAAAAACATGCATCCGGACGCATAATGAGCTCAAGGTTACACAGAGTCTCAGTGTGGACAGCTATTGTTAACCTGTCTGCATTTTAAAACGTGTTCAGAAATCGTGTTCATTTGCCTTCAGCGAGTGAAACCATTACCTCCATCTGAGAGTGCTTGTACCAGATAACCAGCTTTACACCCTTTGCATCCGGCATGTGGATTTGTCTTCCCCTCCGTGCTCTCCTTCATTCCAAAAAGAAATCATAATGGAAGGGCCTTATTAAAGTAATAAAGGGGACAAATGAAGTACCTTTACTTTATCTTAACCTGCAAGGAGAGCTGCTCATAAACAACTGTGTCACATGGAATAATAGTCACCAAATGTATGTATTTGACTGGTGGAAACCGAATAAAAATAAATAAATTAACAGAGGAAAAAGAGAGATAATAGTTTTTTGACACTAGGGCTGTGTAACGAATTCAATACTTTAAAAGGCACCGACCGAATTGCCTCTAAAGTATCAAGTATCGAAAAATGCTTAGTCATTTAATACACAATTTCAATACCTAAGTAGTAAATCTCAGAGTCAATGAGCCAATAAGCACGCAGCATGCTTCTACCAAGATCTAATAAGGCTGATGATTGGCTGTCTAACATTACACTTCGTAGAGACAGGCAGGAAAAACTACGTTACGCATAGAGATAGGGCTCAAGTGGTAGGAGCTGAAAAATAAATAAAAATATTTGTGCCGTAATGTGTAATGTTGTAATTTCTTTTTGTTTAATAAAATTGGTATAGAAAAAAAGTATCGTTTAGGAACCGGTATCGAGGTCATGGTATTGGTATCGGTACCGATATCGAAAATGTTCAAACAATACCCAGCCCGACTTTACACACAGTTGCATCTAGCTAAAACTAAGGCAGTCCAATCTCCTTAAAAATGACGTTCCCATACGACGACACTGCATTCTCAATTACTTTACGAGAAAGGGTCACTGTTTTCAACCAGTGGTTAACATTGTGAATTAAAACAAAACTACTTGGTTAGGTTTCGAAAAAGATGATTTGGATTCAAATAACGTGTCTTATGTAAATTGAGTAAGTTACATACGTAGGTTAAGTACGTTAAGTTAATAAGTCAATGTTGACTACAGGTGTTGAAATTAATCAAATAATCGATGCATCGAATCGTGGACATGGACGATGCTGCATCGATAATCGGTAAGGCCATAATTGATTATTTGTGTTTACAATTTAATGTAGGCCTAACAACATTTCTGTTTACATATTCTGTTATGTTTTGCACATTCAGGAAGTGCCATGTGCTCAGTGCTGTAGTTTTATGTATCCAATTTATTTAGTATTAGAGCACTGCAGAATGTTTTGTTTTTGAAGTTTAAAAAGCTATGAATTAAATATCCTATATGGCTTTAACAGAAAAATGTATTTGACGCATCGTGATGCATTGAGATATCGAATCGAAGACATGATAATCGTAATCGAATCGGGAGATCAGTGAAGATTCACACCTCTAATGTTGACTTTCGGTTTCACACGAGACACAAACTACGCTCTCCAGGGTGAAAATCCTGTGTTTGCTTTACACAACCATCCACCCCTACCCTCTCCTTACGCAGACTTACGTGGACTTTAAATAGAAATATATTTGTAATACGTCAAAAAGGGAGACGGAAGGGGAACAAAATAACAGAAACACTTGTCAGCTTCAGCTGTCCAAATTAGACAAGCTTACATTTTCGTATGGAAGGAGTGTGGATTTTGTCCCCCATTGTTAACATTGAAAGAGCATTAGGAAGGGATCTCTAAACAGCCTATGAACAGGAGGAATGATTACAGCCAGAAAAAACTTTTTTCAACGTTCATATCGGCAGCTGAGTATTGTTTTAAGACAGACTTGAATAATTGTGATCCCATCCTTTAAAAAACAAAATACACACATTAGCATTTTCTGATCTGACACTCCCATCGGCAGGGCAACGTCATTTGTCTGCACATTGCAAATTGCCACTGCAAAAACAAAACATGATTCAACTCTGATAGGGTCAGACATAAACACAAGATCCTACATTTCCCATTATGCTTGGTAAATGCCCTCGTCTTTGAAACTCCACACCTTTAAACTTCGGAGAGCTTCGCCCTTACAGACCGTTAGTTGAGATTAGAAAACCATCCGGTTAATGGTTCAAAGAATTCAGCATTGACTTTTGGTAGGAACGGGGATATGAACAGCAATCTAGAGGGTGTTGTCAGTTGAACGTGAACATATGTAATTTTTGGGGAATTTGCTCAAAAGGACTAATGCTGTTTTTACTTGGGAGGACAGTCTCATCCTGGCCACACCATAAACTGTAAAAATAACGGACGTAGCAGCAGTGGCGTCACCCATTAGTTTGTGGACTGCCGTTTTTAAGCCTCGAGTTTGGCCTTCGTCGTTCTTGTTTTTAAATCCGGATGTGACAATTTATGGATAAGGGGGTGGAGCTGGGAAGCCAGCAATGGCGGCACGCTAAGCTAAACACTAAAGAGAGAGAGCTGCAGATTTTAAACACTTCTAAAGCGATTCATCCAGTGGAGATTTACTGGTGGGTAAATGCAGCCCTACAGCAGTACACAGAAAATTGGCAAACATTCTCTTTAGTTACCAGCTAACGCTAAGCACTAGCTAGCTAGCTTGGTAAGGTGCTACCGATAGCTGAAGAAGACATTTTAGGTGACCAAGATGTTCCAATTAACTTTGATGAAGTGAAAACCCACAGAGAGAGGGTCAAAGTTTAAGACAAAAACATTACCAACACCAAAAAAACAGTTCACTGCCATTTTAATGTATACAGTGCCATGGTTAACACTGCTACGCCTCTGTTGGCGGTTGACATTTGGCCAGGCCTTAAAGCATTCCCTGCTTTATCGTCCATTTTCAAATAAATGGGACCCTAATTTACTAAATAAACATATACTGTATTAAAGAAGACTTGAAAAATGTTTACTGAGGTAATAAATCAAGTGAGAAGTAGGATAATTTCCCCATAGACTTCAGAATGCGAAGCGGACTTCTTTTTGCAACCAGTGGTGTCACCCCCTTCTGGAAATCAGATATAATGCAGGTTTAAGGCACTTCCGCATTGGACGCTCTGTCCATTATTTTTACGGTCGATAGGCCACACACATAAACACTCAGGATGCCCTTGAACAAGCAAAAGTGATATCTAATATTTCTATTTCGGTTTAATAAACGCATGATGTATGAGTGCATCCGTTATCTAATACAAACAAGTCCACATAATTAATCATTCAGTTTATCAGGATGCAACAAAACGGGCTGAATTGCTTGCTAAATCTAAAGAAAAAAAATCCACGGTGACCCTTGTGTCTCCTTGACAACGGCTCCCTCATCACCAGTTATCCCAGCAGTATTAGGCGTCCTCACCCCGTCTAGATCCACTGCTCTGATACAGCTTCCTGCTGCTGTGTGGAGTGGACTCCCCCCCCCCCCTGTGTGGATCGCAGGCCCAACACTTCTTCCTGCTGCGATAATCTCTATTAAACCATCTGTACTGTCATTTTCCCACAGCTCGGGCCCCAACTGGGAAGGTGGCTACCGCTCGACTACAGCATATAGCTCCTTACTGTACACATGGAGTGCTTCAGCCATGTGTAGTTGATATGTAGGATGGCAATTGAATCTTATCCTAAGCAGATGTACTCAGTATCGTTATTCTGATACTGGTACTTAAATAATATGAGCTATGTAAAATAGGAAACTGGAGGAAAAATGTGGCCTCATGAGCCAAGGTTCAAAACATAAGGACATATTCTGTACTGTGGGTAAAAAGACTTCTCTATGAAGACTGTGATCACCTCTGGATAGTTTTTTTCTTTTCTTTCAAAATTACGGTTTCATATGACAATACAATAGGCAAAAATCACTTTTCAGCAAGTTAAGTAGTTCTGGAAATGCAGCAAAATCACTAAAACTAAGACCAACAGGGCAATAAACACAAATAGTCAGTTTTCACCTTTACTGTACTGTAGTTGTGCTCACACGGTGCAGGAATCCTTGCAATAAAGGATAATTACCAATAATTCAGTTTCCAATTTTTGGTTTTATATTCAAATAGTGTTTGGACTCAATATTATATATGATTCTGGTTGATGGTATGAGAAGTGTCGGTCGTACAAAAAGGGTATAAGAATATGCAACAAAGAAAGAACTCTGCGCTCTTGATTAAACATGGTAAAAGGTTAAATAACTACACTGCTTCCTACAGGGTTGCAAAATCATCCCACTGGTCACTTTATTCAATATCTGACAAAAAGATGTGCACCACAAAGGTCTGTGTCACTAACAGAAAGCAGTGCACTCAAGTCATTTTAAGAGCCCACAATATGTAATCATGCAGGAGCATTATTTGGTATGCATTTGCTCCTTTCCTGTGCAAAGTTGGTGAAGCTACACATGAAAAGAGCACTTCTATCATTGTAAGTACATCACTTTTGTTGAATTTTATATCTGTTAATAAATCTCCAAAACAAGTCCGACAGGTAAAGATGTCAAATTATTCACCCAACCTGCTACTAGTTTTTATTTTCATACTTTTAACTGTGTGTAACAGGCTATAACACTGCAGTAAAAAGATGGCAGGAGGCCTTCACAGGGAACGGCCAGCAAGGTCAATGAAAGTCCTCTTGGAATAAATCTTTATTAGTCAGTTAATTAATCAATCAGCTCAGTATTGAGGAAAGTGGCGGGCTGGGTCATTTCTAAACTCCTAGGGGACTTCAAATGAACTTTATTTCAAAACATGAGACAACGTAGGACTTAATAGAAACATACTATAATTGAAACATCTGCATGAAGATAAGCAATGAACAATGCCGTGTAAGCATAAACGGTCTTTGAGCTCATATACTGCATTGATTTTCCATCACTTTCCACATGCTGGGAGAACAATAAATCAGCCATTTAAATTGTACTGGCTTTCCAGCTGGGTGGAGTACACCGACCACTGCTTGGCTAGCCACTGTGAAAAAGCCCCTGCGGTGAAATCTAAAAAGAAAACTTAGCAGGGGACAATCAAGGACAGAGAAGTTTAATTGAGGTCTCAGGAATCTCTGCTGGAGCTGAACACAATTCAAAAAGACCTCACTGTTGCACGACCGCTTAATCTTTTCAATCAAAGCTGTGTAAAGGGCCAGGATCAACACTGGGTGCTTATGTTATGCAATGGCCTCCATCATCTTCCCTTTCACACCCCGAAAGCCAACAAATATTGTTGATATGGGAAGAAAAGCCCTCCAGCCATCCACTCGGGCAGCAAACATGAGAATCAATCAGCCGCACAGCAAATCACGGTCAATTGATGTTCTTAAAAGCTTTCAGAAGCTCGGTTGAGGAAAATGGCTGTGATGACATGCCTGCTGCTGATAGTGCTGTGTAAAGTCAATACTGATTAAGTCAAAGATCTGACCTCATGAAATATCAACCGGGCAGCGTTGGGCCTTATTATCACGGAGTAATTAGTCCATCTCTTTTTGAATTCAGCACTGAGGGCTTTATGAAAATGGCAATGCCTCCTATAATGAGAGTTTGATGTGCATAACAACATCATTCTGCGATGGCTTGTGGCCTCTGAAATCGGGGTAAAACAGAGCATGACAATACCGGGCAGATCAATGTGAAGATTATGCAGAATTTAACTTCGTGGAAACACACACATACCCCAGTTTCCCCTATAGGCTGAGTGTCAATATCAAGGCTGACACTCAGTTAATGTGACAGACACATGATGAAGAAAAGGGGCCTAAGGCGTGGAGCTAAAAAAGAAAATGTGCTGCCTGAAAACACATTGAATTCAAACGTGCCCTCCAGGTGTTGAAAGTAAGAAACAGGGGTCAGGCAATCTGTAAAAAAACAACAGAGTTAAAAAAAAAAAACTGGTGGCAAAAGGTTGAATAAAAACATGAACATAGGATTACAAATAATGCCAACACTCAAAAGTGAACCAAACCAGGTTCCAGTGGGTTTTTTTTTTTCACTTTCCCTCATCCCTCCTCATTTCCTTAGTGTCCACCAGGAGGGCTGTTGGAAAAGGTCTAGTCATCTGTACAGGGGCAGCTGTTCTCAAACCTTAAAATAACCCACAACCTGTTGTCCACTAAGAACAAAGCACCCCAACTGCCGTAAGCCGCCATCTGGGGAAAACCTGCCAAAACTGTTGAAGAGATTCACACATAAAAAAAAAAAAAATGAACTTCAAGTCCACACGGAAGGGACACCGATGAAAAAGGTCAATGACAAGAAAGTCCTGGCTGTTTAAGTGCTCTTAAAGACCCAGTGAAATGAAAATACATTTTCCTAGTTTTAATCCTGTGTCCTTGTGTATATACCCGTTTCTCTTCCTGTAAAATGGTTTTCAAACATTTGATGACTCATCCTGCACTCAAGGGAGTTTACAAAAGTTCATCCAATCAAAAGGAGACTTTGGGCGACTAGCTAGCCACACCAGTCATACAATACCGCTCTTTAGCAGTTTGTGGGTCGTGGTAGCTAACAGTAATTTAAGATTCAAGATACTGTATTGTCATTGCATGAAAACAACAAAATGACGTTGGTGGCAATCAGTGCAGCAGCAGAAAATAAAAACAAGATAAAAAAATAATAAAAAGATTTAAAAGAAACACCATATGCAATATGGAGAAAGATAGGACAACCCAGTTATAGGACAATAAACGTGTCCGTGTACATAAATCAATAGATTAAATTATGTGAACATTTCACGAATTGGGTTGGATAGGAAGAGATGTGTTTGGATATCAGTGGGCAAAAACTTCCAAAACGATGTGGCTGAGGACTAATTCATTTGTCAATTTCCCATCCAGCGGCCAAGTCGTTTAAATAGCAAATGCACCTGCGCCCATCTGTGCACCCATGGGCGTGCTGGTCTTACAGGGAGGTGTGTTCAGGTGAATTCTTGGCGTATTGCTATCTTAATGAAGCAGAAAGTGATCGCGCCATAGACCAACAAAAACCTGGTCTAAAGTCAATAACGCAGCATTTCATTGTTATTTTAACAATGAAATCCAGTGCCACCTCGTGGAGTTTTGGTGGCATAGTGCTCAATCGATATGTTTCTTCTCCTGAAAATCTCTCCTTCTTGCTTAGCAAATTCACCATCATAATAGCAATGCAAAAACTTACAAACGCACCTGGCTTTTAAAGGGAATGGGAGATGACACTGATTGGTTTATTGCATGTTACGCCCCAAAACACACCTATGATTAATTAAGACACTAAGTACAACCCTTTTGAACCATGCGCCTGGCGCACGGACTATTTTTTCCACCAAAAGTGGATTTGAACACCCCCTAAATGCACCTGTGCCAGTCGCTTCACGTCGTGCACTTAGATCGTTAAAATAGGGCCCTAAGCCTGCCCACTTCTTAGCGGTCCGCTCAAATCTGAAGGATTTGATTTAAATTCCTCCTGTAAATGTACACCGTTCAAATATTCCGTTTCAGTGGGAACTACTTCACAGGACAGGAGCAAAAGGCACTCGAACTTCCGTTTCGCTGGGACTTTAAGGATTAATTAGATTAGTGCTGAAATGATTTGCTCATTCATCTATGAAGTTTAAGGGGTTACTTGCTGCTTTCTCTGTTCCATATCATTGTAAACTGAATATCTCTTGGACTGTTGGTCGGAAAAACAAAAACACCACCAATGCACCAGCTTTGCTCTGAAAACCTGCAACAGGCATCTTATAGACAAACAGCGTCATAGTAGAGCAGCTAACCACAACAATTGTGCATTTTATGAGAAAAGCATGACATTTCTAACATAGTTAGTGCATACCATAAGGTCTATTTTCAGATGTGGAGGGAAGTCAGATTTGACTTCTGAGGGCCGTTAGAGGTCAAATCCAAGATGGCCACCAGTCCCCAAGGTCTAATGTTCAAAACCATTTAATTTCGGAACCAAACTGTGTAAAAAAAAAAAAAAAAAAAAAGGTTAAGGGGTTATTTTCAACCAAATATGGGGTGTCCATTCATTTGGTGATACTTTTGAGATCACCAGAATTCAAGAACATTCAAATCTAACCTTGACCTTGATATAAATGAATATTCTTGACCTCTAATGGCCCTCAGAGGTCAAATCTGACTTCCCTCCACGTCTGAAAATAAACCTTATGGTATGCACTAGTAGGTTAGAAATGTCATGCTTTTCTCAGAAAATGCACAATTATTTATAACAGGAGAGCTTATCCACTCTACTATCCACACATTAACAGATTACAATGAAATGAATCATCTTCTGAGGTCTGAGATGTGACCACTGGAATTTGCGGTGATCCTCAAAATGTTGTTCGGTCAAGATGAAGTCCAGCAGTAAAAGAGTAGTTAATGAAAGCTTCCGAACAACAATTTAACCTGCAGGACTCGCCAGGGAAAGCCTCCGCCCATCAGTACAGCAACTCTCTCTGTCTGACGTCAACCTCTCTTACTCCCTTTCTCAGCACCCACACAGGGATTAAAGCTCTTTAGAGCAACGCCATAATCAGGCTCCTCTTTAATCTCTTGTCATTTTCTAAACACTAAAAATGTTATGGCTGCAGTAATGTGCATCACCATGCATGATTCCCCTGGACACAACCAAAGAAGCTCCCTTATCATAGACTAGTTCGAAACATAACCCAACTACAGTACAGGCCCCCATTGGCGTCCAATAATCTACATTACACATGAATATGTTACTGTACTGTAACTACAGTACAAATAAAAAAGTAGTTCAGTAAAAAAGGAAGAAAAAACTACATTATTACATCATATACAAATTATAAAGTATATTATTTGGTACTAAAGTAGCATTTATATACCGTCTACGTGGTAAAGAAACCTCAAATGAGAACAACAGAACTTAAAAAAGACTGATATTAGAGAAACATATCCAGTAGCAGCATACAGTATGAACATTCAGTCACTTCTTTTAAATGTAGAAAAAAAAATGTTTTTCCAAAGAGATACAATTTAGAGAAACTGCTACTTAAAAGAGAGGCCTTCCGGATGTTTTAATTGGGTTTGGGGCATTTAACGTACAATATGTAATATTCTGCCGCTCGGGGACGGAGCGATGCAATCATTGCAGTCAGCTTCTCCTGGTTAGGATTCTATCAGCAGTCATCGTTCAGGAGCTTTTTACCTGGAGCCAAATTATCTGTAGAGGTCTCCTTCTCTCCAAAACAAACGTACCCATTGATTAAAACCGATAAAAACCCTAAATAAAGTTACAGATGTCCGATGACTAAAATCCTTCATCCGGTTAAAATAAATAGTTAAAACCCATCAACATCTAAAATGTGTATTGTAAAAATGTGGCTTAAATTGCATAAAAAGTCAATTTATGACAGCTTCTGGCAGACAACCATCAACAGGCGACTGCGACTTACTTAGAAAAAAAAAAAAAAAAAAAAGTTTGGAGACGGACAAGGTTTTGGTATTGTGTGTTTCGGAGAAAAAAAGGTTGAAAGAATATGCAATCTGCTATTTTCTACTGAAAAATGGAGATTCTGCCTTCTTTTATTTAATATACTCAATGTGCTTTAAATTGCTGATTGGGTTGCAGGATGTCTAGGCGTTTATACTCACTTGATATATTTGTAATAAAAAAACTAATAGGTTTGAAATAAATCCGTTCCATAATTTGCCCCCAGCTTCCATCATCCCCCTAAAAATACTAATTATGAAAATACTGGAACATAAAAATGCGATAATGGGGTGAAAAAGGTTATGAACCACTGCTTTATACACATTTATGTGTACTATATTAGTCAGGGATGGTTTGGTCTTTGCATGACAAACCCTCCTTCAAACTTATAGTCTATTTTTTTTTTAAAGTCTATTATTCAGCTAGCCATTTTGAGCATGGCTTCACTGAATGACCCCTCGGAAACTTTGTATCTGTGGAAGACCTGAATGAAAATGGCCTGTTCTTCCGTTCAATACTGTGGAAGAAGGGCACTTTGTCCTTGCAACTTAGCTCACAACACTGAGAATACAAAGGAGCCCGGGTGGATTGCGGGTGGGGAAGGTTTTGATAGCTCTTTCCACAGGGTAGAGCACAGCTGATGAGAAATATTAAATTATTTAGACTCATCATTCAGAGTCTGGGAGAAGTCTCTAGGCCAGATCCTCTGACCCTGTGAAGGCACAGACCCAGAGGGAGGAGACAGTCCACACACACTGTACAGTATGCTTACAGGACCTGCTCAATGTTTCATCACAGCTCAATGATTTCTGATATATTTAAGAAAAGGTCAACCAGAAGAAGAAAGACAATTGCCAGGATAAGAACGTATGACATAATGAAATATACGCCGAAAAAGCTCATGTCTGTGAGCAGATGGATCGACGACTAACATCTAAAGACAAAAAATCTTCACCTGTCATCACAGGACTGAAGGTATTTCTCAGCTGTAGCTGAGCATTTAAATCATGACACAATGTACATAAACAGAACAGCTGCAATATCCACAGGTGTTTATAGTTAATGTGGCTGATTGGACCTTTTCCAGGAATGTGTGGGTGTGGTTAGACTGAGAGATTGACATCTTCCTGAGTCCCCTGTTAGTGTTGTTGCACTTGTTAGGGATGGACAAATGACATCTTTTTCATCCTTATTTGTAGAAAGAATTTGTGACCTTATAAGTAGGGTTGGGTATTGTTTGGATTTTTACGATTCCGATGCCGGACCGGAAAAATGACATAAAATATGTAATATGTTTACTAGCGATCACATGCAGTGAATGGTTAATATGCTTTTACTTCCGTTTTGGTGAGCCCAGAGGGAAAGTAGCCTACATTTACAGTAGCTAGCTAACAGTAGACTACAGAGAAAGTGTGATATTTTTACGTCCGTTTCGGAGCGACAGAGGGAAAATATTTCAGTCGACACATTAAGTGGAACCGAAATGAGGAAGCGAAATTTATATTCTAATCTGGTCCAATTCCTACCGGTTGCGTAGGAACCAGGTTTCGGTACCCAACCCTACTTATAAGTTCCCATCAAAGCTCCGGCCCACCTAACTGAAAACACCTGTGTGGGTGTTCAGAGGCTTTAAAGACCAGTACTGCAATGCAAAATTGGGCCACATTTTGAGAGTAAGCAAATACAATCTAAGGAATTCCACTTGAAAAAAAACGTCATTACGAGAATTAACATACACATGTGCAGAACTATTTAAGATGTATGGACGCAAAACAGACTAAAAGTTTAACCATCGGATGTTAATTTGCATCGGATTTGCTGAGATAAAGACAGGAATTGATTAATTAAAAATAATGAGAAGTCAACTTATTATTATGATAGCAGAGTAGAAAATATTACGGTGACAAACACCATTAAAGCTCATCTACAGGGCTGCATCTGATCCAATCCATCGATAGTGACTGGATTCTAAGCGGATTAGATATTAGAAGTGACGACCAACATTTAATACAGTTATCGCTGATCCTCCCTGCATGCGTTTTACAATAAATGCATTTCAGTGTGGTATTAGGCCTTTACCGTAAAACCGGAAGTGCTAACAATGACACTTTTGGTTAGCTAACAATATCAAAGATTCCATCTAGTTTTTTTTTGTTTTTTTTTTAATGAAGTTGCTGAACTTTTTGTTCAGGCTATCATTTTAAAACATTGCATGAATTAAATAACTTTTATTACATGCCAAATAAAGCTTGATGAAAACGAACGGCTCAGAAAACGAAAACTGATGCGAAATCTTTTTGACAAGGAACATGCAGAGGCGTGTAGATGGTTTGTGTGGTCTGTGACTGGACACAGCACCAGTTATCCTACAGCAGAAACAGTGTGTTACATGTCTGACACAAGCTGAACGTCAGGTTGTGTCTTGGTATTATTTTGAATTCATTGTAACGCCACAGTTTCATAAATCTTCAATAAAAATGCAATTTACAAAGGTTTAAAAAGGATGTTGGTGTATGAGCGTTTCCATTTGCAGTTAAGAATGAATGAGTAGCTACAGCCTCATGTTACCTTTCTCTCTCATTGAAGAATAAGTTTAACAAATGTCACATAGAGACATTTCAGATTTTAATTTTTTTGGGGGGAAAAGAGCACCATTTGCAGTTCTTGTATGAGTATAGTTTGAAGGTCAGATCATTGTGTCCCTACTTGTCAGTATTCACTGCTGTAAATATTATTCAGTGCTACATATCTACTTCCCTGCACGGTCATGATGAAACTGGAAAATTAGTCTGCAAAACTGCATGTGTAAACAAATTGACCGGAGATTACTAATCAGCATTATTTCAATTTGCCGTAATACAGTAAGAAGCTTATCCCATTAGGAGATAAAAGGGGAAAAGTTTATTTATTGGCACATTTTTTGGGGGTCTGTTCATTCTATTAAATTTGTGGGCAAGGATAGGAAGTAGAGAGAGAGAGAGAGAGAGAGAGAGAGAGAGAGAGAGAGAGAGAGAGAGAGAGAGAGAGAGAGAGAGAGAGAGAGAGAGAGAGAGAGAGAGAGAGAGAGGAGGGAGGCTGAGAAATTATACAGGAGGAGATCAGCACATCTATCACTGTCGCTGTGAAAAGTTAAAGCTCAAGTGGAAATCACAGAGTTTGGCTCGCTTAAAACTTCAAGGACACACGCGCTTCCTGTGTGCTGCAGAGGTGGTGAGTCTCGGGACGTTTGAGTACAGGAGATAAAAACATCTATAGACAAGTTGCAGCTGGGCTGTTTGAGCCAAACGTGTACTTTTGCCCCTGAATCCCCTGTGAAAACAAGCTTTACGTAAATTGTTCAACAATCCTCATTCATTTCAACCTCTTCTTTGTAAAAACAATCCGGTCAGTCTGTATTTTCAACCTTATGTCCATAACTCATTTTATCAGTGGATCTGTGACTGAAATGTCAGAGATCCTGGAAATATCAATGCAAAACCATGATAAGCAGTCTGGATCAGGGCTAGCCTTGGAATTAACTGCGGTTTTGACTACAGTCCTGGACTATGCTCCAGTTCCCAGGACTTAAAAGAAGGAGGTGGATAACTCAGTCTTTCACAAACTACTTGGCAACAAAAACCAGGGAGGTGAACGGAGGTACGTGCATGCTAAGAGGAATCAACACTTACCAGAAACACCCGGTACGCATCTTTCCTCGAGACAGAACCCCAGCATGGATCTGTGTCGTTGTACTTCACACTTCCAGCGCTGCAGGAGTGGTTTCCACTGCACAAGGAAGTACACAAACAAACTGATTTCAACGTTAAAGCCCAACCTTGTGAGATGTTGCCATCTAAAAATAATCCACACTAATAGGCCGTCATCATCATTTATATTCAAAGTTTGAACTTCAATATAACTCATCATGGAAAATGTCTGAGTAGCAGAGGTTATGAAAACTTGAGTGTCTCTTAAAAGTAATCACAAACCCGATCATTGTTGCGTGACAGAGTTTTAGTAGAATCTGTCCATGCTGCTAAGTAATCTGCGGTGTGTGCCTTCGGCAAAGCAAACTGCTTTTGAAGTCTCAGTTACATCTCACAATTATTTTCTATGGAAGGTTAGCAAGGTTTGGACAAGTGGAAGAGAATTTAACACGATACGACAGCATCAGTGTGGCGCGCCTCGGGACAGGATGACGTAGGCCTGCTTTGTCACAAAAATTAGAAGAAGAAGAACTGACTGTTTCAGTTCTTCAGATACGTAATGAGGGTGCAGTGAAAGTATTAAAAAACACAGCGTCAGTCTAGGTAATCATTTATTTTTCTGTCAGTGTGGCTTATAAAAAAGGAAGCTTTAATTAAAAAGAATCTCAGTGTTTTGTGTAATTGCAATTTAGGGCTAAGGTTGGGTGGACAAAAACACAAAACGTGGATCGGGTTTACATGTTATAATACGGCGGAATTTGAAAACGCATCTTTTTCTTTCAGTTTTTTGTTCTCTATCCACAACAAGTCTGTTTTTCACACCCAAAATTAGAGCTTTCAGAGAACTGTCTCCAGACTAGATACATGTGAAAACTCAAACTTTTTGAAAATTCATTAGCTTTTGAAAATGATATCAAATTCAAGACGACTATTTTCTGTTGCCTATAACTTTCTCTGTAATCAGAGATGTTAAATCCTAAAATAATCATTTGATTAGCACAAGAGTAGGAATGACTGTTCTGTATCTGTTGTCTCACAAGAGAAGAAAGAAAGATGTTAATAAGAACGAAGTAAATCACAAATGTAGCTGTATTACAACAGTATAGATAACCACAGACGTACAGACACACGACGTAGAAGGTATTTTGTTTGCGTCTGTGGTTGAGATCTCTACAAAAACGATCTACAAATGCTTTTTGTTTTTAAATGTATTTACCTGGTTAAGTTTATTCTAGTTAACGCTGAAGTCAGAGAAAGTAATTGAGACAAAATGGTGGGCAGTTTATAAAAGATCATATATTATACTTTATACTATTTTTGAAACTTCCTGAACCAATCAAAGACATCACTGTGAGAAACTGTCCCCATTCTGAAATCATCTCACTAAACACTAAAAGGGGAATGGCTATTTCTGTAGTCCAGGATCTGAAGGGCAGAGTCAGTAACTACAGTATATAAATTAACCTTATTCTCACTCAGTCTTGCCAGCGGACTCGCAATAAAAATCTGTCTGGAAGCAAGTCAACATGACCCAGACGCCAGGAGCACTGGTAAGAGGTCAGCGGGCCTAAAGGCCTCAGTCAGCAAAGCTTTATTGTCTCAATTTTGAATTCTGAAGGTGATTACAGGACCAACGTGTCTGGGGAAGAGGAGCCAATAAGATGAAGACAGATGTGTTCTAAGTAGCAAATGTTCCAAATGTTCTTCAAGGAGAACGTCTATAAAACCCATCTATATATATGTTTTACTTCACAATGTAAGTGAGAATGAATGTGATGAAGTGAGTATATTGGTCTTACCAGGCAACTTCCATTAGTGATATAGGCACAGCTGCTGCATAGATGGCCAGGTCTCCGTACAGATAGACTATAATGCAGATGTAGAACATATTGATGCCAACTGAAAGACAAAAATGAAAAGAACAAGGCATGAATGACTCAGAGTTTGTGTATGTGAATAAAATTAACAGACTCTCCGAAGCTAAGCAACGTCCTGCTGCGGACGGAGGGGCAGCAGCTAAGTGTATTTCAAGACACCTTTAAAAAAAAATAAAAAAAATAAATAAATCAATATCAGTTTTAGTGTACACTATATTTAGAATATTTTCACTGCTTTCCCTAGCCGCAGAGGCCCTTTACAACAGGAAACTGAAACTGTTATGTCCATCTATGCTCTCTTCTAAGCCACCAGAGTCCTTTGAAAGAAAAAAGAAGTAATTTTACCTCACAGAACACAGAAGTTGCTGATCTACTGCTGCCTTCATCGGTTAGTTTGTTTGTTAGTTTCGTTCCTAACCCTTTTAAAACACCAAAGTTACAAAATAACACAAACTAACTAACTGAGTAGTCTGGTGGCTATAAAGAGAGCATAGATAACGACTTCAGTTCCTCCCGTATAAACTTAAAAAGGGATTCCTGCGGTGAAAATGTTCCAAATATAGCATACACTTAACTGATCTTTTTTTGTTTAGCTGCTGCTTTGTCCACAGCGGTACTCAGTACTTCTGCCTGCTTCTTCAAACTGGAGGCGTGCCGACCTCCATCTACTGTAGGTAATACACTGACTATGGATGAGTACCTTACAGTACACAACCCAACTTTAAAATATCTGAACTATCCCTTTAAAGGAACATGAGATCAAGAGGTGACAAGCAAACACATTCTTCATCTTCATCAGCTGTCCAAACACTTAAAAATGAAATATAGTTGAGGATCCACGTGTGTTAAACCTTACCACCATGGTGCCATCTCTATTAAAATGCAATCGCATCCACACCTCCACTCACTACATCCCTCCATCCCTTTTCTGGGACAGCAGAGGCACATCTTATTGGTCTAATGAAAAATATTAATAGCATTAATTAAAAAAAACTAATCACTCCTTGAAATACATTTGCCTTTACTCTCCACAGCAACAAGCTCATCACCATCTGCCCTTATCTTTTCATCCACTGGCCAGCCCCGGTCCCGGCCCCGGCTGCCTCTGCCAGGATAAGATGGAGGGCTTTAACTGGCAGACAGATCATCACAGTGCACCACACATCAATCACACTCTTGAATTCCCAGAAGGGGGTTCACTGAACCCCTCAGCTAATTCATTACTGCCGAGGAAATTAGAGCATAGAGTCCTTTAAAAAGGAATAAAAAGTGACACATTCACAGCTACACTGATTCCTATATGAATTAAGGGCTGAGAGTGACGATCAAACAGTTAAATTAGGCTGTGAAAGGAGTTGAAAAAATAAGGATCTGGCAGCCTAATAAACATCCATTTATCTAGTTGTAAAAAAGCTGTTAACAGAAAGAAACCAACATCAGAGACTACAGAGTACTGCAAGTCAAAATTACCTGATACGATTATTTTCTCAATTGTTTGGTCTATATAATGTCAGACAATGTAAAAGAAACAGTGACTACACATCACAGAGCCTTATGTAATGTCTTCAGATTACATGTTTTGTTCGACCAAAAGTCCAAAACCCCAAAATATTGAATTTAAAGTCAGACAAAAAGCATCAAATCTTCACATTTGAAGAGCTGGAATCTGAGAGTGTTGATATTTCTGTTTAAGAAATAATGAGAAATGTATGGCTACCTTTTTTTGGCTATCAGGTTGCGTATGAACTGTATTAAGGACTGCATTGTTATACACAGCCAATAACGTAAAGTTAAAGCCTCTTTGGCAAGAAGCCACAAAACACCAACCACTCAAAGTAACACAAAAAAGTGATGACCCTCATTACATGAAACAGAAAGTCATATTCTAAAATATTTTACTAGTTCTACTTAAAAGTGGTAATGTGCATTATATGTCATTTTGAAAGTAACCCAAATAAATCAATAAAAGCATTAACCGAGATTGAATGGGGCAATAAATAGGGATGACTGCAGTGATGGAAGAAATTTGAAATGTTGTGCTTCAGCCTTCTTCATTTGTATTTAATCAATATTATGATAAAAGATGCAAGTGATGGAAAAAAATGACATGACAGCTCAAAGAACTTTTGTTTGAACTTTCTAACTGTGAAGATGTATCAGCCACTATTTCTACCTTTGCTAGTTCCTTCCAAAATATAACGTGAGGAATGCTTCATTTCTAGCTAAAGCAGATTGTGTTGCATAGCTTTACAGAGAGTCTAACATTTGAGAATAAAATGAAAAAAGGTTTTCTAGAAAAAATATGTTTGTATTTCTCAAAGTAGACATGGGCCGGTTACCGGTTTCAAAGTTTGAAAAAGTCACGGTTTCAAAACCACTGACATTTTCCGTCATACCGTCCCTAAGGTATGAGCTGTTTTTTATGAGTGGTCAAGGAGAGAAAGTGCCGTTTATTAATCCCTCTCCCTGCCAGTGTGCAGTGTGTTTCAAAATAAAATACATTGTGTTCAATGGAGAAAAAATGATGAATGATATATTTGCTGAAGGTTATCATACCGTTAGAATCTTATACCGGCCCATGCCTATCTCAAAGCAAGGTATCAAAAGTATGGTTTTGGTATCAAAATTCAGGTATTGTATCATCATTGGCATGGACTTTTCAAACAATACCAGAGTAATTTGTAGAGTTGCATGAATAAATGGTGAATTACAAATGGATGTATCATTACAAAGTCACCATTAAGATATTAATAAAAACAAGTTTTGGATGGTTTACCTGTATACTTTTGTCATATGCAAGTGTAGCATCAAAAAGATACAACTCTGGTACTTATGTTCATGTAGGGACGCAACGATCCAATACTGACTCAAATAGCTGGATCTGGTATCGTGACAATGGGGCAGATCGATTCAATTCAATTCTTCCTAATTATTATTTCATAAAAACTATTCAGTAAATTTATATATATGCATTTGTTATATTTTGTTTTACAAAGTTAGGAATGCAATGTCTAAAGCTATAATGCGTAGTTTCTGTCTCCCCAATGAGGAAGAGAAAAAAATCGGATCACTGCATCCCTATTTTCACGCAATCTCAAATGCAAAGTTCAGTATAAGTAGTTCTGTAATGAAGCAACTGATGAAATACTGACTCAAGTGCAATTATACTATATATTGTGTATGATAATGTGAAGCATATTTTAATATCTATAATATAGTTCAAATTGGACAGGCACATGTTTTAGCGTTAAAGAAAAAGTCTTATTTCTCACATTGACAGCTGAAGAAACAAACCCTTCTCTACTCTGCATAATGTCTCCTGTGGCACAACATTGGACAAGGCATATTAGTGTCTCAGTGGCAGATAGCAGAAACAGGACGTACTGTACTTTGCCGCCACTGTCAGTAAGTGATAGCAAGGCGGGAGCTCTGCATGACCACGGGGATGCAGGCCTTCACGGCACTGTAACTAATATTTCCCAATTACCCAGAGCCACGGGGCAAAAATGCTGCAAAATGGGTCTGCACGTAGGAGCCCGGTCTTTCATGTAGCTGTGTAACTAATCCCTATCCATCATCACTTTGCTTCTGACTGACGGCAGACCTGACAACCTCTCTGAGAGCAGCCACAGCAAAAAAACACTTTTATTACCTCATACTATAGGGATTTAATACTGTACATTACATAATAGTAATGGACAAATATTATTTTATGTTTCCTATTGTAAGAAGTCTGCTTTGACCTCCTGTAAGGTCACAAATAGCTTGCGCTGCTGTCCCACTGAAAGCCCCGGAGATATATATATATATATATATATATATATATATATATATATATATATATATATATATATATATATATATATATATATATATATATATTTATATTTATATATATTTATATATATAAAAAATAATAATAAAAAAAAAGGATTTTAACTTTGAATATTACCTCATTAACCTTTCTCTCCTTATACTCGAATTCTACTTCTTGTGGGAATATCAGAGTCAAAACTTGATGAACTGAGATTATAGACTTTCACAAATCAAATCTAAATTGAGCCAGTCCCAGATGCAACAAGACCATTTACAATACGTCTCTAAAATAAGTAAATAGGACAGTACAGACTCAGAAATGGGCAATGTCAACACAACTTCTGTGTGATGCAGGTAATCTTTGTCAGTGCAATAAAATAACAATAAATCAATATTTAACATAATTGAAACTAGGGCTGCAAAACAAGGACATGTAAAAAAGGGTTTAAAACTAAAAAAAAAAAAAAAAAAATAGCTGACAAAATGAAGAAAGAAAACATTTTGACTAAAAGTTGACTTTTCGTCGACTTAAACTGGACTAAAACATTTTGAGTTGTCGTCGACTAAAACTATGGAGGAGAGGAATGACTTAAATGAATAAGCATTTTTGTATAAATACTAAGACTAAATCTAAAATAGATGCCAATATTAACACTGTACTGAATAACTGTAACTAAGTACTGAGCAGGACACTTGAATAATAGACTTACTAGTGCTCTTTGGTGGACAAACTATGTAACGGCAATTTTACAAAAACATTTAAGGCATCGCCATACTGCAACCGAAATATGTATATATATCCAAATGCCATTAAGCTAGCATTTTTTTCTTTTTTTAAACACCCGGGTAACAGCCTTTTCACCCTGTTGAGGTAGATCATAGATGCTATTTCTTCTTTAGGCTTTAAGCAGAAGTGACATATCCTGGCCATACCTCGGCACTGTGCTTCTTCTATCAAACTGCCTAATAAAAGCCACTTAAAAGAAGCAAGTATCCTCCATCTTTTCACTGCTGTGCAATCATGCAAACACCTTGAACCCAGACATTAGTTTCCTGCTAAGCATGAATCTTAAAAAATCTGAGCTACTTCTATCACTTTCTCCCCCATAGCTCCACATCTGCCTCTAAACACCGGGAAGCAGAGCTGAGGTGTGAAAGGCCTAAACTGATTCTAAAGTAACAACATAACAGGACATTTATTTTAAGAAACAAATCAAGCTTTCGTGGAGCGAGCTTCTATCCTGGGACTCAACTTGTAATATCCATCTGTTTGGTTGATCACATTAGCCATTATAACACCCTCCCTGAAATTAAAGTGCATCTCTTACAAAGCTGACACAGAAAAGCATTGTAGCAGTGGCGTATGGAAAATGATTGGGCTGCAAGCTTTTATCTTCCCAGTAGCTCAGGCACTCCAGATTTTCAATTTGCCAGCGCTCTCAATGCACAAGTATGACATTTAGGTAAAAAGTCACTGAAGTATTAAAAATGAATGTGCCCATGTTTGGCTCTCATTAAAAGACAGCGGAGTAAATCACTATTCGCTAAGGGTGTCACGATTTCGATTTTAAATCAAAATCAACCGAAATTAAGTCACAATCTCGAATTTCGAATTAAAAAATGGAATCGTCGATGCTGCCACGCCCCCATGTCGCATCCGGCTTGCCAAGCGAAAAAAAAAAAAAACAGACTGTATATAGAATGGACCAACAGATCCCGTTGCTCTGGACGGAGACCAGTGAAGGCCATTAGAAGCACTTTTCCGGTGAGTGCTGAGCGTTACTGCGCAGCCTCCAACTGAGAGAGACGACGTAAATGTGACGTGAGCAACCTGTCTGAAAGTTATAAGAGAAATCTCAATCATTCCGAATATTGCTGAGATGGAGAGCGTAGGTATATGTAAGGAGATAACACAGGAACAGGCTAATTATTGCTAATTAAAATGCTAGTTAACATTAGTAATTAAACTTAAACAGCTAATGTAAGTCCAAACTGTCTGCGAGCTTCTCCTGTACTATACGGTAATTCCTCTACTGTGCGACAGTAAGTCCCGTGGTTATGACATAATTGTTAGCCTATTTTTATAAAAACGTCTGCTACGGAGCCATAATGTGAGGTACAAGGTAATGGAGCCTTTTATACATTGTCGTGTTTCTTTAGAAATAAACAATGGACAAATAAAGTCTTTTAACGCTTCAGATGTAAAGTTATTCGCTGTCAAAGTGGCGTCAAAATTAATGGCAGTCAATGGAATGCTAAGGGGGGGGTGAGTGCTTGTTAGCATCAAAATGGCGCCACAGGATCTACGCGTTGTGAGGAGAAGCTTACCCCCTTGAAAAAAACACGTGTAGCCTGCTCAAGGAAGTATTTCATCGGTGTGGAAGTATTTTGGATTTCCAGTGAGTTATGTTGACAACGTTCGCGTTGTCGACAAAGAAGCCACAGTTTGCAAGCTCTGCTATGTGCGTGTACCATGTTCTTCCACTGGCAGCACAACTAACATGGCAGTTAATCTGTGTGGTATATGTTCAACTGTTCGAAATCTTCTGTGAAGAAGATTGCAGTTACAAAAGAGAAACTAGATGGCAGGTTATAGATACAAGTTATTGTTACATTGTTGTTAATAAATGTTTTAAATTTGACAATGTAGTGTGGTACATTGCAAACAAAGGTCAGATATTATATTGCATAAAAGTATTGTCTAAAAATGGCATAGCAGCCTGTGACCTTAGAATCGAAACCGTGACCTTAGAATCGAAAATGTAATCGAATCGAGGATTTGGAGAATCGTGACACCCCTACTATTCGCTGCCACGGTCCTCCGTATGTCAGGGGAGGGACGGCACAATCCTGCTGTTTGCACAGCCACAATGTTAACCAGCACATCACATCACATAGGGAGAGAAAAGCTGAGACAAGATGCTGATGCAAGGACAGCGTTCCGTTAGTCTCTGTCTTTGTGACTTTAGCCAAAGTCGTCGTCTTATCTTTCAAATCATCAATGTGAAGGTTATAGTAACACCTTTCCACAGTGGTGCCGATAAACCAGCCCACATCAACATTCCTGTCAGTGGCTGCAGGTCAGGCTGATAGGATACTCATGGCCTTATTCCAAGCCTGCCCTGCTGCTGCTGCCATGTCAATTTCAGTCCAGGAGGAAGTCAAATGTCCTCTAAGAATGCCTCTTCTTAGAGCAGCAGGAGAGATGCCTTTTAATTGCCTGCAAAGGTGCAGGACAGAAAGACAGCGGGCAGTCACACCTACTGTTTATTATCTGTGAAGAGTGAGGAAGTGGTGTTAAAACTGTTTTAACGTCCTGTTACTTGATGGACTTGTTTGCACTCTTTGTTATTTAGCTGCTTGAACTCATGAAGAAAGAGCTGAATACAATTGCCAGTCCAGACTGCATTTTGCCCTCGAACCACGAACCACTGTTATCAGATGTCGACATCTGTCTTCGCACACCCATAATCCCTTACAATTTAGGTTTGTTTTCTAGAGTTGGTTTGAATCAAGTTGTCACTTCTAACAAACTGCACAGCCATTCCCCTCGGAAGAGGACTGAGATTTAGATTTTCAGGCACTTTGCTGTAATTGTAAACATCCTAGATGTAAATAAATAGCTCCTAATGTGCTTCTTCTTCTTCAATTTAAGAGATTATTTTAAGTGCAAATCTATAAAGTCTGAATGCACAGTGACCAAGAGGCAGTGCCTAAATAAAGATAAAAATCTATAGGGCTGAAACTAACAATTATTTCCATTATCAATTAATCTGCTGTTTATCTTGATTAATCCTTTAATTGTCTGCTCTGTAAAATCTTGAAAAATGTGCATCACAAGTATCCAGAGCACAGGTTGAAATTAAAATTCCTCGCATTTTCTGACAAACGCTCCAAAACCAAAATATATTGAACTTATTAACATAGAAGACTAAGTATCATTTCAGATGCAAATGAGTAAAACATAAACTCAAACTGATTAACTCAATTCAATTTTATTTATAGTGTCAATGTCAAATCATAACAGAAGGCATCCCAGGACACATTCCAGACAGAGACCTAGACCACCCAAAGCAGAGACAATTAAGAATTATATTGTTTAATTATCACGTCTCCACCTCTCTCTAAGACAGACGGCTTTTCACTCCTCCTACAGCGTGGCTGACTTTTTTTTAATCAAATTTAGCAAATTTTCAACTTTGTTAAAAAGGTCAAAGTTCTTAAATGGTTTGTTTGTGCTAAGGCAACATTTAACATTTGAGACAATATCTAAGAATGTAAATGACAACTTGCTGGACTTGGTAATCGTTTTCATTTGTGCAAAAAATGGAAGCTCTCACACGGGTGTGAAAAATGAGGATATCAGGTAGAAAGTGAGCAGGTCGGTGCTGTCAGAATGGACAAAAGAGCTGCGTTTCCCCCTCGTTCAGCATGTGCTGGGACTTGTGCCCATCTAATTCATTTCTGATTAGAGTCTCCCATAGCATAGAGAGAGAGAGAGAGAGAGAGAGAGAGAGAGAGAGAGAGAGAGAACTAATTTCCTTACTACGGATCAATACCTCCACACAGCCCGTTTCATGGTGGGAAAGGTCATCAGCAAAGATGTATTTTTTTAGCACTTCACCTTTGACGAGCAGGACAGTTGAGCGGATTGACAAGAGGCTGGATGGATGGCAGCACACTGCAGCTTTAACAGCGTGAGCTGCATGACGGGCACGCATGAGTGCGTTCACATGTGTGGGTGTGAACACGAGCCGAGTGCATGTGTGTGTGACAGTGTGTGTGCGTGCGTGCCGAGTGCTCCACCTAGTGTTGAAACGCTGAAGGGACGGAACGTGTCGGCACAGATGATTCTGTCAGAGCTTTGACCTTTTGTTGTTGCTTTATCCCTGCGACAACAGGGACGCCGCAGACTGTTGAGTCACTCGCATGTATTTATACAGAGATCGCACACAGACAAGGGGAGGGAGGGGATGGGGAGAAGGGCGTGCTGCATGCAGACACGACCAGGACAATGTACTGAAATGAATGAGGAATGTAAAGCCGCGTGGCTGTTCTGTGTGTTTCAAGTAGGGCTGCACAATATAAGGAAAATATGAGATATGAGATACCGTTGTTGAATATCGCTGTAACGATATTACTTGTGATAAATAAACAGATATTAAAGTGTACTCGGTTCTGCATTTCTGCTGCTTTCAGTATTCTGCTAAAATACAACAAATTGTTTGCTGAATTTAAAACAAATGAAAGAAAATCACTAAAAAAAGTGACAGTTAAAATGACAGTTAAAAGACAGAAAAACACAAAACAATCTGTGTCTATTACGATATGTTGCAGCCTTTTGCGATGTGTATATTGCGCAAGTTGATATGGCGATGACGATAAAAAAACGATATATTGTGCAGCCCAAGTTTAAAGGTGACTGTGATTCTGCTTTTTAATTTGCCTTCGCAAGTTAATGGAGGGTTCACTAGCACCTAAATCATTCAGGCAGCCTTAACATCTCTGCCACGAGTACAGGTTGTACCCCCCCCTCTCTCTCCCACATGCACATTAGGGAGATAAACTGCCTTGATGGAGTCTCAAACAGGTACAATTACAACCAAAGGCAATTTATCCATATATAATTACATCCAATCAGAGAGCCAGCAGCCTTCCTTTGTGAATGTGAGGATCGGACATGAAAGGTGTAAAAAAAAGTTAATTCGGAATTATCCCACACAACCTTCACTGCACCTCCATAAATGTTACACGTGGCTAATGACGGCGGCGTCTGCAGATAATTGAATAATGGGCTGCGAGAGTAGAAGCTCGAGGCCAGAGGAATATTACCTTTGTTGAAGAACATGGAGGCCATTTGACCCATCTCAACCCGCTCCAAGATGTCGAATTGATCGACGTGACCTCCGGATCTCTCTGTGAAAACATGGAGACCATCGGCAGTAAATAGCGTGCACACAGGAGGCACCTAAATGTCAAAGGGCAGCCTGGTGATTTGATTGGACTTTATTTCTCTGAAACCAAGTCTTGCATCGCAAGGCGTACACTCACTGTCACAGAACATTTAGAAACACTACAAATAAAAAAAGTATATATCACATCCTACATCACAATTAAGCAGTGTTTACATTCAATGCTTAGCCTATAGAAGTCTTTAATAGAATAAAGCACATGAGCTGGATGCACCAGAAGCAGCAGTGCAACATGACTCCTGGCCTACTGAGACCCCAAACTCTGGTTTAACAGTTTTACAGACTAATAATTTCATATTATGATAATTATATATTATTTATCATATTCTGATAATAAAAGATATAACATAAAATAGGTTCAAAAGTGATTCAAAAACTACAAGTTTGTTGTTCTCCATTGTTTGATTTCATTTAGTGGCTAAACTAAAGTAACGCAACAGCAGTCACATTTTACATGACAAAACAAAAAGTTGACCATTTGATTATCTTGGCATATATTTTCTCAATATTTAAGATCATTTGAACAGTTTAAAAATCACAGTTTGATGACCATCAAAATATTGTGTTTATTTTAACACACATTTAATAAAAAGAATTAAAAAAACTAGTACAAATGTAAACTATAGAGCAGTAGCTAAGAATTATTTTCAGGGTGTCAACTACAGAAACACAGTTTAAGTGAGTGGAGCTGGTCTCACACTGCCTGTCGCTCCTCACAGCTCCAAAAATGTCGGTGCAAATTCCCAAATAGGTGTTATTTTATCAAACGGATGACATCTATTGAATCAAAAGGCTTACTTTCTCGCCTGAAATGTATAACAACTTCATGACAGCTTCTTTGTTTGAGTTTAAAAACAGCTTTTGGGCAACTACAGGATAGCAAATCTAGCGACACTGAGCTGAGTAACAGCACTTCCTCTCTAAAATGGAAGTAGGATTTCAAAATGCCGCAATGCGAAAGGGCCCTAGTTCAGGCAAAGAATAAAAAGAATATTAGTTTATTTTATATTCCATTTGTTATACTTTATCCGTACATTTTAAATTGCACTATTTTAAGTCTTACAATCTAGTTTTATTTATTTTTTTACATGCGATTTCTTTCTTTATACATATTTAGTGAGCACTGTTGGAGGGGGCCTATGATTTTCATTGACAACAACTTTTTGAATTTTTTTTAACTTGTTTATTTTGCTAAATAAAATTGAGACAACAGTAACACAAGGAAATTAAATAATAACAAATGAAGATTGTGCAGGTGAGATTAAATAAAATCCCTAGGGGCTTATAGAAGGAATCTCACCTAAGGAAGAGAGGAATAATATAGAAAATGAAGAACTACAATTACAACTGCTTCTGTATTGCTGTGCATTTTATAATAAATAACTTGAAACTTATCTTGGTAAGATATTTAAAAAGTATTAAAAAAAAACACTTGGATGACCCTCAAGGAATCTAGTTAATTTTGAATAGAGAACATCAGCAAAGGTAAACTTTTAAGAGTGCAGTTTACTGCTTTCTCCATCTTCTGATCTTCTGAGAGACACATTGATTTACCAGCACCAGTATTATGTCCAGTGCAGTTTAAAATGGTTTGTAATAAAAACTATGTACCATAAACATTAAAATGAACCTACGACACTCACGAACAGACAAGATAGGCTTGGTTTCTGGCTCCGACCGGCCTCGCACCATGACATCATCATCTGAGTACTCGGAGGTGGAGTCGCTGTCATGGACCTGTGGAGACAACATGAGTGTGTGAAGCTCTGTTTTAGACGCCCGTTTTCCTAATTTCTCGACATAAACAACAGTCAGTTTACAAGCGATTAACACAGTGCTTATTTGCTCTGTATATGTGACGCAGGGGGACAACATCTGGAAATTACAAGCAACAGCTGGGACGCACTTTGCAGAATGGAGCACTTGACAATTCACACCAATAGCAGATTGGTAATTCTCTGCAGATTAATGCCAGTTAGCCATTGATGACAACTTTGGGAGTGTCATCATGAATGAATGCGAGACACGCTTGCCGGGTCCGACGGAGGAAGAGGAGATGAGGAGTGACAGCAGCTAATGGCTCGGTGACAAACAGCAAACATAAGCAAGCCAACACAATAACAGATTAATGTGCAGCTATGGATCAGACGCTTCCTTTATTGCTGCCTCAAAGTTAAACTAACTTTGTAAAACGCAGACAAACACCAGGCTGAATCCTAATCTCTACTCCATGCAGGGGAATGTGAAAAGAAAGCGGAGCAGTTTCCCATGATGCAACCAGGACGGAGCAATGGCAATATTAGTACACATAACGTACCACGTACTGTCTCGAACTGGCTGAAAGAAATTAATTAAAATTAAATTATGAAATGAAAAAGGCCATCTGATTAAAAAAGTTTTAAGTCTTACTAACTATACTGTCATTTCTGAGAAAGAAAATGATAGCTAATGGAAATTTGATCAGAAGGCTGCTGGAAAAGACTAAAGTACTAATTACAGGTGAAAGAAGAAGATTTCAATATTTACACTTCCAATGTATTCGTTTTAATTAGAGTGATTCTCAAAGTGAGGTCCGTGCCTCACTTTTTTTTTCTTTAAAGGTCCCATGGCATGAACATTTCACTTTATGAGGTTTTTCAACATTATGTAAGTTCCCCCAGCCTGTCTATGGTCCCTGGGTGTCCTGCTCTACCTTTGAGAAAATGAAAGCTTAAATGGGCCGATCTGGAATCTCCCCCTTATGATGTCATAAGGGGAAAGGTTACCTCCCCTTTCTCTGCTTTTCCCGCCTAGAGAATTTGGCCCACCCATGAGAAAGAGAGACATCATGGCTTGAAAACAAGGGAAGCATGGCAGTTGGTCAAGGCCACACCCCCACTCTCCACCTTGCCCCGCCCCCCCACTCTCATGCTCAATAGTATTTAAAGCTACAAACACAGAAATGGCACATCCTAAGGAAAGCGCATTGTGGGACTGGCTCTAGTGGCTGTAATTCTGCATCAAGGCTGAATTTCTGGAAAGAGACTTCAGATACAGTATTAGGGGATCACTAAGGCCTGTATAAAAGAGACTTCAGATACAGTATTAGGGGATCACTAAGGCCTGTATAAAAGAGACTTCAGATACAGTATTAGGGGACCACTAAGGTCTATATAAAAGAGACTTCAGATACAGTATTAGGGGATCACTAAGGCCTGTATAAAAGAGACTTCAGATACAGTATTAGGGGACCACTAAGGTCTATATAAAAGAGACTTCAGATACAGTATTAGGGGACCACTAAGGCCTATATAAAAGAGACTTCAGATACAGTATTAGGGGACCACTAAGGCCTATATAAAAGATACTTCAGATACAGTATTAGGGGACCACTAAGGCCTATATAAAAGAGACTTCAGATACAGTATTAGGGGACCACTAAGGCCTGTATAAAAGCATCCAAAAAGCAGCATGTCATAGGACCTTTAAGAAGTGTAAAACAATAGGCTTCATCAAATTATTCTAAATCTATCTTGTAAGGGGTCCTTAGGGGTTTTTAATTATTTAATATCATTGCATCGCAACGCGGACCTGGACGATTCTGCATTAATGCAGTGACAGACCATAATGGATTATTGCCTAATGATGTTACTTGTTAATTTTCCGGTCGCTACTTCTTTCTTTTTTGCCTTTTGTCTGTTGTCTGCTGTGTTCAGACTCCACTACATTCAGGAAGTGTCTTTTTTAAGAGCAGATACAATAAAAAGAGGAGTTCATATACTGTATATCTGACTGCTTGAATTTGTTGAAGAAAACCATGTGTAGCGATATATAATAATATTGAGGAGGTGATGCATCGTGATATTGAATTGATTTGAATCGTTGATAGGATAATCGTAATCGAATGGAAAGGCCGGTAAAGAGTCACAGCCCTAGTCTACATGCGACTCCACGTACAGGGCGCACGTCTTTCTGTTGTAAGTAGTTCAATCATATTTGAAGACGATTTTTTAGGGTGAAGAGGCAAAACTTTACAGTATTTTACAGGAAAAAAGATGAGATTAGATAAGAAAAGTTAGACCAATTAAATTGCCTGTGGCAGAATTTAGATTTCTTTTTCATGTTTTTTTCACTTCCTACCCCTAGTCATTATGTGACGAACTGGGTCCTGACCCCTAGGTTGGAACCCACTCATCTAGAGACTTTAAGATGCTGCACAGCAAGATGCAAATAGTGAAATATTCCTAAAAGCAAGCAAACAATTCAACATACAGTAGAACTGCAATGATTAGTCAATTAATCAATTAGTTGATCGACAGAAAATGAGTGTGTATATATATATATATATATATATATATATATATATATATATATATATATATATATATATATATATAGCTATATATAGCTGGTGAATGAGTCTTTTGGACTGTTGGTGATAAAACAAGGAACCTGAAGATATCACTTCAGGGAATTGTGAAGGCCATTTTTCACCATTTCCTGACAAAACCGAGAAAGTTTAATTTAACTGATTTATTTAAAATGATTGTTAGTTGCAGCTCTCATATAGAGGATAAAGTTTCTAATAATAAAAATAATACTAGACGAATCATTTACATGGGCTTAACTTGAAGGTTTCTGTTTGTTAAACTGAACACAACTAACTAAACTCTAATAACTTTTTAGAATATCATTTCTAGTTTGCCTGCAATTATTCCCAAATAACAGCTCTTTCCAGGAAATTAGGAAATGACAGATTTTTTTTAAAAAAAGCGCTGCTGTTATTTCTTTATGGATTTGTAATATTTGGGGAGAGAATTAATACAATCTAGTAGCACTCCACTTAAAGTTCCAGCAGAGGGCAGTCACATCCCCAGCCAGTGCCAAACATTAACTATTTAATCAGAACATCACTCAGGGTTAGATGCAACACAACCCAGTAAGGTGATATTTCAGGCTACACATTTATGGATGTCCTATAAAGAGTCTGTTCACATCACAAGGCCAAGTTTGATACCGTGCTTTATCTTTTTCTTTAGTTTTCCATATGAACTGATGACTTTTTTCTCCAGCAGGTAATGCAGACAGAAGGACTATTATATAACTCACGGTCTCTAGGTTCCACCTTATACTGTATGTGAGGCTTTCTTGGAAAACACATATGATGATGCATCGCTTTATTCGTTAATATGCTTCGCTTAAGCAGAGAGAAATGAAAAGCATTCAGCGGTAAAGGGTTCCAGTTTCATCCCTCTTTTCTTTTCCATTACGTGGGAGGAAAATGGCTGAGAGGAGTACAGGAGCCATGAATCAAGGTGAGTGTTTGGGGCTCAGTTAGAGCCGGGCTATTGTACTCTGGCTCATAACTCCTCAACTGGAAACCCACAAGCATCAAGCAAGATGCAATCTGTAAAGGGGGAGAAACAAAAAGCAAAGGCCGCACCATTTTAAGTCTTTTTCTAAGTCAAAGTAAAAATGATTGAAGACTTGGTTGTCTCCCTTGGTAATCGTGTACAGTCCTTTACTTACATCCAAATTGGGTTTCTTATAGACGTGTGGCTAGAGACACATTTCACTTGTGCTATGATTGGACGATAAATAAAAAAAATACAGCTTCCTATTAAAAAGGGGAATGTCTTTGTAGGCTTCAAACATGAAATATTTTATTGTCTAGTAAGTTTTACTGGGCTACGAATGAAAACAGTCATTGTTTCTCTCTAGAGAAGCTCAAGTGTGAAAGAAGAGACACCCTTGTGGTAATAAACTTCAGTTTAAATAAGGAGGACATCAGGGATGAGAGGGGTCGCTCAGCTTTAGTGCTACAGAGATACCGTGAGCTTAAAAATGGGATGTTTAAGCAAACTGTTTTTGTAATGCCTAATATGAGATGTGAGCCTCACTTCAGTTATAATAATGATATAATAAAGGAGTATTTCGTGGCTGTATGTCACACTGTTAATGAAAGAACACAGTCACTGTGGGGAATATAATTAATATGGCCTGATCACGTGCAATACATCCTTTTAGTGTTACAGTCAAAGGAGTCTACAGTATATCCCGTCTCTCCCCAACATGCTTTCTGACACAAACCGGGCCAAACTCATATGTGTAACCAACATTGCTGCCAAATTAATCACTCTCCCCACTCCTACACTCTGAGATCTCAATTGTAAGGCCGTCACACGCATCGCAACCACAATAGCACAGGACAACACACACCCACTCGGCACCATATTGCCCGCCAGACGCAGGTACAGGACACTGAGGTGCAAGTGAGCTCGCTTTGGCAAAAGCCTGGTGCCTGCAGCCCTAAACAAGAGACCCAGATAAACCACTGCCACTTTGTCTGTGTTATTCCCCTGCATGTCATTCTGTTATGCAGTGGTGGAAGAAACATTCAGATCCTTTACTTAAGTAAAAGTACTAATACCACACTGTAAAAGTACAAGTAAAAGTCCTGCATTGGAAATGTTACTTAAGTAAAAGGATGTAATTATCATTGGAGAAACTTAAAAGGACAATTCCAGCGCAAAATGAACTTAGGGGTTAATAACATATGTGTACCGAGTCGACCGTTCTCTGGGATCTGTTTTCATGCTAATCAAATGTGTCTCTAGCTTTAAACAAGCTACCGTAAACGGGTGGTTAGCTGCTAACGCTAGCTTTCGTGACAGATGGTAAATCGTCATTCGACTGCTCATGACTGTTTTCCAAGATGGCGCCCGCATGTAAGCATGAACACTACTGTCTTTATAAACTATCTTTTTAATAAACTGTCTGTACACTTCCAACGTTCTCAATGCTTTGGTTTACATGTAGGGACCCTCATTATGTTACCGTTGAAGTGTGGTGCTATTCTGAGCCTTGTTTGTGGTATAAAATAGCGATTTACCATCTGCCCCGAAAGCTAGCGTTAGCAGCTAACCACCCGTTTGCGGTAGCTTGTTTAAAGCTAGAGACGTATTCGATTAGCATGAAAACATGTCCCAGAGAACGTTCCACTCGGTACACATATGTTATTAACCCCTAGGTTCTTTTTGCGCCGGAATTGTCCTTTAAAAAGTAAAAGTACTCAATGCAGAAAAATCCTCATATTTTAGAAACTGGAAACGATCCAAACTGTTCTGTGTTGTGATCTAATCATTTCAGCTGGACTGATAGGCCTGTATATTGTTGGGTAGTTTAATTTATAATAAAACATCAGATTGTATAAACTGCATGTGTTTTGGGTGCAAAAATCTTAATGTGTAAAGTAACTAAAGCTGTCAGATGAATGTAGTGGAGTAAAAAGTACAATATTTCTCTCTGAAATGTAACGTAGTAGAAGTAAAAAGTGGCATGAAAGGAAAAGACTCAAGTAAAGTACAAGTACCTCAAATTTAAAATTACTGGAGTACATGTACAGTACTTACCTACAAAATATGATGCTAGAACAACACAAATCCACGCCTGTGTAAAAGTCTATTTGTAGGAATCAATTAAACAAACTGAATCCACCGTGAGCCAAAGGAAGAAAGGATAGTTCTCATTAATGTGTCTTGCAGTGTGCTTCTGTATAATTAGACCATCACTCTCCCTGACTGCAGTCCCATTTTGGATGTGTGTTTATTTTGACATTGATTATTTCACCTGTTATTAGCTGCCTAACCATGCTTCAACGTGTCAGAACAAGACCTGTAAGCACATTAAGCAAAGCTCAGGACTGCATGGATATGTCCCTGCGCTGCATTTATACGACCATTAGTTCCACTGTTTTGCCTGCAGGGTGTAAATAATGTTTGGCTTAATGTCTTATTACCCAGACTCTGACAGAGAGGAACATTTACTTCTTATATTTGGTTTGTCTGACACATCCTTACAACAAATAGAAAAGCTATCTGGCCAACATCCTTTTAAAAGGTCCCATGACATGGTGCTTTTTGGATGCTTTTATACAGGCCTTAGTGGTCACCTAATACTGTATCTGAAGTCTCCTTCCCGAAATTCAGCCTTGGTGCAGAATTACAGCCACTAGAGTCAGTCCCACAATGAGCTTTCCTTAGTATGTGCCATTTCTGTGTCTGTAGCTTTAAATGCTATTGAGGAGGAGGGGGGGCAAGGTGGAGGGTGGGGGTGTGGCCTTGACCAACTGCCATGCTTCGCTTGTTTGCAAGCCATGATGTCTCTCTCTCATGGGCGGGCCAAATTCTCAGGGCGGGCAAAGCAGAGAAAGGGGAGGTAACCTTTCCCCTTATGACATCATAAGGGGGAGATTCCAGATCGACCCATCTGAGCTTTCATTTTCTCAAAGGTAGAGCAGGATACCCAGGGCTCGGTTTACATCTATCGCCATTTCTAGCCACTGGGGGACCATGGACAGGCTAGGGGAACTCACATTAATGTTGAAAAACCTCATAAAGTGAAATGTTCATGCCATGGGACCTTTAAAGAAAAAAAAAAAAAAAGTTTGTTATCTCACCTCTTCTTGCTCTCTTCTCTTCCAGCGCAGCTGAGCGTTGGCCGCCGCCATCGCCTCGATCACAAAGGTGGTGGTCATGTAGCTGGTGAAGGGAGAGGAAAGAACAGGTTAACAAGAGGATTTTCATGACACAGAAATAAATATGACTATGGTTGTTATGTGTAGAAATTGTTTGTTGGCTCCATTAAAGCGTCTCTGTAAAATGCTGACGGTTAACTGTTGCTTTAAGTGAAAACACGTTCATATAAATGTCAAATATATAGTTCATTTAAACCTCCAATCACTGATTTGTTGGTTCACAATGTCTCTTGTCTCTTTAGCTGCTAAATGCTATGTTCACCAGGTCTGCTGTTTGCTGCAGGTATAGTACTGTGGCAGTGTACGGCTCTTCCTCTTACATCAACGCTATGAGCGCTGAGCGTGAACATGAACAGTAAACAATGAGCCAACTCACTATAAAGCTCTGTGAAGCTGAGAGGAGCAGCAGAATCTTTTATAATTCCCTGTAGGTCAGTCACTACGAGCGACACCTTTCACATTGTTTTTACACTGTTACTATTAAAATATTGATTATGGCATCTTTAAATACTGAAAATAGAAAGATATGAGACAAGACATTTTCACATATAAGCATGTTTTATGTAGAACATTTGTTTATATGCACCCGTTTTGACTTTGCGATAATTGAACGACTCATTGTAAACCTTTTTATATATATCGGTTTTATTACAATTATGTTTGGCATCTAAGTTTTACTTTACCACAATTCATATTTGGCTGTAAGTGAGAAACTGGCTACACACACAGCACATACTGAATGCCTTTTATTTGACCTCACCTTCTAAAACTGATTTTGTTTTAGGGCTGGGCGATATGGAGAAAATCAGATATCACGATATTCTTGACCAAATACTTTGATATCGATATTGCGTCGATATTCTAGGGTTGACAATTGGTGCTTTAACAAAATTTCTTCACACTTAGATTTTAGATAAATAATCATCAGTAATGTGGACATAATGTCTAAGTGGGGAAAAGGCAAATAACAGAACAGTTAGAACAGTCTGGTAAGTTCAGAAAAGTACATCACTTTACTGTAACGTAGTCTTTAAAAACCAGTAAGACACCACTTATGTCATATCACGATATTAAGATATCCAAAATCTAAGACGATATCTAGTCTCATATCACGATATCGATATAATATCCATATATTGCCCAGCCCTATTTTGTTTTCATATTCATATTTTGTGCATCATTTCTTACTTTAGGGCCAGATCATGCAGCATGAATAAGTTAAAAAAAAAATCGGCACACTTTTCACCGGAAAATACTAACATGATTAACTTTGCTATCTTGAGATGATTAAAAGTCCTCTGAATAATCACTTTTATCTTAGCAGGGAACAAACATGATGTTCAAACACATTTTCAATCAATCGATTGTATTTGTCGCATGAAATAGCACGAGGTACAATTCCAGTGAACTGTTATCCCATCAGCTCCCTAAACTTGTGCACGATTCATCCCGAAGCAGAATGTGTCCGTCAGATCAGCGCACAGAAAAAGAGTCACCCGGTTTGACGGCACCGGCACTCCAGGATTCTGCCATGTCTCGGCAAAAGGACATCAAAGCTCCCAACATCCCGCTGGAAACCAACGGAGACCAGCTCACTGTCCAGCGCCTGCACACTGGCCGGCAGAATGCCCAGCAGAGAAGCTCACAGTCGGTGTTTAATTCCTCTGTGCCCCCTCTGATGTAGAGATGGACGCAGAGATGGTCTTGCTTGTCCACCTAGTCGGTATTGTAGCCATAGGTCATAGCTGATGATAGCCATCTTCCCCTTTTCTCTGTGTTTACATTTAGAAACTTTGACCGGCTAGGTCAGCAGAGTCAGCAGGAGAATGGTGAGTAGATTTCCCTATCATGATAAGCAACTCATTGTCATGAGATGACCGCAGATATGGTCGTTAGCTTGAGCTCATCTTCTCCACCTCTCCTCTGTGTTTAAGCTCATGTTTACATTTAAAAAATGTGAACCGGCCAGGCTAGCAGTCAGCAGGAGACTGGTGAGTTGATTTTTCCTATCCTGATAAGCGTTAAATCTCATTGTCATGAGATGGCTGCAGAGATGGCCTCTTCTCCACCTTTTCCTCTGTGTTTACTTCATCAGCCAGCTGGCTAGCTAGCCCATGCTCGCAGAGTCGGCAGGAGACTGGCAAGATGATTCCCCCGATCCCGATAAGCGACTGTTAGCCACATGCCATCACCGTCAACCACAACTTATTTGTAAAATAGACAATTCAACATTTTAGAATTTTTGCACAGCTGATGGAGAGGCGACTGGAGACTTTCCCCGTCTTCTAGAACCTAAAACTTTTATACTGAATCTGAATATAAACTAGAAAAGAAGGCAGTTGGTTTGTTTACGTTGTCTCTGTTATTGCACGCGGGACAGAACGACAGGTTATGCATGTGGGAAATGGAAAGGAGGTCGGGTAGAACAAAACTTACCTCATAAATCCTAAAAAGGCGATGAGTGATAAACTAACCACCCAACCGGCTGTAGCGAAGGCTTTGGGCATCGTCAAAGCTCCTGTTCCCACAATCAGATTGAACATATACACCAGCCCCACCTGGAGAAGACATCAGCAGGATGAGAGGCATAAGACATCTTCAAGTGTAATATGGCTGCTGACATTCAGCAATCATTTCATTTTCTGCTGTATTATACTTGCTTAAAGTGCTCATATTATGCTTTTGGGCTTTTTCCCTTTCCTTTCTTGTGTTATATATATATCTTTTTTGTACATGTTATAGGTTTACAAAGTGAAAAAGCCCCAAGTCCACCCCAAAGGGACTTACCATCTCCAACAGAAAACACTGTTCACAAACTGCTCCAGACAGCTCTATTGTAGTCCAGCCTTTACTTCAGAGACAAACGTGGTCACTTTGTAACACATGTTATAATGCTCGCCTAGCTGCTAGCACAGCACGCCCTCATACTCTGCTTCTGACTGGCTAGTAGTCCTTACCTAGCTACTGCGCATGTGCGACTCCCAACAAAGACAGAATAGAAGTGAGATGTCTCACTCTGTAGCTAAAACAGAGAGCTCAACACACAGGGTGAAAAGAGGAGCTGCAACAATGTGCAGTACAGCAAAAATATCATGTAAACCTATTCTGATATAACCTCTAAATACAATTATGAACCTGAAAATGAGCATAATATGAGCACTTTAAATGCTAAATCTCAAGCACTACAGTATTAGGTGTTCCTCAGGTTTATAAAAATCAGACTACTTGCTGAATTATTAACCCTATGTCAAGAATGACAACCGGGCTACTTAGATAGCACTCACTCCTATCTGGAAGCAGAGTGCTTCAATGATTCAAAGCTTTAACCAGCAGAACTTAATCTTTGTGAAAACGTCATGCTGACGTTCGCAGCGGGTGAATTAAATGAGTTGTCAAAACTGAGTTCAGACCATAAAGACGCCTGCTATGCAAAAAGAAGGATGTGTAAGCAATTTAACTTCCTCTTTATTCTTCACTGCACGAGTCTCATATGCACCATCCCTTCTCAAAAAGACATTACTCATTTGATTACCCAAAGAAAGTTTCACTTGAAAAATGTTTACGAAGTGTTTAAAACAAATTGAGCAGTGAAAATCAGTAGCTCGAAAACACAAGGTAATGGTTGAAGTACCTGCAAGTAATCAGAGAAGAATACTACAACTTCTTTACCTCAGAGCTCTAAGTGTAAACTGTGATATAACATTTTAACTGCTGCAATCATGAGGACTTTGCATTTAAAATGTATCCACTGCAGCTCCTATAGCTATAGCTACCGAAACATGGAATTTATTGTCAACTCACAGTTTGTACAGAGCTCTCCCTTTACAGTTAAATGCATGTCTGTGCTTAAATAATAATAAAACAAGAATTAACCACAGCATCCTGCATGATACTCACAAATGGGGAGTAGGGTTCCCCGCTCTCTGTAATTCCACCTGCCATGGTTGATGACACCGGTCCTCACCTAAAGGAAAAAACAACAGCTGTTACAACAACAACAACAGTGATAGCCAGTTCTATCACTTTCATTTCTTATTCAAATTGACTTCACTGGCATCAAAATTAAGTAAAGTATTGCTAAAAGCGGTTGTTCAAGGTCTATAATGTAAGAATAAATATTGGGAATGTAAGAAAACAGATTTTAAAAAGTGGTTGATCTGTTTTCTCCTGCACTGAAAAAGAACTCCAATCACATATCTTGCAATTTAGTATTTATATTGCCGTTGACAAAAGAAATGCGCTTATACTAGACATCATTCAAGATATGTCTTAATCTTTAAGGACCACTTTTCAATTCGGCATGCACATGATTCACATAGCACCACATATTTTCATTGCAAATCGTCTTTTACCAAAAGTCTACCGAGCACTACTGTGTAGTTCGGTGACAGAGATTGTGGAGGCAACTTAGAAAACAGCTATTACTTTCATTTGATTCAGGACAGTGTTTTATTTATGTATGGACTACAGCACGCATGTCATTAATGAAAACAAAAGGAAACACTGCTCACCTTACTTCTTCCCAGTGTATTTTGCTAATGTAGCTGCTAGGCTAGCAGGATGCTCCAAGCTGTCATGTGGATCACTAGCTAGCTGGAAAAAACGCAGAACTTTGCCACCTAGCTAACATGAGCTGTTTTCCTTGTAAGATAGTTAGAGGGAAGTCAGTGTGAACCCAATGTTTGGAGAAAAACACCTCCCACTGGGCTAGCACGGCTCTAGCTAAGTGAAGCTGTAAACTAAACAACCAGCTGTCAGCTGATCTCCCTCTAACATAAACTCACACTTCCTGTTAGTAGCTTTCAAAGTAAAACCTTCTCTGTCAAACATTAAAGGTTGATATGAGAAAGCTTTTATTGTGAAGGCTCAATGGTGTTGTCTTATGTTAAGCCTAGGTTTAGCCAAAGATAGCTTCATGCACCTGTTGGTGGGTTTGCTCGATTGGTTGTCTGTGCGGATTTGATCACAAGAGGTATTATTACTTCAGTGCCAATCAACATTATATGACTACACTTAGGTGAAATCAGCAAACCCGCCCCTCCGTGCAGCTCAGGTTATCGAAACTGCTAACCCCTTATTTCTATATCTATGGCTCTGCCCTTAACTAATATGTCTAGTCATATGACACATGTACATGTCATATGACATGCATTCCTGTCTGCACTCTGAGCAGTGGTGGAATGTAACTAAGTAGCCTACACTGTATAAAATTGAGGTACTTGTACTTAAGTATTTTCTTTTCATGCACTTTCTTCGTCTACTCTTCGTGCTACATTTCAGAGAGAAATATTGTACTTTTTACTCCACTACATTAATCTGACACTTTGAATTACCAGTTACTTTAAAAATTAAGATTTTTGCACACAAAACATGTAGTTTATGTTGTATTAGAAATTAAACTACCCAATAATATACAGGCCTTCAAATCCAGCTGAAATGATTAGACCATTAAACAGAAATGTTTTGTTTCCAGTTTCTAAAATGTGAGGATTTTTCTGCATTTAGTACTTTTACTTTTAATACTTTAAGTACATTTTCCTGATGACACATACTTTAACTTTAGTAACATTTTCAATGCAGGCCTTTTACTTGTAACAGAGTTTTTTTTACAGTGTGGTATTAGTACTTTTACTTAAGTAAAGGATCCGAGTACTTCTTCCACCACTGACTCTGAGCAATATCACACTCATTTTTAATAGATAGGAGATGCTTTTAAAATGTTATGAAATGTGTATTTATTTGTTTTTTGCAGTCTCAGAACAGATAAAAAAAATATCCTTTCACAGTTCCAGTCGTGCACTTAAGTACAAATTTAAAGTACCTATAGGCTTTACTTTAGTCTATTATTTTCATGTTTACGTTTATGTTCACGGTTACTCCACTATATCTCAAAGGAAAATATTGTTGTTGTTTTTTCTCCACATTCTTTATCTGACAGCTATCAGACAGTTTCTTAAAAACACTTTAAAATTATTTTGCACACATGTTCTCCACGGAGACATTAATGGCTTTTTGGCTGTATGGAGTATGGAGCACTGTTATAGATGTTTAGTCTGCATAGGCATTAAAGGTGCATTATGAGTTCCTGCGTGGTTTCAGCGCGATTTCATTTTTGTCTCAGATCGTAGGCATCTGTCCTTGACCCGCTAGCTGCCTGCCCCCTGAATACACTGTGAAAAAGCCCAGTCTCGGGAGACAACACAGGGGTCGTAAACGTCAAACAAACACTAGAGGCACAGGCTGTGCACCAAAATACAACAAACCACTGCAGCCAATCACCGACAAGATGGTTGGGGGAGGGGGTGGGGGTTAGGGACAGTTAGTCATGACAGTTACGGAAACATGGAGGGAGGGGCGAGCTTGCTCTGTTATGTTTGAAATTTACTTGCAACGTCAACAAAAGTGACCATGCAGGAACTCAGAGTGCACCTTTAACATCTCATTGTAATTGTAGTTATAATATGGAGGATGATGATTTATGTTTGTGTTGTGTTTTTTTTCTTATTTCATCTGTTAGTATGATTGTTTGTATGGATAGCCGTTGTCTCAGTCTAGTTTTTTTTTTTTAAGATTATTTTTGGGGCATTTTAGGCCTTTAATTTCACAGGACAGATGAAGACATGAAAGGGGAGAGAGTAAACGAGTAAACGTCAAGGAGTAAACCTCTATATATGTGCGCCTGCCCTACCAACTGAGCTAACCCGGCCACGAGTCTAGTTTCTGTTTAAGGGTAACATTGGGCTCGTAACCTATGAAAAATAAAACGATTGAAAGATCAAGATGAAGAGCTTATAAAATATGATGCTTTGTTATAAACTACCCAGCACTACATGAAAATACAGATGAAACAATAAGTCGATGAAACAGAAAATCATTTTGTTAATTCTTTTTTCTTTTAATAATGTTAATAGTTGTAATGTATTAGTAATGTTGAAGTTTGTACTGGTGGTTGGACTAAACAAACATTGTGAAGGTGTCACTTTGGCCTCTGGGTAACTGGGACGCCATTTCTCATTATGTACAACAATCAATCGGTTAATGGATAAAATAATCAGCAGATGAATCCATAATGGAAATAAGCATTAGTTAATAGTTCACAATACACTCCAGCTCAACCAACCACAACAGTTAAATCCTGCTTTTACTTAATTACTGCATGAGTAACAATTACCTAATGATGTAATATATAATATACTATAACAGTCACAGGGGACATTTTTATGCCTTTAATACTTGAACTACATTTTCATGATTATAGGCTACTTAGCCTACTTTTACTGAAGGAATGTCATAAATGCCGGACCTATACTTTTAACAGAGGATTTCTACAGTCTGGTATTAGTTTTTCCATTACATAGAAAATTCCATTTTATATCTTCAGCAGCAAAAATGCCAATTACCCTCCTCTATTTTTATTTTGTGTCACATATACAAATACATTTTTAAAAAAAAACACCAATATAAACAAGAATCAACTTTATTTTAATCCAACACATCATATAATTGAAACATTTGATAACATGCTGTATATACAAACAATTTCATAATCTGTACTTGTTGCAGGTTGTCTGCTCATGTCTGAAAAGATCAGTGAGATTTGTTCTGCACTTTAAAAAATAATTATAGGAATGAATAAAGGATAGAAAATGTAGAAGACACATTTAGGGGTTAGAAACAGTAATATATATAGTTACAATAGTTATAATCCCATTGTAATCTCATTTAAGAGCATGCACTGGCATAGTATACACATATCATCTAATTAATATTAATATATTGTGAAACCCACACTGAATACATGTATGTCAAAAAAACTGCAACAGTTACCAAATAGAGGGCGAAGAAAACAGAGTCTATGATTTGGCCCAGTCTTCTGTAGTGTCCAGGCTTTATCTTGTTTTTTTCTTGTCCTTCAGCTTCCTGTCGAGCGGCCTTCACTTCCTCCAGGATTAGTTTCAGCAGGTCGCGATCATCGGGCCGATCCAGAGGAAAGGAACTTTTCTCTGGGGTCTCTTCAGCTCCACCAGGCTCTGTGTGGGGAAGGAGAAAGAGAATTCAGCATGCTAAATAGGAAAATACCAAGTTGGGATGTGAACTGCTTAAAGTGGCTAAAATCAATATTTGCATAATACCAATGTATGAAATAACTATGTAAAAACAATGTGATAATGTAAAAGGGGTCACTCATGATATTATGTCAGATGTGATGTCCACAGCTTGTTGCGTTGACCCCAAGTTGCCTAAAAATCAAGGAACCCTAATTTTAAATGAAAGGCCGACTCCATCTGCATTGTTTTCCGCGATGTTCAAATAGAAACGCCAACTAGCAAAATAAGGGCTTCAGTTCCCCACCTTAAAGTGCCGTCTGATGGCAGGGTAGAGCCGGTGAAAATATTTTAAATATAGCAAAACAATCATTTTACCTCGCAGAAAACTGGAGTTGTGGGTCTTGCGCTCCCTCGATCGCTAAGTTTGTTTGTGTTATTGTGTGTGCGACTGTGTCTGCTAGTATTTACACATTATGTCATGCTTGAGAAATTTGGTTTGTTTTATCAAAAAGGGGTTCAGTAGAAAACTTTCAATCTGACAACAAAATATCTTACACAAATAACAAAAAAAACATTTCTGTCTTTAGTTGGCAGAAAGTGTACCTTTGTGATTGTCGGCTTCCAGCTGAATATCCACTTGGGCATTAACGGAGCTTTGAGCCTTGTTACCACAGCAGCCGTTGAGATTAATTAGGAAGCTCACCAGCATGGTCTCCAGAACGCCCAGCCCCACCAGGGCGAAGATCGTAACACAGTACCTGGCTAGAAAAAGGTGCAGAGACATTTGCGGTCAATGTAGTCTTGCCAGACTGTCTGGCTAGTCCACACAACATCCCGGGATGGGAGAGAAACGTGCTCTGGTTTATTGCCATTTCTTTAAACCATGGGCGGCGCGAGGCGCGACACGGGGCAACGGCGCCTCTGCAAAATAGCCTCGGGAAGGAACTTGTTTTGGTGGAACATGTGTACGTTCAAAAGTTGTTTTAGTCGCGCAACAGAAAACTCAGATTGGACAGATAGTCTAGCTAGCTGTCTGGATTTACCCTGCAGAGATCTGAGGAACAGTTAACCATAGACCATAGTCTACCAGAGTTTGGAATGCCAAATCCAAGAAAGCGGAAGGTGACAGACATATGGCCGAAAAGTGGGACATTGGGGGGAATTTCCAGCGGCAACTTAACAATCTCGGAAATGAAAGTTTGTCGATAGGGGCTGCATCTCATAACCCTCATTTGAAAGCACCTCAACTCCTCGGTCCTCGGCTGAACCGGAACTTGTTCTGTCCCTCCTCCGTGAAGGCCGTCTCAAAGCTCTTATTTCTGCCCCGAGCATCGAGGAGGGATCCCCGAGGAGCCGTGAGCAAAGATACACGAGAGCAGCCTTCCTGGAAGCCATGCAGCTGAAAGCCCATGCCAACTCCGCCCATACAGCTGACCAATTCATGTAACGCTTCAGAAGAAAGGACATCTCATCCCTATAAAACACATTTGCTCGTTGCCTCTCTCCTCCCATGATTACCTCGCAACTCTCTCGTGCCTCCTCGGTGGGAGGGACTAAGACGCGAGGAAGGGAGGCAAATGGAGGAGTAGACATAGACTATGGTCAGCGCAATGTTGTTGACACCAGTAAAGCGGATGCTGAAAAGTTAAATCAGTGGCCTGAGGTCTGCGCAGCATCTTACCTATCATCGGCAGCCTGTCTTCAGTAGAGGGCAACATGTCTTTAAGAATCAGCAGTAGGACGGAGATGGACAGGAGGACAGTTACTTTGAAGCTCAGCTTTTCACCTCTGGCCTCACTGATAAAGAACGTGGCCAAATCCAGGACCAGAAAATACAACAGTGGCACGATTAAATTGATAACATAAAGCATTGGCTTCCTGCAGAGTGTAACCTGAAAAAACAAACAATTCACTTGAATATGAATTAGAGACACACACACACACACACACACACACACACACACGGATATATGTCTTACACATATTTTCTTACCCTGTATATAAGTTTGTTTCCCACACCTTTGGAAAAAGTATAAACAATGTCCATGTTTATGAGTTGCCATTCTCCCTGCGTGACCATGATCTCCTCTGAGATTTGAGTAAGCAGCGTGTCATTGTAGACTGTTCCCAGTGTTATAGTATTCGCTGAGTGGAGAAAATAAGCATTCAATAATTACATTAGATATGTTCCAAAGCAGTTGATATATCAAGTGCTGTTCATCTGGTGTGCTTTACCTTGTGAGTTCATGGACGAAAATGTGATATTGCAATGTTGCGTATCAAAGGGGAACAGGGTGAGATTCAGCTGACAGGTGGAGGTCAGCAGCCGACGTGTGTTTGCCAACACCATGCCGCTGGGAGACAAACTGACAAATGGACTTTCTTGAATGCTCCCAGTATCAGAGGTACTGAAAAAGACAGAGGTTGACAGAGGTTTTATCAATATAGAGATCTAAACAAGTCACAGCAGCTGTCACCAGGTTCATAATTCAGAATCCAACGCTGTACAAATGTCGGTGTTTTCTCTCTCCTGTACATACAAATACACATTCATTTTACTAGTACAGTAGTAGAGTTATATAGAGTTCATTTTTTATTTTATTTTTTATGTTTTCTCAGCAGAACAGAAGAGTTCTGCTGAGTTCACCCAGTAGAGTGTGCATTCGAATTTGACCCACGGCCCTTAGCTGCATGTCGTCGCCCCTCTCTCTTCCATCTCCTGTTTTCAAGCGGTTCTGTCAATTCAAGGCCATAAAAGCCCCCCAAAATAATAAAAGAAATAAAACAAAAATCAAAATGTCATACTCCTCTTGGATATGCATATCTGGGATCCACAGCATGGATCTTGGAATGGTCAGCATGTTAATCCCACAAAAGTCGGATGAATTCCAAGTTAGGAATTCATTTGTCCAACGCTGGGGAGAGAAAAAGACACGTTTATAACATTTCCTGACACGTGTTGATGAGTGTGTGAGATTGAAAGAGCCATGACTGTAAGCCTGAAGCCAAACGATGTTGATAACAGATCACTGAGGTTTGAAAATGCACCTGAACGCAACATGATTATGTCTGTGTTCCCTTAATGTCGTACCGTTTGGGTCCAGATGTGACTCGTGAAAGTTTGTGACTTCTCATCCTGCAGACAATCAGCAGCACTGTGGTGAGTAATCATGGGCATTTACAACAGTAACAGCATGTGTACTTGAAAGGATCGATTGACTAAAACCACACATTTTGGAGAATGTAGTTTGTGGTACTGTTGATATGAACCCTCGTTGATATAAAGGAGGTGAACTAATTCACCTGTCTGTACAACACAATGTTAGACTGCAATAGTTTCAGTTGGGTGTAACCTGTCAACTGAGTGTATGTTAACTAGCACTCAAATACATTTAGTAAAGTAAAATAAACAATACTTCCCTCTGAAATGTAATAATAGGTACAATATAATCAAAATACTTAAAAAAAAAAAAAACACAGGCCTTGAGTAAAGGTACTTTCTTACTTACATAGACACCACAATGGATAAGTGCAAAAAACATATTTGTGTTTCGAGTGAACTGACCGTTAAAAAAACAGAAACGCTCATGAAAGTGATGAACTCTGAAAGCTCAATGTGTACACTTAAAATACACTTACCACTTGTAAAATACCATACAACAACATGTCCATCTGAACAAAGGTGGTCTTATTCCAGTATTTCACGGGTCGCACAATCGCTAGAAGATCATTTGGAGCAGTCTGAAGTCTGACTGCTGGACACACCTGCTGGGAAGGAGACAAGGAAAACGTCTTCATTCCAACATTAGTGAATCCAATCAAAACCAATATTTTCATTTAATAACTCACCTATTAAAGCAAGAACAGCTAGAGTCCTCAGAGCTGACATGGCTGCTTGTCTTCAGCTCAATCTGAGCAAACCCTTTTAAGCTGCAACGCTGTGCCAGCAGAACAATGCAGCAGTGTAGATTTAATAATTGCACTGTGAGTGAAAGAAATATTCTCTTTGCTTCTGTGGTCTGTTGGTTTCTGTGGGTTAAGGAACAAAAACACAAATCATCTGTGCATTTCTATTGTTGACCTGCAGCTGAAGCAAAAAGTCAACATGAGATCTCAGTGTAACATCAGTGGAAAGGGTGCCAGCATGTAAACAGAACAGTTCCCGATGCTAACAATGTCTGTGTTCAAGAAAAAAACAAACAATGAAATGATTCCAGATTATTTTAATTATAAAATGTAAAAAAAATTAACCTGAACATACTGTATTAAGAATTGAGCAGTAATATCTGAGCAGCACATTTTTAACATGTTAAATACCACCCAGAGTCTCCTGTGTTTGCTGGTTTCACACAAGAACCAACAGAATGCCAACTTTCTTACTTGTGTAAGATCGTTTCGAAGAATGAACTTTCAGTATCGTGGCAAATGTTTTTTAACTTGAATATCAAAGTTCACTCTTAAACTTGTGAATAGTAGTTTGACAAATGAATCTTAACTCAAGGCCCATTTACTAACTGGTTCTTTATCAGCTTAGCGGCTGATGAAGATGTCAATGAAAGTCTAACAGAAAGCAGTGGTGGAATTAAGTTTTTTACATAAGTTATTCATTTTTAACTTCTTATCCATCACATCTCAGAGAGAAATATTGTACTTTTTACTTCACTAGATTTGTTCGATAACTTTAGGTACTTTGTAGATTCAGATTATTGATAGAAAATCATATAAACTAATACATTATGTATTATTGATTAAGTTATTCAGCAGCAATTCCAATGAACTCCACCTTTACCAGCTGCATTAAAGTAATCAACACATTAATGCATCAATAATTGTAATCCAATAATAATTATTCTGAAATAGGTTGTTCTGCGTTTGAGTGCTTTTAAGTATATTTTGATACCAATACATTTGTACTTTTATTAAGTAAGTTTTTGACTACAGTACTTTAAAGGTGCTGTAGGTAGGATTGGGAAGATCCAGGACTTAGCCAAAGAATTTGAACATCGACAACTTCTCAGTCCCTCCCCCCCTTTCTGCTAAAGCCCAAACGGTCTCCTAAGCCCCTCCCCCCACAAGGGAGAATTAATGCGTGTGTGAGCAGTGATTGACATGCAGTTAGACCCCCCCCCCCCCCCCCCCGCCATGATTGGAGCATCTGAACAGGGAGCGGTGGATCTTTGCAAATCGCACTACAGGCTGTAGGTGGTGCCAGAGGAGCTATATTTTCCAATTTTGCTAAATTACCATTTTCAAACAAGAGAAGTTAACTTGGACTGTGTCTATCTGAATACGGCCTCTCAAATAGAATACATTGGATAAAAGTATGTGCATTAAGTCACAACTTCAGAATATAAGCAGTTTAACATTTTTCCCCTAAAAAGCTGTTTAGGGGAAAAAAGTTGTTTCCCATGTGTTGAACCTGTCCCAAAGAACGTCCCTAAATTACCCTCAAGAAAATGTGAATTGTAACGATTCTTTAATTTAAAGATACACGTAATTATTTTATTATAGGACTAATATCCCCAATCCCAATATTTTCCTCCCAGCTCACTGTTGATGCTTTAAAACTCAACTGATAAGAAGTGGGACTTCCTTAGACACACTGAGCTTCTCTCTCCTCTCTTTCCATTTGTGTGCATCCATGTCATAGAAATGCTTGTTACTAACCTAGCTCTGGGGAGTTTATTCCCCGGAGTTCTTAGGTTTTTTTTTCGCTCAGCATGTTTCCCTGGATTCCTTGGATGTCCTGCTATGCTCTGTGGTGCCCTGCTGCATCCTGCTATGCTCTGCTGTGCCCTGCTACATCCTGTAACGCCCTGCAGTGCCCTGCTATGCCATTAACTACTACGACTACTATTTCTAGTCACTGTTCCATTATCTTTATTGTGACTATTATTGCCACTGTTCATCACACCCCCAACCGGCATCGTCAGACACCGCCTACCAAGAGCCTGGGTCTGTCCCAGGTTTCTTCCTAAAAGGGAGTTTTCCTCGCCACTGTCGCACTAAATGCTTGCTCTTGGGGGAAATTACTGGAATTGTTGGGTCTTTGTAAATTATAGAATGTGCTCTAGACCTACTCTGTAAAGTGTCTTGAGATAACTCGTTATGATTTGATACTATAAATGAAATAAAATTGAAACTGAATGTGTATCGAGCGCTGTAATTGAATCCAGACGTGTATCTTTAAATTAAACAAATACAGTATCACTAACACTGTATTTTTTTGCTTTAAATTACTTCATTTCTTAAATGCACACAAAAACAACAGCAACTATCCTTAGATGGCACCACTGTAGCAGCAGCCTGTTTGCAGTTTTTGGTATCATCTTATCTTGTTTATGTGACTATTTGAGTGTTGTAACAAACATTTATTTCCCACTAGGAATAAAGAACTCAATCTATCTTCGTGTTGTTGCAGAAAATAAAAAGACCAACTAAACAGTTCAGGTCCCAGAAATGAATAGGGAAAATACATTTTCTCTCTGACAGCACTGTCATTAGTGTAAACAAAGCCTGAAAACTGACAAAGAATGGCTAGAATTAAAATAGGTCCGATTTGAGATCTGCTTAGAGGTAATATTCACATAGATCCGACCGAGGGATTAAAGCTTTGACAATTAAACTCCCTTTGCCTTGTAAATCACTGGCCAGAAACACAAAATATATTTTTCAGGATTTTTTTCTTTTCATCTGTAACATCAATGATTAGTTGTATTTTGTTTTTATTTTTGTATGTCCAGCCAAGCAGACAGATGCAGATTATTATAAAAGTCCTGGATGCGTTCAGGGTTGGTACATGTTTTACAGGTCTCAGGGGTACACATCAGTGGGCAGCTGGAAGTCTTTGAAGGTGTAGAAGGAGATGTCTCCGTGGTCCACTACAGCAAAGACCACTGGGATGTCTCCACTCTGGAAGCTCAGCAGCTTGATGGCTCGCAGGTCCGGCACAGGGCCATCGAAACTGAGACACAACAGGGACACAAATGATCTTAGTTTAGTGAGAGACACGGGGAAATGTGTTCTTCCAGTCTAGGACGTTGTGATCAATCTTTATTAGTATTTTCTGACCAAAGATTAATAAAAAAAAAATGAAAAATAAAGATGAGACAAAAGCGCCATTCATCTGCAACCACTGTGATATTTATCTAATTTCAGTCAGATGTCTGTAAGCCAATCTTGAGTAAACATGCCCTCGTTCAATTTGTGCGATTGCTTACCTGCACACACACATCCGGGAGTAAGGTTTCCCCGGGTTGCTCTTCTTGAAGTCCGCCACTGAATCAGGTTGGTAAACATTGAAACAAATCCTCCAGTCATCTGAGCCTTTTAACCTGAGCGGATAAAGCACAAGGTTATTCCCTGAATGATTCACTCTCCATATTGTACCATAACATCAACCTCACTGTACAATGAGGTGGTGACAAACACCAGAGCCTCCTTTGTCTCAGAGTCCACGTGTTTGTAAATCAACGACCATTAGTTGTGATAGCAGTAAGACGAGCTCCGTTCACATTAAGTCACGTCACGAATAAGGCACGTCATTAACTCCCGTCATTTGTATGCGCTTCTCTCATTTTTGAAAATGTTGCTAAACAATATTTCACTGTCTCACCGCAACCTGAAGCAACACAAACGCAGCCCCGTTGCATTTTTTTTAAACATAGGGCTTTTTTTTTTTTGTGTCTAAAAGCCAACTTAAGGCCAGTTTATTCTTCAGCATTGAATCTATGCCATAGATACGGTGTAGATGCGTACCCTATGTCGTAGCCTGACGTGCACCTCCTGAGAAACGTAAGTACACGTCGGAGCAACGCAGCAGACCCTAAAAACTCTAAGTGGTCCGCTTGGTTTCCTCGTCCATGTCTCGGGTGGCCGGACACAACAACTCCTCCACACCTTCTCTCTTGTGGCGTTGCAGCAATCTCACTTAAAGTAATTGTTGTTCAACATGTATTAGCTCCAACTCCAACATGAGCCGCTCAGTTGAAGTCGCCATTGTGTGAACATCAAAAAGAAACTTTACACAGTAGTATTTAAACCCTACCGCCAACTTTTGGTGGTGTAACTGCAGAGTGACGCAGACACCAGAGCACAAGTATTCATGCTCACAACAACCGTTGTAGGCCAACTGCACGGGGGCTACATAAAACTAGAAATCAGCCTCTCCTGATTGAACTGGCATCAGATGAGGCAAATCATTTCCACTTTTGACCAATTTTCAGTGTAAAAACAGGAAAAAAAGAAACAACTGATACCTGGACGCCCCCTCGAGCAAATGTGTGGATTCGATCACACTGATTTTATCCAGCAGCTCCCCTTGAAGAAAAAGCAAATGTCACGGACTTGAATCAGACACAACTAATCGATGTAGAATAAAATCCAGAAACTACATTAAGTGAACTTTACAGACTAGGTTCACCAGTGATCTCACCAGTGGGGATTGGTTGTCTTGGGTCATGTAAAGGAGTGACTTCCCTGTCCCACAGGTGTTCTGGTCGGCCTTTACGCTTCCCCTGCCGCCTCGCCAGGAGCTTCCTATACTCCGCCCAGTTTGTGCACTGCTGAACCTTAAACGGAATTTACAATGTGATCTCTCCCATAATCCCATTTTTATATATCACTTGAAAATAAACTACGATTTCCCAGATGATGTTTACCACAGAATTTGTGTGGAACCATTTTTCATTTGCCTTTTGATGTTATGATGCTACAAACCTCTCTGTCTTTGTTAACATCCCACCGCCGCCTCTGCTTGTCCTTTTCCCTCTTCTGCTCCTTTGAGGACATCTTCACCTCTCTTAGGTTTATTTTTTGGGCCCAGAGGGCAATGTCACAGACTCCCACAGCCAAAGACCCAGGGAGCAGAGAGGGGTCTGGGGAGGCCAGGCAGCTGGAGAGGCACTTCCGGGATCCCAGGTCTGGGAAAGGGATGGAGCTGAAGTCCCAGCGTGAGGTCCTAGAGGCAGGCCGCTGATCTGGTCGGTCCCTGAGAACATCCGTCATCCACCAGGTCCTGCCCCCGCCTTTGTGCGCTGAACTCGCAGTGGCAGTCTGGGTGCTTGAAGTCTCTGGAGACATCGTCAGGTGTGACTCAAGACGTTTTTCCTCCTCCTCACCTTCGTAGCCGTGTTTACCCTCCTCCAGTCGGTCAGTAGAGGATTCTTCTTGTGCTTCAGTGTTACTACAGCAAGAGCAAACATTATGTAACTCTCTCAATTTACATAAAGAACCACTGCGCTGACTAATGAAGGACAGTCTCATATGTCAAGTCGTTTATTACACTTTACAATAGGTCATTGCTGTGGAGTAATCAATGACTTGACCAACAATTCAATATCTTTGGAGATCTGGGAACAGATATTTCACTATGTTTGACACTTTACTTTTAGTTAAACAATTAAAAAGGAACCGGCAGCTCTATAGCTAGTTGGTTGGTCGGTCTACAAAAATGTCCCAACCTTTTTTTCTCCCTAGGATGCTGTAATTTTCGCATGGAGGTCAGGGGTGTGTGTGTGTGTGTGTGTGTGTGTGTGTGTGTGTGTGTGTGTGTGTGTGTGTGTGTGTGTGTGTGTGTGTGTGTGTGTGTGCTTGTTTAACTATATTCGTGGGGTCCAAAAACCGGGAGTCCAGTATACTTGTGGGGTCCCGACAGCTTTGTGGGGCCAAAATGCTGGACCCCACAAATTTAAAGGGCTGTTTGGTTTTAGGATTAGGGATATAATTAGGTTATGGTTAGGGTGAGGGTTAAGGTTGGGCATTTAGTTGTGATGGTTAAGGTTAGGGTAAGGGGCTAGGGAATGCATTATGTCTATGACGGGTCCCCACAAAGACAGTGCCACAAACCTGTGTGTGTGTGTGTGTGTGTGTGTGTGTGTGTGTGTGTGTGTGTGTGTGTGTGTGTGTGTGTGTGTGTGTGTGTGTGTGTAAATGTGAATATGTGTGTGTAAATGCATACATGTGTGGATGCATGCTGGCAGCTGGGGAACTGTCCGAAATAAGCATTGCCCATCAGCTGTCAGATCCATGAAAAAGAGATGGCAAACTGGTTTCATTTATTTCAATTCAAAATTCCTTCTTGCTGATCAGCGGGCAGACTTGCCGGTATAATATACCATTCGATCGGCACAGGCCTAGTACAGGGCATGTGTTTACCTGGATGTTGGGCTGGCGCTGCGCTTCCTCTTCAGTTGTCTTCCTGCTCTGTCACGACACTGAGGCAGGTTCAGTTGCCTCGCATAGGACGATGGCTCCGAACTGTAAGAAGCCAAACATACACGCAGCCACGTTATGCGTGAAAAATAGACTTGTTAAACATCCATTTTGACAGGATTCGTCTCTCTACACACTACATAATGAAGTGTGAAATGTCTAAAAGGGAATTAAATATGGGTATAGATATTGGATTGATTAATGGAATATACTTCTTTCAGAAAAGTGATAGGCTAACCGACCTATTATCTTATATTTCAAAGCCTGACTGTATTTTCTAATCCTGTCTGAATGGGCCGTTGAGATTGTGTTACCTGGGGTGGAACCTGTGCACCACATAGCCAAGCCTCTTCAAATGGCCGAACACCTTTGTGATTAAAAGAGTCATTAGACATTAGAAGTTTGGCAGTGCAGTCGTCCTTAAGAATATCTGTGGGGATATTAACTTGTACCTGATATTGCTGGAGGCTCACTGTGCTCGAGGACAGAAATTTCTCGTACCCATCCTGGATGGACAGCGGCAGGTCCCGGTAAAACACCTGCACGTTTCCCTGTTCACACAGCCACTCACAGGGGTCATCAGTCAGTATTTTATAGATCACACGTGCTATTTAAATATTACTGAATAACACAACGAATGATGTGTAAACCGCACCCTGGGGAACAGGTTTTAACTGCTACTCACACACTCCATCAGGTAGAGAGCCTCTTCGGGGAGGAGGAACTGCTTGCCTTTGGCAGAAAAGCCCATCGTCTGCCAAAACTTCCCCTACGTAAAAATAACAAATGCTGTAAGACACAGTATAATTAGTTGACTAGTAGTTTATACGATAAGAGAGGTGTGTGTATTGAAAGATTGTTTCATTTATCGATACAGTACTCACAGCTGGAGACTGAAGCTCCACAATCTGCTCACTTGGAATCCATGTGGCCTTTACTAGGTTTCCTCTACAGGAAAATAAAACAGACAGTATATATTTCACTGCAGCACAACCTGACATTCAACCTACGTATAAGTAATCATTATTGACAAAGCATATAATTAAATACAAAAAAGAGAATAGACTTTTTCTGGCCACCTAAAAGAAAAGGCAAAAATAAAGCTGTGTAGGGCTGCAGAGCTGGTGATAATGCTCTACTCACTCATCTCTGTAAAAGACACCTTTCACATTACATGCAGTCATTTGACTCATTGTTAACATAACATGTTGATTAATGGAGCATTTCCTACCCTTCAGCTTCTACTTTCAATTCATTTTACTGGGTTAAAATGAAAACTTGCAGAGCTGTGAAAGTTGCTTGACTCTGCAATCTATCACTTTGCACATTTATTCACCTATACTTTTTGCAGAGCAATGAGTGCTTTAAAACACCCTTATTGTTGATGCATTCAAAGACATTCAGAAACCCAAGCTTTCAGAGTTGTTTGCCAAACGGCAAACCATTTTATATTAGAACCGCAACCCACTTCTTCTTTTTTTTTCTTTTTAACAACATTTATGATTGCTTATTGTCTGTCTTTCACAGTCGATGACAACAGAGCTCATGGATGTTACTCCTGGATGGATAGATGCTACGCCCATGCTACTCACAGCTTCTCCACTCTCTCCTCGGATATGAGGCTCCAGTGCTCATTCAGACTCTGCTCAAGCCGCTGTCTTTGCTCGTCTGAGTCATTGGGGAAGAAGTCCTTCTGTCCTCTGACTGGAATCTTGTGACTCCTGGACCGAGCTGCAAACAGTTCAGATGGACTGGAATTTAAAGAAAGAAAATAACGTTCATATTACAAAATCAGAATCATGTTATTTTAGTGCATTCAGTAATGTGCTTACCATTTATAATTCTTATGGAAACCAAAATAACCAATTTCATTAAAGGAACACGCCGACTTATTGGGACTTTAGCTTATTCACTGTATCCCCCAGAGTTAGATAAGTCCATACTAGGGCTGGGCGATATGGAGAAAATCAGATATCACGATATTCTTGACCAAATATCTCAATATCGATATTGCGACGATATTCTAGGGTTGACAATTGGTGCTTTAACAAAATATCTTCACGCATAGATTTTAGATAAATAATCATCAGTAATGTGGACATAATGTCTAAGTGGGGAAAAGGCAAATAACAGAACAGTTAGAACAGTCTGGTAAGATCAGAAAAATACATCACTTTACTGTAATGCAGCCTTTAAAAGCAGGAAAAGACAACACTTATATCACGATATCCAAAATCTAAGACGATATCTAGTCTCATATCACGATATCGATATAATATCGATACATCGCCCAGCCCTAGTCCATACATACCCTTCTCATCTCCGTGCGTACATACTGGGAACTATTCTCAGAAGGCGAAGCACTGCTACTTGGGCGGAGTGATTAGCGCTAACTCCACGCAAACTCTCTGCTCCTCAACACGGGGCTTCTCAGATCAAATCACTCCGCCCAAGTAGCAGAAGTAGCACTGCTTCACCTTCTGAGAATATAGTTCCCAGTATGTATACAGTTAGAAGATGGCTGTCTCATGTGACCTTGTTATTTGTACAGAGTCATGACATGCACGTAGATGAGAAGGGTATGTATGGACTTATCTCTGGGGGATACGGTGAATAAGCTAAAGTCCCAATAAGTCGTGTTCCTTTAACATCTTACTCCGTAGCACTGTCGAGGTATGGCAATGGGAGACTACTAGATCATGAATACAGGATGGTTTGTTGCATGCTCTACTGGCAACTCTGTGGTATATTTATTTCTAATATAACAATTAAAGTATGGTGTGTTTTCACTGTCATCATGAGTCATACTGTATGCTCAAGACATGACTCACACTCATGAGACCTGGCCCAGACATGTTATTCAACAGTGGTGAAGGAAGTATTCAGATCCATTTTTTTTTTTTTTTTTAAGATTAATCATTTGGTCTATAAAATTTAAGAAAAATAAAAAAAAAAAAAAAAATTCCATCCCAGTTTCTCAAAGGTGATGTCTTTATTGTCTTTAAGGTGATTGTCTCTATTTTTGTCAAACCCAAACTTTAGTTTAATGTGATATAAGACAAAGAAAAACAGAACATTTCCATATTTGACAGGCTGAAAATATGTTTTCATGACCAATCACTCGATTATTTTTCGGTCTAGCCTACTACTTACAGCTTGACATCATATGCTTGTATTTGTATTCCTTTTTACAGCTACGGTATGGCTATTTTAGAATGTAGTTATTAATAATTCGCATGCTGTTGTCTATATAAACGTAACGTTACATTAAATCTTTGCTCTTTTATTATTATGTTTCTACAGTATGTCTTTACCATTATTATTGTTATTATTGTAGAATTTTGGTAAAGTTATTAGTAGCTGAATATACTTCCTCTGTACACAACCGAGAATAACCATAATAATTCAAAAACATATCAAGGTAATAACGTTCACACAGACGCACAGGTTCTACCACCAATACGGCAGCTAGCTAAGCTTAAGTTAATGTTAGCTAACAAACCGTCCCACCACAGGACAACAGCTAAAGAGCTCGGACAACATAAAATATATGACACACAGTCACTGAGCGAGGCAATATCTAAAATGTATAATCCCCTGTCGATGAATTTGCTTATATATTCCCGTAACTGACAGCTACGCACCTTAATATTTCACTGTATAACTGCAATTCGTCTGTCTTGTTTAGGTCCGCCATGTTTACCACATGGCTGCAGTGCAGGTTTCCTCTGGGTCCTGACGCCCGTCAGGTTCCAGAGGGTCAGTAATTACACGTAGTTACAAACTTTGCGGAACAGAGGGCGCTGATGCTGTTTACTTAATACATCCATGGTTAAAGCACACATCTTTTTTGACATTGTTTTCAAGGAATAAACACAACGTTGATTCAACCATTACATCATGTCTATAACTACCACTATTCACTGATCTGTTTATTTCATCAGGCTTTTTAAGAGGACTTGCAATTATGCGATACACATTTATGTTTTTTACATAAGGGACCGTTTTTGTGGCCTTCTAACCTAAAAAGACTTGACCCTCTCATTGTCAGTAACACTTTTTCTATGACCCTCCAAAATGATAAGTAAACGAAGCATAGCCATCCCTTTGCGTGCATGTTTGCACTTAGCAAAGACATACAGATGCCATTTGATTTTTACAGCCAAGACGTACATGACTTAACCTCTGCATTCTCATCTTACACATCACACTCCTCTGTTATGGTGTGGTGGCCATTTCAGTAGATTTACTCACTAACATTGTTGTGGAAACACAATAAGCATGGAAACTAAATGCACACTTCCTGCATTACTGCATTACTTCAAATACTAAGTTACTCCTCTAGTAAACTAGTATTCACATGAAATAAAACAATAAAATATTGAGACCATTCAGCAAAGGACACTGGGAAATAACAATTCAACACTGGTTGCTATGGACTTGTCACTAGGCTTCGTCATTGTATATTTTAGCACATAGGTAAAGGTGCCAAAGCTGAACATTATATTCCAAAACACATATGTTTATTTTTAAAGCGGATTTTAAATTACATTGTAACAATTTAACAATTTGCCCTTGAAATCCAATCGCGGCACGGCTGTCTTGGAACGCAATAGACAGACGGTGGCGGAATGCCCCGACACTTAAATTCAACTAAAATGTAACAGTGAACAATCAGTGTTCGACCTACAGTCTGTTGAGATGCCTCTCCAAACTCACCATAAAACGTTAAGACACGATAAGAAAAAAGATCCGTATTTTGCCGTAATCCAATGACACGGAAAAAAAAAGTAATCCACAGCGATCAGTACATCCACATAAGGGTCACGGCCTATACGAGCGTCACATTCACCAGCCAGCTCCAAACAGGTGAATGAGGCCTCTCCACTTTGCCATTTAAACAAAGTGGAATAAATGTATAAAAAGCTAAAAAGGTTCCTTCTAGAGCATCCACTAATCCTGATAAGTTCATGGCAGAGCACCTCTACCCCTCCTTTCGTGGCAACTATGCCACAAATTATGGTAAGGAGAATGAGGTGGTTGCTGGTAATGCACTTCGAGAGCAAGGCATGAGTATTACACATAGGGGCATTGTGGTTAGTGTCACAGAGCCAGGGTTGTCAACCAGCCCAGGTGGGGTAATTGACTCATCTGTCCTACTCGAAATAAAATGTCCCGTCCCAAGTAAACTCCATTCTACCCTCTTGGATCAACTTGACTATAACTGCAGTGATATCAAGCTAGTAGATGAAGTACCACAACTTCAGAAAACAGGTAGCCGCGGATATTACATGCAGGTACAATTAGGCATGTTTTGTGCCGGTCTGAAAATGGCCAAATTGTTTATCTGGAGCCCAAATGACACAGTTATGTTTACTGTACCATTTGATACCATACCATACCATTGATTCTGGAGAGGGTAGGACATCTGAAGAGATTTTATTTCTCAACAATGTTGCCCCAGCTTGTGGATGAATTTGTTGGTCAGCGACTGAAACTGCAGAACAGATACATGAGCATAATGAAGTCATAGAAAATATCCCTCAGAAAAATTTTATTCAAATCACAAAACAACTGTTAAGTGCTGCTGCTGTTAACAATATGAAAACTCATTTTTTTACACAATCAATTATGTACATTTAAAAATGCTGAGCATAAGTATTGTTGTACATAAGTGAATATTGACAAATACAGAATGTTGTTTATGTAAAATTGTACGCAAATCTGTTCAAATCTATTGTACACAAAGAATAACAACAAATGTCATACAAAGTAAATATAAACAATAAAAAATTACAAAAAGCAACGAGTGTCAATATGAAATATACAGGAGCAATTTAAAACACAGGATAAGCCAAAGAAGTACTGTCCCTTCTGTGACTCAGTGCAGCACTATCTTAACCAGTGCAACAACTTCAAACTCTTGACAAATGAGCAGAAAACAGAGTGGATAAAGGCGTGATCACCAAGCAGCAAAGTGTACACTCAAGGCCAAGTGCAAACAGTGCGAAAGAAAGCACCTTGAGGTTCTTCATGAGGTCAATTCCAGCCAAAATGCTACAGCATCAGATAAACCCAAGGTTATTGGAGAAAACACTTGCTTGGTGAGTTCTATCTCAGAGACCCTTTACCTAGATTGTCCGACATGCAGCAGCAAGGTATTACTCAAGTTGAGTCGTGTTATCGTCCAGAGCGGCAACAAGGTACTTGAGACCTATGCTATATTAGATGATGGTTCAGAACGCACCATACTCTTGCATGAAGCTGCTGATCGCCTAGGCTTGCACAGGGAACCTGAAGACCTGGCACTCCACACTGTCCGACAAGAAGTTTGTACCATCCACGGAGCCACAGTGTCGTTCTCCGTGGCTTCCGCATCACAGCCTGGCTCTTCATTCCAGATCCACAGAGCTTTCACTGCAAAGGAACTTGGCCTCGCCCGCCATACGTACCCAGTCAAAGCCTTGCAGGAAAGGTATCGTCACCTTAAGGACTTTCCACTGCCAAGCATCAAGGAGGCACAGCTGTTGCTGCTCATCGGATCAGATTACCCTCATCTCATCACTCCTGTGGAACCGGTGCGCCTCGGCCCTCCTGGTGGACCTACAGCCGTCCACACCAGACTTGGGTGGGTTCTACAAGGCCCATCAAAATTCCTGCGCCACCGGTTCACTCCGCAGCAGTGTCTTTTTACATCCTGTACTTATCCAGAAGCTGAGCTCTTCAGCCACGTGGAGAAACTGTGGCAGCTGGATACATCGGAGTGAGCGGCTCATCACCAGGTCAAAGCAAGACACAGAGGCAGTCCGACAGCTTGAGGAGAAGACAAACAGAGTTGAAGTGAACAGAGTCAGAAGGTATGCCACCCCGTTACTGTGGAAGGAAAATCTCCCCCTGCTCCATGCACCAAAGGAGGCAGTGTTGACTCAGCTGCGTGGGACAGAAAGACGACTGGCCAGAGAACCAGAAAAAGCGGCGACCTACTCCAAGGAGATTCACAAGTTGCTTGATGCTGGCTGTGTCACACTCATGTCACTGACAGAGGCTAAAAGGAGCAGCCACTCGTGGTTCATCCCGCACCACATGGTGCACCACAACGGGAAGGACAGGATAGTCTTTAATTGCTCCTTCACATACAAGGGCCAGAACCTGAATGACCACCTCCTGCCGGGCTCCACATTGGGAGCTAGCCTTTTGGGAGTTCTACTTTGATTCAGGGAACATCCAATCGCCATCAGCAGTGATGGTAAAGGGATGTTCCACCAGGTTCGTCTGCTGGAAGAAGACAGACCATTCCTACGTTTCCTGTGGCGCGACATGAAGGTAGATGAAGAACCGAAGGTCTACGAGTGGCAGGTGCTTCCTTTCGGGACAACAGGCAGCCTGTGTTGTGCTATCTTTGCACTCCAAGCTCATGTCCAGAGACACACTGAGCCAGGAGAAGATGCCCGTCTGTCAATAGAACGCTGTTTTTATGTTGACAACTGTTTACACAGTCTTCCCTCCGAAGAGCAAGCTAAGAAGTTGGTCAACAGACTGCATTCCCTCCTCATGGCGGGTGGGTTTGAACTGTGGCAATGGGCTAGCAATGTGCCCACAGTCATGGACAACATACCTGAAGAGTCTAGGTCAGAGAGCAGCATCCTCTGGTTCACCCAGGAGATGGCTGACCCCCAAGAGCGCACTCTCGGACTCGTATGGCATTGCAAGTCTGATGCACTATAATACAAGTATCACCAGAGTGAAAGTCCAGAGCCCACCATGCATAATATCTATCGACTGCTCGCTCAACAGTACGACCCTCTCGGATTTATCGTTCCATACACCACGAGAGCCAAGGTCATCGTGCAACGTCTCTGGGACAAGAAAAGAGGATGGGACGATCCTCATCTACCAGAAGACCTTCTCCAAGCCTGGCAGTTGTGGGAAAGTGAGCTTCCCCAGCTGGCACAGATCACTCTGCCAAGACGTTACACTGACAACAGTTGGAATTGCAGCAACAGCAGTCACAGTATTCACATCTTCTGTGACGCCTCTGAGCGTGCGTATGGGTCTGTGGCGTACCTGCGTACCGAAGGGGAAGTCCATGTTGTCTTCTTGGCTGCAAGATCAAGAGTCGCGCCTAAGAAGCAGTTTTCAATTCCCAGGCTGGAACTGTGCGGAGCCCTCACAGGAGCACAGTTAGCTTCAGTCCTTAAGAGAGAGCTCACCCTTGACATCCAGGAAGTGGTGTACTGGACAGACTCAACCACAGTACTTGCTGGAGAGAATCGCTGGAGTAAAGGGCTGCCTTTCCTTCAGTTGTCGGCCAAGCATTGGCCGAAGGCACAAGAGGGAGATCCTACAGAAGAGCTGAGGAAGACAGCGTTCAGTGGTCTGCTCACAGGAACAACACGTCCTACAATACCTGATCAGGAGTTCAGCACATATCAGGAACTCTTGGAAGCCACTGCACAGACAGCACTACTCAGCCTGCTGCCAATGACTACTCTAAAGCCGAGTTGGCCCTCCTGAGACATGCTCAGGTGGAGATCTTTCCTGAAGAGTTTGCACTAATCAAGTCCGGAAGGACCATCCCGACAGGCAGCAGATTGCTTACCCTTGCTCCCGAATACGATGAGTCTTCTGACCTGATCCGGGTTGGAGGTAGACTCCATAGGTGTAACAGCCTGAGCCAGGAAGTTCTGCACCCCGTCCTTCTAGCCCCCACTCACCCAATCACAAAGCTCCTAATCCAGCACTGTGATAAGCAGTTGCATCACTCTGGAGCTGAACGTGTCTTCGCTGAGCTGCGCAGGAGGTATTGGATATTGAGAGGTAGAGAAGCAGTGAGGAGGCATCAACATAACTGTCCCGAGTGCAGGAAGTGGAGAGGCCAACTAGTGGTCCCGAGAATGGCAGATTTGCCCCCCTCAAGTTTGAGGTTTTCCGACCTGCCTCCTTTTCAACAGGGATGGATTGCTTCGGCCCTCTGCTCGTCAAAATAGGCAGACAAACTGAAAAAAGATGGGGCATCCTATACAAGTGTCTTACCACCAGGGCAGTCCACCTAGACCTGCTGGCAAATATGGACTCTAATTCCTTTCTAATGTCCCTCAGACGCTTCATAGCTCGTAGGGGAAAGCCCTTTGAGCTTTTATCTTATCAAGGCACCAACTTTAAAGGAGGATGTAGGGAGCTGCGTAAAGTGTTCAAAACCCTGGAGCCTGCCCTCAGAGATCTGCTGGCAGCAGAACAGATCCGGTTCCGCTTCAATCCACCTGGGGCTCCTCACTTTGGTGGGTCGTGGGAAAGAGAGGTGCGATCTGTGACGACAGCCCTCCGCACCACACTAGGAGCTCAAACTGTGTCACAGGAAGTGTTGATGACTGTCTTGATTGAGGTGGAGAGCATCCTCAACTCTAGGCCTCTGGGTTATGTCTCCACGGACATTGCAGACCCGGATCCTGTCACACCCAACTCCTTATTGATGGGGTGGCCGGACTCCTCCATGCCACAAGTGGTCTACCCAGAAACGGAACTGCTTAGTCGCAAGAGATGGAGACATACTCAAGTCCTGGCCGATCATTTCTGGTGGCACTTCATACAGAATTTCCTGCCCACCTTGCAAGCACGACAGAAATGGAATATTGAGGAAGAGGACATCACCATTGGGACTGTAGTCCTCATTGTAGATCAGCAGGCTCCAAGGGCTCTGTGGCAAGTGGGAACCATGAAGACTGTCATACCTGGAGCAGACGGCCATGTGAGGACTGCGGTTGTCCAAGTGAAGGATCGGACCTACACTCGCCCAGTTGCACGGGTCATCAGACTGCTTGCTTTCCCCCGTGATACTGCCGAGCCATAATGGAGCCTGAAAACAAATTTGCATACCAAATTTGGGGGCGGCTGTAAAAAAGGCCATGCCCTGTGCATGCATTCCCACTATGTTTCCACTGTGCCTGATCACGTGCTCTGCATGTGCACTCTGTGTGCCTACACTGACGATGCCCCCTGAACGCAGCAGCGAGTGAGAAGCAAGGAGGAGCAGACATCAGCTGGCCTTGAGTTTAGTCTGCGGCAATTGTTGATGGACAGTTTCTTTCTAGTGTGTGCGTCCTCGGAAATGTAAGTTTAATTGTTGTGTTAGGTAACACACAGTTAGTGTTTATTAGCCGTTAATGTATTTAGGTTTATGTTAGCTTACAGCAGGATTCAGAGCTAGCTGCTAGCTTGTAATAGTCTGTTTAACTGTGTTTTACATTCTCATAGCTATTATATGCTGTGTACTGAATATTTCGGTTGTTTATTCTGTTTAAATGCTTGTTATAATTCTCATGACTGTCATTTATATAGGTTACATGAATGCCTTTGTGTTTGCTAATATTTAATTGATAGCTCATTGCATTCTAGTTATTATTGTTAGCCATTAACATTGCTCTGTGCATGCTATTCGTAGATGGCTATGTTTAGCATAGGTTTGTCTTTGCTATTGGTCTGTAATTATCCTTTCTGTATTGCTGTGCTTTGTTGTTACAGAACCACACACACACAGACACACAAGCCTATTTGTTTATGTAAACCATCTAAACTGCAACCCTGGACTCTGCATTTCCTTTCTCCCCACACTCTCACCTGAACATTGGAGCAGTGTCCTGACCCAACACCCTGATGTGATTGCTGCCAGACCTATTAACCCATATTTACACATTCTATTATACAGGAACACTCTGAGACACATGAAACTGCCTACCAAGGTCACCCAGCACATTATTTAATTTAAATTGTATCAGTGTCATTAGTATCTGATCACGCACTGACAAAACAAAAGCCCTTTCAGCAAATCCATCTAAGGTGCAAACAAGAGAGTTGAAGGTTTCCAGTGAGACTCCAGTGTAGATGAACGAATCGGCATCACTCTGAAGCATGGAGTAGCTGAAATCTTCAGTTTGTGTTTTGGCATCTTTGGCCGTCTCGTCAACACCCTGTTGTTCACCAAAGTTGTGGTCCCGAAGAGATGGATCTTCCCACTGGGTGGAAACAGTGCTGTGTGGTGGTTGTAGCACCTCAGGTATGCCCTTACCCTCCTGGTCTTCTGCTGTTGCTATAAAAACAGATCACATAGGCAACATGTTTAAACTCTACAGTTTCTGTCCTTGTTTTCTCACACTGACAACATTACAGTAAAAGCTTATGATAAATGGTGATGGAAGCTCTTCCTCGCTCAGACTAACAACTACCTGGCCCACATAACGATAGCAGCTAGCTCTACGATAGCCCTCAGTGGAGTTAATGGCACTAAATCTACAGTAACATTCAGTGGACAAAGGCATAAACTATTAATGGCCATGTTTTTAACACATGTACTCTATCCAGCGACATAATGGGCATATTGTTCATAAAAATGTAGGTTAGACTGCCCACAGATAACAAGAATATTTTAGAAGGCCGGTGGAGCTTGTAAAAATGTAAATAACCAAAGGTAGCTAACTAGCTAACTAGGTTAGCTGTGAAGTGGTGCTATCGCTAACCAGCTACACAATTTAACATTGAAAATGGCTTACCTGTCGCTTCAACACGAACAATCATACGTCTCTTCTTCACCACTGTTCTGTCATATCCAAGTTATAATTCCGGGTTGGGATGGTCATCCGTGGTGCTTTTGTCAACAAAATGGTGTGAACAGACATACACCTTTTTCAGTGGATGCTTCAGTTTTAGCGCAGCTAACCACGCAAAATGTCTACTCTCTGGCATTGAATGTAGCTGATACGGAACCGGACATGGGCATTCTCTCCTTCTTATCTTATGATCGAAGCACTCTGTTTCTAAAAAGTTTTTTTTAATCTTTTTTCAATTGTTAAAACAACCAACAACAGCACATGTGGAGCCTGAACTCATACAGGTAGTAGGTCTACTGCTACTAGGTGTAGGGCTTCTCTCCAGTGTAGGCAACCGGAGTCGTCGTCATGGCGCACGTTTATAGCAGAATAAGGTGAATAGCTTAGACGTAATTTGTTTTACCAAATGCAGTTTGTGTTATATTTTTATCACTTTTGACAATGCTTCAGTGGCTACCATAGACTGGTGGCTAAAGGCAAATAGCCTATTGCAAGAGTGGGTAGTGCAGGGAAAACAAATACTAAATTACAAGATCTGAGTATTTCTTCCACCGTGTGTGTGTGTGTGTGTGTGTGTGTGTGTGTGTGTGTGTGTGTGTGTGTGTGTGTGTGTTGTGTATTACAGGGAGGGAGTGAAGGAACACATTTGACAACTGAAGTTGCATGCTGTAACAATATTATTAAAATAGTTTTACAAATCACGTCTTTTTTTTTAACAGCTAAAAAATCCAGATAGTTTCACACTGCTCACATGTGTGAGTTTGGTCTCCAGTATATAGGTTCTAATGACTCTTTAAATGTCCAGATTGCCTGAAACTCTTCCCACACTGCTCACAGGTGTAGTAGGGCTTCTCTCCAGTGTGGGTCTGCCGATGAATCTTTAAAGAGTTACGTTTAATGAAACTCTTCCCACAATGGTTGCAGGTGTTAGGCCTTTGTCCAAGGTGGATAAGCTGATGACACTTCAGATGATCCGAGAAAGAACAGTCACAGCCATGTGATTTCTCCACAGTTTTGGTAAGCTGATATGGATCCATTTTTCCTCCCATTAAACTCTCCTCCCCTTCACCCCATGGTCCGTCTAGATTTGCGGCCGTCATTTTCTATGAAGCAAAAATATTCAGACAAACAAATGATAGAAAGAGTGTAAGAGAATATTACGTTGCTTTCACACCTTTAGTTAATTGGACTAGTGCGATTCAGGGGTGAAGCTGCAACACTGTTGCATTTTTCATTTGGTTCGGTTTGCTTTCAAACCGCACTTTGTCAAACGCACCAAACCCTGTAAACACACGTCAAACGGCCGGGCTGTTACATAGCAATGGAATTCCATTGAAAAGGTCCCAGGCAACTCGCCGACACTTTCTGGTCTCAGCAATAACGGAGCATTTTATGTGATCTTAGGGTTTTGCTTTGGTATTTCCATCAATCAAATATTGTAATAGAAGGCAGACAGTATAAGCATCTGACAAGGCATGGAGTTGAGGAGCATTTCATCCTTCGAATGAGAACTCTAGTTCAATTGGAAGCGAACCGAGATCCCCGTTTTCAAGCGGACCAGATTTCGTTTGTTTGATCCACACCAGAGTTCGGATAAGCTTTCACCCCAGCCCAAATGTACCGGACTATCCAACCAAATGCTCCAGGGTTCGTTTTAAATGGAACAAACGAGGCAGGTGTGAAAGCAACATTAATTGGTGGAGCTCACCAATAATACACAGTCCTTCCAGAAAAATGCGGAGTTTTTTTGTGATTGTTGCGGGCAAAAATCCTTGATTATGCGGCACGTTTTCTTAAAAAATGTGATGGAATATGCAGGATATTTATGCAGTTTTATGCGATTAAATTGCGAGAAATTGTAAAAATTGTGGGAACTTGCAAAAATTGCGGGAACTTGCAATGGCTTCATCGCGGGGTTTGCAGCTTTTCGATGATGTTCACGTCGCGTAATTATGTCACTTCATAACGTTCCCATGGCAACAGGGGAAAATGGCTGCTCTTGTGTGAAGTAAACGCAACATTTTTCAACTTTCTGCTAAGATATATGTGACTTTTTTTGCAGCGAAAATGCGGGGATTATGAAATCATGCAAGCCCCGCATATTTTGCGCGGAAATCGGCAATTTATGCGGCGAAATTGCGGCGTATTTGAAAAAATGCGGCCCCCGCATAAATATGCGGACTTTGGCTGATTATGCATTGAATTATGCGATCGCATAATCGCGTTTTTCTGGAGGGACTGAATACAGGAAGAGGTGCCCTGTCAATAAAAAGTTTTCCATATTAAAACACCAGAGAGTGCAGTATTGCACTTAACAAAGACATGCTGTGTTTTAGTTATGTTACATATAAGTGTTTGCATTAAAACACAGTTAAGTAAGTTTCATCCTTCAGTTAACTGATAACATAGCCTACAGCATCAGTACTATGGTTCGAATTATTTCTTGAAACTAACTAACAATCCTCAATGTTACTGAACATAGGAACAGGAAACTAGGTGACTCTCCCACATGATGTAACTATCCTAAAGGTGGCTTAATAACGATTGAAATTCTATTGAAATTATGTTGATCTTGAACTTAGTTCTATCATGCACACAGATAATGGACCCACGAGGCACGACTCAGAAGGTAAAATACAATAGTTTATTTATCAAAATAAACTCAGCAACAGTGTCCAATAATCGACAGGAAATAGGGAAAAATCCAGGAGACAGGCAAAGTCCAAAAATCCGGGGAATCCAAAAACAACAGGTAACAGGAATACGGGAAAAACGCTCAAAAGCTGGACACATGGAAACAGACAATCTCGCACTGGGGAGAGGGGAAGACAGAACTTAAATACACAACTAAATTAGACACAGATGCAACACATTAGGGCGGGACAGGTAATCACACAAGCTGGAAAAGAAACTAACAGGAAGTAACACAGACAACCTTCAAAATAAAACAGGAAGTTGAAAACAAAACAGAAAATGTAATACAAACTAAAAACCATAACTTGACACAGGGACAAAACATGACAGTACCCCACCCTTAAAGGCCGACCCCAGACGGCCCAGGATCTCCAGGATGCAACCGGTGGAAGTCCTGAATGAGTTCAGGATTCAGGATATTGCTGGCGGAAACCCAAGATCTCTCCTCAGGCCCGTACCCCTCCCAGTCCACCAGATACTGATGACCCCGTCCCCGTCTCCTGACGGCCAAAAGTTTCTTGACAGTATAGACGGGACCGCCATCGATGATGCGCGGAGGAGGTGGAGCAGGAGTCACGGGCACCAGCTGACTCTCCCGTACTGGCTTCACTCGACTGATATGAAAAGTCGGATGTACCCTCATGGTCCTGGGAAGTTTCAGACTCACAGCAACAGGATTAATAACTTTCCTGACAGGGAACGGGCCAACAAAACGAGGTGCCAACTTACGGCTGTCGACGCGGAGAGGAATATCCCTGGTCGACAGCCAAACCTTCTGCCCCTCCGTGTAAGTGGGAGCTTTGGACCTCCGGCGATCTGCAAACTTCTTGTATTGGGAAGACTTGTGGAGCAGAACTTGTCGTGCCCTGGTCCACGTCCGCCGACAATGGCGAACTAACGCCTGGGCGGATGGTACTCCCACTTCTTGTTCCAGAGCCGAAAAAAGGGGTGGTTGGTATCCGTACACACACTGGAATGGAGTGAGGCCGGTGGAAGAACATGGCAGAGTATTGTGGGCGTATTCTACCCAGATGAGCTGCTTACTCCAACCAGCAGGATTCCTGGAGGACAGACAACGGAGACCTACTTCCAACTCCTGGTTCAAACGTTCGGTCTGCCCATTGGATTGTGGATGATACCCTGAAGATAGGCTCACAGTGGCGCCGAGCAGATTGCAGAACGCCTTCCAGAATCGAGAGATGAACTGGGGTCCCCGGTCCGAAACCACATCCCTGGGAAGTCCGTGTAACCTGAACACATTGGAGAGCATAACCTCCGCCAGCTCCTTGGCGGAAGGTAACTTAGGCAGGGGAACAAAGTGAACCATTTTAGAAAATCTATCAACTATGGTAAGGATAGTTGTGTTCCCTTCTGAAGAAGGCAAACCTGTGACAAAGTCTAGAGAAATGTCAGACCAGGGACGAGAGGGCACAGGAAGGGGATGCAGCAATCCGGCTGGAGGTTGGTGAGAAGACTTATTCTGCGCACACACAGGGCAGGCTGCCACATACTCCTTCACAGAATCTCCCATGCCGGGCCACCAGAACCGTTGTTGCACCACGAACAGTGTCCTTTTGACACGACAGAACACTGGAGTGGGCCCAATGAATGACCTGAGATCTAAGCTCCACCGGAACAAACAGTCGATTAGGTGGACAACCGACCGGGACAGGTAGGTTTCCAGTAGCTTGTCTGACCCTCTCCGCGTCCACCTCCACCACAAACTGTCGGTTGGGGTCCGGCATGGTTAGAATTGGAGCCGTCACGAAGCGTCCCTTGAGAGATTGAAAAGCCGAGTCTGCTTGATGAGTCCACTCGAACCTAGTCTTGGCAGAGGTAAGGACATGCAGAGGAGCAGCAACAGAACTGAAATTTCTGACAAATCTACGATAGAAATTGGCAAACCCCAAAAAACGTTGCACCTCCTTGCGATTGGTGGGGACCGGCCAATCCATGACTGCCTTGACTTTCTCAGGATCCATGCTCATCTCTCCCTCTGCCACCACATATCCCAGAAAGGACACCTTGGGAACATGGAACTCACATTTCTCAGCTTTGACGAATAGTTCATGGTTAAGTAGTCTCAGAAGAACAGCATGGACATGTTGAATGTGCTCAGTCAGATTGCGGGAGAAAATCAAAATGTCATCCAGGTACACAAACACAAAAATATTCAACATATCTCTGAGAACATCGTTAACAAATGCTTGGAAAACAGCTGGGGCATTAGTTAAACCAAACGGCATGACTAAATAGTCATAGTGTCCACTAGGTGTGTTGAAAGCAGTCTTCCATTCATCCCCCTCCCTTATCCTCACCAGATGATAGGCATTTCTTAAGTCCAACTTAGTAAAAATAGTAGCACCTTGTAACAGTTCAAAGGCAGAGGAAATCAATGGGAGAGGGTACCTGTTCTTTACAGTAATGTCATTAAGTCCACGATAATCAATGCATGGCCGCAAAGACCCATCCTTCTTCCCCACAAAGAAGAATCCTGCACCGGCCGGCGAGGAAGAGGGTCGTATGATCCCAGCTTCCAAAGCAGAATCAATGTAGTCCCTCATGGAACGAGTCTCAGGAGCGGAGAGGGAGTATAACCTCCCCTTAGGAGGAGAAGTCCCTGGCAATAACTCAATGGAACAATCATACTGTCTGTGTGGAGGTAGAGCGGTAGCCCTAGCCTTGTTGAAAACTTCCTTCAGGTCTGCATAGCAGGAGGGAACTGAAGACAGATCAGGAAAATCTCCCTTCATCGTAGTCTCCGGGTCCACAGAGGAAGGATCAGCAATCCCCTCCTCAGCATTCCCCGGTTCGACCGGAGAAGAAACAGGAACCACCGCCACCCTCGCCAGTGTAGAAACAGGCGAAACACTGTCAGAAAACTTCCTAGGGCAGGACTGAAAACACACACTGGCACATGCCTCGCCCCACTCCGTAACATCCCCTGACGACCAGTCAATGTGTGGGTTATGTTTGTGGAGCCAGGGAAACCCAAGAATTACCGGGTGGAGGGATGAATTTACCAGCAGAAAAACAATAGTCTCAGAATGTTGGTCAGGAAAAGTCAGAGTGACAGGAATGGTTTGGTGGGTTACCTGCCAAAGCAGCCGACCGTCCAGCGCCGTAGCTCTTAAAGGGGCAGACAGGAGAACAGAACCCAGACCCAACTCCTTAGCCAGGGAACTGTCCATGAGGCTAGCATCAGCCCCCGAATCAATCATCGCCTCAAGGGATCTGGAAATCTCAGCTGAGGATACGGTCACTGGAAACATGGGTCGAGAGGGAGTGTTAGACACAAAAGCACGGCTCACCAGTACCCTCTTCTTTACTGGCGAGCCTGCCCTTTTACCGGACAACGATCAATGAAATGTCCAAGCTGCCCACAATAGAAACAAGCTTTCTTCCGTGGACAGTCGGGCCCTCCCCAGTTGCATGGGCTCACCCTGCGGTGACGTAACAGCTGGCCGACGTAGAGATGAGGAATCTCTGATGCCCGAGAAACCCCTGCTCGGAAGATCCCGAGGAGAATCCTCGGCACCACACCACTCTCTCTCTCTCGATCGAAGAGCCGTTTGTCGATTTTGATGACCAGGGCGATGAGAGCGTCGAGGTCCTCTGGAAGATCCAGTGCCGCCAGCCGATCCTTCAGCGCACTAGACAACCCACACAAAAAGGCATCCACTAGAGCAGTCTGGTTCCACCCACTCTCTGCTGCCACCGTGCGGAAATCAATGGCGTAATCTGACACCCTCCGTCTGCCTTGACGAAGGACTCAGAACAAATGTCTGATTGAAGAGAGTAAATGAATCACACAGAGGTGAGCTCCTTCCCCACTCCGCTGTGGCCCATGCCTCTGCTCGTCCGGTCAGGTGAGAAATCAGGTAAGCAATCTTAGCTCTGTCCGTAGGATAGTGAACAGACTGAAGCTCAAAATGCAGTCCACACTGAGTCAAGAAGGCTCTACAGTCACCAGACTCACCGGAGAAGCGTTCAGGCCGGGACAGATGAGGCAGAGCTGAGGAATTGGCAGACGACTGGACCGAGGAAACCACAGCACCCCCTCCGTCCATGGTACCAGCAGATGGAACTGGTTCTGTGAAGCTCTGGGGGGTAGGCGACGTCACAGCAGCTTGAGTGGTTTGAAACCGTGTAGTCATGAAGGAGACTTGCTCACAGACGTTTCTCTGCAGCTCCAGCTGACTCTGTGAGATACTCCTCATCTCCGTTTGAAGAGTGGAAAGCACCTCATCTAGCTGATGAAGTCTCAGTCCTTGAGATCGGATAGCGTTCTGTATTTTACTTGAGTCTGCGGAGTCCATAATTGTGGTGAGATTGTTCTATCATGCACACAGATAATGGACCCACGAGGCACGACTCAGAAGGTAAAATACAATAGTTTATTTATCAAAATAAACTCAGCAACAGTGTCCAATAATCGACAGGCAATAGGGAAAAATCCAGGAGACAGGCAAAGTCCAAAAATCCGGGGAATCCAAAAACAACAGGTAACAGGAATACGGGAAAAACGCTCAAAAGCTGGACACATGGAAACAGACAATCTCGCACTGGGGAGAGGGGAAGACAGAACTTAAAGACACAACTAAATTAGACACAGATGCAACACATTAGGGCGGGACAGGTAATCACACAAGCTGGAAAAGAAACTAACAGGAAGTAACACAGACAACCTTCAAAATAAAACAGGAAGTTGAAAACAAAACAGAAAATGTAATACAAACTAAAAACCATAACTTGACACAGGGACAAAACATGACAAGTTCAGTTGAAATTTCAACATTGTTTCAATATTCCTGCTAATTGAAATACCATTGAAATTCTGTTGATCTATGGACAGGATTTCAACGTTTCAATATTAAAACAGGGTGCAAAATGATGTAGAATCAACATCAGAGTTCGATGTTGATTCAATGACTTAATGTTGATAATGGAATGTTGATTTAAGATAGTTTCAATGACTGTTTGCTATCCGGGTTCGGCCTTTGTCCAAGGTGGATATGCTGATGACACTTCAGATGACCCGAGAAAGAACAGTCACAGCCATGTGATTTCTCCACAGTTTTGGTTGGTTTGTTGATCCATTTGTCCTCCCATTAAGCTCTCCTCCCCTTCACCACACGGTCCGTCTGGATTTGAACATTCCAATACCAAAAGAATGAGCTATACAACAGCTGCACAAAGCTTGTCTGTTCTTACCGTTTCTGTGCTGATGGACTTTAACAGACTCCTGCTGATGGGGCATCTTCTCTTCACGGAACTCAAAGTTGCACATTTGACAAATGCAGAAATGCGTCATAGAAACCACGAATGAATCTGATCCAAAATAAAAAAAACTATATCAAAAAATGGTACCATTATACCAATTGCTAAGTAGGCAGATACATTAGGAGAGGATGTATGTCATGAAATTTATTAAGGGACTGTTTGTTATTTATTTCAGGGGCCACCGGAGGAGTTTTGGGATCTTTAGTCAAAATAGATCTCCAAAATTATATGGAAAAAAGGGTTGATCCTCCCAATCTATTTATTGATGCCTTCTGTACTGGTTTGCACATGGCAAAGACATACAGATAGTCATTGTTTTTTTTTTACAGCCATGACATACATGACTAAACCTCTGCATTCTCATCTTACGCATCCCACTCCTCTGTTATGGTGTGGTGGCCATTTGAGTAGATTTACTCACTAACATTGTTGTGGAAACACAATAAGCATGGAAACTAAATACACACTTCCTGCATTACTGCATTACTTCAAATACTAAGTTACTCGTCTACTAAACTAGAATTCACGTGAAATAAAACAATAAAACATTGAGACCATTCAGCAAAGGACACTGGGTAATAACAAATTCAACACTGGTTGCTATGGACTCGTCGCTAGGCTTCCTCAGTCATGTATATTTTAGCACATAGGTAAAGCTGCCAAAGCTGAACATTATCCAAAACACCATTTCTCAGACGAGCGTCAATTTGGGAGCTTGCATGCTACCACTCCTTCCTTCTCAAATGCCTTGAAAAGGCTGTCGTGTGTATATATATATATATATATATATATATATATATATATATATACACACACACACACACACAGTATCTCACAAAAGTGAGTACACCCCTCACATTTTAGTAAATATTTCATTATATCTTTTAATGGGACAACACTGAAGAAATTACACTTTGCTATAATATAAAGTATTAAGTGTACAGCTTGTAACAGTGTAAATGTGCTGTTATTTTTAAAGGCCAGTTATTTCATTGATCCAGGATACTATGCATCCTGATAAAGTTCCCTTAGCCTTTGTTATTAAAATAGCCCCACATCATCACATGCCCTTCACCATACCTAGAGATTGGCATGGTTTTATGTCGGTTAGCCTAATAGCTGGTTTGATTTGCATTGAGAGATGATTTTATGGAAAGTACCCCATGCCAATGAATGAGCATCTGAGAAGGCATGTTGTGGAGCATTTCATCCTTTGAACGAGAACTAATATTCAGTAATAATATGTATTACCAGTAAGTCAGAGCAAGCAGTTGAGGGTTCATATTGAGTAATTTTGGCATTTTCATATTTTAATGGTAGGCTATATCACAGTTTATGGTTAAAGTTGTTATTTTCAGTTGCAGCAGTTACAGTACAGTACGTTTGTTATTTCTTATTTTTCATCATTGCCTCCGCCGAAGTCAATCATTTAGAACAGTAAACAGTCAGTTTCACTGGAACTTCTTTAGTAGGTGTCCTACATCACTTTTTTATGGAAACCGTGCAGCCAATCAGAATCGAGTATCCACCCAGACCATGGTATAAATTGCACATTGCCTCCTCATTACACATATGATCTGAGAAAAGTTTGTGTCTGTTCATCTTTCATTTAACTACTCCCCTTTTCAGGTATGAGTCTCCTATAATATGTGTTATTGGTTAACAGAATGTTATGTGAATATGTGCTGAGGAGAGTGTTTTAACACAATGTGTTTGCACATTGTGAAGTAATGAAGTTAATTACATGATGAAGAGTAAGCTAGCCACACTAGCCTTTAGCAATGCATCATGGATGAAAGAGTGGCACTTAGTAGCAGAGACATTTTACATGTCATAATATGTTTTGTATACGTTTCTGTAATGTACTGAGTTCTGTTAAAGGGTGTAATTGTGAGTGCTATATGTTATCAGCATCATTTTATTTTGTATCTCTTGTGCATTGCCGTATTTGTTTGCTTGGTATATTTCAGTTCTGTAGTTATGCAGCATAAGAATTGTATGTATTATGTATGTTGTATTGTGTTATATTCAGTCATTACACATATGATCTGAGGAAAGTTTGTGTCCGTGCATCTTTCATTCAACTACTCCCCTTTTCATGGCTATTACATTTACAGCTTCATTGTACTATTATATCTTTATAAAAACTACTGACACTGCATATAACTTAAAGTAATCATATTATGCTCATTTTCAGGTTCATAATTGTATTGAGAGGTTATATCATAATAGGTTTACATGGTTTAATTTTCAAAAAGCGTGCCACGCTAGCAGCTAGGCGAGCATTATAACGTGTGTTACAAAGTGACGCACGTTTGTCTCTGAAGTAAAGGCTGGACTACAGTAGAGCTGTTTGGAGCAGTTTGTGAACAGTGTTTTCTGTTGGAGATGGTAAGTCCCTTTGGGGTGGACTTTGGGCTTTTTCACTTTGTAAACCGATTACATGCACAAATCAGATATATAACACAATAAGGGAAAAATCCAAAAAGCACAATATGAGCACTTTAAAATAGCATTATGTGTGGAATGAGTTAAAGAGTAAAGTCTTTTTTTCTGCAGGTTTGCTCAGACAAAATGAGACTTTACGGCGTCCTGTTCCTTGTTGCCGTCTCCACGATGTTGGCCGGTAATTGTATATCTTTCTTTTCCCTTGTGCCTTTATGTGCATACCTGTGCATAAATAAAAAGTATACATTTAATGTTTTGTTTTTAATTTAGGGGCACTAGTCTGCAAATGTAACTAGAGCAAAAACGATTAGTCCATTAATCAAGAGGTTGATGAGGAGGTTATAAATGGTTTTAAAATGTTTTTTAAAAATCTGTCTTTCCAGTTGAAATGCAATTTTTTTCCTGGTTGACAGTTTTCTATAGTAGTAGTAGTAGTAGTAGTAGGAATAACTGAACATTTTGGGATTTTTGACTTTTAGTTGGATAAAACAAGATATTTTAAGACATGGGTCTGGAAACTTCATTTTTTTTCTGTATTCTAGACAAAGCGATTGATGAATCGAGAAAGTGAACACATCTAATATATCTTGTATGTTTTTGTTTTTTTTTCTCTCAGAGAGTGTGAGCATTAAGACCTTGGTGTTCCCCTCGGAGACGAGTACCAGTTATGTGGAGATGGTCCCTCAGAAGCCCCTGAACCTGAGGGCTTTCACTCTGTGCATGCACGTGGCTACAGAGCTCGCCGGTAGGCGCGAGATCATCCTGTTTGCATACCGGACCCAACGCGGTGACGAGCTGAATGTGTGGCGTGAGCTGGACGGCAGGTAGGTAGACACAACTAAACGCTGATATTCTGAATTTAACATTTGACAATATTTAGTGATCTATCAATTTTACTACAGACTGTGGCAACCCAGGCGACTTAAAGGCAAGATATCCAATACAATTTATAAACAAAGTGTCCTTTAATAAATAATTCAAGGGACATGGGAGTGGGTAAAACTTGAACTGAAGAGTCTTCAATCTGAGTTTTCTGTTGCACGACAAAACAACCTTTGAACGTACACATGTTCCACCAAAACAAGTTCCTTCCTGAGGCTATTTTTCAGCGGCTCTGTGCGGAGCTTAGTGCCACCCATGATGATTGTGATTGGTTTAAAGAAATGCCAATAAACCAGAGCACGTTTTTCTCCCATCCCGGAATGCTGAGGAGGGTCTGGCTAGTCCACACAGCATTCCGGGACAGATAGTGTAGCTAGCTGTCTCAATTTACCCTGCAGAGATCTGAGGAGCAGTTAACCATAGTCCTCAGAAATCGACCGGGGTTTAAAATTCCAACACAAAGAAAGCGGAAGGAAACTGACATCGGTGAAAAGACATAAATCCGGCGTAATTTCCTGTGGCACTGGAGCAATCCTGGAAGTGGAGGAGGGTCTGGCTAGTCCACACAGCATTCCGGGATGGCAGAAAAATGTGCTCCGGTTTATTGGCATTTCATTAAACCAATCACAATCGTCATGGGCGGCACTAAGAGCTGCAGGGAGACCCGTGTGGCTGCAAAATAGCCTCTGGAAGGAACTTGTTTTGGTGGAACATTACAGTTACAACAATACAAGTTCTAATATTATAATACTAGTAGAATGATATGCTACCACTATCACTGCTTCTAGTCGCTACTAGTAAGGACTACTAACAACGTTACTAATACCAGTACTTATACTTCCGCTGCCTCAAAAAAGCCCAGAGCATACTTAAAGATCCATCTGACCCCTGGTCACCCTGTTTAAACTACTGCCCTCATGCAGACGTTTCAGGACTATTAACTCAAAAACGACTGAATCAGAACATTCTTTTCCAAAAGCCATAACTGCACTTAATGCTACTTTTTAAGGATGGATCTTTTTCTTTTTTCTTTTTTTTTTTTTTATAGCGACTTTTATAGGCTCTTTTATACTTATTTACTCACCTTCTTTGCACTTTTGCAGATGTTTTGCACTGATAGGACTGCATCCAATTTTGTTATACATGTACCACGACAATAGACTTACAATACTACTGCCACTACAAATGAAACAACTGAAATAAAATTAGCTAATACTCATAACAACATTACTACTGCTACCAATAATTTTGACATGTATTCATGAGTTATTACATAAAAAATAGTTTTATATGATTACACAATTAAGGTAATACAGTACAATAACTGTGTTATTTGAATTCTGCATTGTTAAACCCTCTGTACTGTTATGAATATGTGTGTTTAGATTGTCCTTTTACCTGGCGGGAGAAGGTGTTTTATTCCGAGTCCCTGAGATCGGCGCCCTGCAGACCCACCTGTGTGTCACCTGGGATTCCAGCTCAGGTGCGGCCGCTCTCTTCATGGATGGGAGAAAAAGCTTGACCAAAGTGTACAAGAAGGGTCACACAGTCCAACCCGGAGGCAAGGTGATCATCGGACAAGATCCGGATAGTTACTTGGGTTCATTTGAGGCCAAGCAGAGTTTTGTTGGGGAGATCGGTGATATTAATTTGTGGGACTCCGTCCTCTCAGACCGCATGATCCAAGACATGTTCTCTGGCAAGAGAGTACCAAGAGGAAATGTTTTCGACTGGGAAACCACAGAGCTTAAAATGAACGGGGAGGTGGAGGTTGTTAATAATCAGCAGTAGCTTTAAGGCTCACACACGACATGCTGCAATCATTTCAGAATATCAAGTAAAGCAATATAAAGCTCTGCACATCCACATTACACCTGTATGACATACAATATATGAAGATGACTTGTTGATCAAAGTGCAGGTCTGTGCTCTGATGTAATGAAGATGTAAACTCATTTCTTACTCAGTCCAATAAAAAACATATGCTGACAATTCTGTTGTGGTGGAATATATTACAATATTATCATTAGGGCTGGGCGATTAATCAAATTCATATATTTCTTAATTACGATTTTGGCTTCCAACAATAATGAAACCAAGAATAAACTATTATTGTGCTGCATGGAATATGTTGAATATAGTTTACCAAAATGTTGAATATATGTTTAAGAGTTTTCAGTAGGTTGTCGCAGTACACTTAAACATATTTGGTCTAATTTATTGTGGTCTAATGTTGATATATGGTATTTATTATTTTTGATATATTAAACATATATTTTATAAGTTTTCAGTAGGTTGTGGAAGTGCACTAACATCACAACACATTTTTTTGGGGTCCAATTTTGTTTACTTGTATTATTTATTTAAATGTACATATTTATTTTATTTACATACATTTTAAAATTAGTTTTTCAGTGGAATTATATTTAAAGTTCAAGAAATCCAGTGTTTAGAAGACAAGTCAAGTCCCCCATAGTAAGATCAGAAAAGTACAATCGTCTAAATATTCATTATATACCATATGGCAACTTGGAGGTCGTGACAAACGATAAAGAACAGTGTAGCAGTACACGATGATAACGAAGGACTTTAGCGCCCCCTTGTGGACTTTTAAGATATTAGAGCAATTGTTTGTAGAAGTTGCACGCGGACACACACACACACACACACACACACACACACACACACACACACACACACACACACACACGCACACGCACACGCACACACACACACACACACGCACACATGCACACACGCACACACACCTTGCTTTGTCTCCTTTGTGGTGCAGGGAATTAATTCCCCCGAAGAACCATTTCCATAGCAAAACAAAAAAAACGCTTGAGAAATACCCTGGTAACCCAAATGTCGACCAATAAACCAATGCAGAGGTGACACGTGTGTGGTAATTTTCTTTTTTCCTTCTGTTTATCTTTCTTTTTCCTTATGGAAACAGAAGTTGCATTCAGTCACAACCCATAACAACACTCTTTTTGCCTATTAAGAAATAATAGAATGAAATTGCATTTATGTTTGCATCATTATGTGAATTTCGTATATAAACGAGTAGGTGGACAACACATTCATTGTATGCAAATTTACAACACAATGGTGTATACGAAAAAGGAGCACCTTCAATTCACACATGTCAGGCACGGACGGGGTTCGAACCCGCGATCTTCGGTTTACGAGACCGACGCCTTACCACTTGGCCACCGCGCCTGGCAGTGTTGATGGGTCACAGTATGCATACTTCAACCACAATCGGCCTGGCAGGAATAGATATAATTGTTTATTTTATTTAAAATAAATAAATAATAAAACAACTATTTTGACTTTACTTAGCAGCACACGGGTTGAGTGCACTTTTACCCTAATCTTTCCAAAGCCGCTGTATTCAAAAATACTCAAAACACAATACATCAAAAACACGATAGTAAACTTTTGGTAAGGGTTGGCAATGTATTTTCTACGATGTTACACCATTTGGTAGATAATGAGATGTGAACCCATTCAAATAAAAACGCACCTTGACAGATTTCTTGTATGCAGCCGAATATCACAGCAGATGGCCTTTGTGATAATAAAAGGTCGCAATGTTGTATTAATTATATTTTTATGGTCCGAAAAGTCTAGCAAATGAAGTCTACGTGTATGATGAAGTTTGGCGTAACGTTACCATTCTCAGGAGAAGGGGAACTTGGTCGTGAACACAACCGGAAGTAGATATAGTGGTTCAAGGCAGATAGGTTTTCTATACTTCCCTGAAACATGATAACTACAGAAGTATGATGCATTTCCATGCATCGGGCGGTGTAACGACGGTACGCGATCCTTGAACATTTTACAAGTAGCTCATGCTGTAAGTAATATTGGTTTGAAAATAGCAGTGCTAGTATGGTAAGAACAAATCTGTACACTGGCTAGGCGTTAGCTTGCTAGCAGAGGATGATTCAATAACGTTGTTTCCTACATATTGAACTAGCCCGGGTGTTGCAAGTATGTGTAGTTAGCTACATTGTTGTAATTGTAACCTTATGCTAGTTTGCACATATTTAACAGCGTTCCAGCAAGTCGTGCTACGCATGCCTAATTGTATTTAAAAAAATGTAGAATTTAATAAACCCGTACTAGATAGACGAGTTTACGCCGGGCAAAGCATTACTAAGACGTCTTACACGTCATGAGCCATTCTTTCATTGTCATAACAAATAATATTAATCTATAAAGCTGTTTAACTTTACATGGACGATAACTCTATCGGCTTGTTGATATAGTTTAACAAAACGTGTGCTGTTTAAATGAATTGTTCCAATCAAATTACAATTTAAAAAGTAACAATTTGAGTTATGGTGTTGTTTTACATATTTGTTTATGTGATCTGTTATTGTTTTTTTTGCAAAGCCTAGTGTTTTGGAAATTGAAAAATGTATATAATCATAGAGTTCAACTATACAAAGCATTACAACAACAAAAAGCAAGCAATGTCTCTAACTTTTCAAATATTCCTCTGGTAAAACATGATTAAATTAAACATTTGCACATTACTCAAAGTGTAAGCTTTTGTCCAATGTCACTGACAGAGATCTTTTCAAGACTTGAAATTGCATGCCAGCAAAAATATAATTCTGCTGAAATTACAGTTTCATTCTACAGTAAAAGTTAGGGGACTGACCTTCAGATCTAACATTGTTCAGTGCCTCGGTTGAGATCTTGGTATGACTTGTGTTCCAGTCTTTGACAGAGCCTGACCTGCTGTAGCTGTCTGCTTCACCATGCCGCTGGTGTTGGACGCAGTGTGGGCGCTGTGGAGCATTGGAGCTGGCGTCTATGACTACTTTCACACCAGTGCCATGGAAGAGAGGATCCACACACTGGAAAACGTCCTCTCGATCCACCAGTTTGTGATTGCAGGCCTGTCGGCAGGCCTCATCCTGCTCATAACCTACGTACTCTGGAGAAAACACTGAAACCCTACTAACCAAGGCCAAACTCCCCCCCCTACAAAATGTTTTGTTGCAGGTTATCATGCGTTACCTGGAGTTCTTTCCATGCCTGTGCTGTCCAGAGTGACAGTTTGGATTATGTGACTGCTCACACTTGAAGATCAAGCATGTTCAGCAACAATCAGGACGTCCCAAATGACGTCAGGAGCACTGATGGTAAACAACAAAGCTCCATAAGGACTCTGTACCCTCTTGGTTGTGGCCGGCTTGGTTTGTCTATCCCTCTGTCTGTTTGTCTCTGTGTTTTGGATGTTAAACTGGCCTGGGTAAAACTTTATACAAAATCATAACTGCTTCTCAAGACAACTTTGCACTTTTTTGCCTAGCTTGAAGGACTTAACCCTCGATAATGCTATCCATTTAAACACCACCCCAGTGTGTGATGAGGAGCGAACTTTGGATTTGTTACAGAAGTCAAGTGTGACTGTGGTTGCTAATACGTTAAAAAAAAAATTTAAGCAGTTATCACAAGATCACAACGTAATTACCTCAAGATCAACTGTTTCTTCATGTTTACAAATTACTTTTTTTTTGTTTAATATCACATCTTTTTCTGTAGTGCTTATTAATTTCTCTTAGGGCATTAACCAGGGATACTTACATCCTTATCTCATTGTCTTGACATAACTTATATCACAATTTAAATGGTCATAAGATATGTGTAGATAAGTCTTTTATCAGGATGTATTTAGACTTTGAAGTCTACTGTACTGAAAGAAAATAGCATTAAAGTTAAATCTCTCTCAGAATATTAGGCCTAAAAAACAAAACAATTAAGTTGTGACCTCGAAACAGCAGGCTTAAATAAAATATTAACGCTGATGGACGCTCTCTGTTTTAATAATCCCTCACTATCTGTGTGGGGCGGAGGGGGGGCAATGATTCCATCCTGTACTAGAATTTCAGAAAGGTAAATAGTGTAGGTTGTGTCGTCTCTAATAGGTTTTAATTGGGTGGGGATGGCAACATTTGACTTTTAAATAAATGGTACGTTTTACCTTTTTTAAAGTTGGTGTCGGGTCATGATGTTAGGGAGACACGGCAGTGCTTGTGTCTGAGCTGTGAGAGGGACAGACAGTGGTTCATTATTATCCTGGTTCCAGGTGACAGACCCGGAACAATAAAAAGACTAAAGACATGTAAACACTGGGAAGTGTCCTTTTATGTGATTTATTGTTTATTCTTTCCATGCTAAGGGGAAGGGATTAAAGATGTAGGATGGAGGTCAATGTCTTTTAATTTGTCTACGTTTACATGTTCCTAAACACTGTTTCCAGTCTTGTCATTCAAATTTCTTGTATCATGTTTGTGTTAAAAAAAAAAAAAAAAAAAAAAAGTCTAATAATTTAATCCAGTATCGCTTTCACTACCTGCTTTCTCTCTGGGGTTCATTCATTGTGTATGTGTGCTTTACTTTATGTTAGTTTGACAAACCACTATCGTGGCTAACTGTTAAAGGGAATATGTTTGAATAATAAATCATAACTTATAGTCCAAGTGGTGCGTGTTTTAATTATAAAAATGTTGGTCCATGTCGTGATTAACGACATTTTTTTGTGTTAAATAGATCATCCGCAATGGAAAGAACAGGGCCAGCCCTTCACTTTTGGGGGTGTAAGCAGGATTTGGTTTGGGGGCCCTCCTCATTGTGACGTGTAAATATTAAGCACACTTCATGTACTAATAAGCATGTAAAGACTAAAGAGAGACCTATTAGCAGCAACACTATATTGAAGTAGACTACAGTAAATACAGTATTTGTCTTTTACCCTCAAAGCCTACGAATATATACATACACACACATATATATATGTGTGTTTTAACTACAGAATCCTGGGAGTGCTTGTTTCTTAGGGGACAGTAAATTAATTATTTAGTGTAGTTGTCCATTTCGCCTGTCTCTGAGCTTGTTTTTTGTCACTATTTGGCAAAAATGGCAGAAAATGTTTTCATTTTTTGTTGAGTAAGTTCAATTTTTATTTTGTTGTCTAAAAATGTTTTCTAGCACCTGCTTATATTGCTTAAAGGGGTAGGGCTAGCTCTGTAAAAAAAACATCCTGCCTTACTTTATTATCACGTACAAGTATTTTAGTGGTAAATAAGTCATTTTAAAAATATAGGAAATCTGCTTCCATCTTGTGCTTTTTCTATACATTTTATGTTAATGTGATGAAAAACAGGTTTGTATAAACCACGAGACGGAAAAGTGCCTTGAAGAACGTAATGGAAAAATACAGGAATAATGCGCAATTAAAGGGGTGTGATGGTTACAAAATATACATGTAACTGACACAACACATAGCACATCAGAAGACTATGAAGGTTAAGGTTGCCTCTATAAAAGTCTGTTATTGCAATATTGTGCAATTGAAGCTCCAGACTGACATTTCAACATAAATGAATGACAGACACTGTCAGTGAGTTCCTTGGCTTTCAGTCGTTTAGACCCACTCACTGACTCAGACTGGTTAGTTATTGTTGCAGGCTGCAGATTATCACCATGCAGTGTACAAGTTCAAGTACTGTGCTCATGAGCTATTTTAGTGCTCATTATGTTTTGGGGTCAGTGGTTCAGTCTTGTGCAGGCAGCTCTGTGCTCATCCTGAACCATATCATGGGGGACCATGTAATCTCTTTTAGTCTCCACTTTCTTTATATATTTCCAACAAGAAATTTGAATGTTTCTATGAATTTATGTTTAAGCACAAATATTCAAAAAGTATACCACATTCTATATAAACAAAGAATGTTTGATGTGATGTAATTTCAACATATTGAAGTTATTATTAGATGTGTGATGATTAATTGCTGGATACAAGCGTGAAATCGGCTCTATAATAATCACTTTTCAAGTCAATGAATTGCAATCAATCAGTGGCTATATGTGCTTCCAATTTGCATCCATTTTAACTGGTGAATGTCACAAAATTACTATATGTATGATTTTAAATGATTTGTCTTCAAAGAAAAATTTAGGAAAATCACATTATACACAACTCATCCTTCATTTATTTTAAACTTTTTTTTCATGAACTGAATTATGACTTTACTTGAGTCAGCAAGGTATATTTATTTAATTTGTGTATTGTGTCTGCAGGCGGCAAATGTGCATCTGCCTACAGTAGAATGAGACCAATGTATCCCACCAATGAGAGCTCAGGCTTTCACTAACAAGCACAATGATTGGGTGGAGCTGCAAGAAGGCGGGATCTTTCAACAATCTGTGGAGGCTTCAACCTATGATTTCAATCTACATTTGGAGAAGCAGTAGCAGCAAAAACTGTCCTGTTAGTAGTGTCCTGAGGACTGTCCTGGGACAGTCAGACACTGTCCTGTACACTGTCTTGTGACTCCCAGACACTGTCCTGTGACTCCATGACCATCCTGTACGCTGTCCTGTGACTCCATGACTGTCCTGTACACTGTCCTGTGACTCCAAGCCACTGTCCTGTGACTCCATGACTGTCCTGTACATTGTCCTGTGACTCCAAGCCACTGTCCTGTGACTCTATGACTGTCCTGGGACAGTCAGACACTGTCATGTAGACTGTCCTGTGACTCCCAGACACTGTCCTGTGACTCCATGACTGTCCTCTACACTGTCCTGTGACTCCATGACTATCCTGTACACTGTCCTGTGACTCCATGACTGTCCTGTACACTGTCCTGTGACTCCCAGACACTGTCCTGTGACTCCATGGCTGTACTGTACACTGTCCTGTGACTCCAAGACACTGTCCTGTGACTCCATGGCTGTCCTGTACACTATCCTGTGACTACCAGACACTGTCCTGTACACTGTCCTGTGACTCCTTGACTGTCCTGTACACTGTCCTGTGACTCCCAGACACTGTCCTGTGACTCCATGACTGTCCTGTACACTGTCCTGTGACTCCATGGCTGTCCTGTACACTGTCCTGTGACTCCAAGACACTGTCCTGTGACTCCATGGCTGTCCTGTACACTGTCCTGTGACTCCCAGACACTGTCCTGTGACTCCATGGCTGTCCTGTACACTGTCCTGTGACTCCAAGACACTGTCCTGTGACTCCATGGCTGTCCTGTACACTATCCTGTGACTACCAGACACTGTCCTGTACACTGTCCGGTGACTCCATGACTGTCCTGTACACTGTCCTGTGACTCCCAGACACTGTCCTGTGACTCCATGACTGTCCTGTACACTGTCCTGTGACTCCATGGCTGTCCTGTACACTGTCCTGTGACTCCAAGACACTGTCCTGTGACTCCATGGCTGTCCTGTACACTGTCCTGTGACTACCAGACACTGTCCTGTGACTCTATGACTGTCCCGGGACAGATACACACACACACACACATATACATATATATATACATACATATACACACACACACATATATATATATATATATATATATATATATATATATATATATATATATATATATATATATACATAAATATATATATATATACATACACACACATATATATGTATATATATATATATATATATATATATATATATATATATATATATATATATATATATATATATATATATATATATATATATATATATAAAATAAAATTGCTTTGTACGCGGCAAAATTTTGGTTGGCCCCACCAAATCTCACTCAAAGGTTTTTTGAAAAGTTGGCAGCCCTGCTGTCCTGTGACTCCATGACTGTTAATAGTGTGTAGACACACACTACTAGGACAGGACAGTTTTTGCTGCCACTGCTGTTGTACATTCGTTTTAAAGTGGGCGAAGTTAGGGCAGAGAAAACGGAACTCAGATAGAGTTTGCCTTCAAAATAAAAGCATTTTAAAGGATCAAAATAACATTTTCAGATAACATGGGTTTAGTACAATAACTTTTTTTTTTCATGGAGATGTAGTTCTGATTCCCATATTGGTATTCGTGGTACAAACAAACTAAGTGAAATGTATTAAACAATTTTATATTTTAATTATAATTTATTTTGAAGACGGTGACCGAATAACATCTATGTTATTTTGTGGTGCTTTCCTTTCCAGTACCGCTAACCAAACTTGCCACCGGGCGCTAGGCGAGATATAATGCGAATTCTGGTGATATTATGGCATCGAACCCCCTGAAAACGTGTGCCATTTTTGTGTTTAATAAATTGTCGTTTGGCAGCAGCTTCCGAGTTCTCGATTAGTGAAATTAGAGTGCCGGACAATGCTATTCAGTTAGCCCGAGGTTGTTGCTAACTGGCTAGGGAAGTTAGCCGGTTAGCTAGCAAGCCGCGGCGTCAGCTCGCTGGAGGCTGATTTCTTGTTTCGCGCATTTCAAGCCTGTTCGCCGACCTCTGAAAACTGTTTAACGGACAGATAAACGAAAAGGTTAGATTGTAGCTTCGCCAATGTCAAATACAAAAGACTGAAACTTCCATAATCCGCTTTTAAAATGGAGAGCCAACAGTGTTTCGCCTAAGCGGCTGCTTTCTGCAAACGCTGCTCTTTTGTTTTGACAAAGGAAGAGGACCTGAGTTTATTTCTTCTTATTTCTAACAGTTCACATCAGGCGGTGGGATAGTTTCTCTGGCTGTTGCTTTGTTTTGGCAAATGGCTCCACAGAAGCAGAGCTCCTCAGGTGGAAGCCACCCGGTGGGTTTTGGTTCTGGAGGAAAAGCCAACGGGTTATACCAGTCCTCCTCCTCCTCCTCCTCCTCCTCGGCGATGGCTGTAGCCAAGAAGCCCAACATGCAACTCATTCAAGCCGACCACGAGTTGTTCCTGCAGGCCTTCGAGAGTGAGTAGCTGCTGTGATCAAGTTGCATATTTAAAGATATCAGTGTTGGAGTTTAATTTAAGGTCACAGCGAGCATTACAAGGGGCCGTGTGAATGTTGAGATGAGGGGCTGCATATTAACTGGAGGAACCGATTCCTTTTACTACTAACGTTACATACTCAACTAGCATGTCCTTGTTGTTAATAATGTACACTTTGAGCCATGACCACTGCCAATTTACTACCAGTGGTGGAAGAAGTATTTAGAGCCCTTACTGAAGTAAAGGTACTAATACCACACTGAAAATACTCTTACCACAAGTAAAAAGTCCTGCATTCAAAACCTTACCCAAGTAAAAGTATGCAAGTATTCTTAGGGAAATGTACTTAAAAAGTGTCGAAAGTAAAAGTATTAATTGTGCAGTAAGATGTTCCCTGTCAGTGTTTGATCAGAGACGTGATGTTTTTGGATTAATTAATCATGAATGCAGCAGTAATATTAATAGTATTTGCTGCATTAATGAGTGTTACATTTTTTGACTGCTGTGGTTGTTTAAGGTTGTGCTAATTTTAGCTAGTACTGCTCAGAAAAAAAAAAAAACTTCAGTTTATACATCAGAAACATTCAAATTTGAAATCGGCAAATCTAAAACAATCTAATCTATATAAAAAGAAAAGTACACTATCTACCTCTGATATGTAGGGGAGTGAAAGTATAAAGTTGCATAAAATGGAAATGCTAGTAAGTTCAAGTACCTTGAATTTTCACTGAAGTACAGTACTTGAGTAAATGTGTCTGTAGCCTACTCAGTTACATTCACCCACTGTTAATTACGTGTTGCAGTGTTGTCATACTTTCTTTTTGTTACAACTTGTTGCAGCTGCAGGTTGTTTGCATGTTTAAATCACGGTGAACTCATTCATTCAGTCTTCCGAACATTGCTGCAACGAGGGATGGTTTTCGGTTAATCTATCGATTCATTTATTATCAATTATATAGTTTATGAAATATCTAAATAACATGAAAACAAGGTTAGCTGACCACAAAGTGATGTCTTCAAAAATAAAAAATGAAGCAGAGAAAAGCAGGCAGATCCTCCTTAAGGGGCACGTTTGGTATTTTTACTTGGCGAAATGGCTTGCATGATAAGTTTATTAACATTTTCATTCCTTACATGAATGATTGTTTCAGCACTATGTGTACTAAGCTTATGTTTTTTTTGTTTTTGTTTGGCTTGACGCTTGTTTAAGATTCAAAATCTTTATATAAAGGGTGTATATCGCACACAGTCATGTGCTGATGATGTCATTATGTTTATTTGCAGAGCCTACACAAATCTACAGGTTCCTCCGCACCAGGAACTTGATCGCTGTGAGTGTTCCTTTAAAAATAGTCACATAATGAACTTGACCATTTGAGATAAGAGGAAATGTTGCTGTACCTCTTGGCATGTTGAAGTAGAATTGCAACATTTCACGTATTTTTTTTTGAATCCCATTTCAGCCTATATTCTTGCACAGGACACTCACCTATATGTCCCACAGAAACTCAAGGAATAATGTCAAAAGGTAAGAATCCAGTACTTCACAAGTTGTTGTGATGCCGAAAATCTAATTTTCCTAAGGAGAGTGTTCAAAGAAAACCTTTTAGGCTTAATGGATCAGTTGTTTTGGGATTATCTTGTGTCTTTAATTTGTAGCTTTGTTTCTTTCAGTTTTAGGTTTTAAGTTGAACCTGAAACTTGGTGTTAAATAGTTTGTCTCTTAAAAAAAAAAAAAAAAAAAAAAAAAAAAAAAAGCAGGTCAAGTGTTATCTTGAGAGAAAGTTAACTGACATGTCGGCTGCTGTAGGTGGGGGCTGGATCAGTTAAAGCTGAGATAGGAGAGACGTTTTCAGTTAGGCCGCTTTGCATACAGACGCTGCACACACAAAAAAGATCCTTCTGATCGCGTGGGGCTGCTTTTGGTTCGGGGAGGGGGAGGGGGGGTGGTGCGGGGGCTTAGAATACGGCCTTGTCTGGTGTTACCGCATGGATTTTGTGTTGAAGAACTGCAGGTTATGCAAGGGTTATGTGTTAAAAACTCTTCGGCTGCATACTTGTGTCAAACATCTAACCAATTTTAATCAACTGCTATTCAAGTAACACCAAGTAGATGCAAGTTGAATATTGGGTGATAATTAGTTTTTCATTGGCTACGAGACTGTCTGTCTGTGTCTAGTCTTGTTAGTTAATATTTGTCGGTTTTATGCAGTGTTCTTACACAGTTGTTTGTGTTATGACTGTTGTAGAAATGTGTATTAATTGAAATGGCATTGTCTTGGAATTGGTACCAAAACTAGTATCACAGTGATGCTGGTATCGAAAGATGTCCATTGACCGCTGGGCTGCCAATCAAAATCGGTGACAGTTGTTAACCAGCGGCTAAACCAGTCTGTGAACACAGGTGTTTGTTAATGCTTTGTTGTTTGTTTAGTTAAAAAAAAAAAAAAAATGTATGTGCAAAAGAAAAGAAGAAATACATTCTTACACTATTAAACTGAGCTGAAACTTTAAGACTTGGGCAACAATCCTTTTTTTTTAATCCTTCATTAGTAGTGTAGAATTATTTTTATTTTTGCAGTTTTTAAATAAATTAAAACTTTTATAAAGAAAGAAAAAGACATGATGCAGCACTTTTTAATTTAATTCTTGATAATTTTATCTGAAACACTTATCAGCCTCTCTCTGTTACGATCAACGCTGTAATAGCTTAGTTTTTTCTGCAGTCCTTATTTGGACATGCACTCATCAGATGGGTACTTTCCCTCCTTTGAGGAAAAGTAACTTCTGCTTAGTACTTGGGGAGTTGGTTGGGGACTAAAAATGGCAGCTGTTAGAACGCGTTATTCCTGATTTGAAGTGGAGTTCGTGAAGCAGGCGACGGGCCTGCTGCAGCTCGGCTCACTTTCACTTTCCGCTGCTGCACTCCTGCACACTTCAGTCACATGAAACGCTGCTTGTGACTTGAGATGAATAAGCTCCACACAGTCGCCCTCCACAGTTATTAACTGTTCACCAAGCATGAATGAATGAATGAAGTGTATTATAATTTGATCAGAAACTAGGAATCAAACTGGTTTAGTGTTCAGCATTTCATGCAAAGTTGGTAATGTGTGTCCAGACAAGTTTTCAGTGTCTTTATAAGGCTCTGTGGACTATACTGGCTCTGCAATCAAAATGTCTGAGCGGTTTCTCTCTTGTGTTGCCTTTTTTGAGAGTGTTTTTTTCAAAATGGATCCATAGCCTCCCCCAACTGTGCTGGATCCCAAGTCTGTATGTTTTATGTATGTAGCTGTAAGCCAATTAAAGTAAAAGGCCGCCAGCCAGCGTGTCCGGTAGCAATCATTTTCTTCTGGAGAACAGTGAAATAATAGCATTCACGTTGCAGAGTAATGTACTAGGAATGAGAGCTTGTACATATTTGGTCGATGCAGTGTGTTGCTGGATGTAAAAGGACCCTGCATATTTTTTCCCTGCACTTTTTCAGTCCGTGCAAAAGTCTGTCTGTCTGAACACGACCTAAAGATTTAAAGGTGTTATTCTGCAAGACCCTGCACAGCCTCGCAGGTGTTTTCAGTTACTTTGGCTCATTAGACTGCTGCTCATAGTGTAGTTGCACGGAAGTGGGAATTAATTTCAGCTCCCTAAACTCAGTGTACTAATGGGTACGCTCCAAATAAAAACCACCGACACACGGTCGATTTGAGCCAGGTGGGCACGCTTTCCATTTAAATTCCAGTTCACAAAATGGCACATGGCGCTTATGCACATCTACCAACAACATCTTAAAACAATACAAACCCAGAACTCACATGGCTTGTTGTGTACCGTCTCTGCCAACACTCGCACAAAGCTGTAAAATAAAAAAAGATTAAAGTTTGCCTCAGCATCTCTACTACCTGCTGTTGATAATGATTAAAAAGCGCTGTACCTGCTGCCTCATAGACTGCCTGCACAACACTGAAGTGGGTTTCTTGGTCATTGCCACTTTGTATCATACAGCGATACGTGGAACTTGCTTCAGTCACTCTAGTCTGAGTGGCAACACGCACACTGGTGTTCAGCACCTGGCAACAGAAAACGTCAAAAATACTATTAAAATGTTAAAGAGTACGTATATGTCTGTCAGTGAAATAAATGCTGCACAACATTTCAACCTTTACAGACCACCTGGTATGTTTTACAGGTGATTGTCAAGTCCGATGGCCTTTTACTTTTTAAGGATTTGTTTATTTTTGCAGTTTATTAAAACGTGATCCTACAAGTTTCAAGCTATACAGTATAAAGTCTTTAGTGTTTTAAAGCGTCTCATGTTACGTGAAGTGTCTGTCTTAGTGTAACGTGACCAGGATACAGTTGACTTATTTTGGGGAAAAGTGACGATCAAAAGCACAGGTATATCAGCGGATGTCAGTCAGTCGACTGAATCTATCTCCAGAATGTGGCACTGATCAGGTCCTGGATACAAAGTCTTGGCCTGTATAGTGATGTGTTGTTCTGCCTGTAGGACAGTGTTGGATGGCGGTGTTTGTGTTGCTGTTGCTTACCCCTGCTGTTTGTCTGCATGTACAGGAAAAGCTCCAAGGTTGACAATCTGTTGTTCAAAGTGGAAAAGATGCGAGGCGAACAGGAGACTCACAGGTAAACGCTCCAGAGATTTAATGCTTCACGTTTGTCTGTGCTGTTATTGGTATTTATTTACAAAGGCTTTCCAAGTCTTCCTCGTTGGTTTCTAAATGATTAATTTCCTGCAATGATCGAATACAACCAGAGATATTAAATTAAAGGGATAGTTTTGTAATCCAAAGTAAAGATACATTATGGCTTCTGTCGCCTTAAGGAATATATCATCATATCACCCGACAACAAACTCTTTTCCGAGTAGTAGGGGCTTTTTGAACATGAATTACAAAATCTTACTGTATGTGGAAATGGATTCAATGAAATACTGACCAAACTGTTATTGGTGTGAGTTTTAACAAGTTTTAGAGCAATTTTGCGAATGGACTTCAGTGAAAGTTGGGCCATGACACAGAGAAGCAAAATGTTTGTTTGTATTCCCAAATATTTTATAGTTGTTTGTTTTCTGAGCTGTCACAGCATCGCTATCATCCACAATTTGTTTTAGTGTTTTCCAGCTCCTTCAGATTTTTTTTTCCATTTTCATATAAACTGCATTTACTTGAATGAAAACTAGAAGCTACTCATGAAAAACAATGAAAACGACTACTAGGATATTGAGTTATAGTTAAGATAACTGGTATCAGCAGGGCCGTGGCGGTTTCAGTCACTTTGTTTTACTCTAATCCTCATAGTCCATGTATTGCTGGGTTTTGCAAACAGCACACACAGTTTCAGAACAATGTACAACCTTCCTGCCCATGTGGTATGAATGAAGCAGTCCCATACTAATGCAACACCGTGACAAGAACAGCCTTGCTTTAAGACATTATAACCACGGGGTCGCACGTCTTGTAGACATATGATCAAATAAAACATCACCTGTAAGGGTTTGTAAGAACATTTTTGTTTTGGGTTTTTTTTTCCCCCCACAGCTTGGCCTCTAATTTGCAGCTCACCTTTACTGGCTTCTTTCATAAAGCTGGTAAGTTTGTCCTTCTCAGCTGTCGTCATTTGGTGTTTATTTATTTATTTATTTATTAATTTATTAGGTCTAGTCCTTCCACTCATTCAGTGTGACTAAAGGAAGTGTTTGTGTTCTCAGGAAAGCCATCTCAGGACAGTGAGAATGAGCAGAACTCTGTATCTCTGGAGGTGCTGCTGGTCAAAGTCTGTCACAAGAAGAGGAAGGTGTGTGTGTGTGTGTGTGTGTGTGTGATGATAGAAGTATCTCAACGCTGCTGATGTTTTTTTCAATAAAATCCAGGTGTCAATGGAACGCATGTGAAATGTCTTTTCCTGCGTCCGTGTCCAGGATGTGAGCTGTCCAGTGAAGCAGGTCCCCACAGGGAAGAAGCAGGTTCCTCTGAACCCCGACACCAGCGCCGGAGTCTCGGCCAAGCCGGGCTCCTTCCCCTCGCTGCTGGTTCCCAGCAGCGAGTTTGAACCCAGCAACTCTCACATGGTCAAGTCCTACTCGCTGCTCTTCAGAGTGTCAAGGCCCGGCTACCCTCGGACTCAGGTCAACGGCCTGGCCAACGGCGAGCACCACAACAACAGAGGTGAGCAGAGTTTTTAAAATTTTTTTTTTAAAAGGATTCTTCTGGTTTATATCGGCATGACTCACTTACTGACTCACTTATTTTTGTAGTTGTGGCAATCATTTCGGATCAGTAATAACAAAAAAGGTACTCACCCGGTCAGTTCAGGGAACATGGTGACATCACTTCAGATGGAATTTAAACCAGCCTCCAATTATCTGGAAGAGAAAACAAAGGCGACTGGTCAAAGTTATTACCAAAACATCCCATCATAGTTTACAGGCCGGCTTCAACTTTGGGTTTCATGCTGATCCCAGTTGGCAAATGAACACGTTTGTTTCCAACATTTTATTGCACTTGCTTGCTAGCAAAGACCAGTGTACAATAAATTCAGGTAAAGTTAGTAGGCTGCTGTGTCTACTCTAGATACAACATCTGTTACATGTCCGGCCACCCTGGAAGAGAGATCCCTTCCTCATGTTTCTCCATTTTATTTTTCCCGTTAAAGGGCTTTTTTTGGAAGGGTTTATAAGGGTCTGAGGATAGTGGGCGTAGCTGTACGGATTTTAAAGCCCTTCGAGGTAAATTTGTGATTAGATGTAGCCATTTGACGTTAACTCAGTAATGGTTGAAGTGAAGCTTTTGGCTCTTAATGCCTCTCCTCAGCGTGGCGGCTGTACTCAAAGACATGAAATATCATTCTGTAAAGCCATTCTACGACCCTAAGTGGATTGTTTTTTTCATAGTCCAAAAAGACCAACAGTGTGGCGACTGTCAAGAGAATCTCCTAGTTAATAATGTCATCAATATTTTAAGCTTTAAGCTCCGCAATTAACTCGGTGAGCACAGTGTTATCATAACTGATAGAAATGGCTGCCAGAACTTGTCTTTTTCCTTGAAAGATCAGTTTTAATCATCTCGCGTGGTAGAGGAGTGGTACACGTCATCATGTGTCTGTCTCAGAATTTACAGAGGAAGTGGTAAACAGGAAGAGGAGGAGCTCCTGTCTCAGGGAGGAGGAAGAAACCACATTTGTGGCTCAGATGACTGTCTTTGACAAAAACAGGTAGGTAACACAACACAACACACACACACACACTGTCACCTTTCACACAGGAAAGCATTTGTTTGAATCTTGTGCAGCAGAATAAAGCATTGGGAAAAAAAAAAAATATATTGTTGTGCGCAGACGTCTGCAGTTGCTAGATGGGGAGTATGAGGTGTCTATGCAAGAGATGGAGGAGTGTCCCGTCAATAAGAAGAGGGCAACCTGGGAGACCATCCTGGACGGAAAGGTGTGTGTTTGTGTGTTAGAGAGAGACTTGGCAAGGCTCCCCACTACAAGGTATTTCCACACAAAGTATAAACGTCATGCAAGTAGTCAAATCCTCACTTCATGCACACCAGACACATCATTATGTGTGTGATTTTGGGGTGGGGGCGTGTTACTAAAGTCTGTGTCCTAATAATGACGTTACAACATCATGCCTAGTCGACATCTTAACCCTTGTGTTGTCTTCGTTTCAGCCTTGAAAAAAACACTTTTTTTTCTGACATTTGTGACGCCTTTTTTCACAATTTGTTTTTGCTTTTTCCAATGTTTTAAAATTTAAAAATGTTTCTTCTACACATTTTCAGCGCTTATTTCTACGTCCAATATTTTCTGATATAAAACAAAAATTTAAAACGGGCCAATGTGACCCGAAGTCAACACAAGGGTTTTAAGTAAATTATCTGAGTCATCACCGTGAACCAAACTATTGTATTTCAAATTAAAGAGGTTTGCATTAGATTGGACACACAGTAATATGGTTACGTTATCATTATTATGGTCTGAATGCCATGGAGAGAACGTTACTCGTCTCCATCTTGTGTCAGCTCACTGTCAGTTGACCGTTGTGGATTCATGGAACAAACTAAAAAACTAAAACAGAAATAAATTAACCAAGACTGTAAAACTATTAGTTTCATAAATGTGCCAGTCTGCTTATTGGTCATGTTAATAATAAGTAAGCTTTAAGCTAGCGTGGTTCAATGATCTGCTCTCTTTTTGTAGCGTTTGCCTCCATTTGAGAGTTTCTCCCAGGGCCCCACCCTGCAGTTCACCCTGCGCTGGACCAGCGGCGACTCCGATCTCTCCACTGCACCCGTGGCTAAACCTCTGGCCACCCGCAACTCTGAGACCAACCAGGAGCCCCGACCCGGCTCCCTGAGAGCCCCACACACTCTGGGTGAGTGAGAAGCCGCAACACAGAGACTTAGATTTTACAGCAAGCAATCTATCAGTGGTGCAACTGTTCATTTGCTTTATTGAAAGCGAGTAAAGACGTATTTGTCATATGTGCTGCAGCTGTTAAAGAATCCATAAATGCCGACGTGCAAACCAGAAGAGAACTGATCTCAGCCGAGCCCCGGCAGAAGCTGCGCATCTTCTACCAGGTCAGTCTCGCCTCGTACTGGGTCTGCACGGCACACCTTCACCTGCCAGAATCTGTGCATCAACTACAGTTCACCACAAATTAGTTTTCAGGCGTCACGAACATTCAGGCTAATTGATCCCTTGTACTGACAATTTCTTGACGTAAATCTAATTATTTAGCCACTTAACCACCGCAGTCTTATCAACTTTTTGTCAGGGGTTTCCTTTGATTCACATGAGGCTACAGCGTTATGTCATGGCCTCATGACATAACGCTGTAGCCTCATGTGAACGTTGCAGGATTCTGGAAGTTAAAAGGTCCTGTTAGGCTCGAAATGAACTACCTAGTACGCTGTGTCGCCTGACCACATATAAAGTCAGAATTGTTTATAGCTGCTCTCTAATCTTTAAGATGGGTGAGACACGGGCCCCTGGGTAGCTCACCTGGTAGAGCGGGCGCCCATATATAGAGGTTTACTCCTCGACGCAACAGCCGCTTCAACTCCAACCTGCGGCCCTTTGCTGCAGGTCGTTCCCCATCGCTCTCCCTTTTCAAGTGCATTCAATGCGGCTGACACGCTGTCTAATCTCGACGATCCTGCAGTCACAAGAGGCTAGCATAGATGTCGAGCTTCATTCGGCCCGCCTCGGCTCCATCCAAGCTCCACCTCTCTGCCCATTTTTGGATAGGCCGACATCAACTCTGAGCTCCATTTTGACTCTTCAGAAACCTATGGGTGACGGCAAAGAGACGACGTCCATACATTAAACCGTTTGAGAGAGACACGTACAGTTGTCTGTTTGAAGCAGATTGAAGATGAACCTCAAGCCCCACAGACGATCCCGTTTTATGTTTTTGTCTTTCTCTCACGCTCACGCGATGTGTTTCTGTCCAGTTCCAGTACAACAACAACACGCGGCAGCAGACGGAGGCCAGAGACGACCTCCACTGTCCCTGGTGTACCCTCAACTGCAGGAAGCTCTACAGTCTGATCAAACACCTCAAACTCTCTCACTCCCGCTTCATCTTCAACTACGCGGTGAGACAGACTCACGTGGTTTTTATATATATATATATATATATATATATATATATATATATATATATATATATATATATATATATATATATATATATATATATATATATATATATATGACACACTTTGTTTTTGATTCCATGATTGGCATTTAATTCTTGAGTCTAATAACGATAATACACTTGATTTATAAGCCACCTTTCAAAATAAAAGTTATATTCAGATGAAAACTTGCAGAAAGATTTTTAAGAAGTGATTTTAAAAAGATGTTACCAGAACTCCCGAGAGAGTCGAGTCGTCGTCTTCAACATGTTGTTGCTGTCAGTTTGATTCGCGCGTCCCTCTCCTGATCTCTGGCAGCACCATCCTAAAGGAGCCAAGATCGAGGTCTCCATCAACGAGTGTTATGATGGTTCGTATGCAGGAAACCCTCAGGACATCCACAGCCAGCCGGGCTTCGCCTTCAGCAGGAACGGCCCGGTCAAGAGGACCTCCGTCACCCACGTTGTCGTCTGCAGGTAATTTCTTTCCTTTTATTATTTAGCTTCTCTACAGCCTTTTTTTATCTGTCAAGGGTGCCAATAATTCCCGAGGATAGTCTGAATATTGTGCGTGGATTTTTTTTTATTTTTTTTAATATATATATATATATATATATATATATATATATATATATTTATTTTGAAACTCCCCTTTTCTATCCAGACCCAAGAGGACGAAGCCGAGCCTGTCTGAGTTCCTGGAGCCGGAGGACGGTGACCAGGAGCCGCCCATCATCAGCGGACACAACCGCCTCTACTTCCACAGCGACAGCTGCGTGCCGCTCCGGCCTCAGGAGATGGAAGTGGACAGCGAGGACGAGAGGGACCCCGACTGGCTCAAAGAGAAGACTGCCAAGGTTAGTTTACAGCTGGTCTCGCGTTGCCAGACCTTCCTCCACAGCGCTGCCGAGGAGAGTCTGGCTAGTCCACACAGCATGCCGGGACGGGAGAAAAACGTGCTCTGGTTTATTGGCATTTCTTTAAACCAATCACAATCGGCTTGGGCGGCGCCATGCGCCGGGCGCAATAACAGTGCCGGGCGCAATAACAGTGCCGCTGCGAAATAGCCTCGGGAAGGAACTTGTTTTGGTGGAAGGTGTGTACGTTCAAAAGTAGTTTTAGTCGTGCAACAGAAAACTCAGATTGGACAGATAGTCTAGCTAGCTGTCTGGATTTACCCTGCAGAGATCTGAGGAGCAGTTAACCGTAGTCCTCAGAAATCCACCGGAGTTTAAAATGCCAACACAAAGAAAGCGGAAGGTGACTGATATCTGGCCGAAAATGAAGGACATCCTGTGGAACCTCGGGCGGCACCTGAACAATTCCCTAAATGAATCGTCTACTTAACTAGTTTACAGCTGAAGGAGCATTCCACTGATTTTACACATGAAGTAAAGTTTACTTGCCATCGTTGGGCATTCTCTACCTATTAAAGCTGTGCATAATGTCGTTTTTGTCTTCTCTGGAGAAGCTTTTTTTTTTTTTTTAGAAGAAAAATAACCTTTCTGTAGATAATGCTGCGCTGTTCCTGCATGTCTGTTGCTTAAGGCTACGTTTACACAATGCTCTCGCAAAAAGTTTTTCCTTTTTTATGTTTCACAAAAAGGCCCAGGTGTAGACGGCCTTTATTTTGAATGGACTGCCAAGGGCCACCTCCACTGGGACGTTTACTGTAGTCGTGTGAGGGGTACTGTAGGTGGGGGTGAGATACTTAAAATCAGAGTTAGTGTCTGGCTCCGGCTCCACAGAGACCAGTTTTGCTAGTTTACACGGCGACGCTGGAGTTGCATTTACAAAAGATATCCCTCTCGGCCAGAACGTAAAAAAAACACTTTTGCGTATCATGTTGAAAACATTGCAGTGTAAACAGCCTTAGTTTACTATAGCTACCTGAGAGTACCTGAGAGTGTGTCCTGTCTCAAGTCTGACTGCTCTGCTCTCACCACAGCAAATCGAGGACTTCACTGACGTCAACGAGGGGGAGAAGGAGATCATGAAGCTGTGGAACCTCCACGTCATGAAGCACGGGTGCGTATGAAGCAATCCACAGTCCGGTATCGGATCCACTCATCAGACCCTTGTTTTGGTTTACCTTCCGACATTTGCACGTAGCTGCAACCTAAAAACGAGACAAGGAGCCGAATGTGTGCTAAGTAAACGTGTCTGACGCAGGGAGTTAACAGCTGTGGTCTGCTTTACTTTACCAGCTTCTGACTCCAAATATAGAAGGTCTGGATTCGCAAGGACTTGATCTTTGTCTGAACACAGACACCAGCTGCAGGAAGCACATTTTAGCAGTTTGGGAATTAGCGTTAATTAGCTACAGCTGATCAGATGTGTCTGCCTCAGGCCTCGCTCGATCGTTGGCTTATTTAAACCTGGTCTTGGCCTAATTCCTTTTAAATAATATCCAATATATCAGCGGAGTTATTGTTGCAGAGATCTGACTAATACGCTGACCTGACACATGCTGTGTTGTTAACCTAAGTGTAAACATATTAAATGATGCATTTGAAAGACCGAATGTCCTCACATCCATCACATTAAAGGTGCAGTAAGTGATTCTGCACAAAGATTGCTGATATTTGGACTCAACTGCCAAACAAATACAGCTTCCCTCAGCGCACACAGAAGGTAGAGAGCTTAGGCGACGGAATTTGACAAAAAGTGTATTGGTTTAACATCACTTACTATGCCTTTTTTTTTTTTTTTTTTAAACTCTTCTGTCCTCCTTCCAGCTTCATAGCGGACAACCAGATGAACGAGTCCTGCCTGCTGTTTGCCGACCACCACGGCGTCCACATCGTCAAGAACAACCTCTGCCGCAACTTCCTGCTGCACCTGATCAGCATGCACGACTTCAACCTGGTGAGCACGCAGACCATCGACCAGGCCATGGCCCGCCTCCGCCTCCTGCAGAGCCAGGGCGCTCACAGGGACAAGGGGGAAGAGGAGGAGGAAGAAGAGGAGGACTGGGAGACGGCCGTGGAGTCCCAGCCAGAGCCGGAGCTGGACCCAGATCCCGATCTCGACCCGTCCGAGTACACGCCGTGCAACGACGAGATCGCCAGCGGCTGCGCGGAGAAGGGAAACCAGCAGGAGGAGGAGAGTGGTGGGGCCGCGACAGAAAAGCCGAGCACCGGGCAGTCACTCTCTCCGGCTCTGGATCGGTTTTAAACTGAATTTAAACACACATTACAGCAAAGATCCCCCCCATCCCCCCACCCCCACACCCCCAAACAGGACAATAAATCTAGAAAAAAAAGGCGAAAGACAAACAGGTGTTCAAACACACACAGGTTACTGCAGGGATTACGTTTTAAAGGGCAGGTTACATTCCACACAAGATGGACTTTTTTTTTTACATCTACGAGATGCTTCAGGGGAGTTTATCATTTCATTACTTGGGGAAAGTGAGGAGTCAAGAAAGTTGAAGCTCAGAATCATGGTTATTTTTCTTGGTATTCCAAGCCGTGTGTCCCCACAGATGCCGTAGACGTGACAGCTGCCTGCCCTGACATCCTTTCCTTTTCATTCCCAACCCACTTAAGTGTATTAACGACAAAACTGTGGAGCAAGCGCAGAACAAATTCTGCCTTCAATGTGGATTTGTTTTTGACGGTTTTCGATTCACTTTTGGGCTCACTCCGTCGTCTAGTAAACACACTTCAAATGGGATCTTTTCCTTTCGCCCTCCTCGGTGTGAAGCACCAATCAGTGACGTTTCTGCCACAATCGGCTCCACCAAAGGTTTTTTTTTTTCCTTTTTTCTACCGAATGCGTTCATATGCACATTAGTGTCACGGTTAGGGGTCAAAGATGTCCGATCAGGCCTCTGATCAAGTCTCTAGGTGTCTAGTCAGGTCTCTGGGTGTCTGATAAAGTGTCTGGGACTCGTGTCAGTTCTCCGGCTGTCTAATCTGGTTTCTTATTAGGTCTTCAGGTCTCTAATAAGGTCTCGGGCGGGGGTCTCTGACCAAATGTCCAGATGTCTCATCTAGTCTCCATCTCCACGTCTCTCGACAGTCCCTGTCATCTCTGGCCTTCTCCATCTGATCACCGTATATTCCCCATATTCTCCATCAGTATATATTGATATTTATTATATATATTTTTTTCTTGTTTTTAAGTTCACGAGTGGAATACAGACCCGCTCCGACAGCCGGGATCAGAGTCCTGGATCAGATGCATACTCACAGTGTGTAGTGTGCAGTTTCTACTACTGGTGCTAGATCTTTGTATTCCTCAGAAACTCTCGGTGGTCATTCGGAAGCGTCTCGGGTGCTTTCTTACAGCGACCTCCACTGCCAGCACTCACAAACAGCAAGATGCATTCTTGCTATATATATATATATATATATATATATTCTCTCAAACTGACTTGTAGTTCTCCTCCAGTGCTCCTCATCATGCAGCTCGGCCCCTCTGAGCCCAGGACAACAAACGGACAGTAAACTGTGTCCCACTTCATGCTCCGCCTCCTTTTGAAATCCACAATTGAAGGCCAAATTCTTTTGCCGGGCGGGCGATGGGTGTGTCTGTTTGTGTAGATCGTCTAATTTGGGAAGAAGATGCAGGTTAAGTCCTCCCCAATTTTGGATTAGTCAATCGACCGAGAATTAATGGTCTCAACAGTTGCTGATGAGACCTTTTGAACAGTTAATCCAGACGCTGGTTCCAGTTTCTCGAATGGGAAGTTGCTGCTTTTGGGTTTTTGGACTGTTGCTCACACACTAGGGCTCTGGGAACTGCTGGTCTGCGTTTCCCCTCGAGTTACCATCTCTAAATTATTAATTGACAAAATAGTGATTAACAAACAGGCCACCTTCAGAGGAGGCAGAGCCTGGAACAGCACACAGGTGAAGCCATCAACCTGAGCTGAAGTTTGAACAAGTTGGCCGTTATTTTTTGTGTCATTTCTCAGCTGCTTTGTGGTTTATTTTTCCTCCTGCCGTAATGTACAAGACTCTGTGAAAATGTAATAAATTAGCTTTGGAATATGTTGGTTTGGAAACCTGAACGCCACCCGGGAGGTTTTTGTCATTTATTTTTAGTTGACACACCAAAGGGGATGAATATCCTGCAGATATCGCCACTCTTGTTTCTTGTCTCCTGTGAACGTTTCCTAGCTTTTTGAAAAAAGGAAAGAAAAAAAGAATAAAAGATTTCTACAAAGCCTCTGACCGATTTCACTGCCTTGACATGATCTCAAAGTTACAGTGAGACAGAAAGCACAATGTCCAGATGCTGCCTTCAGTTTCCTGCTCCATATTGCACACATTGTTTGCAGCATGAGCCTGCAGCCGACAGGACTGGCATTGATACACCGACGCAGGAACTGATGCAGAAATATTTAGGTTTCATGGCGAATAGTTGGATTTATTTGTACCTTCTCATATTGTGACCCTGATCTTTTAAAAGCTTATAGAAGTCTAATGTTTCAGCAGAAATCTGGTTTGCAGTGGGTGTTCAGAGCCATCTGGTTCACATGTGATAGTTCTGAGTGACAGAGCACTTTCTGTTTTGGATAAAGCCCACTGTAGAGGTTTTTTTCTTTCTTTTTTGTTCATTCACATGAGACCAGCAGCATTTTGCACAAGATGAGAGGAGCCATGTCAAGAAAACAAGACTTTTCTTCAACAACTATGTAAAAACCAGCTTGACATTGTGAACTTTTAAGTTGAGTCAGAATGGTTTTCTAATAAAAGAACAATTTTGTACAATTATAGACCACGTGGTCCATTTCTTTCCCTGATATGAAGACAACACAACAGGTGATGAAATATCACAGCAAGTTTTGATGAGTAGTACGCGCTGAAATGATGAGACCAGCAACGGCTGCACAGAGAAACTGAAGGATGAGGTGTTCCTTATGTGTTGTGAAAGTTCTACTTCTTAACCCTTGTCTTCCCTTCAACCTTGAAAAAACTTTTTTTTCGGACATTTTTGACACTAGTTTTAGTTTAGTACATTAGTTTTTGCTTTTTCCAATGTTTTAAATTTTTCTTCTACACATTTTCAGCGCTTATTTCTACGTCCCATATTTTCTGATATAAAACAAATTTAAAACTGGTCAATGTGACCCGAGGTCAACACAAGGGTTAAGCTGAATAAAAATTTGGATCCGGTTAAAAAAAGCATCGTCACAAAGCTGAAAACGGGGCTCTTTTTAAAACATTCTAGATATGTGGTTCTCACAGGACAGCAATACTCCAAAAATGATTTTATAGATTATGATGCATTGCTATAGATTATAAACTAGCCAACAGTATATAAAGGAGTTAGAATTACCTTAAACATCTACAGCAGTAGAATGCAACATACATTAATGCAGCAGTGATATTAATCCAGAAACATCAGATATAATAGTCAAACACTGACCAGGAACATTTTACTGCACAATGAGTACTTTTACTGCACACTGAGTACTATAAGAACATTAAGCTGATTACATACTTTTATCTCAGGTTTTGAATGCAGGACTTTTACTTGTAGTGGAGTATTTTTGGAGTACTTTTACTTAAGTAAAAGTAATGTATTCAGATCCTTTACTTAAGTAAAGGATCTGAATACATCTTCCATCACTGCAGTTCACAGATAATTCAAATAAACCAAAACGGGCTGCTAACTTTGTAAACGATCAGAAAACCGTCATCGGTCTTCAAATTAAAAAGTGAATACTTTAACCGAGATCTGCATGTGGAAAACAAATGATAGTCACAAACGGTTTACATGATTTGACCTTTATTGAACAAAATACCCAAGATGACAGCAGTGGGAACAAATGCAATGCAGAGGTTTGTGCAGCAGATGTCATTGTTTTCCCTGCCAAACGCTCAGCTAACAGTTTCCTCTCCTTCAGGCAGGAAGAAGATACCGTTTTATGTCCACTGCATTGTTCACTGGTGTGAGGGAATCTGTACCATCAACTGGACACAACAAAAAACCAAAAACCAAAAACACTGACCTCGGATCAGCCCAAAAACAGCAAACATCTCTGCAGCGTCTGTCTGTTGTTCGAGAGCTGAAGAAGAGGTGCTGGTGGGTTCAAAGTCAACAACAGTCCACTGTGTGTGCAGGACAAACATCCACTTATAATTATACCCATTTAAAAAATAAAAAACAACACGGAAAGACAGAAGCGGAGCAACGTCAAGAATCCAAGAACCTTTCTTTAGCGTTGCGTTCTTGATGTCGCCGCTTTTATCCACGCTTTGTAAAAACTGAACCAGAAACGCTGTTGATGTCGTAAAGACATTAAGACTAGCAGAGGTGGATTCACAAAAGAAAGATGGAAACAGATTTTTCAAATAACTGGTAACGTTGCAGCATATTTTTTTTATTTTTTTTAAATAAGGCCTTAACTCCACCAGACGGACCAACAAAAAAATACAATAAAAGAATAAAACTGACAGCAGACAAATACATTCAAGAAGTAACATAAATATGGTGGACAGCCATGGTGGAACATCCTGATGTACCAGAGTTCAAAACACATTTTAAGTCTAGAGAGAATGTGATGCCAAAACAAAATAATGTTAACTTTGTCATTAAAAGGAATAGTTTGACATTTTGGGCAATACACTTCTTTGATTTCTTGCTGAGAGTGAGACGCCACTCTCATGTCTATGTCTGTGTTTATATATATATATATATATATATATATATATATATATATATATATATATATATATATATATATATATATATATATATATAATATATATATATATATATATATATAATATATATATATATATATATAATATATATATATATATATATATATTTTTTTTTCCCGCATAGCCAGTCTATATTTATGTTTAACATGGTATTTCATTTTATCAATGGGAAACATACATGTGTACAGACAAGGCTAGCAGCAGCAGCGCCCCGTCAGACACGTTTCTGGTGTGCAAAGACGTAGAAAACGCCACGCAGCTGACACAGAACAGAAACGCCACGCTCACGCCACGCACCCAGTGTGCAGCCAGCATAAGCTCCGTAAGGAGAAACGGTGCCTCTGCAAAATAGCCTCAGGAAGGAACTTGTTTTGGTGGAACGTGTGTACGTTCAAAAGTTGTTTTAGTCGTGCAACAGAAACTCAGATTGGACAGATAGTCTAGCTAGCTGTCTGGATTTACCCTGCAGAGATCTGAGGAGCAGTTAACCATAGTCCTCAGAAATATACCAGAGTTTAGAATTACAACACAAAGGAAGGGAAAGGTGACGGATATCCAGCGGAATTTCTGGCAGCACCTAAACAATCCCAGAAATGAAACTTGGTGGATATAGACTTTTAGTTGTCAACCAACGCCTGGGTGCAGTGACATCCCAAAATGTCAAACTATTCCTTTAAAGCAAGATGCCTCTATCATGAGACTTCATTCTTGTGGGCAGAACAGGATCTCAAGCTGCAGTTCTCTGGATGGAAACAGATGGAGATTACATTTTTTGCCTCACCAACTAGAGCGGACACAGACAGCAACACTCCTTGGCAGATACTAAGAAATGATAAACTGAACTTCTCGTTTGGTTACAAACTGTTAAAATATTCCACCAGATGAGTTTAAACCCCAAAAGAAGATATTCCTGTCGGATCTGAAGCTCCACTTTTTGTTTTCAAGTCAAACATCTTTTCTTAACAATATTTTATATTAACACCATAACAGAAGAGAATAACTCAGGTCCTCACATTAATTAACTCTCTCAATTAAACTTCTTCACAGCAGCCAGCCACATACAGTCATGATGAGTCCGACTGTGTCAACTGAATGAAGCTGATTTAGTTCCTCACAGATTTATTAATAACCATCAAATCATACGTGCAGCTAGCACGCTCCCCAACTCTCATCCTCCCACTACAACGGAAGGTTCGGTAAATACTGCTAGGATTGTCAAAGCAACAAAAAAAAAAAGCTAAAATAATAAAGTAACAGCTCGATTATTTTAAAGGCGACAGTTCAAACTAAAAGTTTATTTCTTTCAGCCTGCAGCTAAAAACTGTAAAACTCAATAACAATGTCTCTTTCCAAAGGTAATAATTGAAACATATTTTAAACTTGTTGAGCAGTTTTAACTTCACGGAGGTAGTAAAAGCTTTAATTACCTCCGCCAACGAGGTCACGTTTTCAGTTCGTTTTGTCCGTTTGTCTGCAGGGTTACGGAAAAACTGAACTGCCGTGATTTTCATTCAACTTTGGAGTGTGGCAGAGTGCAGCACGGGACAAGGAAAGAACCTAGTACATTTTGGAGCCGATCTGAATCCCAGCGCGGACACGTGAATTATTTTCCCGTTGACATTGCGCGATCGGCCAAGGCCCTGGCGGAGGTCCCCGTCTCGCCATCTCGGATGAGAACAGAACACGCCATCGCGAGATGATCGTAACATTATATCTGGCTTACAATATTAAAAAATGAACGACTGCAAGAAAACACTTTGTCGTGTTGAGATAATGACATATTTACATCACAATCTAAAAGGACAAATCATTTCAATTAAATAAGGAGAATGAAATGACACATGCCTTTGGTGTGGGAGATCTGGGTTCAATTCCCACTGTGATACATCAACCAATGTGTCCCTGAGCAAGACACTTAACCCCTAGTTGCTCCAGAGATGTGTGACCTCTGACACATATACATATATATATATATATATATATATATATATATATATATATATATATATATATATATATATATATATATATATATATATATATATATATATATATATATATATATAGCAATTGTAAGTCGCTTTGGATAAAAAGCATCAGCTAAAAAGGCTGCTCTGGGTGGGTGTTGAGAGTTTCCATGTCATTACATTTAAACAGACATTGCTTTTCAGTCTTTTAAGAGTTGTTTTTTTTTTTTTGGGGCCAACAAGCAGCATAAAGTTTGTTCCAGCGAGCCAATGGTTTTAACTTTAGAATGTCTTTGTGCTATTTTAGGCCCCTCTGTTGCCCAAACTGCCTCAAAACATCTCTCTGGCTCCAGGCTTCCACTGAGCTACATGTGCTGTTATACAGTATGAGCTGTGGCTCTCCAAACCTCGGAGAACTCCAGACAGACCGACAGACAGACAGCACTCAGGCTGGTTTGTGGTTTTGATGAACTGTCCCTTTAAACTTCTGATAAACAAGTTTAGAAGGCAAAGAAAAATACGAGACGAGGTGTGACTTTCACAGTGACGGGTTATTTTTAAGCTACACAAAGACTAGCAGGTTTAGCAAATTGTAACATGTCTATCTTTGCTTTCCTGATGCTCCCAGAAACAAACTAAAGATAAAAATGTATCTTCTATTCTCTCATGACCTCCTAGGAACAGTGTGTGTGTGTGTGTGTGTGTGTGTGTGTGTGTGTGTGTGTGTGTGTGTGTGTGTGTGTGTGTGTGTGTGTGTGTGTGTCCTGACAGGCTGTGTTTTTCGTCTACAAACTGTTACTAAAAGAAGATGATGCAAAGATCAACAGCCTACTGAAACTCTTCCCCACAGCGAGGGAAGACGCCACATCAAAAAAAAAAAAAAAAAAAAAAAAAATAGCAAAGCTGTAAACAATGGCCAACCTTGTAAGAAGGCCAGATAATCAGACTAAAAGCCAAGAAGCTGTCACTAACACAAATATCATTTCTCCGACGTGGCTCCCTGAAGACTGAAGAAGAGCTGGATCATTGTTGGCTGATGGTCTGCTGGTTCACATGTACAGCGGATGGAAACACTGGCAGGGTTTGACAAAGAGTCTGGAATCATCAGGGTCCATCCCATTTCCTCAGTTGGTACGTGACTTACAGACCATTATGTGTAGCTGCTAGTAGCTGTTCCTAAGACCCCCCCCCCCCCCCGTAATAATAGGAAAGATAATCATTTGATTTAGACGTTATACACATTCATATTTAGACACAACAAATGATATATCCAGCTACAAAAAAAATAATCTAAAGTTAGAACCGAAGTACAAAAAGTCTCTCGCCGCATTGGTGTAAACTGGCGGGTTTTACAATTGCAACTAGTTGCTAGTTTGAACTCGTCTTGTTGCGAAGGTTACGCATACCCTGGGGGCTAAGCCCTTCCTGTGACGTCCCTGGTAGCTGCTAATTTGGAACTTAACGGCTGTTGAAGAAATTCTGGGATGAAATGACTGACTGTTTCCAGACTCTGCACCCTACAGGTATAGGACAACAGAAGAGAAACATTTAAACTGGAGATGACCGAGCCTGCGGGACGAGCTCCTGGACTCCAGCAGATTCAAAAGGATCCGTTAAAACACCAGCACTTTCCAGCCGGAGTGAACGAAAGAGCAGCCGAAGAAGAGGCAGTCCACCGCCTGGTCCACCAGCCAATCAAACACCACCTCCCGGTTCCCTGAGCCGATGGTCACCCTCAGCTTGAAGTTGCCCCCCTCGCTCAGGTTGTTGTTGCTGATGGGAAACAGGTTCACCACTTCCATGTCGAAGGTGACAGCGGAGCCCACGGTGATGGCCGGCAGCTGGTTGGTCATCTCTTTACCGTTGACGAATACAGCACCTGAGAGGATAGACATCCATACTCTTCGTACTGTTGCATCACTTTATTTAATAGTTAGTTTTTTTTTTTAACCCTCCTGTTGTCCTCGGGTCAAATTTGACCTATTTTCAGAAAGCTTCTATATCAGAAATTTGGGTTTCTTTCAACTGAATTGTCCAAAAAAATAACGTAGATGGTTCCCTACAACGCTCTTCACAAGTAAAATAAATGATCAGTTTACTACTTTCATTGAATTGGGGTGTTTTATTCAATTTTATAGCATTTGTAGAAAACAATTGAAAAAAGATCGTTGATAACATTTTTGGAAAAAGCCTAAAAAACGTGGCGCAAAAAAGAAGAAAATGCGTTTAAAAAAAGCGCAAAAACAAACGGCAAAATTGACAAAAGTGTGGAAAAAAAGATGTTTTGATTTCAAATCTTGACCCAGAAAAAGTTGCTTGGTCGGCGGGAAGACAACACAAGGGTTAAACAGTGGCAGTGTGTGAACCAATCAGATCATAAATCAATGTAAAATCTGGATCTGTAAAGTAAGGTTTTTAATGCAGTAGCATTAATTGTAGCTTACGTGTAGCTCATTGTTGTATCCTAAAAACAAGCATGCATGCATTTGCTTCCTCATAAAACGTTTGCAAAGCCGAACATTTTTGAACTTGCATTGTTTACATATTCCATGTTTACTACACGCCCCCAGGATGTGTAGTAAAGCCAATTTGACATAGCATTCATACAGTGGAACTGTGATGCCATGGAAGCCAAAAAAAGACTTTTTACCGTAAACTTACATGGCGAAAGACACGTCTGTTAAACCGTGGATCCATTTGTCATAATAGAATTATTAACAAGGTAATGTTAAGATTCACTGCTGGACTCTCTGGTGCCCTCATGTTTGAAAAAGAAACGCTGCAAAAGTGCCCTCTTTGATGCCCCTTTGTCAGATCAAATATGATAAATGCCCTCTATGGTGGTCTGCTTTAGGCTGCCCTTCCAGTGGATAAAACACAATGCAGAGCCAGAAAAAGTTTCCCTACATGCTAGAAAACATTTTACACACTGGCATTTTTTCCTGCCCCTTTAGGCAGCCTGTCTGCCACACACATATTCTCTTTTTTGATAAAACAGCCTATTATAAGTCTCTATTCTGCGACAATGTTTTGATTAGTCGACTTTGTTAAGTTGCACTATCTGTACTTAAAGTGTTCATATTATGCTCATTTTCAGGTTCATAATTGTATTTAGAGGTTATATCAGAATAGGTTTATGTGGTTTAATTTTCAAAAAACACCATATTTTTGTTGTACTGCACATTGCTGCAGCTCTTCTTTTCACCCTGTGTGTTGAGCTCTCTGTTTTAGCTACAGAGTGAGACATCTTATTTCTATTCCATCTTTGCTGGGAGTCGCACATGCGCAGTAGCTAGGTAAGGACTACAAGCCAGTCAGAAGCAGAGTATGAGGGCGTGCCACGCTAGCAGCTAGGCGAGCATTATAACGTGTGTTACAAAGTGATGCACGCTTGTCACGGAAGTAAAGGCTGGACTACAGTAGAGCTGTTTGGAGCAGTTTGTGAACAGTGTTTTCTGTTGGAGATGGTAAGTCTCTTTGGGGTGGACTTTGGGATTTTTCACTTTGTAAACCTATAGCGTGCACAAAAAAAGATATATAACACAATAAAGGAAAGGGAATACGCCAAAAAGCATAATATGAGCACTTTAAACTACAACGTAACAAAGTTACACGTTATGTGTGAAAATAGGTTGTAAGAATGAAGCAGTTTGTGTCGACTTTACAGTCAAACTTAATATCAAACTGGATGTACGTGAGCTTTGTTGAAATAGCCATCCATATAGAATATGGCCATCCTTATCCCTAAAACAAATTGAAATGACACTCTGTCCAAGTCAGCGTACCGTTGGTGGAAATGCAGACGGCCTGGTCTCTCTGAAGTGACTCTTCCCCCCTCCCGCTGTCCACACACACACCCAGACTGTCCCTCCGATCCATCTGACCTGCTGCAGACATCCTACACACATACACACACAGAGTTAGATTACTGTACATTTCCAAAACCATTTGCATAAAAAGAAAATCCAACATGACATGTATTTTTTCAGTTGGAAGGCATCCATAAATCTATTAGTTATCTGAGTGGGTCAGTGTGCATACTTGAAGGTGAGCGTCTGGCCACAGAAGTAGGTGGGTGCGTTGGAGTAGAGGACGGGGCAGCGTGACTGGGAGGAGTCACTGCGTAGCGCGATGTTTCTCCTGCTGCTCAGGATGTAGCCCTCAGTGCCTGGACACCACTCTGGATCATGAGAGAGCACACACACACACTGTCAACAAATGTAGTTTCCAGGCCTTCAGGAAGTGCGCTGGACGCTGGGCCATGATGCCATAGGGCCCAAAAAGACTTTTCCCCATAGACTTACATGAGGAAAGACACGCCTGTAAATCAGTGGAAATTTTTTTTTTCTAGCATCAGAACCCCACCGAAATGACTCGTTTCACTATCAGAAATTGAATTCCATTAGGTCCGATAACATTTGGAAGGTCGCACCTTGTATGGCAGCCTCAGCCAGTGTATGAATGTGTGTGAATGTTGAATGGTTAAATGGTTACTGTACTATGTAAAAACGCTTTGAGTACTCATTAAGACTAGAAAAGCGCTATATGAATACAGTCTACTGACATTTACATACCCCCACCAAACTACATGGAAAAAAATAATAAAACTTGTTATATTCAAGGTACAGTGGCAGGGATGAGTCGATTCAGGGTGTAACTGGGATAAAAGAAAATATGACAATGAGTATTGTGATGCGTTGACGTGTATCAACTTGCTATGATGTACAAATATGCCTCCAAAGTGTGTCAAACCATACTGTACTTCTACATTTGTCAGTGTTTTATTCTTGTATGATTAAAACATTTGTAGAAAGTATAACATTGTAGAAAGAGCGGCAACATCCATCTAGGAAAATACATGTGCAGCATGTCTAGAAATTCATGTTGCAGTTTGTCAATGCTGTGAGCACACTAAACCAAATTTCTTTCCCCTCATTGTATTACAGTAAACAAAGGAAGACATCTCAAAACCTGGAATAAAACCAAAAATATCTGCATGGCTGCATACCACGAGAAGTAAATGTTTTTGAAAGTTATGTGTCGACTTCAGCTAGTCTCGCTTCGCCAGACCTTCCTCCGCAGACTAGTCAACACAGCATTCCGGGATGGGAGAAAAACATGCTTTTTAAACCAATCATAATCATCTTGGGCGGCGCTAAGCTCCGCACAGAGCTACCGTGCCGCTGGAAAATAGCCTCGGGAAGGAACTTGTTTTGGTGGAACGTGTACGTTCAAAAGTTGTTTTAGTCATGCAACAGAAAACTCAGATTGGAGAGATAGTCTAGCTAGCTGTCTGGATTTACCCTGCAGAGATCTGAGGAGCAGAGAAAGCGGAAGGAAACGGACATCGGCTAACAAGACATGCATCCGGCAGAATTTCGGACGGCACCGGCTCAATCCCGGAAGTGGAACATCGTGGATATAGACTAACCATCAGCTAACAAACTGGGCTTTCATCATGAGTGTTACTTCAATCCTGCTACAGGTGTAGACCCCTCAGCACCTCTATCGACAACATTAACATGTACCTACTGTTCATCTTCTAAACACGTTAGCATGCAGCTGTCCCTGGGTCAGATACGGTAACCGAGTCTTCACCTACCATGTGGTGCGAGTGTGGTGTAACCCGTCTGGGGGATGCTCCAGGGGCTCCACTCGGTGCGACCCTCCCCGCGGGCGCAGACCCTGAAAAGATAATCAGTGTGAGGGTCGAGGTGGAGAACCAGGAACTCGCAGTCCCGACCGATGTAGGCGTCCTCGTACTGGCTCCCCCCGCTGCCAGACCGCCGGTACTGCAGCCGATAATCCGCTGCTGCAAAGTCCTCATCCACCTGATGCACACAGATACTAATTATTGCATTTACATCACTAGGCATGGGAGTATGTTCTCTGTGTTTATTCCACACCCTCTTGCTGACCTTACACCAGCGGACCAGGGTGCCACCCGGTCTCTCCTGCAGCTCTTCGATCTGTACGGGCGGGTGGGAGGAGACGGAGCCAAGGCGGGTCACCCGTTCCCTCAGCAGACCCAGCAGGGAGTCGTCCAGCTGGGCGGAAACACACGGCACGTCCACCAACGCTGGTACCTCTGGGAGGCTGGAAAACACACAGAACACCGTAAATAAAACACCAGAAAGTACCAGAATCACTGTCCAGGATAGTTACAGGCGCTTTTTTATTTTGTATCTTGGAATATTATTGCCCACAGCAGGTGATTTGTTTTGCTCTATAGATGGAAACGCCTGCCGCCTGCCTCTGTCCTACCTGTCCAGTTGGATGTGCATGGCCTTCTTGGTGAAACTGCCCAGTTTGTCCTCCTTCTCCCCGAGACCACAACGCAGAGCTGCTTCCCCTGGAGAGACAGAGACTATATTTAAATATTTGACACATGTACAACTTTCTTATCTGACTGGAATTAAGGGTAACATTTTATCAGAAGTAAGGATGCAAACAGCAAGTTTTTTCATTGGTGATTAGAAATTGTTTAGCCACAAAAAAGTCAGAAAACTGGGAAGAATTGCCAAGGTGACAGCCATTAATGTCTTGTTTTGCTCGACCAGAACCCTAAAGGTTATATTTTATTATGACATAACCAGTGTTTTCCCTAGGTCTGTGGAAGACTTAGGTGCACGTGTTTGGCAGGGGGTTTAGGGGTCCTCCCTCAAGATATATATCATTTTGGACCTTATTATTACCCCAACTGTGTCTATAATGTTGGAAAAGCTGAAGCAGATAATAAATAAATAACTCCCAAAAGAACTTATTAACCAAACTTGCTAAAGAAATCTACTGGGGACCAACTACAACCACTAGATCTGGGAAAAGTCGTTTAGTTAGTTTTGATGTTCACAATGATTTTACATTCATTCGGCTTAGGTGGTGCCCAAAACAGCTTGGGTGCTGCGCCTAAGCCTTATAATGGTAGGGAAAACCCTGATAACAACAGCAAAACCAGTACCAAACAACCACTCCTTTGCAGATGGCATCTGTCCAACAGCAGAGAGAGTCAATGTTGTATTTAAGGGTCCCACCTTCTCTGAGCAGCTCGTCGGCCTGGCCCACCCCGTGCTCAATGAGGCTCTGGCAGTCATCTAGAGGTTTGACGCTGTCCGCCTCGATGGCGTCCACCTCGGCCAGCAGGGTGGCCAATCGCTCCGTCAGCAACTGACTCGCTGCCGCTTGCAGCTCCGTGAAGTGGCGCCGGAGGGCCTCGCGGGCCTGACCCGAGCTGCCCCGGACCTAAAGAAACAAAGAAAAGATAGATGAAAGTAACCGCACTTACTGTCCCTCTGAAAAGAGTTGTTGGCTGTTATAAAACATCACCACTCACACCACCACACCATTTACATATATGTAATTTCAAAACCTCACAGCCAGGATTTGGGCTGGTACAACCACAGACACGTCATTGCTTCAATACTAAAATACTTTTCATTTTGTATTGTATTTTTTTTTTTTTTTTTTTTTTAAAAAGGTGTTGACATGTTTTAGTTTTTTAAGAGTTTCAAATTATTTGTCATATGCAACATGAGAACAGAGAAGCAGTTGTTGGCTATGAAGATCTTAGATCTAAGGATCCCTCAAACCATTTTATACATATTTAATGAGCATTGTTGGACAACTTCAGGACAGATTACAATTACATTTTTGGTACAGACGTGCAGAAATCACAATGTTTATTTCATTACTATTGAAAAATCCCACAAAAAGACCGAAACCAACATGTGTAAGTCTGCCTCCGCTCCAAGCCTATTGGTTCCTACTGAAGATGTAAATCTATCTATCTATCTATCTATCTATCTATCTATCTATCTATCTATCTATCTATCTATATATATATATATATATATATATATATATATATATATATATATATATATATATATATATATTCATTTCTGTGTGTAAGTCTCAGTAATTTCCAAAAAAACAGCTGGTCACTGTAGTTTTTATCAAACAAACAGGAGGAAATAGTGCATTTGTTGGGGACTATTTTCAGCAGCGGATTAATCCACATTTGGTGCTCTTGTGAGTATTTGTGGCAGCAGGACGGTGTGTGTGGGATTGAATCAAAATAAACTACAGTGTGTGTGTTCATGGTAATGAAGGAACATGTCACCCAGGGCAACAGTGAGGCTCATTGATGTGTTCTATGAACAATGGAGCACTATGGCACAGAGAAAGCAGGCTCCACTACTAATATCACAAACATTGTAGCGCAGACTACCCTTACTGACGAGCAGCTTGTCAGGAAGCTTGCAGGATTGTCATCAGCGGTAGGTCGTGTTTCAGTTCCTCTTTGCAGAACACACTTTTATACACCAACACATAAGTACACACACACACGTCTCACTATCTTTGTGGGGACCCGTCATTGACATAATGCAATCCCTAGCCCCTTACCCTAACCTTAACCATCACAACTAAATGCCTAACCTTAACCCTTACCCTCACCCTAACCATAACCTAATTCTAACCCTAAAACCAAGTCTTAACCCTCAAACAGCCCTTTAACCTTGTGGGGTCCAGCATTTTGGCCCCACAAAGCTGGTCGGACCCCACAAGTATACTGGACTCCCGGTTTTTGGACCCCACGAATGAAGTTAAACAAGAACACACACACACACACACACACCTGGTACATGATAAGTTACACCCTCACTATGTGGCGTCAATTGTTGTGGGCAGGTGATGTAAAACTTAAATAAGGAGGCAGGAAACAGGAAACTGTGACAGAAAAATGTACACGTATCATTCAATCTCTGAGCACAGCATGCCAACAGCTTTAGTCTTTATCATACAACTATATTTTGTGAACCGGTTTTATGTCCCAATGTTTCCCTTCTTGCCTAAAGTTTGTCATTGTCGTGCTCGGCAGCCTGGCAAATTCTCTCTTTGAATACGAGATAGGAGATGCATAATCACAGGCTGCTTCCACCATTCATGCATGTGTGATAGGAACAGAATTTCCTATCACACATGCATGTACACACGCACATGCACACACACAATGAGTCTACACAGAGAGTGATAGAAAGATAGCAGGAAACGGAAGGCTGACTGACAACTGCTGCACTGATAAAGCATGGACATCACTTCCTTACTACTATCAGCGCAGCACAGACGACCAACGATCAATATTTTGTTAAAATAATAAGTCAAACTAAAAATATAACCAGACATCATCAAACATGGGAGGAGACGATCTGACATCAGGCGAATGTTTGGATGACTCCTCTTACAGGGAAAAGATGCTGCAGTGATAGTATTGTCTGAGTTTTCAAACACACACAGTCTGGTATCTCCAGTCTTATTCTCATTGTGTGTTTGTGTGTAATGTTTCCTGGATTCCTTTAATCTGGTGGTGAGCCATCCCTGCTGTGGGAAAGAAGGGGGTTATGGGAAAGAAAGCCCAAAGATAGTGTATGATGGAGCAGCTGGGATTGGGTGGAGGGAGTCTCTGACACACAAACACAGAAGTCATTTAAAGCTGGGGTAGGCAGTTTTCTGGAAAAGGCCAAACAAACGGCAGAATGTGAAAATCCCAGCCCTCCTCCTGCAGCTGTCCCCTCTCTGTCCTCAGCCCCTCTCTTCATACAGTATATTTCAATTATCCACATCGTAATTGTGATCCTGCTGCCATTATATAGCGGCAATTCTATGAGAATGATTGTCCTGTTTTCTTTGTGAAGTCAGGGTTAGGATGCTTTGGGCACCACCGAAGCCAAATGAATGTAAAATCAAAACTAAATGACTTTTCTTAGATCTAATGATTGTAGTTTGTCCCCAGTGGACCAGCTCTAGGTTTCCCAACGTTTTAGACACACATATGGTAAATTGCATATGTTTTTATTAAAAACGTAACTTAAAAGGGAGGACCCCTACCCCCCCCCCCCCTCGCCAAATACAGTGCACCTAACCCTTCCACAAATGTAGGGAAAACACTGCAAACTGTAATTCGAAGCTCTAGCTAGCTACTGTACATAAACATGAACTTGAACTAGCCGCCACTGTGAGCATTTGGCTAAAGTTAACAGAAGGCTAAACTATTAGCAACATTTTCTCTCCATCTCTGAAAACGCTTCGCAGATATTGACACGTTTTATTGCGTTTATTTTAAAATAAACGCTGTATTTTATATTACTCAAAACAAATTGAAAAGGATACCCTGCCGCAGTGAAGAGAATGTATTAACGCTTTCAAAACAAAACCCAATACATTTTTTTACTTTCCAATTTCACACATGTATACAATTGTTGATCAATTAAAACGTCAGAGTTGTATGTTTTTGGACAAGAAGCTGGCCTCGTCCCTCTCCACTAAGACGTGCATAGCAACAGGAAATAGCAGCATTGTTTACAACGAGCAGCCGGAGGGGTAAATCTAGACAGCAGGAGGAAGGAAGAGATATCAGAGAGAGAGAGAGAGAGAGAGAGAGAGAGAGAGAGAGAGAGAGAGAGAGAGAGAGAGAGAGAGAGAGAGAGAGAGAGAGAGAGAGAGAGAGAGAGAGAGAGAGACTCTCTTGGGACTCTGTTGGGTCAGAGGCTAACCCACTTCATATTACCCTGGACTGATTGAGTGCGTGCGTGCGTGCATGTAAAACCATTAAAATCCATTATCAGTGGTGGAATGTAACTAAGTACAAATTCAAGGTACTTGTAAAGTATTTCCATTTTCTGCTCCTTTATTCTACTCCACTACATCTCAGAGGTAAAAATGGCAGTGTTAACTCTGCTACATTTATCTGACAGCTTCAGTTACTTTTCAGATTTTTCATCCGCTTCCTGTCCAGTAAAAACCTGGAATGTGCAGATGTGTCGATTTTGAATGTATTGTGATAAACTGAAGGATGCTGTGTGCCTTTTATTTAGATCAAATGCTCCAACTTGATCTAAATAAACGTATTTTCAAAGTCTCCTTGATTCACTGTAAAATGCATCATCACAAAAGAATTGAACCGGACTCTAAAAAGGAGTTATAAGCCGAAAGTGCTTCATAAAACAGCCAAATGGTGGCGCTATCCGGCCTGTTTAGTGCAAGTCTGATCTGTGTTATGTGTAGAGGTGAGGCACAGTGTGGTACCTGTTTGCGGGCCTGGTTGAGGCCATGCAGGCGCTGCTGGAGTTCACTGCGGTAGTTCTGGGCCGCCTCGATGCTTTCTTTCGCCTCCTGCAGCATCACGTCCACCTCCACAGACATCCTCCCGCCTCCACACACACACACACACACACACACACACACACACACACACACACACACACACACACACACACACACACACACACACACACACACACACACACACACACACACACACACACACACACACACACACACACACACACACACACACACACACACACACACACACACACACACACACACACACACACACACACACACACACACACACACACACACACACACACACACACACACACACACACACACACACACACACACACACACACACACACACACACACACACACACACACGAAAATTTACAAGGTGCAGTATAACCTGAAACTAGACACAAAAAAAATCCCACCTACTGTGTTTCAGTGAGTGTAAAATGTTGTCAGCTAACGCCCTGAGGAATCATTATTTATCTTAGGTTTACTGGTAAAGTTACTGTTGATTATTTCGATCTTTCTAAAACACAAACATCAAGGTGTCTCATCAGGCAAATTGTCTCTGCTGCTGTCTCGTTTTTAAGAATTGCAATGTTTCCTCTTTGTTTATAAAAGATGGAAAAGTCTGCACACTGATAATGTTCCCATGAACATATTTTATCACCACCAAGTGACATTACGAGCATCAAGCTCTCCTTCAGACGCTTGAAACATCACTTGGTGGTAACTAAATACATGTTCATGGGAGCATTATCTAGTGAGCGTACACTATCTTTCTGTATTGAGCATGTTCTTCTGTCCAGCAGCTAGTATTCATCTTCTGGATGTGCATGCTTTTGTAAACCCTTTTTATTTTTCCTCTTGGTTTATAATCACGCTTGATGTGAACAGTTTTCACTGGAGCTACTGTCGCTGTTCAATTTTCCAGGGTTTTAATGTGATATTTCTGTTTTTTCCTTTTTAATACATTTGCAAACAAAATCCAGTTTTTGCTTTGTCATTATGGTGTATTAAGTGTACATTGATGAGGGGAAAAAAATGCATTTTAAACAATTTTAGCATAAAGCTGCAACATAGGAAAATGTGAATAAGTGAAGGGGTCTGAATGCACCGCATATGGAGTCAAATAACCTGCATCCTCGACCACAAAAACTACAGGTACAACGCTGCATGCAGAGCATTTTGACTGGTAGAGAACGTGTGGCAACAAGAAAACCACTTCCTACCGCTACCAGCCAGCAGCCAACCAGTTAACAGCACTACTTTATGAGTGAGATCAGTACGCGACAGCGTGGGATCAGACTGATACTGACCTTTATAGCCTACAATTTGAATAAGGACCGCTCAGTCTGATACAACATGAACCTTCCTTGCAAAAATAAAACACAAAATAGGTGTACTTAGTAAGCAATCCTGAGCCCAGACCACACTGAGTGAGGCCCAGCAGGTAACATAAAGTCAGTTCATTTAGCTCCTTCCTGTGACCTTAGCATCCATTATCAAAGATGACTAAAATAATGCTGCTGCGCTGCTACATTTGTTTATTTTGGCTGCATGTTAAATGTTAAGGCCATTCGGTGTATATGTGAAAACTGGTAGCACAGAACACAAAGTAACGTCAACATGTAGAGTTGGTCTGGTTTTAAAACAACAGCTCTAACGTCAGTGTTAATGTCACCGCAGTCACAAACGCGTACAACTGCTTCTGAAAGTTTGCAACTCAACATCTACGGCAACATGTCTCACAGAAACACTTTTTCCGCATACAGTGTATGCAACAAAATACATTAAAGTAGTAGAGTATTTCCCCCTGGTATTCACCGATAAAACTCTCAAATGTCTTCTGAATATTAATTGTAAAGCATCAGTGTGGGTTCAACATAGAGATGGTCTGATACCATTTTTGCTTCCCGATACCGATTCAGATACCCTGAACTTGCGTATCGGCCAATACCGAGTACCGATCCGATCAAACCGAGATACCAGTGCGTCATATATTTTATTATGTTTTAACAACTGTGTACTACTATCCTTGTATGGATGTGACATGATTTCTATCTTTGTTGTCGGTCTGGCTCAGGTTAAACTCTTTGTGAAACATGAACAAACACAAACAATGAACGCCACAGAACTTTCTTTTATTATCCAGTTTGACACTCAGTTATAACGGAAAAAGAACATAAACTACTTTAACGTAGATTTTCTTTAGGGCTTTATTACGTGGTATCGGATCGGTGCATAAACTCCAGTACTTCCAGATACCAGCGTTTAAGGCAGTATCGGAGAACATCTCTAGTTCAAGACAAATAAATACTTAAAGACAATGAAATAAAAGCACTGCAACATCACTTTGTAACAGCATCCTTTCACTTCCAAAATAAGATGTTCAATGCAAACTTTCATTAATTCATAGCATAAAATATAAAAATATATTGCCAATACACGTATTTGGAGTTTATAGCACCATCAGACTAGGGCTGCACAATCAATCGCAATTTTATCAAAATCGCGCGGGAGGGTATTTGTTAATGGCAAAATATGTGATCCAAAAAAATTTATCATTCCCTCCAATGTCGTGAATCATATCGCAACATCAGTCAAAATAATCGCAATTTGACTTTTTCCTCATATCGTGCAGCCCTACATCAGACCCAGAAACTGACTTGAACATTGATATTAAAAAATGGAGGGCAAAAACATTATGGAAATCTCAGTTCACTCTGCAGACAGAATGAAAGTGAAGATGAGATGAATTTCCTTTTACACTACCCTAAATGTCTTCCTGTCAAAGCAGTCTATTTTTGGTGAAAGAATCAAGGGGACTTAAAACCAACTCATCTATTGACTGCATGTTTAATGAATTGATTATTGGTAACTTAATCCCACAGCCTAAGGAGAAATCAAATTGCATTTTCTGTCAGAATAACAGGCCAAAACCCCCAAAAGGTATTTACTATGATATAACACTGAGAAAATGGAATGGTCACATTTGAGCAAGCAAATGTTTGCTGCATTTCTGCAAATTCATTTTCTGCTGATCGCCTAATCAATTAATCAACTAATGGTGTCATTGCTGACACTGATCCACTACAGTGTATCAGGGCAGTGCATTATTAACCGTTTCCACAGAAAAATAGAAGCATTTTGATCTTTAAAAGTTGATTTCAGTGGGCAGCATTGTGCATTTGTCATGCTTTTTATTTTATTTGTTTAATATCCTCAATTTTTTTGTTTTCCATATACACACGCACACAATACTGTATGTGAGAGGCACTTTTTGGGTGAAGACCTTCCCTTTAATACACCTCTCCTGACTGTGGACTAATATGGAGTAACCTGCATCCAGTTACACCAGTGAAACTCATTCATGCACCACACCATATTAGAAAAGAATGCTTACTCCAATCTTCAGGTGTTAAAGTATTCAAATGATCAAGGTTTACAAAAGTAACTTTCTTTTTTTCTTCATTCTCCTCAGAGCTGAAAGTAATGACACAACCTGGCCCCTGGCTGCGGTCGGCCACGCTTCCTTTACAGCGTCTAAAGAGGAAGTCCCTGACAGGCTTCATGCTTCTGCCACATACAGTATGTACACAGTATCCTCCTGTGGCCCAGGAGGGCATCCTACATTACACTACTGACTAGTGACTGTAGCATCTCAACATTCAATCCATAATGAGCTCAGCTAAGCGCTGCATACCACAGGACCATGAAAACGTGAAACATCTGTAGGATGAATACGGTTATTCACTGTAAATATGAGAACTATGCACCAGAAAATCCTGCATGTACAAGAACATGTTTCATTCTTGTCACACTTATAAGATAAGAGACATAACCTGTGATTCAATACCCACCATAACAACAGTGTGTTCACTCTGCTGCTAAAGAGCAGCTTCTTCCCTCAACTCCACCTCATCCTCCACACTCCACCGTGAAGTGTTTTTTTTTCTTTTCTTTTTCTTATGTAGCATAAAGGGACTTCAACTGCATTTCATTGTGCAACTCTGTGCTGTACAATGACAATAAATTAACCTTGAACCTTAATATTGTAATAGGAATATTTTGTCATTTTAGGGAATTGTTTGCTTGTTTGGGTTTAATCAAGAATATGATGTAGGGCTGTGTGTTGATTGATAATGTAATGTATACTTTAACACACACACACACACACACACACACACACACACACACACACACACACACACACACACACACACACACACACACACACACACACACACACACACACACACACACACACACACACACACACACACACACACACACACACACACACACACACACACACACACACACACACACACACACACACACACACACACACACACACACACGAGCAGTTGGGGGTTTTGGTGCCTTGCTCAATGTTCCTATCCTCATTAGTGTCTTGTGGTTGTATGTTAGCATCTTGTCCAAAACAATACAGCAAATATTGTAAACAAAAATAACTAAATTAGCATAAATTGTTCACGGAGCGGACACAAAGGCAGCTGGACAGATCCGCACCATTCTAGATTATTATCTTGATTCATTATTAGATTTGCCTTAATCGTTTTTATTACCTAAAAGCCCAAGTTGCTGTATTCAAATTGTTTGTTTTGTCCGACAAACAGTCCTAAACTGTACAAGTGTACCTAATGAAGTGGCCGGTGAGTGTATACTTATCATTGAATTTGTTGTTCAATGAAAGTCCATGAATGGGCCTAAATTAGGCTAGATGTCACAGAACATTTTGATCAGATCCCACAAAACCAGTAAACTGATCTACTTCTCTAGTATATGCATATACCCACATATATCTGTCTCCCCCTCTCTCCTTTCTGTTAACAAACCAGCAGCCATTACCAGACACCCTAAATATAGATTTTGTTTTTCTTCTTTATGCTCTAAAAAAAAAAATAAATAAATAAAAAATAAGGATGCCGGCCTCTCCCCATCTCTTTAATCCTGTAGTTTATAATCCCTCTTTTTCTCCAGAATCTACCGAAAACTCAAAGTGAACGAGCAAACGTCAAACTGGTTTGTCCTATAACACCAAAAATCTATTGTCTGTATATAATATGGGTGTGGCTGGATCTAAACCTAACCCAAACAAACCTGTATTCTTTACACTTGCATGCTTTGTATGTAAATGTACAGCCAGAGAGTATCAGCAGTATGCTTTTCAGAGTATTTAGGTCAACCTGCATGTAATGATGTCCTACTGTCCCGCTTTCACAGGTCTGTCAGACTGTTTACAGTGTTTGAAATATGCAGGGAAACAACCAAGCTCTGCCTAGAGAGGGAAAAAAAAGTCTTAAAGAAGATCCTTCTGAGGTGAGAAAAGCCAACACAAAAGGTTACAAACCTTGACTGATCAAACACACTTGAATAAAGGATTTTGTTGTGTTGCGTTTGCACGTGCTTGTTTATTCAGCTTCATCATTCTGTGTTTTTATATTCTTATTAATATCCTCAAAGTTGTTAATATCCTCATGTTGTTTTTAAAGTATTTAAGACGACGAAAACAGTATTACCATGCTACACACTTGACAAACCTAAAAGAAAAATACAATTTAACTTTATTTTGATGTAAAGCACTTGAATGCTTCATACCGTTATTGACCCAATCTGTCAATGAATGTCAAGGAGTTTAAAGAAGCTTCTTTGAATTCCTTTAAGCATGCTGCACATGCTATGACTAACATGAAAGCTATGAAAGGCACTCAAGTGCTAACCCACACTATTATTATTATTAGAGCAGACAACTGACAAGAAGAAACAGACATGTCTCAACTCGCTCACAACTTCCGTATTTAGTAGTTATTTCATCAAGTTTAACCTCCGCCCACCAGCATTGAGGCTGCTCTAGTCTTCTTTAGAAGTTCAACAACGTAAAATGCATAATTACATAATTCACGATGCATTTGGTGTAGGAATGTCACAAGGAGGCAGGTCGCTGTAATTAGCCCGGGTAATCTTAATTTATTTGGCTTGTGGAGAGAACTAATACCAAACTCCGTTGAGAAATCTCTCAGTTTTAAGTTGGCGCTGCTGTCAGCAAACCCAGAAACATTACAATAATATATATAAGAGTTTCCCTAAATGAATAATGTATTTGAGACAATTCGGCGTAGAAGCTGTTCACTAAGCAACTTCTTTATCCAAGAAATGTCAACTTCAGTAGACGGTCGTTACTGTGTATTTTGGTGGAAGAAGATGATGACAATAACAGACGAACTAGCTTAAAAGTTGTCAGTATTAGCTGTAAAGAAGAATTAAAGAGTGCTACTGATGATATAGGTGATTCCGATAAACTACGACTTATGAAATGCACTATTTTAATAGATGACATGTTAATGGTTAACTTCTCTCAGTAACGTTTAAAGACAAGAAGGAAAATTGGGGCTAGCTTGTGGCCAAAAGACAATGAACAACTCTCGCATCATGCTTGGGAAAGCAAACACAACAAGCTACGAAAGAAAACAACGACTAATCGGTAAAATTGAAAAGCGCACCTTCTTATAGGGAGAAGTGCTCAAACATACCTGTTTTACTGCTTTGTGGTAGCCATTTAGTCCCAAAATTTCTGAATCAGCTCCTTGCCGCCGCTACACCACCGCTAGATATGCCGAAGTTTTACTCAAGTCCAAAAATGACACTTCCGAGAATTTTGGGACAGCAGCCAATCACAGAAAAGGTAATTTTGATCGACAATACAATCAGCCAATCGGATTGAGATGTGCTTTGTTATCCCCTCCCTCATTAACCGATCAAAGGGAACTGATGTAATAAATTGAGGTCAACAAATCTGGACCGTGCTGTGGTAAATGTACACATTTAAAGTCATGTTGTTGTTGTTTTTGTTGTTGTTTTTGTTGTTGTTGTTGTTGTTGTTGTTGTTGTGTATATTTATTTACTTTATTATATTTATTTCATATTTTATTATTTTATCTTTTATATTCTTTTATTATATTTGTATTAGTAGTAATATGTCATAATCACTATTTTACTTATAGCCTTTGTATTTAAGTTGCTGTATCATGTTTATAATTAAATCAAGTACATTTGGGTGTATGTGTATATCCATTTTTTAAGTATATTTTCTCATGCACTAATAAAAATGTTTACATGTTGCAATTGCACTGTAAGCATCTTTAAATAAAACTACAATCTTTACAAAAATTTGACAGTACTGCAGTATTTTACATGCAGCGCCACGTACGTTTATGTGACTTCATGAGGTTGATGCCAAATACAGAACATTGCCTATTTATTTATATGTAATTTGTTATTTCAGTACCTTTTATTTGCACCGATATTTAGATCCCCAACTCCCCTAAAAGAGACCTGAAAGACACAAAAATAAGAGTTTTTGGGGTGAAAAACTATGAATCAGTCAACCTATTTAATCCTGCAACAATTGATATAAGAAGTCAAATCAGTGATGTAGGCTATATATCACATTATGTGCACCTTTGATCACATATTGAAATAGCTTAGAACAACACATCCACATCATAGCAAAAATAAAAAGTAAAGTGCAATGAATCTGAGGTTTGACAGGCCAGTAGTGAGTGAGTGATCTGACAGTCAGTGTAAATAGGGTTTCCTTTCTCAATGTATCAGGTAGTATAATAGGCTCAATGTGGAGTGACATCGCCCTCTATTGGCTATAAGGCATACAGCACGTGTGCAGGCTGTCTGCTTGAATAGTTGAATCAAGACAGGTAACAAGCTAGGCCAAACACATTCACAAATTCTTCTCATTGTTTATAAACGCACTATATGGCTCCCAGATTATTAAAAACCCATGTCTGGAGGGATCGGAGACATCTTTTTTTTCTCTTCCCAAATATGCTTTATATTTTTTTCATATTGAATTCAGTCTATAGCAGTTTTATTACAGTTAAACCTAATGGCCAGTGTAGCTGGAGCACGTTTGAGAGACCATATACAGAGCCGTTTTATTTATTTTTCAAAGGAAAGAGAACGCACCCAACATGGCTGGGGCCAAAAAGAAAGAACACAGCGATAAAGGCAGTATAAACACAGCCTCTCATTAAGTGAGGACAGCTTGTACTGTCCGCCCTGCCTCAGGTGGGAATATGTGACCTCCTGATGGGGGCTTCGGACTCTTACACTTTATTATGACACAGGATTATACCAGTAGAAACAGAAAACACCACAGTGGCGCCACAAAGAGAGAGAGAGAGAGTGAGAGAGAGAGAGAGAGAGAGAGAGAGAGAGAGAGAGAGAGAGAGAGGAGAGAGAGAGAGAGAGAGAGAGAGAGAGAGAGAGAGAGAGAGAGTGAGAGGGAGAGAGAGAGAGAGAGAGAGAGAGCTCATTGCGGGCTTGGGCATCGCGGATCTGACAGTGCGTGGACTGGCTCGGGACATAGCTCTGCACAGCAAACTATAGCCTACTGCTGTTGTCGATGTCAGTGACGCAGTTATTAGACGGGCCTCTATGACGGGACAATCCCTCAGATTATCGCTTGACCCGCAGGATTTGTTGAAGAGGCACCTGATTCACTGGGAGCGATACGCCGAGTGAGAGCAGACAGAATGATCTAGATTTATATTTATGTTCCATTGGAGCATTTTCCACTAGCTTCTTGTCTCTTATGTAAATAAGGATCGGATGCATTTTACGCATGCATAACTCCAGGACGCGATACTTTAGAGGAGCCCTCTCCAAGTGACCAAAGTGGATTCCATAGCAGCTTTTACGCAGGAGCCGATAGGAGCGTTTGAGAAACTTTTGGGGGGAGTCTGCATTTCTCATTAGTCATCTGAGATCCGATAATTTGTGGTATTCCTGCTGCCGGTGGAACTGTATAATCCCTCCCCGATTACCGCGCTCAGATGGATTTCGTCGTGCCTGCCAGCCGGTTGACATCAGGGCCTAGACACATTATTTTAACCGCTATAATTGCATCTTGATTGCTGAATTGAAGCCACAGGACAGTCCAGCATCACTTTGGGCCCCCAGCTTTGCCCACCGGTGCCAAAATGAGGAGATTTGTACTGAAAGAAGCGGCCAAACGATTCCCCTGGATGGCCAATGTCACTTTGTACGGGTGCCTATTCGCCGGCGGTGACCTGGTCCATCAGCTCATAGCTCAGAAGGAGCGCATGGACTGGAAACACACTCGCGACGTGGCCATTGTGGCAATCAGTTTCCATGGAAACTTCAATTACTTCTGGCTGCGAGCCCTGGAGAGGCGTTTCCCTGGAAAGTCCGCCGGGATGGTTTTTCGCAAACTCCTGCTGGACCAAAGCTTCGCGTCGCCTTTGGCCACCAGTGTCTTCTATACAGGTAAGCTGGCCTGGTTGAAAATCCACACCTAATGCAAAGACAGTTTAGAGTTCGGTTAATGCAAGGCAAAGTGCAAACACACTCTTGGTCTCTGTTTTTCAGATGAAAATCATCTGATGTCAAAAGCATCCAAATATATAAATCACTAATTCTTTTTTTCCATGTCGCCAAACCATCAGAGCAGGAACACAGACCCAAATATGTCTTATCAGGTCAAAGTTGATAAAATGCTCTGAATCTTTGTTCTCGTGTAACAACATGCAGCAAAACCTCGGAACTCAGGCGGATTAATGATTACATATCACACCCTACATTCATTTAAAACACGTTAACACACACTATAGTAAGGTTATAAGGCGACCTGTCTCTGTCAAACATCATTTGAGGTCAAGGTGAGGAGTCATTACGCACGTTTTTAGATTGTGCGTAATGGCGCACATCACCCCAAACTCGTGCGTAAATGTCTCCTCTGCTCTGCAGGGGTGAGCTTCTTGGAGGGTAAGGAGGACATCTTTGAAGACTGGAGAGAGAAGTTCTTTAACACCTGGAAGGTAAGGAAGGCCTCGGCAGCATCAAGCGAAGGAAAGTCACCTTCCCCTCCTCACAGTGACTGCTGCGAGCTCACAAGCAGATTAACCTAGATTGTGCCATTGCTGCTTTTGCGCAGTGGGCACTACGCCCGGGTGCAAACCGGGTAATTCATTCGCGACTACTGCCTGCTTGATTATTGCTGAAATCCTGCCAAATGTTAAACACAGTGTCATGCTGCTGGAATTGCGGTATAACGCTTCATGATCCTGGTAGATACCAATGTATAAACAACGTATTGATAGTGTCCTAAAACCTTCTCTTCCGTAGATGTGTAAAATGTCCCAGATCACTGATTAAAATACATCTTGTTTCAAGAATATTATATAATAGTATATATGTAATTTTTCCACAGTGGTGGAAATAAACAAAGTTATTTTGACAAGTTACTTACTAGATTAAGATTACTCAAACTATGATACATTTATAAAATATGATGCATTTTTGGAGTATTACCTTGGCCTCATCCAGCTACATGCTGCTTCAACATCAATGCATCTTTCCAATATAATAATTAACACTTTAAGGTCACATCATGCTGCATAGTAATACTAAAAAAATGAAAAATAAAAATAAAACTACATTTTGCTGATTTAAATGTTATACTTTTACTCAAGAAAGGATTTGAAAGCAGGACTTTACTTGTAATGAAGTAATGTTAACCCGTGGTATTACTACTTTTACTTAAGTATATGTTCTATATGTATATTCTTCCACCTCTGCAGATCAGTGATTACAATACATCTCGTTCCATTCATTTTCTATAATCAAAAGTAATTTTCTTCATACCATCTATCTGTTTTCAATTCTAAATAAAGGAAGCCCATCACTTCTTTTCTCTTGGAGGCTGAATATGAGCCCAAATGAATTATGAAGACAGGACATTGATTTTATTACTCAATCCAAGCACTCAATCATCCTAAAAATACCATCAAACTTAAAATACACTCTAAGCCCAAATCGTATGGCAGGTAATCAATGAACATTATCCCAAGCTCAAAGCATCTAATCTAAACTATTAGTATCTTCACTGCATGTATGAACTCAAACATGATTTCCTATAATAATCATTTCAAGGCAATAAGAACATTGATTTGCATGGACGGGGACTGTAAGTTCTCTGTCTTCAAAAAACTCATCATATGCTTTTTTAACTTTCAGACTGGACTCATGTACTGGCCATTCATGCAGGTAAAAAAGAAAGCAATTTACTGTATTTTACACATTCATACCTGATTTAAAAAATGAAAGACATTAGTTAGAGGAGCTTTTGTTCTGTCTGACCGATTAGTCTACTATAATGATAAAAAAAAAGTAAGAATCCAAAAGAAAGAGTACAGTTTTATTTGTATGTGTAATATCACATGCTGTTTTCTGCCCTCTTCCCAGTTTCTGAACTTTATCCTGATGCCGCTGCACATGCGAACGGCCTTCATGGGCTGCTGCGCCTTCCTCTGGGCCACCTTCCTGTGCTTCTCCCGGCAGAGCGGTGATGGCACTGCTGGCGTGGCTGTGGCCTTTGTCATGGACCCCCGTAAGACCCTGGAGGAGATACGCGAGGCCCGGCTGACCCGAAAAAAGGAAAAGGCCCAGAGGGAAAACTAAAGGGAGGAGGAGGAGGAGGAGGAGGAGGCTTCTGTCTTTCAGGCCTTTGAGCTTTGGTTGCAGGACAGATCGGTGTCCAGTTTTGCTTAGCTGAGGAGCTGAGGAGCAGGATAATGGTTAGAAAAAGAAAGCCATGTGTCTGTCACATACGCACACAACAGTTGACTGATATGGACTTTGAAGGCTGACGGAATATTACCAACAGGGTTTCCCTTCCATTATAAGACTTAGGTGCAGCACCCAAGCCGAAGAAATGTCAAATCAATGTGAGCATCAAAACTAACGAAATGAGATCTAATGATTGTAGTTGGTCCCCCAGTTTTGTTATTTATTTATTTATTTATTATCTGCTATATCTTTTCCAACGTTTTAGACACAGATAGGTAATAATAATGGTCTAAATGATGTGAAATTGCATAAAACGTAACATTTTCTTGAGGGAGGACCCCTAAACCCCCAACTAAATATGTGCACCTAAGTCTTCCACAGTGCACAGATAAAAATGACAAAGTCTTTGGCGATTATACCCCATCGTGACGTCATTATGTTTAGAGGGGTAGAGAACCTGTGAGTAGAATTAGAACCTGAACGTGTAAACGCCCCTAATTAGATCACAGGGACATTACATCAAATGGGTTCAGGAAGGTGCTCAATGCATTTTATAGCAACATAGATTTGCAAATGTATCATAAAGGGCAGGGTGTTATTAAAATGATTAAGATTTCTTCCCAAGGGGATCATGAATTTTCACAGCAAGTTTGGAGACATTTTGCTCCAGACCAAAGTACCAGATGGAATGATCACAGGATGTAAGGTCTGGCAGCCTGGCACATATTGTTTACAGTTGCAGTGATTATGCAAATGATGATCTTGCCTCCAATGCACAAATGTTTCAGTTGAAATGAGATTGGACCCATGGACTTCTGCGAGCCCACAGAGCAGTAGAGCTCCTGAGATCACATTTAATAAAGGCCCGATATGTCTGCTTCACAATAGTTGTGCCTTCTCACTCTGTGATACGCTTGCAGTGTTTGGCTGACTGGTGATAGTCATTACTAATACTCAATACAATGTGATATGTATATACTGTATATTTCTGTGTGTGTACAATTTTAAATGGAGTTTCAGCGTTTATTCTGGGATGCACTGATGCATAGGGCAGATCCAGGGCAACAGTGTGGCTCATTGATGTGTTTTTAACAACAATGGAGCTCTATGGCACAGAGGAAGAAGATATATCAGGCTCTGACACACTGATTAAACATGTTAACGGGTCTCTTTGTGGGATTTGTCGACTTACAGCACTTACAGTCAAAATGGCTCATTATGTGTTCTTTTTTAAAAGCTATGTATCAGTGCATCCCACTTGTGTTGTGTTGTCTCCTAGTTTGACCTGTGAAGCCAATCCTGTCCTCTTACTTGAAACATCACATAGGTTGCCATCAGCCCAGATACCTTATCATGTAACACGTCACTTACCCAACCCAGATACTTTACTCCCTTTCATTTATATCTTAATGATCTTTTAACAAAGAGTAAATATTTGTAACTTTTATCATTATTTATCCAAAAGACAGTAAAGAGAATTGAAGATTTCATTGCTGAATAAATAGTACATCTATTATTATACCAGAAGTGAAAAACTGTAATACTATACAGAGTTGGATAAAATTGACATGTCAAGTTTATACAAACTTTTAGAGGTTTGGACACAGCAGTTCTGTAAATAAGCTTTAAGTGAAAAACAACATAGACACTCTGTACCAAACAAAAATTAAACCTCGAAGAATGTTCAATATTGTTCAGAACTGTGTGGAATGAACCTCAACTATTTAGTTGCATTACTAATTGATATATTTTTTTCTTTTTTAGAAATAGGACACTTCCTTTATTTCAATTTGACATGGAATCTGAATAAACCAAGAGTCAGATTCTTTCTTTATAGATCTCTTCTGTTGAGTGGATGGGATGATGTCATAAAGAGACTTGATTGGGACATTGTGTCAGAGTAATGTGCCTGTAGCACTGTGAAGCAGCTCCTGGAGCAAATTAAGAAACAGGTGAACTCAGGAAATTGAAAGTGTGGTGACTTTTAATATTAATGCTGTGATGCTGTATGAAGAGGAATCCGCCGACACTGTTCTTGATTATAAAAAAAGGTTTATTACATCAAGTTTTCAGCATCCCTTTAACAAACTCCTGCAGAGAGTTTGGAGAACGACCAACCCAATTCTTCCAATAAGTCGTTCTGCCTTTTCTTTGTGTGCATATGGTATATATTCTGTGCATTGCATTGACATGATTGGGTCAGAACCGACCAATGATACCTTCTTATCTGGCTCATCTCCAAATAAGGACTCTTCTGTCCAAGAGGGCTCTTCTGCTCATGTTAACAGTTTCCAGATATTTCAGTAAAAGTAGGGTAAGGGTCAAAGGAATCCCTTACAAGGAAATCTTAAGTACAAATGTATATAAAGTTATGAACTGTTCAGATACCACAAAAGTACAGCAGGTTAAGAGTCTACAGCCATGCTAGCAGCGCTGTGAGACTTTATCATAGGCTGTGCTTGAGCTAAATGCTATTATCCATTAGCATGCTAACATTTGCGAATTAGCAGTAAACACAGAGGACAGCTGAGGCTGATGGAGTAGCCATTAGTGCTGCAGTATTTGGTCATAAACCAAAGTATTGGACAAATTACATTTTTATGATGAAAATGTTGATGATGATTTAGGGGATGACCACAATTAAAATGTTCAAACAAGATGCATGATGTTAACTGGTGAGATTTAGAGGAGTTGTATTTTTAACTTTGGACAGAGCCAGGCTGGCTTATTCTCCCTGTATCCGGTCTTTAATGCTAAACTAGGCTAACCACAGCCTATACCAAGCTCTGTCAAGACTTTCTGAATACATGCAGCCCAGATATGAAGCAAGGACAGCGTGGGTTGGAGTTTGTCTGTGTGTGTGTGTGTGTGTGTGTGTGTGTGTGTGTGTGTGTGTGTGTGTGTGTGTGTGTAGTATAACATCTTAATGCTCTAGTGATGGTGCATGTGGATTAACCAGGATCTGATAGTCCTGGTTAATCCCTCTGAAATGGACACAGTTGACTCAGTGTCACCTCTGACCCCACCAACAGGAAGTGGCATTCCCCAATCAGATTCAAGGATGCTGACAGGTGCCAAGCTCAGTTTAACAAGCTCTCCTTCACTAATCCTCAGAAACATAACCACCACACTATAAATCATGATGGGAAGCAGGTGATTTAAAATACACACTTAATAATAATTGAGAGTTAAAAATAATACAAAATAACAATTAAAGCGAAATTGAACGACTGCAGATGTTTTAATGTTATGTGTCATCAATTATTGTTTTGTCTATTATGTCTGTTTCTTGTCATCTGTTAATCACTTGATCTGAATAAAACTGATGTTTTGTTGGAGCTTTTGTTCTGTTGTGTTCAAGTGCATCTTTCAACTGTAGGAAGTTATTTTATTGCAACTGTAAATATATAATTATCTCTTTTTTTTTTTTTTACATCACTAGATATAAAGACAATGGCAATTCAATTAACTTAATTGTGTGCATGTTTGTGAATAATTTCCTACAAGAAAGGGCGTCACTATCATAAAAGAAAGTAAACAGAAGACCAGCACAATAATGAGAAACAAAAACAGGATAATATTTATTTATATTTATAATTTATATTTATAATATTTACTTTTTCTATTATAAATAACAGCAATCGCACAGTCAGCTCACTTTACTGGTATCTCTGTGATGCAATACTAACAAATTGTAGCCTACATTGTTATTTAGAGAATTAGGAGTCCCCAGCAGTCACAGAACACAACACCGGATGAAATAATACGAGTTTTCATTATTTACAATAAAGGCGATGAATGTCTATGAAAGCCCATGAATAAATAACGAAATAGATTAAATGTTAAGAAGAAAATACAACAAAAATAAGATCACAAATAATAATAATAATAATAATAATAATAATAATAATAATAATACGATACTAAATCAAAATTACACATATCAACATACTCACTATTTCATTATTTAGACCTATTATCCTATATATTTATTTGTAGCCCTATTTGGAATTTTCATTGACATTTATTTCAATATTATGACTTACTACCTCACTTCGTATTAAGTAGTATTAAGTCAGTTTTTATCTCACAATTTTGACTAAGCATGATTGATTTACCATTGCTTTTATTAATTCAATGATTACTTTTCTTCCATTTTTTCAGGCAGAAATGGACTTCCACATATATCAGAAATATCATGCTGCATTCAATGCATTCCTTACTATATAAGGTCAAATGTTGAAAAAAGGACACAAATGATTGTGAGGAAAATTAAAGACATGACATGTGTAGCTATGGTGTGTAGATTCAAATTCATCATCATTGTTTAAAAGCGCCTGTAGAGAAAAGGGTAATCCCACCGCTGAAATTGGACCCTGCTTCACTCCGAATCTGACAAAACCAAAAATAGTTTAGCTCTTTATGTTTTGTGATGCTGTTAAATATTTGTTTATATAATACTGTTTTATTTCTATATTATACAGACAAACACTAAGGGTCATGACTTATTCATATTATGTATTATTCATCATATTATAGACCGCTGACATATACTGGACTTGCTGACTCTGCTGCTGTTTTTCGTATCACACAATATCACTTTTGCCTGGCAATTCTGTCTTTAATGGCTCTTGTGTAGTTTATATTTCTGCTTATATTTTAGTTTTATACACCTTTTCTTATCTTTATAATAGTACAATATAAGAACTGTAGAACAACCTCATTAATTCATATCTGATTATACCTGCAATCTATGTGATTATAGCTGATAAAAGCAAGTGGAAGTTGCTTACTCATCTCATTTTCAGATATAAGACATTAATTAACAAACACCACCCCAAATGTAGTATTGTATTAATATATATAATGTATATATATATATATATATATATATATATATATATATATATATATATATATATATATATATATATATATATATATATATATATATATATATATATATATATATATATGATATATGTATGTATATCATGTTTCCGACAGCACTTGAAGGCAGCACCGGCCTCTAGTAATCTGTCACAACGTCTAGACTGTGAAGATTATGCAGACACCCCTCGGACACTGACATCACTCCTCTGATTGGACAATGATCCTAATCCCGCCTATTAACATTTGATTGACAGATTATTGACAAATAGCAATAGGCTACGAGGCTGTCATCTAACTTGTGGTTGGTGAATCGGCGTGGACAATATGAATGGCAATTTGTATTGTTCGACGCTTTCCCAAGACAGTAGCAACTTTGTGGTTTCCAACTCCGAGAAAGTAATTTAATAGTTTTCCTTAACGGTTTTGCATTTGAATTTAACCGAAAAACGTGTGTCGGTAGTTATACCAGCACATGAAGGGGATTTAGAAAAGGAATACATTGGTTAACATTGCGTCGAACGAAGCTAACTTTTGAACGTAAGTTGTAACTTAACGCTAGCTGTGTTATGTTTGTCTCAGCTGGGATTTAAATGGTTAACGCTAAACTCCGTTAGCTGAACTAGCTAACGTATTTATTATTACAAGCTAAGAACATTCTTCTAACTTTCTTATGCTGTATTATCTGAGCTTTGTTGTTAATAGTTTTTGCTAATCCTCTGCGATGTTCATAAAAGCAGGTGTTACAATGATATGAGGGTATACATTATTACCCGTTATCTTTTAGGTGACGTGTGCTCTAAGTTCCCGTTTCTTTTTTTGTTCAGCTTGCTTGGACCAGAGTCCGTATACATTTTGTATCTAATTTATTTCAGGAGTAGTTTAAGTAACATTTGATTGAATTTCACTAAAATTAAACATGTCTGTGTGTATGGTAGACTCTATTGTTCAATTCGGCATACATGGAGTATTAGAAAAACAGTATTTAATATAGGTTGAAACCTATTGGCTGGATATTTCCGTTATCTAACCGATCTAATTTAGCACTAACGTTAACACAGTGGCTGGCGGTTACGACCAAATTGATTAATAGAAATTGAAAGAAATTGTGATTTTATCTGAAACATATTGCTGTTTGATGGTTCACTCAACGTGAAAATCCTGATAACCCGTTAATTCATTAACCGTTGTAACGTTAACGATAAAATGCCCGATTACTAAAGGGGACTGAGCGGAATTTGTTTAATTGCCTTGTTTGAATTGATCCACAGTCACAGACCAGCGTTGGTGTGTGACAGGAGACTCAGCTCTCTACCTGGGCTGGAGATGGGCGATCCTGAGCCTCCAGAGTTTGGGTCCCTGGAGGAAGAGCTGGAGTATTGGAAGGAACAGGCTGCCAGGCACCAACAGAGGTGTGTCTCTCCTCTCTCCCCCCCCCCCCCCCCCCCCCCTATTTATGTTGTTTTTAACAGACCTCACAGACCATCATTTCTGCCTCCCTCAGTTCATCCACTTAAAAGACAAAGTGCTCTAAATCATGATATGAGAATACATTTCTTAGTTAGTCAGTGTATTTTTGCACCTTTTAGCTGCCCTTATTGATGACCATTTATGGAAAGCATGCTATAGTGTTTCATAATGTGTTTATGCCCCAGAAGTCCTTAAGGATTTTTTTTTTAATCTTGCTAATAAAGTTACATAAGTTATTATTTTGCTCGAACATCTTGTGCGAACAAGATAATAACTTGTGTGCATGTGAGGCTCCGTAATACAATCGATAGCTTTTCTCTTCTCTTCAGTTTGGTGAGTCGGTAGATAATCCTGCAAGACAAATAACTGTGAACCTGTGAACTGTGAATTTTTTTTTTTTTTTTTTAGACTTTTGTGTTTAATCCATAATGCCCAGATTTAGAACTATCTGGCAAACATTTGTCTTTGACAATGTCTTGGACTGATTGTTTTGCTCCAAACATGTGTGTGGTTGCAGTGTTTTTACTGTACAAAACCAGAAAATTCAAACTAATAAGCCAAATTGAGTATTGGCTTGAATGATAGATATGGCTTACGTTCTGCGTATACGTGTGTGTGCAGTGCAGAGGAAGCTCAGGAGGAACTGCAGGAGTTTCAGCAGATGAGTCGGGACTATGAGGTGGAGCTGGAGCTGGAGCTCAAACAGTGTGAGGCACGGAACCGTGAGCTTCTTTCTGCCAACAACCACCTCCGCATGGAGCTGGAAAACTACAAGGTACAGAGGACATTATCAGCTATCAGATACTGACAAGCATGTTCAATATCCCGTGAGAAAATAAAGACAGTGCCACTGAAGGTGGGCGAAGATGTACTAGTCTTGTTATATGTCTTTCTTATTATCCCTAAAGTTTTTGAGAAGCACCTATAACACAAGCAGTTGTCTCATCATGGTTTTATAGCCAACGCTATAGGGATGTCCAAGTTATTTAAATGACATTCTTACTTTCCATACCATCAGCTGATAGTAAGTCAAGTTTCATGGCTGCATTTCCCTGTGCTCAATAGGCTTCACTGTCTGAACACACACACACACACACACACACACACACACACACACACACACACACACACACACACACAGACGTTCACAGAGGATTTATTCAGAGCAGAAAAAGGCAGCTGATGACTCTTGCTTGGCCTGTGTCTGGAGGGGATGGCAGTACTTCCCTTAAAACCTATCCCAGTCATGTCCCAGTTCACTAGCCCCCCTTAGCTCCCTTTTTTAAAAATGTATTAGTCCATCCTGCTGTTGAGATCCCCAGAGGGATGTGCACAGGCATTTTGCGATTCCACCAAAAGGTTCCTGGTCATTTTTGTCGCAGGACTACTTTTCTAGGAACTCCAATGTTTCTTCAGTCTGTTGTCTGGGTTCCCATAGCGGTTTGGAGACCTGTGGAGAGAAAGTGACAAACAGCACCTCAGTGATTCTGCAGCAAAATATGTTTGGAAGTTGAATAAATTGACTTATTTATTTGTTTTTGTTTTAGTAGTCAGTTTAGATGCATGTACAGCCTACGCAGTAAATAAGACATATAAAACTGTTGTGAAGTTGAAAAGGTTTCCACCCACTTTGAGAACAGTGCAGGGCTTTATCTTAGACAGCGGGTATGACCAGTATGCAGGGACCTTGTGGAATTTAGCAAAAGCATGCTGAAGCTTGACACCGTTTCATGTTGTGTGTTATCTTCTCTCTTCATCCAGCTCTGAGCCTCACATTGCTTCCTGGGAGCTCGGTTCTGATGTATACGTATATACAGTATATACCATTTTAGACAAACAAAATGTATGGAAATGTCCAGAAAGGCAGCAGCAAGGTGACAGCGGTCGCACACATGGTCTGCTTTTTGGTATTGAGCCACTGAAGTAGTAGTCCATGTCTGCTTTATGTGTTATGGTTTAAAGCCTTCATAATCAGTATTTTTCTGTTATTTTCCGGTCTCTTCCTGACTCTGTGGTGGGCCTCCTGCCAGGAGAAGTATGAGACGCAGCACTCGGAGGCCTACCGGCAGATCTCCAGCCTGGAGGGAGACCTGGCTGAGACCACCGCCGTTAGAGACCAGCTTCACAAATACATCCGAGAGCTGGAGCAGGCCAACGACGACCTGGAGCGGACCAAGAGGTCGGAGCACACTCACACTATGATAGTACAACTGTACTAAAGATATTCCGTGTGGTTTTCACGATCTGATTAAACCAATTTTAGCCAAGAGGTAAAAGAAAAGATAAATGAAACAGGCTTTTTAACAAACGGTGTGTGTTTTCCCTTCACCTTGAAAAGTAGGGTTTCTTTTTATAAATGTTTGTTTTAAAGGGCAGGTCTGCTATCTGCTTGTCCTCCAGCTGCCTTTTCACAGTGCAAGTTTGACAGTACAAGTAAACTAGCTAGCAAGCCTGCAGAAAAGTATTCTACCAATCAATGCCTTTGGCTGCCTTCATCGGGTTACCTGACACTGCGCTGCACGCTGTGTGTTTTTCAGAGCGACCATCATGTCGCTGGAGGACTTTGAGCAGAGGATGAACCATGTTATAGAGAGGAACGCCTTCCTGGAGAGCGAGCTGGACGAGAAGGAGAATCTCTTGGAGTCCGTCCAGAGGCTGAAGGACGAGGCCAGAGGTAGAAGAGGGTTAAAAGTAGTTTTTCTAACTAGTGCTGTCGCGGAGGCTCAGGTTTGAAATGGCTGGGTGTCATGATTTAAAAAAAAAAAAAAAAAAGTGAGGACGTTTATCTAAACACAAATCTCTTCAGATTTCAAACTGTGAAATGTTTCAACATGTTGATTTCTCAGTTTTGGAGCTTACATGTTATCTTTTATCTTCTTTTAGGGAAAACAGTCATAATAAATACAAATATTGTAGCATATGTATGTATAGAAGAACAACAAGATGAAACAAGGTGCCAAGAGATACAGTGAATACAGTTTTAGTGTGTGTGTGTGTGTGTGTGTGTGTGTGTGTGTGTGTGTGTGTGTGTGTGTGTGTGTGTGTGTGTGTGTGTGTGTGTGTGTGTGTGTGTGTGTGTGTGTGTGTGTGTGTGTGTGTGTGTGTGTGTGTGTGTCAGACCTGAGACAGGAGCTCGCGGTGCAGCAGGTACAGGACAGGAAGCCCACCCTCGGCATTGCAATCAAAGACCTTTCCTCGGCTGGTCTGCCCACCCCGCCCCTCACCCCACCAGACAAACGAACCGAGGACAGGACCACGCCTTCGTCCTCTAACCAGCCCGTCCCCTCTGCCACCCCTCCCCCCACACCTGCAGCCTCAGCAGAGTCCTTCACCACCCCGCTGCCCTCCGTCAGCAGAGGTCCGTTCATGTGTTGTCGTTGGAGCGATTGCGCGATGTTTCCCTGCGTTACATCGCGGGGAACTTGGATTGCTCTGCATTCATCAGATGGTTTGTTTCTGCAGGTGAAAGCCTCTCAGGGACTCCTTTCACCACGTCGGCGAGAATCTCGGCCCTGAACATCGTCGGAGAGCTGCTGAGAAAAGTCGGGGTAAGAACCACACGTGTGATGTTTGACCCAGTACTTTTAATCAGCTGCTGACTGCTCATCATGTGAACGCCGCAGGGTGCTTCTGGTTTTAATGTTCAAATGCACCCTATTTGTTCTCTGTAGCTGGTAAGTTTATTGGTTTTTGGAACCAACATAATGCACAAACACAAGCACAAAGTTCTTATACTGACAACTTAAAGACTTTCTGCCACCTGCATCTCTTAACACTTTAACAACATAATAACGGTTGTTAAAGACCTTTTATTGTGACATTTACCTCTGGCGTATTATTACATTTACGTCACCACAACTGTTAAAGATCTCAACCTGAACTTTTATCCATTTAACAGTTTAGTTTTTCTTTATAATGAGCATTAGGGTCTCACAGAGCTGCTAGACTGACTCCTAGTCTTGTTTAAGTTTTTCTTTCATTCCTGTCTGGGTGCATGTTAGATTTCTCTCCCTACTCTCCGTAACACCTTGATTCTAAACATTAGGATCTCACAGTGATGGTAGTGTATGAAGTGAAATGTTTATGGAAGAACTTAGAGACGTGATTCCTGCGCTGCCTGTAGAACCTGGAGTCCAAGCTGGCGTCGTGTCGGGAATACGTCAACGGGCAGACAGCGAGCCGCAGAGGCCGCGCGGGGGGACAGGGGCCGACGTCGGGCCACAACTCCTCCTCCTCAGAGACCCATCCTACCAACGGCCTCTACAACAAGGGGTGAGATGCAAGGGCAACGGCTGTAGACCTCATGTCACAAAAATACAAAACATTGCAAAACATAGTCCAGCTTTGATCAAAACTCACTAATTACACTGTAAGTAGCTTTAAAATGTTTGTTTTTATCTTCTTGGTTTCTCTTTTTTATGTGCCAGTCAGTGTCTTTTGAAAGCACCGCTGGCATTCAAAAGTCTACTCAAGTAAAGATAAAAATTATGAGCACCAAAATGTACTTAGCCTATCAAAAGTAAAAGTACTCAAAAGGCAGCAGAATGTCCGATGGCAGTGTTATATTACAGTATGTTATCATATTTTCAGATTATTATTCCTGATGTATTAATTTAATGTTGTAGCTTGCTAATTAGTTCATATACTGTTGGGTAGTTATTCCTCGACAATGTATCATTTTAAAAAGTCTGCGTGAACTCTTAATCTGAAAAGTAACTGTTGCATAAAGGAACAATATTTCCCTCTAAAATGTACTGGAGTGGAAGTATAAAGTAGCATAAAATAGTAATACACAAATAAAGTACACGTACCTCATAATTGTACATAAGTACAGTACTTGAGTAAATGTATTGAATTACTCTCCACCACCCAAATATTGTCACATCAATGTTTGGTCAGTGTTTTTTGTTGGTTTGAAGGTTGGAAGTGTTTTGTCTGTTGTGTTTCTAAAGGCTGGTGAAGAGGTTAGAGTTCGGCGCGGGACCCAAGCTGCTGCTGTGAAAGTGAGAACCTCCTCCACCACCTCCGTCCTTCATCCTCCTGTGAGCTGCTGCTGCCTTCCCGTCCATCCGGCCGCTGTTTAACGGTACTGTGTGTTGCACATCGCACCGAACGCCGACCACTCTCACTGGGAGCTGCAGCGATGCAAACAGACGGGTATGTTTGCTATGGACACGTTCGGATGTCTGTTACCAGCTCATGTCCACGCAGTCAGAACTTCGGTTTGTTCGTTAGCAAGACTTCTTTTCGGCACTCGCACTTAGCTCGAACTAACTAACCGGACTTGTGCTGCATGTCACCACCTATTGTTTTGCTTCTTTTTTTTGCTGTGTAAAGACTGAACACAAAGCGAATTTTAGAGGCAGCGCGATTGCATATGGAGTCAATAAACTCTAACAGATGCATTATTAATGTAAGTTTTGACAGAGCCCTGACATAATATCTGGGGGATAATGTCAGTAAATTCCAGTAAAATACAGACTTTGCTAATCCCCGCTGGAAACACAGATTTGGCGTGGGAGTAAACATCTGTACTGTCACGTTCATCAAACACTGCGGTGGTCAAACCTGCACAATTAAACCAAAGTGAAAATTTGCTTTGTTTAGTTTGAACACACCTGGAACACTGGACGGGCACTTTTCTCTACACCAGAAGACATGGAGGCAGTTTTTGAGAATGTCTTTAAACTAACTAATAACTTTTAAACTGCAACACAGTCAGTCCTTTCCTTTTGTCCTCATAAAACCACATTTGCTGATCTGCTTTTATACAGTATGCCTCCAAAGCTGTATTTGTTATATATAAAGAAGTATTGGCACAACTACAAGAAAGTGCCACTAATGGAATGGAAATGGTTGATTCAAACACACATATATTTGAAATGTACTGTATTTTTTAGATTACAGAATACAGACAGCAGAAAAACATGAACTTGATAGCTGCGTGAACACTCACTAGGACTCCTGGTCCCCAAGGTATTAAAAGCAAGTCTTAAGCTTTTAATGAACTGTGCTTTTTTTAATGACAGTCTGTAGGAAAAGTCAAATAACTTATTAAAAGCATATTTTTTTGTGGGGAAAAAAAATACATTTTTGAATGAAAATCTTGCAGAATCTTTCCAACATATTGTGGCCTTCAATGGTTCTGCATCTTAAAGCTGCCTTAATTAATATGTTGTGTGTATAAGTAATGAAACAAATGTTGGAGTCATAGTAATGAAAATATTTATCACTGTCACTATCTCTGCCGTTACATGTAGCTTTTTAGCCTTATTTAACTTTTACTAGTTCTGGTTGTGCAGCTTATTCAGCTTTCTGAATTTTTACTCTGAATAAGGAAATTTAGTTTGCCCCCCCCCCCTCACGTATGACTGAGATTAGCATTAGAGTATCTGATACTTACCTAAATGACACAGCTGCCCTGTGCACACTCAAAGCTACAACCTAAAAAATGAGATAAGATGGAACTTAATTCATCCAGAAATAAACTACATCGTAAATAATGTTAAACATAGCAGCATATTGATTAAATGTGTATCTGGCGCATGGAAATAACATCTTTAGTCTAGTAAACTTTGTGATCTGAATACTTGAGACCGTAGTTCAGAATTATTAAATTGGTAACCTTGATTTAATAATCTGAGGGAAAATGTAACGGGCTGAATAAGACAAAAACAAGAGTACAGTAAATAAATGATTGGGGTTTATTTGACCCCTGGACATCCCTAGTGGTCCCGTTTGTCACTTAAAGGAGAATTCCGGTCGATTTCAACACGTAGCTCTGTTGTTTGTAAATTTGGAGTGCTATCAGTAGCGAGAACAATTTAAACAATCCGTGTGGCCTACACCGTGTTATCCTCCTGCTACAGTTAGCACCCAGGAGGCTGAAACAGGGCAAGTTTTAAACATGCTTTTAGCCTCTTAACATGTTTGAAATGTCATTGTGCCTACCCATGTGAAGTGATTCCTCCAGAGTGAACACAGTGAATCTGACTGCAGTAGATGTGAAAGAAATGCATAAAAGTTGTGCTAATTCAGCTTTGTTTAGTTCCGGTGTTGAGACGGCAAGACGAGTTTTTAGGGACAGTCTACAAACTACAACACCGAAAAGAGATACAAAAATATTTTCAAAAATAGGCATATGCTTATTTTTTAAAGTAAGTGCTGTAGTACAACTAACAGGAGACAAGTTATAATTGAGGTAAGTTTGGAGACACTACCGGTACCTTATTTAATTATTAAATTAAAAAATATTTTTGTTATATCTCTTTTCGGTGTTGTAGTTTGTAGACGGTCCCTAGGTCTAGCTGTCTCAACACCGGAACTAAACAGAGGTATGAATTAGCACAACTTCTATCTATTCTATCTACTGCAGTCAGATTCACTGTGTTCACACTTCACATGGGTAGGCACTTTTAATGACATTTCAAACATGTTAAGAGGCTAAAAGCATGTTTAAAAATTGCCCTGTTTCAGCCTCCTGGGTGCAAACTGTAGCAGGAGGATAACAGGGTGTAGGCAACACCGATTGTTTTCGTTTTTCTTGCCACTGACAGCACTCCAAATTTACAAACAACAGCTGTGTGTTGAAATTGACTGGAATTCTCCTTTAACCTTTTAAACACTTTGTATACTTGTTGGTTACTTTCTGGTGAAATGAACTGTCGATATTCATGATCCCCAGAGGATGCTCATTTACCCCACCTGAGCTTCCCACTGGCACCTTGATCAGGCCAAACGCCACTAGAAAATATCTAAATCTTACAGGCAGATGCCATTCAAATGTACTTTAACTTAACTTTAAAGATTAGAGAATCATCAGTATGTTGTTTGTTGTGTCCAATACTTTGATATTCTGCGATGAAATGAACATTGGCGAGTAGAGGAGACTGAACCCCTCTGCAGAGCTTTACTTCTCTCTCCAGGAGTGAAATAGGAAACGTCTCCCGTTAGCGAGGAGACGGGAATACTTCAGTGAAGGCTACTTGTGTTTTATGTTAAAAAGAAAGTATGTAATAGGTTTGACGTGTAGTGTGTTTTTTTTTTATATATATATATATATATATATATATATATATATATATATATATATATATATATATATATATATATATATATATATATATATATATACTGTACCTCTACTGTAGGGTCACTAACATAGGTTGTAGGCTGTGGTTCAGTTGCTTGAGTCTGGAAGGATTGACTTGACTTGAATTAGCTGCTCAGGGCAGACTGGACCTTTCTGTTAAGGTCAAAGTGGAAAATAATTTGAGGTTTTGCGTGTGTTTTTTTTTTTTTTTTTGCCTTATATGACTTAAGAGTACGCTCACATACAAAGACCTGATGTGCTCTTTGTTCACCTTCAGTGCTGCTTATGTTTCTGAAAAAGCAATAAAACTTGAAATGTAAAAAAAAAGTCTTGGTTGTATTTCTTCTAGAAAGCAGCAGAAGTGAGACGACACATCTGTGAGGATTAAGTAGCAGTTTAATAGCACTTCAGAAAGTCCTGCATCACAGCAGCCATTGTACAACTCACTTTTAATAAAGGTATATTCATGTGTATCTATGGGGTTTAAATCACACCAGCCTAATCTCAAGAATGAATATACAACAGTTGGGTTACAAATTTAGTTTTACATTGTTTCCAAATAAACGGATTCTCTCAAATATTCTAAAAACATTTTCTGAGCAAAGCATCTCATTTCCCGAAAAATAAACCCGGCACTCAGGTCATTTAATGAAACGTGCTGCTGTTGTGAAGGTATTTATTCAGTCATTAAAGGCTCGTCTATATGGAAGCCCTGAGGGGCAAGTGACGAGAAAAAAATGTGGTGACTCATACTGAAATGATGTCTGATATAAAATAGGTCAGGCTTATAACAGGTGAAAAAACAAGGTTTTGCCAGGATCATTTTTCAAAGTTACTTTTTTTTTTTTTTTTTTTTTTTTTAAATCCTCTGAAAACATCCTGATTTTTTGTCAGGATCAAGAAGAAAACGGATTTCAGTCCTATCTCAAACGAGGGGGTAGTGGTGCACTTCAGCCTCTTGTGGGTATTACAACAAGACAAACAAATCACCTGCCAAAAGCTTTTTTCTTCCTTATTTTTAGGGAACTTAGATTATCCTGGCAAAACCTCCTTTTTCACCTGATCTTAACCCTTGTGTTGTCTTCCATTCAACCTTGAAAAAAACACTTTTTTTTCTGACATTTGTGACGCCTTTTTTCCACAGTTTGTTTTTGCTTTTTTCAACGTTTTAAATTAAAAAAATTTCTTCTACACATTTTCAGCGCTCATTTCTACGTCCAGTATTTTCTGATCTAAAACAAAAAATTGAAACGGGCCAATGTGACCCGAAGTCAACACAAGGGTTTTAAGTCACAGGAGAGAAAACTATTTTGATCAGAGTTAAAAAAAAATGGATCACCAGAATTTCTTTTCCTCACTTGCCTCTCAGGGCTTCCGTACTTCTATTTGGATGAGAACATCTTTAGTGTGCTGCATGATTAAAAACAGATTTTTAACCATTTTCCGAAGTAGTGACTCCAGTCTTGCTTAATTTTTAAATCCAAATATTATAGGTTTCTTCTTTTTTTTTGGGATATTTTAAAATGTTCATACAATAAATATTTTGCTTGTGCTTTACAAAAAAGGACCTGGATAGAAAAATGTCCTAACTTGAGAATCACGTTAATCTTTTTTTATTATTATTATTATTATTATTATTATTATTATTGACCAACAGATGGTTAGAAGCATCTTTGAGGATTCTGAAAATACATTCTCAACAGCTGATTTTTCTTTTTTTTTAGAGGGGGGGTACGACACAGTTACTTGCACATCCTGAAACTAGGAAAACTGACACTATATATATATATATATATATATATATATATATATATATATATATATATATATATATATATATATATATATATATATATATATATATATATATATATATATATATATAAATTCTTTAAACTACCTGTAATATAAATAAATCTAAATATATTAAATTCACATATGTTATATTAAGCCACAGACATTTAAAATAATGGTTGCTTCTTTTCCTTGACAAACCCTCGAACTCTTGTCAAATTAAACTGGGAGTCAGATTCTGGATGCTGCGTTTTATTTTGGAGATAATTTTGTTTCCGTTTCATTTGGTAAACTTTGAGGATTTCAAATCTATTTTCATTCATACCTCTTTCTCTGTGCTCATTGCACGTTTCTTAAATATTGAGATTTATTTCCCCAAAATAAAGTTAAACAATTTTGCATCTAGCTGATGCTAGTAGGATTACTTCATGTTAATAAAGTAATAACAGCTCTTAGGATGTAGAGAGAACTAAGTTGTGAAAGATTCTAATGAAAAATAAAATGGGGACCTGCATGATTTTAGGGTTACTTGTTAGTTTTTTTTTCTTCTAATTAATACATTTTTGAGAAGGGGAGATAAAAACAAAAGCGAGCAGTACATGACTTAATAAAGCCAGAAAGACAAGATAGGAAATTATGGAGCGACAGGTTTAACTGGATGTAAGCTGCCAATACACACTAAAACTAGCCACGGATAATTAAAATAAATAAAAAACAGTGATAATGTCCTGTGACTGTTTGGAGCATTTCAACACATGGAACTGAAATGAGACACTTGCTAAGTGTCCACAACAGCTTCAGGAGATAAGGCAACTTCAAATCCCAGAGTGCATTGAGCTTTCATTTTGGATAAATTAAGCATATTTACTGCAACCTTTGGTTTCTGACTGCAGCTATAAAGTGTCCTGCATTATGGTAACACTCTGGCTGTAGTCTTCTGCATAGCATACCAGCTGCTGAGGCTTATGGGTAGGGTAGTATTTGGAGCAATTTCACATGAAAAAAAATGTTATTTCTCAGAAACAGCTGGAACATTTCACAGAGTAAAGAATAAACATTGTATTTTGGAGCGTTACAAATAAAGACTTTAAAAAAATGATTGTAGATTATTTGAATACGGATTGTCATTCACATCTAATCTGTTTTAATTGTTTATACTACAGTATCTGTAGACCTTCCTTGGTTAATTCATCAAATATTTTGTCTATAAAATGTGACAAAGTAGTGTAATAATTTCCCATAGCTCAAAGTGCCGTCTTGAAAATGCTTCTTTTGTTTTGACCAACAATGCAGAACTCAAAGATCTTCAGTTTTCTATCATATATGACAACAAAAAGGACTAAATCTTTCATATTTAAAAAGCTGGAACCAATGGACGTTCGGCACAAATGATTAGTTCTCAATACATTTGCCAATTCATTTCACAGACTTTATAAGTCTAAAATAACTTTTTAAAATAATCTAAATAACAAATATAAAAATGTATGATCAGAATGACATGGTGTTTACTTGTTTATCATTATTGGGACTTAATCCCCCTTTTTTTTTTTTTTTTTTTTTTTAACACCCCAACTTGTTTGTGTAATGTCGTTGAGAATTTCAACATAAATCCATCGCGTTGTTAAAATATCTATGAGACTCCTTCATGTTATTGTTACCCCCCCTCCCCCCTGCCCCACTCTACTTGTTGGGGGAGTAGGTGTAGGCGTCTCCGCGGGGGTCCGGAGACGGAGACTGGGATGGAGCCTCTTCCTCCGGCAGCTCCACCGAGTTCTCTTTGAGGGTGCTCCTGCGGCTGATGCTCCCTCCCAGCCCCAGGCTCCGCACACTGCTCCGGGGACCGGGGCTGCTGAACACCGCCTCTCCCCCGCCGCGCCTGGGAACAGCCGACACATCAGGAGGAAGATGAAGAGGAGGAACGGGGGGGTCAGAAGGAGAGGAAGGATAGGGGAAGGTGGCTTGTTGCAAAGCGAGGTTAAACCAAAAAAGAAAGAAAGCTGAAACCCCTGAAACCTTGCAGCAGGTGTAAACTGGAGGCATTAGGAGAGCGATGAGGAAACGGAAGTTAAAGAGCCTGTAGAGAAAGAGGAGAATATTCCCAGCATGCTTTGCGGACAGTTTACAGGTCAGTAGTGTCTGAGGACAGGTGTGAAACAGGACATGAAAGGAGGAAGAGGAAATGTGAAATCACAAATGATCTCATGCCTTCAGTTCTTTTTTTCCAGACACTACAGAAGTTTAAGGCCTAATTTTAAATAATTAGGATTACCTTTTTATTTTATCTATGCAAAACTATTATGTTTCAGGTGGACCTGGATGTTTCTAATCTAACAGTCTAACATGTTACGCAAATATACTGTTCTGACAAACGGACTGACTTTTTAAATAGCAATATTAAATTGATAAGCAGTACATGGAAAAACAAAACGTGTTAATTTGATGTGTTTATAGTCTTTTTCTTGGTGGCTCGCTCCAGCTTCCATACATTTATTTTAATTATATTTCTTATGTATGTTTTTTTATTAATTGACTATTTGTTTAGTTTGTAAAATAAAAAAACAGAAAAAATGCCCATATCGAAATGTTGTCTCTAGTTTTCTAATTCTTCACTAATCTTTTTGTTTCATCCGTATTATAGTAGTAGCATTATGAAGATGTTTCCCAGTCTGCCCATCACTCAGGCTACATTTAAATTGCTACGTTTTGATTTTTAAGCGGAGTTTTGAGCCAAAAGCGATCTCCGTGCACACAAGTGTTTTTAGCTCCAGTAGAAGAACTAATCTCCGTTTAAACTAACACACCCAAATCACATCTCTCATCAATATTCTTGTATACTGGGCATGTGTCTGTGTCTATGGTTTTCAAATGTCTCCGGTATAGGGGCTCTGAAACGCCAGAGCAGTGTGAATGCGAGGTGTAAACGTTTTTAAATCAAAACGTAGCAACGTAAATGTAGCCTCCGTCCCAGAGTTGAGTGGGGTACCTGAGTTTGCTCCGGAGCGAAGCCATGTCTCTGCTGAGCGTGTCGTTGGCCTCGGTGGCCTCGTCCAGCTCCCGCTGCAGCTTCCTGCGAGCTGCTGCCACGCGCTGAGCCTCCTCCTCCGCTTCCTCCAGCTGGTGCTTCAGCTGCTTCACCCGCACGTTGCCCTTCTCCGCCTGCACAGCGCACACAAACACATATGGGACTGTGAAGGCATCATGAATGACAGTGCCATTATGCCATTATGTTACTTGTAGTTTCACTCCAGAGTTAGGCCTACCTGGTCTTTGTACTGCTGCGCCTGCTTCCTCTCATCCTCCATCTGGATGGTCAAATCCTTCAGCTTCTTCTCTTTCTGACGCAGATTCTTGCCGTTGGCCTGACGGTCTCTACACGACACATCAAATTATCACCATTATATCGTTTATAATTATTATTAAAAAACAGGACTGGACACGCTCAACTCAGTTAGATACTTAGAAAGCTTTGAAGGCTGGGTGCTGGATCCTAAAAGTGAATAATCATAAATGAAGCTACTAGGACAGCACTCCAATTTGATAGTTTATTGCCACACAGTGGACGTTTCGGGCAGCGGTCTTCCTCAGCGTGTGCACAGGCAATTACAACCAATACTACCACACACAGGTGGGTTTAATTATACAACCAATACTACCACACAGGTGGGTTTAATTAGACAACCAATACTACCACACAGGTGGGTTTAATTAGACAACCAATACTACCACACAGGTGGGTTTAATTATACAACCAATACTACCACACAGGTGGGTTTAATTAGACAACCAATACTACCCACACAGGTGGGTTTAATTAGACAACCAATACTGCACAGGTGGAGTTAATTAGACAACCAATACTACCACACAGGTGGGTTTAATTAGACAACCAATACTACCACACAGGTGGGTTTAATTAGACAACCAATACTACCACACAGGTGGGTTTAATTATACAACCAATACTACCACACAGGTGGGTTTAATTAGACAACCAATACTACCCACACAGGTGGGTTTAATTAGACAACCAATACTGCACAGGTGGAGTTAATTAGACAACCAATACTACCACACAGGTGGGTTTAATTAGACAACCAATACTACCACACAGGTGGAGTTAATCCTCCACAACGAGCACATCAATCCCAACGGAGGGAGCCGCAACCAATCCAGATCAGGGTTAGTAAACAAACCACAACATAAATGAGCAGTGAAAAATAATTGAATGAATAAAACCAAAGCCAAACTTAAACTACATAATCAGGACAATAATCCGAATAATAATTATACCACTTTTCAAGACAAAGTTATTAAGTGCTTTACGTGGCTGAACCAGGAATAAAACATTTTAGTACCACAATGAAGCAAATTAAATCAGACAAATAATAATAAATAAATATAATGATTAAGATAGAAACAATAAAACAGCTAAGACCCAAAAGGTTGTGCTTGCATTAATAAAAAGCTTCTTTTTTTTAAACATAGGTTTTGAGAAGTGATTTAATCCTTACGCGTCTTCTTTCTTCTCTAAAAATAATTGTCTCTTTGTTTCTCTTCTCTTTGTTATACTGTAGTAGGAAATTAACTTTTGGAACTCCCACCATGCACCAGTACCTGCTCTCAATCTCCAGCTGCTCCTCCGCCTCTCTCAGCTTGGCCTCGAGGGCGGCGATGGAGGCTTTGAGTTTGGAGCGGCCCTGTCCCTCCATCTGCTGCAGCTTGGCCTTCTGCTCTCGATTCTGCCTCTCCAGCTGCTGCCTGGATCCCTCGCGGCTCTGGGAGGTGGAGCGCTCCGCCGCCAGCTCTGCACCCAGCTGCTCCACCTGAACCACAAAAACAAAGGAAACATGAAGAGGAAGGAACTTAGCTTCCATGCTATGGAAACAGCGCTTAGATCCCAGGTTAGTCTTTGCTAAAGCCTCTCCACTCTGGACCAGGGGTGTAACGATACATCAATCTGGATCGATATATTGATTCAATCCTCAACGATCCAATATACAAAGTGAAAATACGATACATATCATCATCTTTAAGCTGCGCCTTTATTTTGAAATTCTCGCTTTATCGTTATTTTTTATTAAAAAGAGTAGTTAATTTTTTATTTAAATGTCTGGACGAGCTCAGTAATGGCATTGTGAAATAATATATTAGTTGCTTTTTGTAAATATATATAAATGTAACCAATTGTGTTAAGTGGGCTTATGTATGGTCTTGTGTCGGTGGCATGACTTGAAATCAAATCGAAATGGTATCGTGGCCGACTTTGTGATATCAGTAAATATGGTATTTTAAGTTAATACTCTTTCTTGATCATTGACAGAGTGTAAATTACAATATACACTCTGTTATTACACACTACACACACGCGCGCAAGCAGCAAGCAGGTCCTTTACATGCACTAATGGAGAGATGTCAGAGTGAGGAAATGCAACTGCTGAACAGGTGCCCTCAGCGGTTGTGGGGGGGTTCAGTGCCTTGCTCACGAGCACCTTGGCAGTGCCCAGGAGGTGAACTGGCATCTCTCCCGCTACCAGTCCACACTCCATAATTCGGTCCGTACGGGGACTTGAACCAGCAACCCTACCAGCTGCTGGCTCTTCCTCAGCCGGTCATTGAGGCTCTCCACGTTGGCCTGCTCCTCCTCCAGCTCCTCCTCCAGCTGGCTGATCTTAGTGTCCAGGCGACGCTTCTCATCCGACAGCAGCGATCTGAACGCAAGGAGGAGGATGGACGGAAGGTTGGAAAGTAAATCTGATTAGAGAGGACATTCACATTTTTCATTGTGCATCGCAATACTTTTTTATAAGCTCTTCTACTCACAAGTATATCTTCTTCTCAAATTCTTGAAAAAATAAATAAATCATATATATATATATATATATATATATATATATATATATATATATATATATATATATATATATATATATATATATATATATATCTGTGTGTGTGTGTGTTAACATAAGACACCCACTTTCCAGAGGAATTACTGGCCAGCTCTTCAGACAGCTCGTCTCTTTCTGCCTCTGCCTGCTTACGAGCTCTCTCAACTCCTGCCAACATCTGGACAGAGAAACACAAATGAAGATCATGTCATCCCTCCCTAATTTCAACAACAACTTAAACATGTTCATGTCATAATTGATGGAAAACAACAAGCTTTTATTGTGAAGCTGCGGTGTAAGAGGTCACCACAGGCGTCACCTCGTGCAGCTGGACGATGTCCGCCTCCATGGCCTTGGATCTGCGCTCAGACTCTCTGGCTGAGGCCAGGACCTCCTTCTGGGCCGCACGCGAGTCCTCCAGGTCCCTCTGGAGATCCTTCACCTGGCCCTGTGACCAGAGCGGAGCAGGTCATACAGGCTTGTAAATATATCTGACGCAGGTTGATTCTTGTAGTTTAGTAACTGAGTAACCACTCAAACAAGAAAACAAAACAAAAAACGCATTATGTTTCATGTAAAATTCATGATGTAAAATACTTAAATCAAAACTAGCAGTGCAGCTTTAGTTGCATTGAGGCTAGTCTATATTCACGACGTTCCACTTCCGGGATTGCTCCATTGAAGGAAGGAAATTCCGCCGGATTTCACTCTTTTCAGCCGGATGTCAGTTGCCTTTCATTTTGTTTGTGTTGGAATTTTAAACTTTGCCAGATTTATTTGGACTATGGTTAACTGCTCCTCAGATCTCTGCAGGGTAAATCCAGACAGCTAGCTAGACTATCTGTCCAATCTGAGTTTTCTGTTGCACGACTAAAACAACTTTTGAACTGTCACATGTTCCACCAAAACAAGTTCCTTCCCGAGGCTATTTTGCAGCTGCACCGTGGCTTTCCCGGTGCTTAGCACCGCCCTTGATGATTGTGATTGGTTTAAATAATAAACCAGAGCATGTTTTTCTCCCATCCCAGAATGCTATGTGGACTAGCCAGACCCTCTTTTGCAGCGCTGTGGAGGAGGGTCTGGCAAAGTGAGACTACTTTGAGGCTGACCTGGATCTTGCGGAGCTGCTTGACGGCTTCGTCGCGCCCCCTGCTGGTGGCCTCCAGTTGGTCCTCCATGTCCTTCAGCTCCCCCTCCAGCTTCTTCTTGCTGCCCGATGCTTGACCCCGCTGCTTCCTCTCCTCCTCCAGCTCCGCCTCCAGCTCACGCACCTGGAGTGACAGCAGGGAGGACAGTTAGACATACTGTCATTTTACTCTTTATTTTAGTTTGATTTATTTGATTTTATAACAATGTGGGTAAGTACACACACTGTCCAAACTACAAATTCATTTAAAAAGGTCCCATATTGTAAAGAGAGGTTTTTTTTAAATTATAAATCAGGTCGAGCTGCTGTGAAGGTATCAAAAACCCTCAATCCACAGAGAAATGCACACAGGCCATAATCCAAAGCTGGGCCTTTTAAAGAGCCGTCAGGACTTCTGTACGGTTGTGATGTCACAATTATACTATATATATATATATATATATATATATATATATATATATATATGTAGAAAGTGCCGCTACAGTGCCATTACAGTCATTCCCCAGCTGCAATGACCCGGAAACGATGACCAATCAGAGCAGACTTCTTGGGAGGAGGGCTTAAAGAGACAGGCGCTAAAATTGAGTCTAAGATAAATGTATAAGAAAAATGTGAACTTTGAATCTACCATATTCAAATTGTATTTATTTACAATTTCTATAGTATTATCCACTTTATCCACTTTGCCTTCATGCATAATATCTGCACAAGCTAAAATCATACTAGAATAAAAAGCTGTGTGACCTGAACACATTCTTAAAAACTGAAACGGGGGTGCGTTGCACACTCTGCTGTGTGCGCAAGCACTCTGCCTTTTTATCACCATAAAAAGGTAAAAAGGTAAAAAGGTGTTTACAGACACATCTCTGCTGACTGGGTATCACCTGTGACGCAGCCACTAAATGAGAGACACACCCACCAAACGAGAGAAAACATAACTCAAAGCTGTTGCACACCGTTTCACACCGTTCAACCAGGAAACCGTAGCAAAACGGTGCACACCGTTTTAAGATTGAACGTGCCCCAGATCTCGCGTTAAGAGTAGCAGCAGGTTGTACTCAGCCTGTTTGAGCAGCTGCTTCCTCTTCTCCTCGCCCAGCTCATCGCGGGCGTGCAGCTCCCTCTCGTGCTGCGCTCGGAGAGCCTGAGTGTTGACATCCAGACGCAGCTTGGCGTCCTCGGCCACCTGCAGCTCATCCTCCAGCTCCTCCATCTGCGTCCTCATCTCGTCCACGATGGCCTCCAGGCCGCGCTTGGCCTTCTCCAGGTCATGGACCTGACGGAGAACCGAGCGAGGATAATCAATCAATCAATCAATCAATCAATCAATCAATCAACATGTATTGATATATTGCTTTACAGCAACCAGCAGGTATCCAAAGTCCTTTACAAGGACCAAGAATAAAACATACTATACAATAAAAAGAATAAAACATGGAAAAAAACAGGAGGAAGAAAGGGAAAATGTCTACTATGTATTGAAAGCCATTCTAAGAAAAAATATGTTCTGAGTTTGGATTTAAAATGAGTAATAGTGCGAATGTCAGGAGGTAACTTGTTCCAAAGTCTTGGGACAGCAACTGCAAAAGCACGATCACCCCATAATTTCTACCTTGACCTTGGGACTTTAAGGCCTTAAAAACAAACATTAAAATTGATTCTAAAATGCACCGGCAGCCAATGGAGAGTGTAGAGAACGGGGGATAATATCAGAAAAGATGTTTCCTCTTACACTCTTCCCCACGTCATCCTTGGAGCTGACGAGGTCCTCCATGTCAGCTCGGAGCCCCTTCATGGTCTTCTCCGCCTCCTCCAGAGCGCCCTGGTTTTCCTCCAGCGCTCTGGCCAGAGCCAAGACCCGCGTTTCCTTCTCCCTCGCCTCCGCCTCCGCCCGATCGCGCTCCTGCACAAACTTACAGGACATGGCACGCTCCTCTGCTAGCATCTGACGGACATGAAGACAAGAGATCACCGGAGATTAGATGTGAATGTAAAATGAACAGAAAGTACAGGGACATCTGCACTGAGGGAAGTTTTTATGTAGGAATGTTTGGAGCCTTTTAAAATGTCTTTTAATGTAAATGACGGGGAACAAAACCCACAGTACTCCTGTGCAAAAATATGTAGTAAATAAAGTGTATGTGAAGTTAGACAAAGCGGTTACACTTTACTTGAAGGTATCTACATAAGACTGACATGACACTGTCATGAACGTGTCATAAACATTATAAACAAGTCATAAACGTTAATGACCTAACGCTTCTTTTAGTGGGTCATTCAGTTTTTGTCATGACAAGTTATGGTTAGGGTTAGAATTAGGGTTAGGGTTCATATGTCATGACTGTGTCATGACAGTGTCATGTCACTCTTACGTAGATACATTCAAGTAAAGTGTTACCGACAAAGCTAAGTCAATATCTCCCAGAGTTGCAGTCAGACCTGATCAAACTTCTTCTGCTTCTTCTCCAGGTTGGAGACGAGCTGCCGCTGGCTGTCCAGGTCCATGAGGACGTCCTCCAGCTCCTGCTGCATCCGGCCGCGGCTCTTCTCCAGCTTGTCGTAGGCCGACGCCTTCTCCTCGTACTCGCTGTTGGCCGCTTCCAGCTCGCGCTGCAGACGCTGCTTCCCCTCCTCCAGCGCCTCCACCGTGCCTGACATCTCGTCCAGCTTCTTCTTGGAGTCAGACAGCTGACAGAAGGTGAAACAGTGAGAGCTTACAGGAGTTTGTCAGGTTTATACAGGGTGCTACCTTTCAGTATTTGTGACGCCGCCGATTGTTCTCCGACTGCCTCGTGACTTGAACAGTGCACATTTCGCATCTGTCTGAATGTACTGACCTGCATGTTGAGGCTAGAAACCTGCCTCTCCACGGCCCGCTTGGTCTCTGTCTCCTCCTCCAGCTGCTCCATCAGGCTGTTCCTGTCCTCCTCCGTCTGACGCAGACGTCCAGACAGATTCAGCTTCTGTCGGGTCTCCTCTGACAACAGCTCCTGGAGAAGAAGGGTGAGGAGAAAATAGGTTTGTCCGCCAGAATGAAATATCTACCTATGGTGAGTGAAATGTTGCACGTTCATGGACCCAAGAAGACAAACCCCACTGACTTTGGTGATCCCCTGAACGTTCCCTCCAGCACCACCAGTGGGTCAAGGTTTTCACTTATTCAGGGAACGGTCTCAACATCTATGTGAAGGATTGGCACCACATTTTGTATAGACATTCATAGTCCTCAGAGGATGATTTGAAACCACAATTAGCTAGTTAGCAAATGTTAGCATACTAACCAGCCCCCCCAGGAACAGCGCTCAGCCTTTCCTCCAGTTTGTTTTTTCCAGTGGCTATTTGCAGTGTTGCAACAATGCAAACTGCAACAATCCCCCCTGCGGCCCAGAAAGGATTTCCCTCATAGGCCACCATTGTAAAAAACGTCTGTAAAACTGCTGCCAGGACACCTCCAACTGCAAATAAGGCTGGTTATGACTCTTTCTATGCTGAATTTTTAATCCATGGACTTTTTATATTTCAAAAATCTTCCCTCGATCCGAGAAAAGCGATTTGAAAATGTTTGAGGTCACCACAATGTAAAGTCTCTGGGCCGAGCGGAAACTCACAGGTGGGGGCCAGTGTGAGAAACACTACTGCGCATATTCAGTGGGCCGCATATGACGGAAGTAAACCCGGAAGCATAGAAACGTATTTGCCGTATGCGCCACTGAGCAACTCTCATAGGAGGCTCCGCCATGAACGCTGTATCCAGGTCATATAATACATCCATGATACTAACTTGCTAAACAAAGATGATGAATGTGGTAAAGATTAGACCTGCTAAACAAGAGCATGTTAGCATTGTCATTGTGAGCATGTTGGCATGCTAATTTTAGCCATTTAGCTCAAAGCAGACCTACAACTTTATAAAGTGGTGTGTATATGTGTGTGGTGTCCCTCACCTGTGCATCCTGGAGCTGGGAGGACAGACTGGAGACGTCTTTGCTCAGCTTGATGTTCTTTCCTTCTGCCTCGTTCAACAGACCCGTCACACTGTCCAGGTCCGCCTGGAGGAGACAAAGAAGAGAAAGCAGGTAGAGGGATAGAGACAAACAGCCAGATGGAGGAAGGGTGAATATTGAATTTGCTCTATATTCTAGTCTACCTGTAATTAAAATCAGGACGAACACATCAAATTTAACAAAGATGAATGCTGGTTGAACTTAGAGCTGCAAAGATTAATCGATCAATTGATTAGTTGTCAACTTTTAAATTAATCGCCAACTATTTTGAGAAACGATTAATCGGTTTGAGTCCTTTTTTCATAAAAAAAAGGTAAGAATTCTCTAATTAGAGCTTCTTAAATGTGAATATTTTGTAGTTGCTTCTCTCCTCTGTGACAGTAAACTGAATATCTGTGAGTTGTGAAAAAAACAAGACATTTCAGGACGTCATCTTTGGCTTTGGGAAACACTGATTTTCCGCATTTTCTGATATTTTATACACCAAACAACAAATCGATTAATCGAGAAAATAATCTACAGATTACTCGACTACGAAAATGATCCTTCGTTGCAGCCCTGTTCATTTTCTGCTCATTTATCGTTTAGTTTTCAGTTGGCCACTCTTTAACTTTCAGTGTTATTGTTGGAGACATATTTACCTTGATACATATACAGCATATATTTGGATACAAGCAGGCTTTGTTAGTGTTTTTGTGACTCACAGTCATCTTGGAGACTCGCTCCCCGAGCTCGGTCCTCTGCCCCTCGCTCTCGTTGAAGCGCGAGTTCAGCTCGTTCAGCTGGCCCTCCACCTTCTTCTTCTTGTGCTCCACGTCCTGTTTGGCGCTGGCGAGGGATCGCAGGTCAGCGCTCAGATCTGCAGACTCCTTCTCCAGAGCCTGCTTGGCTTTCTCCAGACCAGCTCTCACCTGGGCGGAGAGACGTGGAGCTAAGTGAGGGACTAAGTCCGCCTCAGTACGTGTTTTTTTTAATTTAATAGAAGTGCACTGGTCACATATAAGGGAGACGTTTTTTTGTAAATTTTCACGTTCATCTCTCATCATTCTTTATCATTACTTAAATATGCATTAAGGTCATACCATGTTTTTTATCTGCATTCTCAAAAAAAAAAGTAAGAGTAGACTAGAAATTTAAAATGTTACATTCAACTCTTGGAAGTTTGAAAGATTTTTTTTTTTTTTCAATTTTCTGAAATTATAAAAACTAACTAACCTAAAAAAATGTATGATTCGATCAAAACAAGCCCCAGCCCCTATAACAGTGTTGACAGTGTGTTCTGTGGATTATTCAGAGTAACCGTTTCAGAAAAAAAACATTTTTAATTTCTGTGAGCACCACAACTAACAACTAAAGTCCATTCATGTCTATTGTATTTCGGGGTGAAAGCAGAAATCTCAAAACTGTCTCAAAGTCCAGATAAAAGTCAGAAAATAGAGTGAATTGCAAATCACTCTGGACCGGACAGTGTTTCGCTTATATATTATGATATTTTTATGTGTTTAAGATAAAAGTTTGACTACGTTTGCACTAGAGGTTACTATGTTATAATGTAATGTAATGCAGTGTGTGTGTGTGTTCTTGTTTAACTATATTTGTGGGGTCCAAAAACCAGGAGTCCAGTATACTTGTGGGGTCCGGACAGCTTTGTGGGGCCAAAATGCTGGACCCCACAAGGTTAAAGGTCTGTTTGAGGGTTACGACTTGGTTTTAGGATTAGAGTTAGAATTAGGTTATGGTTAGGGTGAGGGTAGGGATTAAGGTTAGGCATTTAGTTGTGATGGTTAAGGTTAGGGTAAGGGGCTAGGGAATGCATTATATCAATGACGGGTCCCCACAAAGATGTGTGTGTGTGTGTGTGTGTGTGTGTGTGTGTGTGTGTGTGTGTGTGTGTGTACCCTCTTGGCCTGCTCCAGCTGCTCAGTGAGCTCCTCCACAGCCTGGCTGTGTTTCTGTCTCAGGTCCTGGACTTGGGCCTCGTGGCTCCGCCCCTCATCATCCATGGCTTTCTTCAGCATGCTCACCTCCTGCTCACGCTTGGCCCTGTCAGTCACACATATACACACCACATCACTAAGACACATCCAACAGTGACACGGCCGACAGGTTTGGCTTACACGCGTCCGCTTTTGTGCAGGTTACACTGTTATCTAGTCCTCTGTTTGTATTAGAATGTGCCAACCAATCAGGTACCAGTACTGTATATGTAGGAAACATCAGATCGTACAGACCTTAGCTCTTGCTGGGCGGCGGTGGTACCCAGGCTGTCCTCCAGTTCAGTGCGCAGAGCGTTCAGCTCCTCTCCGAGGTCCCGCCGGGCCGCCTCCACCTTCCCCCTGGCCGCCCTCTCGGCCTCCAAGTCCTCCTGCAGCTCCGAGAGCAAAACCTCCAACTCCCGAACTCGCTTCACTGCCGCCCCACGCTGGTTGCACTCCTCCTCCAAGCTGTGGACACAAAATAAGGTTCTGATAAAGTTTCTAATATATTAATGTACTAATATTAATTTCAGGAGTTTCATTACTGTCTGGGTGAAAATGTCTTTGTAGGATCAGCTACCAGGGATACTGAGGACGTGCTCTAGTTTTTCTCATAAAAAAGAATTTTGTTGTTTTGTTGAGTTTTAGCAACTTTGGGGGAGTTTTTCTACAGTCAGAATATTACACATTTTAAGGGGATTCCAGTACTTTTCTATAACTTCTATATATATATATATATATATATATATATATATATATATATATATATAGCTTATAAAAGCCTTTGAAACATGTAGACCCTAGTGTTGGGGAAAGATCTGTGAAGCTTTGTTTAAAAAGTCCCATGTCTTTATCCTAATATGCTTGAAATTAACTTTATTACACGTGTTATCTGAAGATGAAAGTGTGTTTGCCTGTTCTGAATGACCACACTTAAAGGCACACTTTCAGAAGTCATACAGAAGTCATGTAACTTCAGAAAGTTACAGAAATTGTTGGGCAAAGCTCCCCCAATTAGGTCAGAAAGGTGTGTGTAATGTAACCCTTAAAACCAACACAAAGTAATACATAATGTAAAATGTACTTGAACACATTTATGCTTCCACTTTTGATTTTAATGACTCCATGAGCTTTCCTCTTGCGCCACCTTTAGGCTCAGAACAGTAAACAGAAATTCTCCGATGCTACCTTCAACCACGTTTTACAAGTCAAGAACAATTTTTTTGGATTTAAAAGTATTTATTTCCACCATCTTGAATTATTTTCTTTGACTCGAGCCGTTGACATACGTCACGCTGTCCCCACGCTGTCTTCGCTCTGATTGGCAGTCGCTTTGTCGCATCGCTCAGCATTTGCATAAAATACTTCTTGTCTAATTTGGCCCTGCCTTGCTCGTGGCAGCGGCAAGCTCCTTGCTTGTCACTGGCAAACGGTCACTCCCACTGAAAATGAATGGTAGCCTGTCACTTCGTCTCTGTCTCTTGTAGCTAATGTGACTGCAGGGATAAGCATGACGGGTACACATACAGTAAATTAGTCTGTGTTACCTTATTTGACTGAAATCTAAACGGTTACCTGTTATTTCTGACAATTTCATAAATAAAAATGTATACCAATTAACAAAACTGGTAAAAAATATATATACTGTATATATTTAAGAGAGTCCGGTACAGCCTGTCTCTGGAGATAAAACTGAGATTAGCGCTCCTATTCAAGTTTATGTTCTGCTTGTTTAACGCTTGTTTGGTCATTTGCTCTTAAACACATTTAGAGAGGATTTTAATTGCTATTTTTTAATTAAAAATTCTTATAATTTTGGTGCTGATGATTTTCCTTTGTGGCTGGCTAAAATTTCTTTGGGAGGGGTGCCAAAAATGTCTCTGTGCAGGAAAAACCCTGTATCGTCACTATGGTCATTCTGTCCGACAGTGTGTTGTTGTTGTTGTCGGCTGTTGTGAACATCGTGTGCTTACCGGGCCTGTGTGGCCTGCAGCTCCTCTTCCTTGGCAGCCAGCTGGGCTCGGAGTTCGGCTAGTTGGGCCTGCAGGTCGGCGTGCTGCTCCTGCAGGTCGCCCAGCTCCGCCTCCACCTTCCTCTTGGCCTTCTCCATGTCCAGGCGACCCTTTTCCTCCTTCTTCATACGCACTGCAGGAGATTGGCGTTATGGGAAAAATAATTGTTAGGTCAATTTGTTATTAAGAACTCTAAACTTCCTGCAATCAATATCACTTGCCACCTTTACAATACACTATGTTTTCTTGTTGGAAACGTGTCGTAGCATCCTAGAAGATGAATGCAATTTCAGTTCTCAGCCATATACAATATTTTAAATCTTCTAGGCTAAATCTCATTTATAAATCCAAATTTACAGGTAAAAAGTCTGACTTTGTAATCTATTTATAAAAGGAGTTCATAGACTTGATTTATGTTTCTCTAAATTCTGTAAATATAATAATAATAATAATAATAATAATAATAATAATGTAATAATATTTCTTCTGCACACCTTATGTGTGCTTTGTATTGATTGTATTACACACAAGGATATTGTCCTTGTTTGTTTATTTAAATACAGAAAAGAGAAAAAAAGCCTGTTCAAATGAAAAGAAAAACTTCTGATTGACAGTTTTTGATTAGTAAGACCAAGGTCAATACATTATTAGCTGCCCTCTTCTATATATCTAAACAGATGTGAGTAAAACTGAATGGAGGAGTATTTTGCTGACTGACACTCCAGGTCTGAGATCATGGACTCGTGTTTGGTCTTGAGTTTGGTCAGGTTCTTGGACTTCTCCTCCTCCTCTGCCAGGTTAGAGCTCATGTCAGCCAGCCGCTCCTCCAGAAGCTTTCGCTCCTGTAGACACACAAGAGCACAGTGTGTGTTACTGTGTATTAAAACACAGACCACACCACAAGGCAACACTGCTAAACTCTTTCTACCTTCTGCAGTTTGTTATTCTGGTCCTCCATCGTCAGAATGTCCTCCTCCAGTTTCTTGACTTTTCCCTCCACAGACACTTTCTCCATCTGCAGCTTCTGACGAGCGTCTTCCTCCTCTGCTATGTGGGCCTCCATCAGCTGCAGAGAAAAACGTCATGTGTGGTGGAATATAAGTGAAAAATAGAGCATGTGACAAAATAAAAAGGGTGCAGCATGTTTGTTGTTGTTTATTAATTTATTAATGTTATTCTTTTTTACGGTTATACTTATGGTAAGCAAAGGATGTGCAATATCTGGTAGGGCATTGGTGCAATATTTTTGATTTGAGAGTGAATGTGTAATATATCCGACACTGCAATACATAAGTTATTGATCACAGTATGATCTAATGGGAAAAGTGCAATATCTGGGTAGAATATATGTAGAATATGAGGGGGAGGATGTGCAGTAGGTTCTTCTTCTTGTGTGTGTGTGTGTGTGTGTGTGTGTGTGTGTGTGTGTGTGTGTGTGTGTGTGTGTGTGTGTGTGGGGGGGTGGGGGGGGGGGGTGGGGGGGATTGTGTGTGTTTACATGTTTATTTAATGCTAACTGTAGTTGATCATATTTGTAGTAGACATTTGTATGTTTATGTGCGATATTGCCATGTTTGTTTTCTCGACTGCCAAAGACAAATTTTGGTTACACTTTACTTGAAGGTATCTACATAAGAGCGACATGACACTGTCATAAACGTTTATAAACCCGTCATAAACGTTTATGACATAACGCTTCTGTCATTTTGTCATGACAAGTTAGGGTTAGAGTTAGGGTTAGGGTTCATGTGTCATAACAGTCATGTGTTTATGACAGTGTAATGCCACTCTTTTAGATTAGTTATTAAGATGACAATGTCAATTAATCCCTAATGAGATACTCCGTCTCATAAGACTGTGTAATAATAATAGTAATAATAATAATAATAATAATATGTTGTGTGGACCTGCAGCTGCTGCTCCATCTCCTTCCTCTCGTTGTGCAGGGCGTTGCTGCGGTCCTCCTCCTCCTCCAACCGAGACTCCATCTCGTGCAGCACCTCCTCCAGCTCCTGCTTCTTGGCCTCCAGTCGCACCCTCATCTCCTCCGCCTCAGCGTACAGCTCCGTCTCTGCATGCAGCTTCATCTCCAGCTGGGCTCGCTCCTCCATCAGCTACAAACACACACACTCTCATGTCATTTATGGAACTTTTAAGATAAAAAAAAACAAGATAAAGAGCTGCATTTCTTTCACCTGGGTGTGTTTCTGGGTGATGTCCTTCAGTTCGGTCTCCACCTTGGCCGCCACCTCCTTCGCTGCCTTTAGCTCTTCATCTTTCTGACCCATTTCTTCTTCTTGTCGGGTGACCTGCAGCAGGGGCTTCACCTGAACCACGGACAAACACGTCACACATCCACAACTCAGCCTGGCTTTATTTTCAATATACAGTTCATGGTTTCATCTCATTTACAGGAAATGTGTTTTGAAAGGTATAATATGGAACAGATTTTCCTAAAAATGCAATGAACAGACTAATACAGAAGTAATCCCTCTCAATCATCACTTATGACCCACTAGATGTGTGTGGTGCTGTCTGTATCTGCAGAGACCCTGCCCTCTTCCTGGATTCTCTCTTTTCTTTTTGGTCAGTCAGGACATTTATGGGCATCAACAAAGAGCCTTTGGGCCCCACGTGGGTGTGTAACCCCCAGCCAATAACAGCATGCAGGTTGCATGCTGCTTTGCACCTCAGCGTCTCTAATCGACGCACACATTTAACTGACACACAGAACCAGACAGGACAAAACTCTGCGTTCACTTATAATCCGGCAATCCGGAGGTGTGTGAGTGTTTATCAGTGCTTTAGAACATAACCACTGTGAAAAATAGCTTGCTCTGATTCCCTGCTTTTTTAAGAGAGTGTGTGTGTGTGTGTGTGTGTTTGACCTTAGTAAAGAGCCTCCACCACTGCCAGTTCTTGAGTTTGAGGTAGCAGGCGCAGTTCCTCTGGATCACCTTCATGGCGGTCAGTTGCTGCTGACGTTTACTGAAAGCTCTGACAACACACAAAGAAAGATTAACTAAGCAGCAAGAGCTGGAAGAGCTGGAAGAAGTACTCATAGTACTAAGTACATGTAGCAATACTATAGTGTAAAAATACTCTGTTACAAGTAAAAGCCCTGCAAATGTTACTTAGGTAAAAGCATTAGCATCAAAATATACTTAAAGTACCAAAAGTGAAAGTACTCATTATGCAGAATATATATTATATGACTGGATTGTAATTATTGATGCATTCATGTGTTCATCTCTATAATGTTGCAGCTGGTAAAGGTGGAGCTCAGTTGAATTACTTTATATACTGTACTGCTGGGTAATTTGTGAATGTCCCCCCAGGATCTAAATAAGATCTTAATCTATAAAAAAAAAAATACATCATGATTCATTTGATTGTGTTTTGTATTAATAATCTGAATCTGCAATGTAACTAAAGTTGTCAAATAAATGTAGTGGAGTAAAAAGTACAATATTTACCTCTGAGATGTAGTGGAGTAGAAGTATAAAGCAGCAGAAAATGGAAATACTCAAGTAAAGTATGAGTACCCTAAACTTGTACTTGCGTAGCAGCGTCCAGTCTAACTGTTTATCTTACTTGCGGGCCAGGAAGCCTCTTGCTTGTGCCTGGAAGGCAATGATGACGACGGTCAGTTTGAGGTCTCTCTCCTCCTCCAGCTGGGCCAGGACTCCCGTCCTGAAGAACATCTTACTCTGACCGATACGATACAGGTTAGGATCCAGATCCAGGTGCTTCACCTGCAGGAGAGCAGAGCAGAAGCAAGGAGGAGTGTGCTTAAAGGACAGACATGTCTGCTTCTTTTAACATACTTTTCAAGTAAATTCATATTCAAATGACATGTCCATTAAAGTTGTGGAAGCTGTTACTGTGGACAACCTCTCAACTTTTAGTATGCAGGTATTCTCAAAACAGAACAGACTATATCAGCAGTATTATATTGTATATGTGTGATAACACAAAACTGTCCAGTTCCATCTAGCTCACCATCAGGCAGCACGCCTGCTTCCCATCCATGAAGCCCTTTGGGATGGCATTGGCAGCCAGAATCTCATATCTACAACCACAGAAAAAAACACTTTGTTGTCACTGTACTGTAACAACTGGAGAGGTATGCATATGATTCATTTAAGGCCAGACATATGCACTGGTCAATTTTGAGATTTTGCTTCCTTAACATGTCTTCTTACAGACTAGTGGAAAGAAAACAATCAAAATACATATTTAGGTGTTTATTTATTACACTTTTTTTTTAATTTGTGTCTGTAGATTTCTCCTAGGAGTATAGTACGTACAGTATATAGGATCCAAAGTATAGAATGCTAAGGATTTGATTAGATAATGTGTCTGTAAATAGTGGTTTCCAATAAAAATAAATGGCATTTTACAAAACATATCTTTAAAGGCTGTTTTCTCAAAATGAGTTTTATTCTCATACTCCAAAAATCTCCACTTGAGTAGCATGTAGAGGGCTTTGTTCATATACTCTATATCATAGCCGGATTTATTCAACATTGTATTACTAAAACATGGAGAAAATATATTTTTTTGTATGGCTGTTGACAGTATTTTCTGATTTATGGAGTGATAAAAAGAGATATCCAAAATTACCTCTGTAAAAACCTTTGACTCTAATACTGTATGCATGTCAACAAAATGGACCAAGAGTTTTGAACCTGGCTTTATCCAGTGTTCAGATTTCTCTTCTGGAAATGTATGCAAATTAGCACATATTTAGATATGTGCATATGATAATGCATCATTTGCATATTTAAATATAATTGGCTTAATGCCAGTAATCACCTGTTTCAGGGTGATATCCATTAGTTAACATTTGTACCCTATTCACCTGTAGTGTCTTGTCTTAAAGTTAAACAAAAAACATGCAAACTTGTCCCAGAAATGGGTGATGTAATGATTTCATTTCACACACTTTGTTGGTCGTTTTATTTTGAAAGTTTGCAGGTTTGTGTCTGCCCTTCAGTGGTCACAGTGAGGAACTGCAACACTGTTAAAACGAAAGGCTGAAACACTGGTAATATCAGGTCCTAGCACTGGCAAGTAAATTCACAAAGTTGGGGCTTATTACAGTGCAGTTCTTATATTACTAATACAGATACTGTCAACATCAGTACAAAACACAACAATTCATGTTGTTTACGTTTAAAGAATAATAATCCGAATAAATGTGGTGTCAGACGGTTTCCTCACCTCTGTCTGAACTCCTGGAACACGATGCGGTTGGGGAATCCCTGCCTGCAGATTCTGATGCCCTCCAGCACGCCGTTACACCTGAGCTGCTCCAGCACCAGGTTGGAGTCCATCTTCCCAGCCTGCAGCACAGCAGCAGCACTCAGTGTCTTCTCTACACAATGCAGCTTCAGCTCAAATAAAATAATGTGTTCTGGATACATTCGGAGAGAAAGAACTAGGGCTGGGACGATGTGCTTTTGTCCCGATTCGATTCTTTCACGATACGTGGGTGCCGATTAGATTTGTACTGCTATTTTCATATATTGCGATTGTAGTGTAGCGATTCGATAGTATTGAGTATTGCGATTTTCTTTTCCTTCTTTAACAAAAATAAAAGTTGAATATTACACTTCTAGAGACAATATATCATGACATTTCTAAAAACTAATTGTTTTCTAAAAAGAATGCACATCACGTCAGTCAGATATTTGTTTCATTATTCTGTAAAGAAGTACATAACATGGATTTACTGCAGTTTCTGCTTTCCGTCTGTTTTGCTGGAAATGGACCGTATAAACAGAAAATATTTAGATTAATCATTGGTAAAATAATAAATAAAAAAATATAGATTCTAGGGAAAATAATCAATTTTAAAAATCGTCGCAAAACAAATCACGATACACACAATTTTCGATTTGTCCCACCCCTAGAAGGAAACACGGATGGCCTACCCTCTTCTCGTGGTTGGGGATGATGCAGCGGACAAAGTTGGGCTGCGTGTTGTGCAGCGTGGTCATCAGCTTGCCCAGAGACTCCTTGTACAGCTGACCCACTGTGCGAAACATGCCCTTCTTGGATTTCGGGGGCGCCGAACTCTCTGACATCTTGGTTATGGTCTCCAGACCCACCACTCGATCCGCTGACACAGGAGAGATGGATACCACATGTGATTACCATGACTACAGATTTGTGGTGAAATGAGGACTTGTTGCCCCGTCACTGAGGACTAACCGTCTTTCCACAGGTCCTGGATGAAGTTGCTGGAGGAGTTATTGAGCAGAGCTGTCACGTTGTCGTTCAGAGGATCCATGTTCTTAGTTAACCAGTTAGCTGCATTATAGTCCACCTAAAAATGGAAAAGCCAGTGCTGTGACCAAGTCATCTTTGCTCAAATCCCAAATAAGTCTCAAGTAATTTGGTCCAAGTCTCATTCAAGTCTCCAGTTATTTTTTGGGGGCTAGTCAAATGAAGTCACAGGTTATGTCAAGTCAAGTCGAGTCCTTAATTAAGGCAAGTCATCCGAGTCATTATGCCTCAAGTCAAGTCAAGTCTTGAGTCATTAACTTACAAGTCCAAGTCGAGTCTCAAGTAATGCAAACTGTGACTCAAGTCCAAGTCGCCAGGTCTCAAGTCCACATCGCTGGATGGAAGTCATGTTTGTTGATGTTGATCATGATCTTTATTGTTCTGACTGTTAACAAATCAGATTAAAAGACCCAAAGCAGTAATGTGTCTCTTATAGTAGAAACCTTGAGTGTTGGTTTAAAACATAGACTATGACTGGCCTAATCATTTCAACTAAACTAACTGATGCTACAGTTCTCAGGATTATCACTGTCTCGGTCCTGAAGCCTCGGGTGATCCTCACCTTACCGGCGTAGTGCAGAACAGTGAACATCAGTTTATCTTTGTGTTGTTTGGGTTTGGAGAATTTAACGTGACCGGTGTGGGTGTTCAGCAGTTTCTCCACGAAGGAGACGTCGGTGGCTTTGGGGAACCAGCACTCCTCGTCCAGCAGGGCCAGGATGCCAGGAGGGTTGTTCTGCAGGACAGTGACGGACACAGAGGCTTAGTTAAGACAACATCTTAAATCAAAATTATTTTCCATCAAGGTTAGGACATATGCCCACAGTTGGGATTGGATGGGGGACAAGTGTTAAGAGTTCAGGTCTCAGTTTCAAGCTAAATGCACGCGTGGTAGAGGTGATACAGGTGTGTATCCTGACTATTATTGGCCCTTTGGACAGGAACAGTCTTTTGGAAGCATCTCTTTAATTCTAGTGCTTATTAAAGGTTGTAAGTTATATTTTAATGGTCAGACAATGAACTGATCTTATGAAATGAGTGTGTATATTTACTCCTACTTACAAACAAAAGTAAATAATTCAGGACTTCACACAAATGAAATTAACTTCAAACATTTTGTGATTGCATAACTTTTCACAGAATAACACCACTGAGTGAAATGTAAGGATGTTTTTTTGAAGAGTGAACAATGGGGTGGCAGTAGTTCAGTCTGTGGGGAGTTGATTTGGGAACCGGAGGGTTGCTTGAGCAAGGCCTGTCCAGCAGTCGCAGCCCCCTCACTCTGACATCTCTCCGTTTGTGTATTTATTGGTCCTGAGCATGTGTGTGTGTTTCAGGCTTGTGTGTAAATGTGTGTTACTAACAGAGTGAAAAAAAAAAATCCCCCTGGGGATCAAAGTATAAACTATTATGATTATTAATATTATGTTGGTTAAATCCTTTTTGTCTCTGCACGCAAGTCCTTTGGACCTCTTGTACTCTCAGCATTGTAAAACTATGTTTAATAATCACATCTATAAACCCCTGTTAACATGTGTGTCAACACTGACCGGCCTCTCGATGAGCTCGATGCAGGGCTGCAGGTCCAGGCCGAAGTCGATGAAGCTCCACTGGATGCCCTCTCGCTTGTACTCCTCCTGCTCCAGGACGAACATGGTGTGGTTGAAGAGCTGCTGCAGACGCTCGTTGGTGTAGTTGATGCAGAGCTGCTCGAAGGAGTTGTCCTGAGGCGGAGAAACGTCACAGCAGTGATCAGAAAACCACACAAACAAAAATAAACACTCAAGTATTTAAAGGTTTTCAGTCAGCGTTCACCTCAAAGATCTCAAAGCCAGCGATGTCCAGGATGCCCAGGAAAGAGGACGACTGCCTCTTACTCTTGTCCAACGTCTTGTTGACTCTGGCCAGGATCCATCGAAACAGACGCTCGTACATGGCCTTAGCCAGAGCCTCCACCGCAAAATCAGCCTGGAGGGGGATGGAGGCACAATTACTCAACTGCCCTACTTTAATTTCAGTATTTCTATTACCTGGACTACATTTCAGAGGGAACTAGAAGGGCACTCAGAGAGCGTAGACCTCCGCCAAGGCATGCCCTATTTCATAATGGTAATGCAGTGTGAATGTACCAGTCTGGAACTAATTTTTCCGATTATTCCGACACCACATGAATGCAGCACAAACGCCCTATCTCGCAGTTTTAACAAAAGTGCCAGAAGAGTCCAGAAGAGCCTATATTTTCTGTGCTGATGAGGTCTGGTTTGCGATTACCTGCTGCTTGGTCTGTGCCTTCTGCACCACCTCCCGGCCCACTTTGATTCGAGGAGTGAGGATGGCTCGGATAAAGTCGGTGATATTGATGCCCTGCAGGTGACACACCTTCTGAGCAGCTGGGGTTGATGGGTAACAAGAGACGGAGAAGAAGAAGAAGAAGTGGTCAGAGACGTTTAAAAGGTACATTTGAAGTGCTGGTGTTGGTATTTGAAATGGTTACCGGTGTCGTCGGGCATGGTGGCCTGCTCGCTGTTCCTCTCCTTCTCAAATTTGATGTTGCCCAGCTGGAGCACAGTGGACACCACCTTCATCATCCCTGCAGAGAGGACGACAATCAAGATGGTGCATACATTTGCAGCTAAAGTTCTAAAAGTTCCAAAATAGTTTTATTGCCTGATCCAAATAATGAAATTACAAATACCTGCTGGTACAGAGATCTGTTCACATACTTGTATTTCCCAACATAATACAGCTGCACAGTGAACAACCAAACTACATTAAAGTTGGTGTAGCAAAAAGCTATTTCAGTAAGATGTGCTGGGCAGCGGCAAAGCGCTGCATGCCAGGTTTCATTTAAACGGTTTTGTATGTGTCCAGGGAGAGAGGAATTGTGGATTCCTTATGAAATTAAGTTTTGGAGAACATTTAGACAGCCTCTCTTTGTCCCAGCATGAACAAAATACTAAAGGAGGAAAGGTTTTACTTTCCCCACTCTTTTCCTTGAATTAATTCCACTTTCCTGATGTTTTTCTTTTATATTCCCTTAAATGTATTCTTCTCTAAAAAGGACACTGTCTTTGAAGTGAAAAATGATTTAGAAAAAGGTTGGATGGATGGTTGGAGTTTGTACCCATTCTCTCCTCCTCAGTGAAGCCCATGATCTCCATTGCCTCCAGAGTCTCAATGAACATCTCGTCATCCTCCTGACCGGAGATCTCCACGTGGCCGGCCACCAGGAAACGGTAGCAGCTGAAGTCCTCCAGTAGAAGCTCTTCTAAACACACACACACACACACACACACACACACACACACACACACACACACACACACACACACACACACACACACACACACACACACACACACACACACACACACACACACACACACACACACACACACACACACACACACACTTAAAGTTTTGATCATACCTGAAGGATAATTTGTTTGGTAGCGGTCAAACCCTCAGCTGACATAAATATCAGTTTGATCTTTCATCTTCTTCACAGATGAATAGAGATCAATATCCACTTAATATGGCTCATTAAGAAGACCTTTCAAATGGTTTTATGTTCTCAGCAATGTTTTTCTCTAGGTCAATATGTTTAATGTAGGTTTCCCTGGGTCAATATGTTGAAATCACCTGCAGCTTACAGCCTACTGATGTTATACCCCTTGAAACCTATGTCTTTAAATTTGCGGGCAATCTCCACAGTGGCTGAATGGAATTTAAACATTCAAACTGTAGGACCCTGGGAAAATAGGGATGACCCTGACGGGGGAAGTGGGAGAAGTTAAGAAGTGAAGGGATCACCACAGTTAGTACAATTCAGGGGAACATGAATGCCTGAACCAAATTTCTTGGCAATCCATCCGATAGATGGAGATAGACACAGACATCCGAAAAGGATAAGCAGAACATTTTTTGGGCTATATCTGCACCAACACTGTTTCCCCTCATCTTCAGTCTTGATGCCAAGCTAGGCTGAACACATTCAATACCTGTCTGTGCGCTAGAGATAAGAGGTGTTAGAAAGAAATAGAAAATATTTCATTTTCTCCTTTTTACAATTTTTCTATCTGCAAAATCTGCTATTAAAAAGCATACATTAAAAACACCGTATCACATCCAGTAGTGCGTAACTTCTTGATATTAATGAACGTCCGTTACGTTCAAGCCATTGCCAAATGAGTTGCTACAAAGCTAATTAAGACTATCAGCTCCACACAACTCTCTCTGTATTTCTCAGTATGGCTATGTTCAGAAGGTTGTCGCGTCCGGCGACTTTCGCGCACAGAAACTCGAGTGAAGATTATTACCTCTTCTGAAGAATCCATAATGTTTTTTTAATCCTCTGTGTCCTCCTTGGCTACTAGCAACTTTTGTTGTCAGTACTTAGAATTCTTCATGGGGGCGACAGAAACTACGCATTATAGCTTTAAAATACATTTACATAAAAACACAATGGACAATAGAAGCTAGATTAAAAGGAGCACCAGGTACTCGATGGTTAGGCCTGAATCAAGGTTAAATAAATATATATAAAGTGTTGTGTGCTGAGATAGCAAGCTGGCTTCAAAAAGTGGCTGTCCTTGCTGATTATTATCTTACCTGACTCTGGGTTAGAGACAGCTCATTTTTAAGATATGTCACACTGACTCTATAAGCCTATTAAACCTTAGAATAAGAGGAGTGTTTTGTATTGTGGCTGCTCACCCTTCAGCTTGTCTTTGGCTCCGGCCACCATGTAGTAGAAGATGTGAAAGGCTCTCTCAGTCATGCTCTGACGGATACAGCGAGACTTCTCCAGCAGGTCTGATCGGGTCACGAGAGAGTTAAGCCGATAACCAGGCCTATTTTCTGGTAATATCTCAAGCAAAAATGGCACTTTTTTATCTTATTATCCCATTTATATTCATAATTTAACAAACAACTTGGATCTATAAAAAATTTTTTTTAAAAAAGATACAGGTGTCAATATTGGCCCCGACAATATAACCGGTCACATCGAAGTTGAGCTTGATGAACTTTCCCTGTCGACAGAGAGGACAACAGCTGCTACAGGACACCTTAAACCGCTCGGAGAACTAAAAGTATTGACTCACAAACTGATTAAAAACTTACAAATCGTGAGGAGTTGTCGTTCTTGATGGTTTTTGCATTTCCGAATGCCTCCAGGATGGGATTGGCCTGCAGCAGCTGCTTCTCTAGCTCCCCCTGCAGCCCATAACAAGTTACACATAGTGGTGGAGTGTGGTGGAGTGTAGATTTTGAGTGCAGGACTTTTACTTGTAACAAAGTATTGCCACGCTTTAGTATTACTTATTTTACCTGCTGTAAGTAGGAGATCTGAGTACTTCCTACTCCACCCCCAGACTCCATTGAAAAAAACAGTAATTCTACCTTGCAGAGAGTTGCTGATCTATCACTGCCTCGATTGGTTAGTTAGTTTGTGTTATTGTGTGACTTTGGTGTTTTAAAATGGTTAGTTCGGATTCGGATTAACCAAAGTCACACAATAAAAATAAAAAAACTAACTAACTGATCAAGGCAGCAGGAGACCAGCAACTCCTGTGTTGTGGGAGGTAAAATTACTGTTTTTATTGAAGGAGTCTGGTGGCTTAGAAGAGAGCATAGATAACAGCTTCAGGTCCCCGCCGTAAAGGGCTGTCTGACACCAAGGTAAAGTGGTGAAAATATTCTAAATATAGCGTACACTTAAACCGATAGATTTTTTTTTAGGTGGTTAAAATACATTTAGCTGCTGCCCCCGTCCACAGCAGTACATTGCTTAGCTTCCATGTTGGTACACCTGCCTGCTTCTCCAAACTTGGGTTGTGCCGACCACCATCTACTGTAGCTAATACACTGACTATGGATAATACCTTTCTTCACAAAATCCCAACTATCCCTTAGATATTAGTAAGTAGTAAAACTTATTCTACTTACATATTGTGTAAAAGTGTCTATGAGATTTTATACTCACGTATGCCAGAGATCCTGCCTGCTGCGGCTGCAGGAAGAAACAGGAACTGGTAACAAACTCCACTTTTGTTTTGCGGATACATTTAGCATTTCCCAAAAATTTGCTGCTTGAAATGCAACAGAGCAGCAGGGCCAGAGAGGCCTAAACAAACCACAGATTGTTCTTCTTTGCTTGATTATAGGCACAATCAATGTTGTGGACAATTTGTGGCAAAGATACGAAGACTTGTAAGTACAGTAGTTCTCCATTGACAGCACATGTTTTACGGACGTTTTACGAGTTGTGAGAAAAATCAAAAGCCTGTGACATAACTAAACACAAGTGTACAGTAATATTTACAACACTGAGGCTCCAATTTTTCATATGATAGTAGCCAAACTTTTAATGGGTACATTTAATAAAATGAAGGAATAGGATGCATGTAACATATTAGTTTTCTTTAAACAGTACACTGTACAGCACATGTATGATATTTTAGTCCATTTTCTCATATTTCATATTGTATATCGCTAATCTTTTGGCATATTTTTTAGTATTTAAATAGAGTCGTGAAATTATTGTTATCATTTACATAGTTGAGAAAGCTTTTGACAAAAATCTGAAAAGCTCGCTTGGCTTCTTTTTTGAGACGGTCCCTAACTTCAGCTCATTACTGTCAATTTGCTCGAGTGGCAACAAATAATACTGTCAAACTTTGAATGCTGGTTTTTCACAGCTGTAGTTACTGTTCAGATTAAGATTTTAGTGCATCAACAAAACACATGATCATATTGTAAAACATGATTCAGTGAAATTGGCAAGTTGAAGTTACAACCAGTTACAACATTAAAATGCTGCATTCATCAAATAATCAAATAATATGCATCCATTAAAATAATCCAATAGCATCATATATACACACAATATTATAACCAGTCACGGTTCTACATAAGCACTTTTGGGAGTATTTTTTACCTTGTGTTATTGATACTTTTTACTCTAAATTTGGAAGAAATGTGACACATGCTGTGTTTGGGCAGATGTAAGATTGGCACGCGTCTTTGTAATTTGTTTTATTTAATTATTATTTGGCTGCTATGTAGATCCAGCTTCTCAATCTTAAAACATCTTAACGTTTCTAAAGACGTTTCTACTCACAGGGTTCGCGTCCTTCTTGCCCTTGTGCGAGGAGGCGATGACAGCCAGGTACTGAATCACCTTCTTGGTGTTTTCTGTCTTCCCCGCTCCAGACTCACCTCTGGGTGAGGGAGGAGAGGCGATGGAGAGAGGGATGAAACATGGGAGGAGGAAAAGAGTAGAACAAGACAGAGTCATAATAGTTTAGTTTATTAGCACAAAAGAAGTCCTGAAAACAAAAGCATATAACAACAAACAGCACAGATTGTGCCGAGAGGTAAAAAGATAGAGAGATAGAGAGAAGAGAGTGAGAGAGCGTTGAAAATGGAGACAGGATGACAAATACATAATGTTAATCTGGATTTATTTTCTTGAAGGCCAGCTTTTATTTATTTTCAATTGAAGCTTATCTTTTGTGACAATATTCAATCCCTGATGGTAGATAAGGGCTGAAAAAAATAATAATCTGAATAATTAATCATGTTAGTCGTTTTTTGAAGATAGAAATATCCACCAGATCCAACATCTCAAATATAAATATCTGCTGGGTGTTTTGTCTTCTATAATAATAATAAACTGAGTATTTTGGAGTTTTCAAGCTTTCAAGCATTTTACATATGTTTGACGTTTTACAGATCAAATGATTAATTGAAAAAAATTATTAAATTAATTGATAATGATTTTAATTGTTACTTGCAGCCTTACATACATGTAAACATAAATATATACACACAATTACATTGTGGGGACTCCCCTCCCTTTGGGAGACAAAATCCAAGTCCCCACAATGTGAATAATTAAATTTGTTAGGGTTAACACTTATTTGAAGTCTCCAGGGAATGAATGCAAGTCAATGCAATGTCCCATTAAGTGATGGAAATGTGTGTGCTCACATGAATGGTACAGTGTGATGGAAATGGTTAAGTATGTTTTGACTCACGTGCAGAGAATAGACTGATCCTCACGGTCTGTGGAGAGAGAGAGAGAGAGAGAGAGAGAGAGAGAGAGAGAGAGAGAGAGAGAGAGAGAGAGAGAGAGAGAGAGAGCGAGAGAGAGATGTTTAAAGGGGGAAATAATGTGAAATGTTGACTGAGCTGAACTCATTTGAAACCAAGCTGAACACACCAAACATGAACTCTGAAGGCGGTGCCGATTCACTCTGACACAAGAGCAAACAGCTCTGAAATCTCGTTTGGGGGGAGATTAGCCTCCATCACTCATATCATCTAAAAATAGCAGGTGGATGCAGGGCTCCATCGCTGTAATCTCGTCCCCCTGCTCCATGTATGGCCATTCTGGGGCTGAATGGAAAGTAAGAAGTTGGTCTGAGGTCACTGGTGGACCATCCGGAGACCAGACGGCATGCTCTGAGGCTGGTAAGGGTTAGGTTAGGGCTGCTTGCTGCCACTATGCAACCTTTATTTTGTAACTTTTATTTGGTAATTGTGTGTGTGTGTGTGTGTGTGTGTGTCAACCATTACCTTAAAGGGATGGTTCAGATTGTTTGGTGTTTTAAAGGTTAGTTCCGATTCGCCAGAGTCACACAATAACACAAACTAACCTGTGACCCATATATATACTACTGCTACTACTAGAAGCTACTACTAGTTCTGGTGGGAAAATGGCATTTAAAAATGCTGATTTATAGCACACTATGCCTCAAAAACTTAATGTTTTAGTGTGTTAAAATGCAACAGCGGTAAATTTGTTTTTTATATAATACTTTTTCCCCACACACACACACACACACACACACACACACACACACACACACACACACACACACACACACACACACACACACACACACACACACACACACACACACACACACACCTTGCATCATGTTCCTGTAGGCGTTGTCTGTGATGGCGTAGATGTGAGGCGGCACCTCGTGGCGTTTCTTGCCCTTGTACATCTCGATGATCTTCTCAGAGTAGATGGGCAGCATCTTGTAAGGGTTCACCACCACACAGAACAGACCTGAGTACGTCTGTGGAAAGGGGGGGGGGGGGAAGCAGTCAGAGCAGCTTAGGACTTTACAGTGATCCTTCTGGTTTGTTGTTGTTAAACTTGACAGATTCCCTGATTTCTCCTGTAATACTGTCCTCTAAACATGAGGAATCCCAGGATTAGTGGAACCTTGAGTGTGTAAGAGATACATCATATGTGCCCTGCCCCTGTAATTGTAGGTTGTCTGGTTTCATATAGATACCCTCAGGACGTGTTCTCCTATACCATTATGTGAGATGCATCTTGTTTTTTTCTTAGTGGTGGGCAGCAACTGACAAAGAAGCATCCAGACATATTTTCAGACATTTCAAATAAAGTCTAAAGAGACATTAAATACATGTTAAGATGTTCCTTTGGGTCAGAGACACAGACATTCATGTTTTCCAGTTTCAAGTGTCAATCAGCTCATCCAGGAATTCACAGTAGAGCTATAACATTTCATCAATTAGTCCATCGATCAGAAAATAGAAAGGCAACTTATTTCGACAAACAATTTGGAAATAAATGTCAAACATTCACTGGTTCCAGCTTCCTAAAAGATAGTTTTTCTGCGTTACATTATGTTAAAATAAACTGAATATTCTGGGGTTTGGGGCAATTTTAGGCTTTGGACATTTTTCAATATTTTCTGACATTCCAAATAATCTGCAGATTATACTGATACTGATAATGAAACTAATTAATAATGTATACTAATACCTGCAATATCTGTAATAACTAGAAATGTAAAAAAAAAAAAAAAAGTGTACATTTCTGCTGCATGTAGTGACCAAATCAATTTGCCCTTCTTGACTCTGTATCATCATCATACTATAAATACAAATAACCAACATATTAATATACATTTTGGATATCGTAATATCGCGCATATGACACCAGTGTTGTTTTTTCCTGGCGTTAAATGCTGTATTACAGTAAAGTGATGCACTTTTCTCAACTTACCAGACTGTTCTAGTATTTGCCTTTACCCACTTAGTCAATATATCCACGCTACTGATGCTCATTTATCAAAAATCTCATTTTGTAAATATTGTGTGAAAGCATCAATAGGATTTTCTCCCTATCGCCCAGCTCTACCTACATATATTTAAAACTTAACTCCATATTTACAGATACTACACAGGCTTTCACACTGACATACTGCACAACCTATCAAACTGAAATATTATACAAAAACATCACATTTATTGAAATTTGTTGCATGACCCCTACAACACAACATGTTTTATTTAGAATTTAGATTTATGTTCCCATGATGTATAATGATTTACTTTCCATTGTGGGACTGTTAAATGGTAAATGGACTGCATTTATATAGATCCCTTCTACATTACCAGGCAAACTGCTTTACAACTTGCCACCCATTCACACACTCATTCAGTGTCTTGCTCAAGGACACGTCGATATTAAGACGGGAACGGCCGGGGGGAATCGAACCGCCAACCTTGTGATTAAGGATTTTTTTGGCTGCTCACATACCGTCTGCTCATATATAGACTGGAGGCAGTCCGTATTAGATGCATCAGCATGGGTTTTAATCCCATACTTTATTAGACTTTGTAAGACTGACTGAAAAAATAAAAACACAAGCTGTTGATCCTCCCAGGACATCCTGAGTCTATGTAGCGAGCAGTGTGTCTGCACACAGTCCCTAAACAAGGACTTTTCCACCTGAAAGATAGTCAGTGTCAACTTCAATGAGGTTTATAATGAGAATAGTTCTCCTCATATTTAGGTTTACATGTAGATTTAAAAGTGCTGTTGTTATTTCTTTTTCCACAGCGACAATGTCAGTTTGATTTTCTTGTAACCTTCATTATTTCATGTTTCTCCAGAGCCATTGGTGTGCAGAGTTTAGATGGGACAACAGAATCAGAATCAGAAAAAGCTTTATTGCCAAGTACGTTTACACACACAAGGAATTTGTCTTGGTGTTGTAAGTGCATGTCACATTAAAGCAACACGCACAGACACACCGAGTCGCCATATGCGGCGCCAACCCAACTCTCTCTTAACTCTCGCAGGGACAGATACAGCAAGACATGAGGAGAGGGGAGGGGGAAAAAAGCAGCTCTCAGACTATCCTCATGAAGATAAGAACAGTATGGGAACAGGAAAAAAACACCTCAGCACGTAAGCACACAAACAGTACATTTGCACTGCTACATACATAACACAACCTAACATAACATAAATGTACAGTTGCACATTTAGCAGCGAAGGCGTGGGACTGGGGGTATAGGATGGGGGGGGCAACCCCCCCCATCCTATACCCTATACCAACTTACTGTTGGTTGACAACACAAAGTTGTCCTAAAACATCATCAGCATTCCAGGATGGGAGAGAAACATGCTCTGGTTTATTGGCATTTCTTTTAACCACTCACAATCAGCACGGAGCCTCTGCAAAACAGCCTCGGGAAGGAACTTGTTTTGGTGGAACGTGTGTACGTTCAAAGGTTGTTTTAGTCGTGCAACAGAAACTCAGATTGGACAGATAGTCTAGCTAGCTTTCTGGATTTACCCTGCAGAGATCTGAGGAGCAGTTAACCAAAGTCCTAAAATTCCTTAAAGGATACAGAAGGAACAAAACTACATGCATCCGGCGGAATTTCCAGCGGCCCTGGAGCAATCCCGGAAGTGGAACATCCTGAATATAGACTCATTTTCCTGTAACTCAGAGTTCAAGTTTCTTAATTTAAGAGATCATTTTTGGTTTCTTGATGCTCATGTTAGTTCTGTTTTCCCTTTCTCTGCTCAGATGTTTCACTTTAAAAACCTAGAACAATTCTGAGACATACATTTTGTTGTAAGGTGCTCAAATGTGAGCTGCACTTTCCACGATTTTCTGGAAAACAACGATGTGCGTAACTTCTACAGGGTGTCTGTTTTATGTTCAATCCACATCATTATTGTTATTAGTTATTTTTATTCTCTTTCTTCAACTTATTGAATGACAAACAACTCATTTATTTTTGAAATTGTATTGTTGTCTGTGCTTGTGCCTTGATAACTCTTTTCTTTCTGAAAATGATGAATGAAAGCAATGTATGAATGAAACCTGCAATACTGTGGGACTCCTTTTGAATGGCTTACTGGTTTGTGTCCAGGGAACACTACAAAAAACGTTTAAAACACGTTTCAGAGCGAGTCACTCTTCTGATTCTTCAGCATTCAGTGGCTTTACTAAAATGCTCGGCATCGACAATGTTGTAAAGAAAAGTGCCGTTTGCAAAAAAAAACGTAATGCAACACAAAGAATCTGCTGGGGTGTAAGAGCATGTCCACGATGGGTGACGTTATGCACGTAATGCATCTATAGTCGGGGCCTCAATATCATCTCCCGACGTATGTTTAACTCCCTGCGAAGTAATACAGCTTCTTCATCGACGGGAATGTTGACAAAAGGAAATGTCATGTTTTGAGAAAAAAAATCGTTTTATAGTCTGCCTAACACAGTTAATAAACCAAAACTGTTTTTTATGCAGATAACAAACTGCGCTAAAATGTGCCTGACACAGACTGAATGATTGAATGAGGAAATGAAAGAGCGCTGCGTCAGAGGGAGGAGACAGAGAAACTCAAGGTTTCTTGAAGAAAACCTGCTCCCGACCAGGTTAGGTTCACAGACTCAGTTACCATAGACTCTGAGGTTAAGTTCCCTCTCTTTCTGAAACGGGCTGGAGTTACCCCCCTCTCTCTCTCTCAGGTTTGATTAACCTCCCTTTCTGAGACAGAAAACCCAGAGCTTCCCTCATCTCAGGGTTAACATACTCAGAGTTTTCACTAAACCTGCTTTCTGAAACGGGCCTCTGCCGTGCAGAACCTGTTTAGGCAACAAAACCACTGGTTAGGTTTAAGAAAATATCTTGGTTTGGGTTCAAATAGGTAGGTTTGTTACGTTACTAACATACGCAATGTTATTAAAGTACGTAACAAAAATCTATTAAAATAAGTCTCTGACTTTTGGTTTCACACAGGACACAAACAGCGGTCTCTTGGGTGAAAGCCCTGGCTCATGATTATGTGGATTATATACAAATTATAGTGTGCATTACTTTTCATGGTACATAAGTACAAACAGTGAACGAGAACAGCCTGCAATACAGATATGTTTCAAAACCAAAATTAGATTCAGGTTAGATTTAGGGGCTAGGGAACACATTATGTGAGGGTCCTGTGTCTGTGTGTGTGTGTGTGTGTGTGTGTGTGTGTGTGTGTGTGTGTGTGTGTGTGTGTGTGTGTGTATGCCCCTCACTCACATAGATCAGGCTGGAGAAGTATCTCTCTCGCAGGTTTTGGAGGACGGAGGCTTCGTTGAGGAAGGTGAGGGCGGCCATGTCCTCCACCTTGCTGAACTTTGGCGGGTTCATCTTCTGGATGTCGTCTTTGTTCACCGTCATCTTCTGACCGTTGGAGAGCTCCACCAGCACCTGCACCCAGAAACACACTCTGTCATAATGAATATTTGTTTACCTCTGCGTAGCCTTTAAAGACCAGAGTGTTCCTATAACTTCCCTTACAGACGTAATAAATATGTATTGATGTCAATCATTTCTGTGCAGTCTTTTTCTTTTTTTTATTGACCCTTAGATCATTTTTTGCATTTTATTTGTTAATCTTTAAAAAAGAAAATCTGGTCTTGTCCATAAAAAGAGAAGGATGATTAAAAAAAGTATGTTAGTTCACTTTAATCGAGACAAATGTGTGTGTTATGTTGTTATTTGGCATCTGAACCGTTCATTAGAGTCGTCATTTGGAGAAAAAAAAAATCAGGAGCATGAAAGCGGTAAAATACAAAAGGGTACAGCAGCATGCAGAGACAACGGAGAATCTGTTGTGACATCATCAGGGCGTGCATTACCTCATCACCCTTTTCCTCCTTTATGCTGGCAGCCTCGAAGCCCTCCTTCTCCGACGGTATCCACACCATCTTCTTGGCCGACCAATCGGCTTGCGCCACCCCGCTGTTGCGAAAGTCATTATCCAAGAAGAGGAACTTGGCATCGTCGGGGGCCGGGTCAGCCATGTTGGAAGTATCACCGTTAGTGGATGAATCGATCTGAGGCGCAGCGGCGTCGAAGTGGATCGCTGGCGGTTCAGAGGCGGTGGAGCTGACGTCTGGATTGTCACTGGCGAGTGGGTCAACCTCTGGTGGATCGATGGGAGTCGGGTTGACCTCTGACCTGCTGACATAACAGACGGCAGAAATCAAACACTGAAACTGTCAACTTCAACACACTGAGTTTGTGGGATAAAACGGTGAGTCATCCATCAATGAGGCTGCAGAAAAGGAGCAGCAGACTCTCAAATCGCTGCTCCCAGCCGAGAAATACACATAACCCCCAAACTGAAGTTTTTACACTTAGGTTATTGTAACTATTAAACAAACAGGACATGAAAATCAGGGATCTTTAGAAGTGCTGGTAAGCAAAATGCACAGAGCCAGGCTAGCTGTCCCCCACCCACCCTCACCCCGTTTCCAGTCTTTATGCTAAGCTAAGCTAATCGGCTGCTGGTGGTAGCTTCATAGTTACCGCACAGACACAAGAGTGGTATTGATCTTCTCGCCTGTAACTCCATTTTTACTTTTGCACTTCTTAAGTCTACTAGATTTCCACTGTTCTTATTTTATACTTTTTTAGAAATAGTCTTATTTGTTGTTTTATTTATTTCATATGTTTATGCCAAGTTGCTTCTGATGGGCACAGGCCAGCGCTGAACTATCTGGCAGCTCTGCCACCATCTGTGTATGAATGTGTGTGTGTGTGTGAATGGGTGAATGAGAGACAAATAGTAAAGCGCTGTCCGTTAAGGTAGAATAGCACTATATAAAAACAATTAATTTACCATTTTTGTGTGTATGAAATGTGCTATATACATAAACTTGCCTTGCCTTAACTTATTAACTCGTTACAATCTTGTAAAAAGTCTTGAGGGTCTAAAGTGCCGAAGAAATGTTAAGTAAAAACTTCTCTGTAGCATTTTCAATTCATGCTTAAATAAGCAACACTGGAAAAAAACACCTTTAGGTATAATCTATTAAGAGTTTAACACTCAAAACCTTCTTTGGTTGAGCAGATTTAATTGACAGAGCTGGAAACATACAGTGAGCAAACAACCCTAAACATCTGTCATCACAGTTTGATTGAACAGAGAGAGCAAACTTCTACATAACACCAAACAGACGACGATATAAACCATCAGTCTATCTTCAGTGACTGTCACACAGCTGGAATCATCACACAGAAGACAAACGACCATCAATAAAACACATTAGCTCACGCTTTCTTTCTTCCTTCTATGATCTCAAACAGCTGCCTTTGCATCCGACTGTGACTCTGATCATTTACATTTGGTTTCAGTGACAGATTACTACAGATAACCACCTTGGTGCATTTCCCTGTAGGTTTGCAATGAGCTACTTACTCCCTTATCCTCGCCTCTGCCTCTTCATGTAGGTCACAGGGCTGCTTTGACCTCCCATTGAACAGCCGGCAATAAAACATGAAAAGCAGCAAACAGATAACCCCTGTAATCAAACAACCCAGCTGCCATGCTGGAATGCCCATGTTTGGCTAACCCTTTGCTCCTGGTAGCTTTGGTAGCCCAAAGAGGGATGCTAGGGACTTAGCAGGCGTACTACCTTATAAGGTGCAGCTCATGTGTCCAGCCAAGCTTACCGTTTACACCAAAATGTTGACATGACACAAGGTGCATCCATGTGTGGCACACACACACACACACACACACACACACACACACACACACACACACACACACACACACACACACACACACACACACACACACACACACACACACACACACACACACACACACACACGAGCAGGAATCAATATGCAGCATCTCTAATAATAAAGATTTTACATCTTTACAATTAAACCTTTACTTTAACTGTCAAACGAGATTAATGATTTAAAATTTAAATATTTAAACCTTTTTAACACTTTAGTTTAAAACCAAAAGCCTTCTGCATTATCCTAAATCTCTTAAACTTTATTTATCATATCCATAATGGATAATCCATTTTTTACTCTTTAACAGCAAATATAAAAACATATTGCTCTGCAGAAATATGACTTTAGTTATTAATAAGCTACTATTTAAAGTCATTTTGCAGGTTTAAATAGGTTAATATTATTGGCATTTGTAACAAATTGAACAATAGAATTCCTTGCATGAAAGTAGAAAAGCCTCTACCTGTCCCCTGTATTATATAAAACGGATAATATATGAATAATAAAGAAAGTCCTTATACTCACTGTGCAGTGCTTCAGCCCTCAGAGCAGCAGAATGGAGGCTCAACTCCAGGGATATGAGAAAATCATGTCAGGTAAATGAACTGATGATGATGAGTTGGTCCTTCCTTCTTCCACACTATTTAAACCGCCCGCGACACCTGGGGGTGGAGCCGCGCGCGCGACCCGCTTCGTTTCCATAGTTGGCAGCAGCCACGAGCAACGTGCATCCAGCCAATCACAGCGCGAGGAGAGGTTTAATTGTTCTGTCTTCAAATTAAAAGCTTTGAATGAATGAATTTGTACACAGATGTGATGTCGAGTAATTCACTGTTATACTGATGAGTAAATAGGATTTGTCACTAATTAGTAGAGGTGGAGACTGGTGAGTACCCTAAGTAACCCCAACTTTGAGGTTCTTTTGCTTTACTTGAGTATTTCCATTTTCTGTTAACTTAGCTTACACACACTTTACTCCACTGCATTTCATAGGAAAATATTAGGCTACAATTAATAAATATTGCTTCAATACACTTGACAGCTGTAGTCTTGTTAGTACTACATAGCAAAAAATTACCTATAAAATGGATATAATACATTTTAATAATGAATGCCTAATACTGTGTTCACTGTGTGAATAATACTGTGCTCATCATCATTGTAATTGTAAAACTACCTGACACAACTGTACCCAACTGTACAACTGCATAACTGCATGTGATGTTAGTTAGCATTAATGTTACACTCGGCAGACGGTAAGGGAAACCTACTGTTAGCTAGTATTATGGTTAAAAGCTTAAAGCAACGCTCAAAAGTGTGGCTGTATTTTACTCAAAATAATTCCAACACTGTAGCTAAAGACACTACACAGCATAGTTTAATGTTACCGGTAGCCTGTGGCTTCACTTTTCAAGACACCATGGAGATGACGGAGAACCAGTGTAGTAACATTTTCCCTGAACGGTAAAAAGTGTGGCCCCGACGGGACTTTATGATGCATTTAGGTGCAAGTCATAATCACAGCAGTAGCACATGCTTTTGTGCTGGTGCTTATGCCTGCATCTCCAAAACTGAGGGTGTGCTGACCGCCATCTATTGATATGATACTATGGATAAGTACCACATTCAACCATACTTCAGAAAATCCCAACTATCCCTTTAAGGGGACATCTTCCCGCAATTTACTCTAAAGGTCAATTAAGGTAGCCTACCAATAACCTACTTTTATTTTGAAAGGATTGCGCGGAAGGTTTAACTTTGGTTCATAATGGCTTGCCGTAGAGGTCTCGTTTCCATGGTGACCATACTTCACTACAGCGCACTTATAGTTTGCTATTAGCTTATTAAACTAGTGTTAACCCGGTTTAATTTTTTTCTCTTCTTCATAACCGTTATCTGGACTAAGAGTAAAATGTCTGAGCCCCCGGAGCAGGAGGACTTTGATAAATGCTTCACCGTGTTTGACGGCTCTTCTCCGGAGGACGTGTCCCACGCACGGCAGCTGTGGAGCTCACTGTCTCTCCTGCCGCCCTTGGAGTCCCGGCTGGTGTCCGCAGACATCCGTCAGAGACTGCCGGTATCCCGGACGCAGCATCATTTCCAAAACATCATTTCCACACACCCCGTCCCGCAGCCGCCGAGTGTCCCTGCTCTCCGGCAGAGACGGGAGGAGAGGCAGCGGTATGTGGCCATGGCCGACCAGAGGAGGGAGATCCTGGCTCTGTTGGGGAGGCAGAGGGAGCACAGGATTCAGAAGGAGCTGCTCTCTGTGGACTTCAAACCCAATTTGAAGTTCGGCCGAGATAAAATATTGAAGCTGCAAAAACCACCAGAGTCTGAGATGGACGACGAAGAGCTGGTGAAGCAGCTGCAGTAAAGGACCATGATTAAGTTTTTAAAAGGCTTCACACATGGGGGGGCTTTTTAGAAGAACAAAAATGTCAAAATTAAAAATATGTTTATCTTTAAGCAGATAGTTAGGCCTGTTCCGTTTCAAAATACGAGGAATTCTTTATGATGTCTGGTCTTGAGACTTATTTCAAATACCTGAAAAGTTAGCTACTACTGTCCCAACTGAATAGTCTTGCTATATATTCTATGTGGACTGGAAACAGTCTGCAGGTATAGGCCTAATGTTTGTCATGTCTCTTTCTTGTCATGTTTTTTTTTTTTTTACATTTGCTAATTAGTTCTTATCACAAAGTACAGTTCAGGCCGATGAGAGTTGGACAAATTAAAATTATCAAACTGATTATGGCACCAGATGAAAAGTCAGAGGATTACCAAAATCATTCATTCATGATTTTGGCCACTGTTGAAGGCTCTGCACACCCGCAAAGGTGCGTCCGGTTACATTGGCTGAGTTCACCTCTAGTCAGGTGTTAGCAGGAAAAAGCACAGGTGTAACTAATTAATCATTAAAAAAAATAATCATTAAAGAAGTACAACAATAAATGGGTTTAACTTCTGTTTTTTTCTGCTGTGACAAGTCAAAAAGTCTGCGTTGAAGAATTATAGAATTTACAGACAAGGTAATTGCCTTGGTATACTCATAGAAATAAACACAGTAAGAGAAAATAAAACAAGTACTGCAAAAGTCAAGTATTATAAATATAAAATAGAAACATTTACAATAAAATAAGTCTGTCTAGGATCGTTTATGTGATGTTGCGAGCTCTACTTGATGCCTGATCATCATGAAATTATAACTGTACAACAAAACCACCGGGGCGGGGACACACACACACACACACACACACGGCTGACAATCAGTCTCTTTGGTGTGTACTCAATGGACCTTTTTCACAGTAGACATTTTTGACTTGTCATAGTATGAAAAGCACAGCTGAAATTGATAACCTTAACGATGGCTCAATTCCATCAAGTGTCCCAGTAAGCTATTTCAGTGAGTCAGCATGCACCATACCAGGGCCTCTCCTAAGTGGAATGCAGCCATCATTAATGGTTTTGAATACACTTGTGCTTTTCCTACTATGACACGTCAACATGCCTGCCGTGAAAAACGTCTATTGATTCATTTGGCTCTGAGGGGAGTGTGTGATTGGTTAATGTCACAGACAGAGGACTCTTGATTAACAAACTGCCATTTCTCTCAACTTAACACACAGATGAGGAACATTGGTTAATGCTTATAAATACTCCAGTATGGCTTTAGTGGATGAATAATATAACATTTCAAATTCCAAAAACCTGAAAACTAAATGTTACACGAACCAGCGGTGCTTCAGTGGAAAGAAAGAAGTGTTCACTAACAATAACTTACGTCTGTCTTCAAGAATGCAGATGTCATCCCATCCATATTACCCACAGGACATGGGTCCAAACTGCCAAACAGGAAGCGAGAGCTTCCTATGGGCTTTATAGCCGAGGCAACCATTGACATATATAAAATGGACCAACAGATCCCATTGCTCTGGATGGAGACCAGTGAAGGATATTAGAAGCACTTTTCCGGTGATGGCTAAGCGTTACTGCGCAGCCTCCAACTGAGAGAGACGATGTAGATGTGACGTGAGTCACATCTTGCAGAGACGGAGCGCGTAGGTATATGTAAGGAGATAACATGGACACAGGCTAATTATTGCTAACTAAAATGCTAGTTAACATTAGTAATTAAACTTAAATCGCTAATGTAAGTCCAAACTGTCTGCGAGCTTCTCCTGTACTATACGGTAATTCCTCTACTGTGCGACAGTAAGTCGCATGGTTAGACACAATCGTTTTTAACAAAAACGTCTGCTACGGAGCCATAACGAGAGGTACAAGGTAATGGAGCCTTTTATACATTGTTGTGTTTCTTTAGAAATAAACAATGGACAAATAGAGTCTTTAGACGCTTCAGATGTAAAGTTATTCGCTGTTAAGTGGCGTCAAAATTAATGGCAGTCAATGGAATGCTAACGGGAGGTGATGGCTTGGTAGCATCAAAAATGGCGCCACAGGAGCTACGCGTTCCGAGGAGAAGCTTACCCCCTTGGTGGCAACTCAGGCTGTACCGTGTTGAGTAGAGTCCTGAGAGGAGGTTTAATCAGGTGCATAAGTGAAAGCACCTGTGTGAATTCCCTATGTGTGCAGGGGCTTCAAAACAAAAATCCTAAATATAGAAAGCCACGCTGCAGGTGCTTTGCTGGTTCATTTGCTGGCTCCAGCGTCTTGGTTAAAAGAATTTGATGCTTTCTTTTGTTTTATGATTGTTCACTATAACATCTTTAGGCGTTGGACTGTTGGTCCTCATAAAACTAGACATCTGAAGACGTTTTGATGGAGACTCTTTTGATAAAACAATGAACCGAAAAGATTAATGGACAAAATAACCGCTAGTGAAAATAATCATTACGTGCAGCCCTTTCTCTCAGTGTGAAAGGTTTTTAGTGTATCACATAAATATCTCAGGCCGTTCACCAGTCCAGCAAAGGGATACAAATAATGAGCTTATATGCACTCTGATATAAAACAGCTTCAAATTGATTATATTGATTATAATTTAGACTGGATTTACGTTGCTCCTAGAATGTTTATATATACTTTTTTAATTACAATGATATCTTCTGATTGCAAACCATATGAAGCATTTAACCTGCCTAGTATTTTAAGCAAGAATATATATGTAAAACTGAATTATCTGATTCATGTCTTAACCTTTTACTGGTGTCAGCTGGAGCCAGCAGTTTGCTTCAAACAGCTGGCAAAACGTAACATGAAGTGAAACCTGTCTAGATATTCAAATTCCAAATATCCAATGGAGATGGCCCAACCATAATAGGATAAGAAGAGGCCTGCTGAATGTTGACTTTAACTAATTTGGTTAAAGTTTTCAAAGCACAAAGAGCACACAGAAGCCTGTCGTCTACAAATGCTCTTTAACCTCTCCAACTTCAAATAGCCCTGTAATTCACCCTTAAGTAGCTTAAATCCCTCTTGAGTATCAACAATTCACGTCTGTGCTGGCTGTCATAACATTTTATCACAAATGAAGAATAGTGTGTGATTATCTTTAACAGGTTTTGATGGGAGCAGCATATTTATTTAAATTCTGAGAGAAATATATTCTGTAAATTTGGAACATACAGAGGATATGGATGAACAGCAGAAAAAAAGGTAGATTGTTCTGGAGAAACTTTTTACAGCCACCTTTAATGCAATGTTTGTAGTCTGCATAAAAACCAAAGCGGTGGTCACTGTAGATTAATATAATAATTTGTTCTTGCAGTAAAGAAAGTGTCAAAACATCCACTTTTTAAACCGTTTTCATTTTAATAAAATGATAAGTCTGGTTATATTCTATATTGTTGTTATTATCAAGAAATCCCACAAAAAGGCGCCTGCATAGCTAACCTGATAGTGTGCGCCCCATGTACAAAGGGTCAGTCCTTGTCGCAGCGGTCGCAGGTTCAACTCCGCATGCCATTCCCCCTCTCTCTCCCCTTTCACATCTTCAGCTGTCCTATATAATAAAGGCCTAAAATTCCCCCAAAAAATAATCTTATAAAAAAAAGAAATCCCACAAAATAGACTCAAACCAAAAATGAATATATCTACTAGCAAGTATTGTGTGTATCACAGCTGATATATCTTCTTCCTCTGTGCCATATAGCTCAATTGTTGTTAAAAACACACCAATGAGCCACACTGTTGCCCTGGGTTACATGTTCCTTTATTACGATGAACACATACTGTATTACACATACTTTATTTTGACTCAATCGCATTTACATCATCCTGCTGCCACAAATACTCACTAGAGCACCAAATGTGGATTAATCCGCCGCTGAAAATAGTCCCCAACAAATGCACTATTTCCTCCTGAGAGTCTGCAGCCATGCTAACAGCTCTTCGAGGCTGTACTTTGCCACAACATCAAAGAGGTGAGTGTTTTTATCAGTTTTAAATGCTGTCTTAGCATGCTAACATTGGCTGGTTAGGCTGATGGGAACGAAGAGTAGTTCTGCAGGTATTTAAATGTTGTAAGTTTGACCTGATGATGGCGCTAGATGGAAAGTCAGCAACAAAGTTATTACAATTCATCATGTGGGAAACATGAATGTCTGAACAAATTATTATGGCACTCCATCCAAAACTTGTGCAGATATTTCACTCAAAAGCTACAAGCTAGAGGATAAATTGTTTTCAGATGTTTCTGTCTGGATCAAAGTTGTGCGCTGACTGACTGCTAGTTTAACAGTAACATGATGTGCTTGTTAACATCTTGATACACTTGAGCCCAATAAACATACTGGTCCAGGTTTAAACATGCCCTGTTTGTGCTGAAGGTTGGTGTAATAATAAGAATTTACCAAAAGATGTCAGTAAAAACTCATTTATGGACTTCACCTGGCAAACGACCTTAGTGTGTGTGAGGAGATTCTACTTGCATTGTAAACTGTTTTTCATAAATAAAAAGGTGATTTTAAGTGGTTTATATGACCACCAGTGGCTATCTTTGTGCTCCTGAGGTGAACCCAAATAATTATAACCATGAGATCCAGAAGCTCTCTGGCTGTTAGTGTGTCATATCTCAGCCCTGCAGTTTCTTTTCTCAGGGGTGAAAACAGATCGCTGTAATATCTCTACACTAGCTGTTGGTCGCTCAGTTTGCTGCACTTCATCACCGCTCATATGAGAGACGGGAGCTCTGAGGGAGTATTATGGTCAGCGGAAACTGATGTTCCTGATATTTAACTGACATTTCATGCAGAGCCTTAGGATACTGTACGGTCTGATACAGAGCTCAATGTTCTGCTGCACAACGTTGGCAACATGTTGCTTAAAGTTACAATTTTCATGTAGTTAATTGTCTAGAAAGTACCTATCTATCAAAAAGTGAGTTAAAACAATGGTGATTAAGCATGTGGCCCACTGACAAAAACGCTTGTCTTTACTGCTTTGTTAAGGAATACAATCTGAGTGTCTGTGGCGACTTTCCCGCCCTAAATTTAAATGGAGCGCACAGTTAGTGTCGCTATTTACGTGAGTCAACAGGGGTTGGTTTCCCCCGTCTGCCCCAGCTGGAGCTTGTCACTGCCGCTTTCGGTGCTTTCCATTTAAATTGGGAACTTCCGACGAGGAAAGATGCATAGAAATGGTACGTTAATGGGTCACCTACATTTCATTACTGCTGACTCACAACGGGGGGCCAACAGAGAGAGAGAAGACCGTTCATCTTCCAGTCTAAATTAAAATAAACAAAAAAATAAACTCCCACACGCACAAGCGGACCGAACTGAGGGGATAGGATTGCCACTTGCCATCAGGGACTTGCTTACCCATTCCCACCTCGGGCTTCGGACCGGCTCGTGCCCGCTACCTTCGGGAAAAGGCACGAAGGCCACGAACAACCCCCTTATTTTATCACTAAAGGGCGTACATTTTGAATGGCCTCAAGAGTTTTTCTACCCTGCACTTTCTGATGCTCAGGTTGGTTCAGATGTTAGCACTGTTAGCCATGTTGCGTAAGCTAATAATGTTAGCAGTGAGGCGCCACACTCTGGTCGGAAGGGATGGACCTTTCTTCCCCGGGTGAGGCAAATAAGGGGAAAGGGGTGTATGGAATCTTTAGAAAAAGTATCTCTTCTTCTCTGTCCCCCTTCCTGACAGCCCCCCCTCCCCTCCTCCACGCAGTTGCTAGAAGCCAAGGAGGACACGGAGGATTAAAAAAACATGATGGACTCTTCAGAAGAGGTAATTATCTTCACTCGAGTTTCTGCGCGGGAAAGTCGCCGGACGCGACAACCTTCTGAACATAGTCATACTGAGAAATACAGAGAGAGTTGTGGAAAGCTGATAGTCTTAATTAGCTTTGTAGCAACTAATTTGGCAATGGCTTGAATGTAACGGACGTTCATTAATATCAAAAAGTTACGCACTAAAGCTTTAAATGTTGAACTCCATGTAAATGTTGTCTGATGTTTTTGGATCAATAATGTTTTGTATTCTTCATCAAATCACTCTGCCTTGATCATAAGTTAAACAGTACTGAGTCAGTGTAGTTTCTGACATCTTTACTGTTCAGAGACATGCAGAGAATAATAAAGAGCTGTTGATCACGCTTAATTCCCAGACTGTCACCACAACAATAGGGCTGTAATTAAAATTGACTGTGTGTGTGTGTGTGTGTGTGTGTGTGTGTGTGTGTGTATCTTGGCCTGACAGAGCTAGCCATTACTCTCCATATCATGGTGGAGCAGCTGCCCTACCAGCCAACATCTACCAAAAGACACCACATTTACTATTATTTATGTTATTAAGTAAAATTTGGTATATAGTTGTGTGTCAAATTTACACACAGGCCCACACCCACACAAATCAGGTATTCAGACAGCCCTCTGAGAGGCCACACAATCAGCTGGGTTTGTTTATAAATCAGGCAGTCAAGAAGAACACACACAGGCTTTTGTACCCCTATACTACCCCTAGACTGTGATTTATAATGCATTAGATTTCCCCCTGAGAAAATATGGACCCCAGAAAATGCCATTACTTTTCAAAAATGTCCTCACTGTCAAGGTCTGGAGCTCAAACACACACACACACACACACACACACACACACACACACACACACACACACACACACACACACACACACACACATTTCTTCAGGTAAAAGTCTTTTTTAAACCTGCACTGTGCAATTTATGTCTCCTCCCTCTGGCAGTGAGAGTAACCACACAACCCCGTGTAACCCTAACCCTAATCCTTTCCTCCCTACCTGCCCCATTAAGCTCTGACTAATGGACGTAAAATGCATCACTTCTGCTGCACCATCACAGGAAAAGTCACCACAGACACCAGACAACTCTGATCGGTACACAGAGCTTTCCCTAGCGAAAAATAGGCTTTATCAGACTTGTGTGAACTCATTTCACTCCAGCTTTAAGAACTTTGAACATCTTAAACATTGTTCATATTTCCGTGTTAGGACAAGTAGAATAATGATAAGAAATTGTTTTGTTGGAGTGGAGTGTTGGTTAAGTTCAGGTGCATCTGTTAGCTTTCAAAGGCATTTTTTACCCCCTAAAATGTATAATTGCAGCTTTCATTCCTCTGAATCCTCTAATGTCAAGTTTTTAGATAACGACTTTATGCAATTACTCTTTTTGAGATTTCAAACTTGTCAGTGGTTAAATAATACAAACCTTAGAGCCTCAGAGGGCTGCTCTCTGATGCAACCTCACAGTAATAGTCTAGTTAAGGAGCCAGTTAGCCTCAAAGAGCTGTGTAGGATCCAGACTGTTGCTTGTGAGGCACTGTGGGTAAAATTTTGGGGGTTTGGGGTGGCATGATAGGCAGATGGGGTCATTAGACATTTCTGAGACAGATGTTTGATTAATGTATTTTTAATTTAATTTTGAAAGACTCACTTATAGATCCAAATATCTAATCATTTAAAGGCTCATTAAAAGCAGGTTTGAATCCAAAAGCACATGTGACACCAAGCCAGTAAAATAAAACTTTTACTCAAGGTTGAGAACAGGGAAATGGACCAGTATGCTGCTGGGTTGATGGGAAATGTAGGAGCAGGTTGTGCAGGAGGGAATGCAGGATGCACCGACAGAAGTTGTTTTAATATTAATGTCCACATTCCATTCTGTGAGAACTCTGAAGAAAGCCTTTCTCATCTGTTTCATTTGTATGTTAAATTTCAACACTGTTTTCCTATCTGTGTGAACCAAAATTAAGTTGAGACAATCCTGCTGCCCATCCTGACTCTTTTGTATCTCTCTACATGTCATCTAAATGAATGTAGTGATTGTTAGAAAATGTGTGTCTCAGTAAACCTTTGGAACATTGTGAACTGAACCCTGCTTCGTGTCGCTTTGTCCTCCGAGATCTCAGCACTGATTTCAGAATCTACTCACAGGGGTCAAGCCAGTATAGATGATAGGATTGGAACCGCAAAACAATCGTGATCGGATTGTTTCACCACAACTGGATTGTTAGTACAGGGCAGAGGGAAGACAAGAAAAATGTGAGCCGAACATTGTGATAAAGCAATAACAAGTGTTCACATTTATAATGAACACACACTTGCATGCACGAGCATATTGAAGTGCTTTATTTACTCAGGTGGTGAAGAAGAACACTGAGGATATTTATGGATCTGTCTCTGGTGTCTGTGACAACCTTTTGTGTAACACAAGAACACAGAAGAAAAAAAGCCCGTCAACGACAATAAATTGGAGAGGGACACAAATCACAGCGACACAAGCATTCCAGAGGCTCGTCCCCGAGGCTGAGTTTAAAGGGAGGTGATATACAAGTGTCTCCTCTCCACTCAAAGCTGCGTACCCAGTGGGATGTTTTACAGTTGATAAGTACCAGGAGCAGTCTTGTAAAAAGTCCCACTTTTAATGAACAGGCTTCGTGGCTGCTGTGAGACTTTGAAACGTCCTTTGGGATACACCAGAATGGTCTCAAAGCTGTTGTTAAGGTCATACACTGCTCTTTTCTCTGATCCTACAGCTTCACTGTACCCGCATAAGGCTGCTGTCAGCACAGAGACATGAAGGTAGTAAAACATTTTACTGCTAACAAAGAACATCTTTATGTTTTTTTTTTTGTTCTAGTTTTTTGGCTCAAGCTACTGCTTAGCCTGGTCCTACCAGACTCTCGTACATTTCATTTGTACAGAGAGTCTGGCCTCTCTCCATTGACAAGTGTTAACTTCATTGAAGGCGGGTACTCTGTTGAAGTTTAAAACTACTGGATCTGCCCAGAGCCACTCTGGATCTGCCATAACCAATCGCTAACGTTCGGTCGTGACGTATGTCATGCGCATGTGCAACAAGAGGGGAGACCGACAAGGCTTATATTTAGCATTAGCATCGCTAGCATTAGCCTTAGCCAACTCCTTCACCAGTAACGGAGCGAGCTGGAAAATCGAACTTTTCCCAAACCCCGTGGGGTGGAGGCCACAACATCATGGCCACCAACAAAACTCAGCAAAGATTGTTCTTGCTCGGGCTTTAACTGGATATTCGGCAGCATTGCCACCATGGACCGAATGGCTTCGCTCCATGGATGTATCTTTCTCCGCCGCCATTATAGTCCAGTCATTTTAAGCCAAAATGGTGGTCAACCTTGAACGAATTACAATAGAAGCAAATTCAACTGATTTTGTATCCTCAATATATCCTGAGTAAGGAAAAAAAACCCCCGAAGAATCCCATTAGGGGAAAGTCTCGAAAAATACACAGATATAGCCTATTCATACGCCTATTCATTCTTTTTCTCACGTGAATAGGGTAAACATTTTAACCTTTAGATATCACCATGAAAATGCCTGAGTTGATTATTCACATCAAGACAAACAAAAAATCTATTACAAGTTTTTTTAAATTATTTATTAATATGGGCAAACGGTGCATAATCTAATTACATATGCAATAATAATTAATAAAGGCTGGTTTAAAGTACTTCTTCCTGCCTCTATGTATTAATGCTCATGGGTAGCCTAAATGGCTTCCATTCTGTTGTGGTATTTATGCAAATTAGGACATACATATTAGTTTGCCCATGTTAACAAACTATTTCAAAAAACTTATAATACATTTTTGTTTGTCTTGATGTGAGTAATCAACTCAGTAATTTTCATGGTGATATCTAAAGGTTAAAATGTTTACCCTATTCACGTGAGAAAAAGAATGAATAGGCGTACGAATAAGCTATATTTTGGGTCTTTTTCGAAACTTTCCCCTAATGGGATTCTTCGGGGCTTTTTTTCCTTACTCAGGACATACTGAGGATACAAAATCAGTTGAGTTTGCTTCTGTTGCAATTTGTTCAACCTTTTTTCATAAAATGACTGGACTATTATGGAACTACAACTCTAGCGCACTGCCTCAACGTCATTGTTCTCAGCCACTCCCTCTGTTCGCTGATTGGACCGCCAAACATTTGGCTGGAGAAAACCCAGGCAGGGTCGTTGTTCCTACAGCTCATTGTTCCGAAACCCCAATAGTAAATAGTAAATAATAGAAAAACTTACCAATGGACCCAAAGCCCATAGTAGACAGCCCGTTTCTCAAAAATAAAAGCGCACTTTTGTTTATTGAACTTAGTTCACAGAAGAGCTGTTAAAGTAAAATATCAGCCGCAATGTCTTTCTTTAGGAGTCATACCTTATAATTTACATTATCTGTTAAAGTGAGCAAAATGTTAATGGAGTCTGAAAAGTAATAAGGCCGGCAGTCACTAAACTCCAACTCCAGAGTTTGTATTTTCAAAACAACAGGCAGAGGGCTTTTGTTTTACGGGATAATGAGCTTTTTGTCCAATAGGACATTTTTCAAACTACTGGGGTTTCAGAATAATGGGCCTTCGGACCAATGCAGGGAAATCGACTCACTTGTGTAACTTGATGCGATGCAGGGGGAAAAAAAATTCTGCCCTTGTGTCTTTTAAGACATTAAAAAAATCTTGCTTTGTCAAATGATGATTTATAGGTGAGGTTAAATATACAATTAGTGTGAAATTCAACCAGCAAGTTGCTCTTTAAAGTCATAGGTTTCCTGCAGGCTCATCATGCAGGTCAACTAGTGATTTGGAGCTCTGTGGACTAACAAGTGAGCTAACAAGCTTGCAAAAAGGCATAGCTTGTTAGCTTGGGGAGCTTTGGGCTTGGGAAAAAAAATATTTCTTTCAAAATATATTTTCTGTTGCAAATGTGTTGTTTATAAATGTCATTTTAGTGCTGCAGCATCAGCTGAATCAAATATTCACATTCAATTATAACATCCAGCTATCCTCTGATCAGATACATAAAAGTCACAGTTAATGAGAAGGATTACGCGTTGATCACCCTCTGAGAAGTCTTAGAAGTGGAGAGTCCGGGTTGAAGGATGGGCAGTTCAATTCATGAGAATAAAGGGTATTGATCTCTGGGATGTCCCATTGGAATTGAATTGTATCATTATAAATGCCTCCTATTTTCTGATGATGAAAAATAAGCTGTTTCCCTCTTTCTTCTGGATGTTCTCTGACCAGTCTATTTGTATTGCTAATGCCAGATATACTGCAAACAATGCCCAGTGATGTGTAGTGCAGAGAAAAAAAGCTCTTGTTTAATGTTGTGTTGTCATTAATAGAGAAGGTCATACTGTACAGCGATCCTGTTTGCACAGACTGAAATATGCAGGTGCACCTTGAGATGAAGCATTGCTATTACCAAGCCCCATTAAGCCCAGGATCAGCATAGAAATATGCATCTAACGTATTCTCCAAGGACTGAGACTGTGCTGCACCTCATTTAGTGCCAAACAAGAGGCTCCTGTCATTATTTGGACACTGTGCAAGTGCATCATGTATCAACTAGGAGTGTGCTACAAAGTTAAATTCAAGTTTTGACCCACGTCTCATCAAATATGACGTTTTATTATAATTCAAAGCTGCACCAATTAATAATTTTGTGTGCTGAACCCAGAGAAAAATATCAATCAACTCGTCAGTAGTCTCAGCGTTATGGAGCTTTTTAGCATCTTTCAGATGATAGTTTTGTGTGGCTTTGTTGTTGCTGTGTTTTCTCTGTCCAGGGGTACGTCCCAGGTCCTTGAATTACATCCACGTTTTCTTCACTTGCTTCCCTTCTTCGTTAGTCCCACCGAGGAAATCATGCAAGGAGAGGGGAAACGAGAAAATGTGTTTTTTAGAGGGATGAGATGTCCTTTCCTCTGAAAATGCGACATGGTACACACCTGGGCCCGTTTTGCCACTCCCTACACCACTGACTTTACAGATTCCTCCCATCTATTTGTTGGGTTTCATTATGTTTTGGTCAATAAATTACTGTATTCTTTAGTAAACCCGTGAGTCTCTTCTTTTGTCGCAGTCTTAGAGCTGGGCTGTGACAATGCCAACAATGACTAAGCCAATTTTGTGTTTACAGCTTTTTGTGCTGCCCCCCAAGAGGCTGAAAAATCAATCAATGCTGCTTTAAAGGTGCTATATTTTCTTTTCTCTGAACATGTAAACACAAGAATGAGTATATGTAATGTTTGGCACTTTCTAACAGCCAACTTTTGTATTTAATGTGTGTGTAACAAGGCTGGATTTAGCCTAAAATCTGCCAGATTGTGTTATGAATATAATCTGCAACCTGAACTCTTTCTTTGAACACATTCAGACTGGGTTTGTACTTTCTTTCCCCCACATGCATAATGTGGGTTTGGGACAGGTTTGGGTCTGAAAACAGCAGTTGAGAAAATAATCTCCCTATAAGGTCTGTTGTCAAATTGAATATTAAAATAACATTCAAAATTGAAATTACACTTGAGATACTACCAATAACACTGATTAAATCATTGACATCAGAAGCATTGACTACATGTTCCTTATCTTTGTAATAAAACAAAACAATGTAGACTAAAAGGTCCAGTATTCATCACACTGCAGTTCATCGCTTTGTTTGTCTTATTTCGAAAACATGAAGTGTATAAAATGGATCACCTGGATGTATAATCAATGAGTATATTGATATTTCTCCAACAGCTGGAAGATATTTAACATTAAGTTTTTAAAAAATGATGTCTTCTCAGCCCAGTGAATAAAACAAACAATCCTTTGGTGCACTGGAAGTGATGTGTTAAATGTTTTATGTTTGATAAATAAACTACAAAAGCCAGCTTTAACTTAAGGTATCATGCAGCAGAGATGGGGACTCGAGTCTGAGACTCGGACTCGAGTCGCACTTAAGTCACACAAACAGCTGACTTCAGACTTGACTCGGACTCGACCCAAAAGACTTCAGACTTGACTCGGACTCGAGCTTCGAGACTCGTCAACAACCTATTTTCATGCAATTATTGCTTTTTAAATCTAAATTGATTTATGTATTTCTATTTTCTTTTATTGGCACATATACGTTGGGGAAACGCATGACGAGCTGCGTGTCCCTTGGCCTTTGCCATAATGTGCAATGTACGCATGCGCTATGCGGCGCGCGCTCGCACACATCAAAAAATGCAGCGACGATGGCGACACCAAGTCCTCCTGCAGTTGTGCCTTTTGTCATTAGTTTTGCTTACAATAACTTCATAAACAGTGGCAGTAAGCGAACAGCTACATGCAAGGAGTGTGGCACCAAGATACATGACGCTGGATCAACAACATCGAACTTCATCAGACATCTCAAAAAGCACCCAGATAGGTCAGTCACTCACGCTAATGTGAAAGAGACGTTACATTTAACATATATCGCCGCAGGTAACAAGCTAACCATCGCAAAGTGTTGTGCTAATGCTGGGGACAGGCAAATTGTATTGTTATAGTTGTATCCATATGATGTGACAGACTTAGGTTAATATTTCACCAGTAGCAGAAGATTAGACTATACGATGTCCTAAGTTGAAGAACACTGAAAAATGTAATGCATGATGAGATTGGGCTTTACAGCCAGTTGGTAACACAGACAAACATGTATTCTTTGGTGCAGATACCAAAATGTTGAAAAATACAGTTATGAAATTGAAACAGTCCTTAATTTGTGTTTCTTCAGATTGCATTGCAGTAGACCCCATAAAGTTATCTTACAACTTATTTTGATACTGTACTGTATGGATGGTAGCTACAGGACATGCTTTGAATTCATAAGATTTAACAATACAGTGTTAGGGACAGATCAGACTTGAGACTTGACTTGGACTTGACTTGGACTCATGGCAAAAGACTTGAGACTTGACTTGAACTTCCCCTCAAAGACTTGAGACTTGACTTGAACTTCCCCTCAAAGACTTGAGACTTGACTTGGACTCGAGCTCAAAGACTTGAGACTTGACTTGAACTTCCCCTCAAAGACTTGAGACTTGACTTGAACTTCCCCTCAAAGACTTGAGACTTGACTTGGACTCGAGCTCAAAGACTTGAGACTTGACTTGGACTTCCAAAAAATGACTTGTGAACATCTCTGTCATGCAGTAAATTACTTCCACTGTCTTCCCTGTGTGCAGATGACGTCCCCTCCCCTCCTGTGTGCAGCTCTGTATGTGGTAACGGGGAGGGCTCTCTCTGCGTCTCTGCTTAGTTATAAATCCTCCACCTCCATTTACAAAACAGAAGCTTTAGCTGCTTAGCTAATCCTCCCACTCTGCATCTCTGCCGGCCATTATGGCTCAGAGCGTCCATTCGTCACGAGTGCAAGTGGACATATTATGGATCAAAGTGAGTCCAGCTGACACGTCTGTAAGGGATGTGTGGGAAAGGAATCCATAACGGCAGGTCAGCATGGGGCTCCATTCATCTCTAGAGGTCTCTACAAATCAGAAAAGTTCAGGTAACGGGGCTGATTTTATTTTAAAATGTAGGTTACAAATTTAGATGTTGTGCACTCAAATTGTTCTGATTTATAGTAATAACGTGTGCCATCATTACTTAATGTGTTCCTTTGAATTATTAATTGATTTGCACAATCGACTGCAACAAATTTGCTGCGTTTAAAAACCAAAATATGAAGTGTAACTCAGTCACTCGTTGATGTAGTTATGTTGTCATGGGCTTGTGTGTGTCTGTGAACATGGCCCATGAATTGTCAGTTAAGAGCACCTGTAGAGATAGCTTTAGTTTACATGCCCCATTGTATGCCTGTGTGCAGCGTCAGCTAACTTAGCTGTTAGTATCGAGGTAAAAAGTGTATGGAAACTGGCTTACGGCAAGAGGTTTTTCTTCCATTCTTTAGATGGAACGTATCGGTGGGGAGAGAGAAGGGGACCAGAAACAGTGAAACAAAAACACATAATCGGTTGACGCTTCACAGCATCATTGGAGCGCTAAAAAAAGTTGAGGCCAGTTCAACTTTGATTTGTAGCACGTCACGCCCATCACCCGGCGACAAGTTTTGGGGCGTCAGTTTGTAGCTTAACATCACCGGCTTCCACTGAAAATGACTTGTAGCCTGTTGCCTTGTCACTCTTAGTGGGAACAGAGCATTACTATAAGGATCTACTTTCGGGGCACCTTGCTTGCTAATGCAACTACAGTAGCTATTTTTGAGTTTATTTGGAAAGCTTATGAAGGCTCATGCTGCTTGAACTGAGATATGTACATCGCATAACGGAGGTGGTCAGAATGGATGCAATTATAGAACAAATTGAAAGAATTTCTAACCTGACACGCCAGATGGTTTGTTGCACAGAACCATCTGAGAAGCCATCATTGGAAACTGTTTGGAAAAGGGCAGGCGCTTTCAAAAAATATCTGGCAGGTGATTGGATGTACCATCTGTCTATCACATCCGCCATTGTTGTTTTGAACAAACAGTCGCGGCCATCACACACACCTAAACCACGCCCATTGCTGCCAGTTGCTCCTCATCGACCGCACGGATTGGTTTGGTTAGCTGGTAGTACAGACACAAACGCATTACTTGAAGCCTGACGAGATGGATTTCCGTGTGATATGTGATCCTACGTGATCGCGTGATATTGGGAGAATCCAGCTGCCGTGCAAGGTAATGGAATTTCAGGTAGTGCATAGTATATTATAATAACCCCAAACCAGTTGCCACACAGTAAACCTGGGGCCTTTGAGCATTCCCGGGGGTGTGGGGCCCTGGGGTAACTTTGGCCGACTGCTAATCCAGCCTTGGGTCTAATGAAGCTGTGATGCTAATTAAACATGGGATAACAAACCTGTTGGTTCCTCATTTGTCATCATTTGAAACCTTTTATGAACTAAATAATACATCTAATTCATGAAATACTCAATTAATTGAATGATAATTATCACTTTTAGATGCAGTTTCAAAGCAGGTTAGGGTTATTTTTGACGTGAAGGACACACAGAAAGCAAAGATTAAACTAGGGTTGAGACCTTAAGTATGCTGTGTCTGTAATGTGCTCAATGTGCTGGAGGAAATCAAATTGAATCCAGTTGGGAAAAAAAAAGACAGGAAACAGGATGTGTAATACATAGATAAATATATGTAGATAAATACATTCAAACATTTTTTTTCATTCGTCACCAGCATGTTTACATCTGCGTACAGAGAGGATTCATGACCTACCACCAACCAGCAGTTTACAGACAGGCAGGATTTATAACTTGAGTTGGATTACGTCGGCCCTAGCAATCTCCCCTTTACTTCTGCAACTCTCAGCCAATTTAATCCCGGCTGTTTACAATCCACCACGCTTTATATAACACCCAGATTGAGAAAGGAGAAACTGCAGTGACTACAGCAGTAGAAGAAGCCGGGGTTTCTGGCTGACTCATTGCAAATTTGAATACCTCATTGCAGACATGGCTCATCTGTGTTAGTGAATATGAGATTACTTCTCAGGTCATTACTTTGTTTTTCTAAATGCGTAAAACCAAAGTGCTGGAAAAAAACGTGTCTTAATGTCTTAATCGAGTCTTAAAACATAATTTCCTTTATCTTGTTTGTTCATTTAACTCCGGCTAATGAACACATAAACTGTTTGGTTGTGACATTTTCAAATCAGCGTCTGCATTACATTTAAATGACTTTCATTTCAGCCTGTAGTTAGGGCCCTCTTTACATTTTGGCTTTCCACTTTTCTACTACAGGAATTTAACAACCCGTAATTAAACATGTCACCGTTGTCACAGGCTTTTGTTTCCACTGTTCTCCCCTAACTCTGGGGACACAATCTTTGAACAAAATTTCAGCACAAATACAAGATCCAGATACTTTCAGGGGAAACAAATGCAACAGCAATACGACAAACACGACAATTAATAACGTATTAGTAACGTGTAAACTGTAGATTGTGTACACAATGTTGGAGAGGTGTTTTTTAATAGTTTAACTAGCCTACATTTCCCAGTAATGTGGAGGTAGTGTAGCTATTTTCAGAATCAGTTAAATTCCCAGTAGTGATCTGGTTTTTCCCTGTCTGGGTTGCAACTTCAATCAAGAGTTTTTTTTAGATCTAACACGTGTGTTTTTTTCTGCCCTTAATGAGGAAATGTTTCCTTGTTTAAATTAAATCAATCAATACTGCTCCGCTAAGCTCTTCTTCTCCACTGCACTAGCTATGGCGGGCCACTTTCGTCCAGGGCAAACATTCTTATCATTCTTGATAGTAGATTTGTAAGATCACGAAAATCCCTTTTCAGATGGATGGATGGATTATGATACAATGGGCCCCTGGGCACAGACATGTACTGTAAGAGGCCCCCCATCCTGTTTACGGTAGGAACAAGGCAACCAAGGCTCAAAGAGTCTATTTTTCGGTAATTTTTCATCTCTCTGTGATTGTTTTGCTTCTATTTTGCATTTTGCTTTGCATCTCTTTGTAGTAACTTTGGGTCTTATTGTGATCATCTTGTGTCTCTTTGTAGTAAATCTGGGTGGTTATGTGTATGTTTTTGGTAGTTTTGTGAGTTTGGACCCCTGGCCCCTTGGGCAGCTGTGCCTGTGCCCGGTACGTCGGTTCAGTAATCCATCCATGACAACAAGGAATGCTATGTGACCAAATTCCACATATTGTGGCTACAAATGGGTAGAACTAGGTAGAACCATGTACCAAAGCCTCACAGGTCATGAGAAGTTCAGGTCATGGGAAGCTCCAGGTTTCAGGTTGTTAAGTTCCTGCAGTGGGAAAAAAGAAGCCTTTTAGACTTCTAGATCCTTAGATCATTACTTCAGGCCGACGATTCACTACCTTCTAAAGTAGGGACGAAATAGAGAGACATTCATAGATTATCTTTTAAATATTTACTTCATAGTTAAAAAGAAACAATGCTTCAGTGCCTTTCTAGCTGTGATGTATAGGTCAGCTGCTAACACAACCGCTCAATTTCAGCTTTTTCATTTTGAAATCTGGAGAGCTCAGTTACTATTAGGATTTATTTCCTAGGTACAGTGTACATCCCCTTGAGACTCACACACAGCACATTTATGCCGTTCATTTTCAGAGGGGTCGGAGGTGAACGGTTCCCTGCAGCAGATTCCCCAAGGACACTGTGCTGGTGAAGCCCATTGACTTTCTGAGAGGGTTGACCCTCTGACCTTTTGGTGATGGAGCTGTCAGTCATGGGTTTGGCCCAAAAAATGTATAACCCACAGCCCTGCCAACAAACACAAGTGTCAAAGAGTGGTGACGCTTTCCATCTTTTCATGAAATATGTGTTAGGGAAAGAGTGAAAGCCTTTATAATTTGCTTTGTGCTCTAATAATTTATTTTAAGGCTGCATGGTGTCAATATTTGCCCAAAGCCCTTTCAAAACTGTCAAAATACTGCATGTGAAAAAGATTGTTCCTCCCCTGCTTCTTAACTACTTTTAAATATACAGAGACAATAGACAATGGGTCTCATACAAGAACATTTTTGTATTATTTTCCTAAACTGCCCTTACTTTATTCCCTTTGCCTTGTAAGAGTGTTTAAAGTTGGATTCAACAACTGCACTTGTCACAAATTGCTTGTTTCAGCCCGATGGATACCACCTGTTCATGGGCAGGTGTACATTTGTGCTGTTTGATCAATAACGTGCTCGATGCCCTCAAACTGCTTTGTGAGAAAGTGTAATTAACAAAAATGTCACCGACGAATAAAAAGAAGAACTTCATACTGCAGAGCGTCAAGTCTTCAAAGATGGAATGGTTTGATGTCAAAAAAAGTTTCACTAAATCCGAGAGCTCCGTGACTAAAATGAAAGGCGGTCCAGTTGAAGTGATGCACCTGGACAGCGACCTGCATAAAGAGCCTGAGGAGGCTGTTGAACTGTGACAATGTTCTGCTATTGAACTGCAGGCTGTCATGTAAATTAAATCATTTTTTTTGAAAGTTCACGACAGGCCGGGACCATTCTTGAATTGTGTTTGTGCATGCAACTTAAAAACACAACACAACTGGTATAATATTAGGCAAATATTCACACCTGCACTCATAAAATGCACTTTAGAAGAAATGAAAGAGGAAACATACTAATTTGTTAGGTCTTAGAAAGTGAACAGGCTTTCTTGTCACAGCTTGTCCTGAAGCAATAATTAAATATGAAAACCATCGCAAAGCTGCTGAGGACTGAAGAAGCATTCAAACGTTTTCTCATTATACTCCAGTTTTCACCAACAGGATCAACACAGCTGAACAGACATTTAGTTTTTAATAATAACTCCTAACACTAGTTTTTACATTCAGTGTCATAAATAGGGCTCGGCCTGGACATGACCTGTTTAAAAGTGCTATGTGTAGTATATTGTGTTTGTCACAAGGTTTCCTAACCCAAGGCAGATCATGCTCCTTCCTTCCCTACTTCCCCACCTCTGAATCAGTCTCTGTTGGTGCTGAAGAACCACAGGAAGGATGAAAGACAATAATGGATCCAGACAGTAAAATACCTTTACGCTGAAGTTCTTCTAATGACTACAAGATGCTAGTTTAAATAAGACGAAGTCCTGCTGTCACATCTGGGCTAGCTCCTGCTCTTCTAACCTCTCATTAAGTTTTTATTTCTTTCTTTTCTTTTCTGTGTTCCTAAAAAAGTGACACGTTCCTGTGATTTACTACCCATACTCGTATCTCCTTCATGACTTTAACAAAGCTCCCAAGTTTTTTCTGCATGCATTACACCTCATCACAACTGTTGGTTTCTCTCTTATCCAAGATATCCACCCACGCTCTCTTTTAATTGTTATATTTCAAAATTGTTGTTTGTTATGTTTTCTCATATGAACTCCGGACAATGTCAGTAGTTTCCCTTTCACACATGTAGCTAGCACACAACAGGAGATTGTTTGTGTCAGACGCGTTATTACTTACTGGAAATACTCTGTTTGGTTTAGGCGAGGGGTGGCACCTGGGTAGAGCGAGCAGGAGGCAGGACATGACGCGGATTACACTGCGGTCACTTAGCCGGTTTGTAATTTGGTCATAAACAACAAAGTCTCTTGCTATTCCTTGTATATAACTGATGATTTTGGCGTTGGCCCTTACAGAGATTACCATTTACCATTTTTTCCATTACATGGTACCTGCTCGACTCGACTCAGCTTGACTCTATTCGCCTTTTTTGGTTTGCAGTATGAAAAAAAGTCCCTGGTACCGGCCAACAGGTACTTTTTTTTAGCACCACCTCCGTCGAGGTTTCAAGCGAGCTGAGGTGATCCCAAAAGGTGACTTGAAAACCTGCAGACTACTGATTGGTCGGAGAGAATCGTCACTAATCACTGCGTCATCATTGCTAGCGACAGACGGGGGTATCCTGAACAAAACCGTTTAGCCAGCGGTGTTTTTTTTGCTGCCTCCAGCTTCTTTTGAAACAAAATTTGTCTTCTGGCTGTGGCAACAGCCACATGCCGAGAATCAAAAACAACACACCTTCGACGTTCTGTGTGTGTGTCGCGTTAGGAAACGGCAGTTTCCAGTTTCCACTATGACGACCAGCCACGCTCACCTCACGTATAAGGTGGTACTAAATCTGCAATGGAAAAAGGAGGACGGGGCACCGCAGCAGAGCTGAGCCGAGCCTGAGCCGAGCCGAGTGGTACTAGCAGTGGGTAAACGCCATTAGAAACATCATCATCACTGCAACACGCTCGCTGTGAATTCTCCTGACAATGACCTGATCTCCTCACACATGGGCTCAATCAGACATTACACAGACTTTGTGCTAGGCAGCTGGCAGGGTAAAGTCTGTTTAATGTCCGGTCCAACTGATTCGGACATTTGCGTTTTCACATACAGCTCCTCTGGGTAATGTATGGATAACTCAGGATTGAAGTGCATATGTAAAATGGGCTTTAGTTGTAATCTGCGCTGTCTAAAATATATCAATGAAATAAATAGAACATATTCCTTCCGTTATAAATAAAACATTTAATTAATAGGCAATAAAACACACCCTAACTTAATTCAGTACTTCCAGGTGTTTTGCTGCTACATTCAGTCTTACTTGGTTTGGTAAGACCAGCAGCTTATAGTAGCTAATGTTAGCCAACTTAAGCTAGATATTCCTGTGTAACTGAACTGATTATTATTATTATTATTATTAGTGCTACTGTTACTCTTCAGCATTCCTCATTGTTTTGTAATTTGCACTTCTGTTACATTGGCCCACTTTAGTGTATCAGAATTGATAAAATCGATGTTGAAATACTACACATAGCACCTTGAAATTAGCTAGAGAACACCTGCTTTTGGTCCTTGAAGAATCTTAATTCTCAAAGTCAAAGATCGCTGTCTGTTTTTTCACACTTTATATTGACTTTCCATTAATATATAAAGAATATATCCGTCTAATCTTATTTATTCCACTGACTTTGTCGTTTTTTGAAGAGTTAATAATCTTCTTCAAACTGAAAATAAGGACCGCTGTGCTTTCTCATTCGGTGGCAGAACCCGTGGCCTAGTTTAGACCTAAAGGAGCAGTTCGCCCCGTCATCTCACACGACCCTCACGTTCCCGTAGATCGCTCAGCACTGCTCCTCTCCCAGCGAGTCTGTGTTCTCCCCCAGGTCTATCGTAGCTGACGGGGCTCTCATCTTGCCCCTTTCGGGACAAGGACCCGGTCCCGGACCGAGACTCGGCCCCCCAACGATGATCCCGGCTCTGGTTCCACCGTGGCCGGGGTAGACCTCCACAGTGCTGGAGATGGACTGGAGGGAGCGGTCCCGGAAGTAGTGGAACGCTTCCTGGTCCAGGTAGTTCTGCTCCTCGCGCAGGCCCTGCTCAAACAGCTTGCGTTTGTGTCTGAACTCAATCACAGTCTTGGTGTAAGAGTTGAGGGTGGTGACGGAGGCAGCCATGCAGCAAGTGAAGGAACCCCAGGCCATGCTGGTTGGAGAGAGACACAGGGAGGGAAGAAGAAGAAGAAGAAGAAGAAGAAGAAGAAGAAGAAGAAGAAGAAGAAGAAGCAGCAGTGAATCGCCCTAATCATACTGACATATTTTGTGGTTTGAGTGAAATGTCTCAACAACACTGGATGTTCATGTTCCCCTCAGAATAAATTGTAACATACCATTGCTGCCTGATTTTGATATTTATTGTGTGAGTGTACATTTTGGCCTGATGGTGGTGCTAGAGAAAAGGTGAGGGGTTACTAAAATCATTGGATATCATCCGCTGGGGATCATGAATATGAATATGTACTTGTGTGTTTTTCTGGTAAGTCCCAATTCCCACTTACTTTTCCCTGCATTTTTGTTTAACACACCCCATGAACTATTACAACTACTCTAGTCATTATCTTAATTGTGACTTTGTTATTGCCATTGTTCATCAAACCCCCAACCGGCATTGTCAGACACCGCCTACCAAGAGCCTGGGTCTGTCCGAGGTTTCTTCCTAAAAGGGAGTTTTTCCTTGCCACTGTCGCACTTACACATTCATGCATGCTCTTGGGGGGATCACTGGAATTGTTGGGTCCTTGGAAATTACAGTGTGGTCTAGACCTACTCTATCTGTAAAGTGTCCTGAGATAATTCCTGTTATGATTTGACACTATAAATAAAATTGAATTGAAATTGAATTGAAGTAATGGCTGTGTTTCCCAGTCTGAAGGACAGTCTACTGCTTAGAGCTTTGGTGCTAGCTGTGGGATCATATATTCACACAAACGTCCATGATAATCTGGCCAGTAGTTGTTAAGATATCTTACTCTGGATCAAATTGTTAGATGGATAGAGGATGGACACCAAATTTCTTATCTTAAAACCCTTATTTGCCACTGGTGGAAAACTTTAAAGAAATGTTATTTTGTGCAGCTGCATGTAAAAGGGAATATTGATGGAATATTCATTTTTTTAGCCATATAAACAGCTTAGTAGGAATATTGTCTTTTAAAAAAAAAAGGGTAACGACTAGAATATTTTGTGCATGTAAAGACTGTCAATGACATTAAACCAAATAACTGTTACAAAACGTGAAGTGAATATGTTTGACTGATTGCCCATTCATTATAGAGTTAGTATGACAGCTGTTGCCTCAGGCTCTAAATAAACCTAAAGTCAGTTTCTATAGAGCTTTAAACAGAACATCACTCACTCAGAATAGAGCACATTTATGCTCTTTATTCATCCTGAAGGAGCTTTTTGGACTCCTGCTCCGGTAGAAATTCCTCATTCTTTCTGATTTTATTCCACTTTAACAATCTTGAACGACTCCCTCGTGGTGTTAAATTAAATGAGCACTTGAATGACTGACAGAGACAATCACCTTTAACAGGTTCATGTTCCAGATATTTCACTTTTTCTGTCGTCACGTTTTATTCTTATTTTCTCATCCTAAAATCCTTGCTCATGACTTTTTACAGTTTTCTGTCTTTCATTGTTTACTGTGGCTAATTATAATCCACATGTAATGCTGACTACTATATACAGTAACTAAACATGGTTATTAATAGGGAGAACAGTAAGAAGTAGTAACCTTGGAAACAGCAGTAAGGAAAACAAGTTCTGTTTAGTAGCTAGCGTGGATGAAAGTCCTAAAGTGCTCCGTGTTCTTCTCTGTCCTTGATCCACAAATGAGCAAAAGGAGCTCAGACAGCAGCTGCAGCCGCTCGGCTTTACCTTCATGCAGAGAGCAGTGGAGGTCAAGGTGCGTCTTGTCTGGCTAATTATCCCAGAAACAGCAGCTGCGTCGCTCCCTGTGTACCTGTCAACACACTCCTACAGCTCCACTACAGCAGCAACAACACCTGCAGCAACATCCTGAACTCAGGATTCATGATGGACTGAACAGAGGGTCTGTGTATCCACCTGTGTGTGTGTGTGTGTGTGTGTGTGTGTGTGTGTGTGTGTGTGTGTGTGTGTGTGTGTGTGTGTCTGACACCAATGGTATGATTTTAGTAAATCACTGGATCATTATATATTATGTTATTTTAAAACAAGTAAAACATTTGTCCTTTAGTGATCATAAAGGGTTATTTTAACAAAACCCCTTTTAATCAAAAGTAGGGGCATATGTGTGTGTGTGTGTGTGTGTGTGTGTGTGTGTGTGTGTGTGTGTGTGTGTGTGTGTGTGCGTGTGTGTGTGTGTGTGTGTGTGTGTGTGTGCTTGGACTAACCAGAAGGACCAGCCGTAGTCCCAGCTGTGAGGCCTCCAATCTTCAGGACCCAGACTGACTGTGATCTGGAATACCTGAGTGTACATCATGTGGGCCACCATACCCAGAAGACCTGCAAAACACACACACACACACACACACACACACACACACACACACACACACACACACACACACACACACACACACACACACACACACACTGTGTCAAACAAAATCCCAAATGGGTATAAATAAAGGTACATCTATGAAGCAGTGTCATAAAGCCCTGGGAAACACGCACATTTTTTCACTCAAGTTGAAACATTTTCGACTCATGTGGACGTGTCTTTGTGTCTCTCTCATCAGCTATTGAATGGAAATGCATGACATTTAGTACAGATATTCATGTTCTCCTCAGGATGAATTGTTATAACTTTGCGGACCCTCTGACTTTTCATCTAGCTCAGCCGTCAGGTCAACATTGTAAGGCGTCTAATACTTTGTTGGTATGTTGTTTGATTTATAACTAAATAACTGCAGAACTAATGACATCCCCAGCAGCCTCAGCTGGACTTTGTGTTTACTGATAATTTTATAAATTGTAACATGGTAACACGCTAAACTGAGATGGTTAACATTATATCTGCTAAGTTTTGTAATTGCCATTTTCCCACCTTAGATGGTGACTTTTAAAGCCCAGTGGGATACATTTGTAATATTTGGACTTACAAAAAAACAAGCTTTTATTGACTTGTCATTTCTGTGAGTTTTTTATGGTTAAATCAAATGAGACTCAACAACTAGAGAATGAACTGCCACATAATTTGTTATGAATTTTCATGATCCCAAGATGATGATCCACCAGATCAAAAAAAAGGAATCTTAAAAACTAATAACTGGATTTCCATAACTGGTGCTGTAGATACATTTTTCTCCCCAGAGGATGAGGGACTCTATGACCTTTTCCTCTCACAAACTTACACTTTTGAATGTCATTAATCTCAAGGCTCTAAAAAAAAGTGCAGCTACATCCTCAGTGTGTTTCCTCGACCACCCTCAGCACAAGCACATAATCTGCCGTGATAATTACCCTTAATAAAACAACGGTAAATCACTTTGCCTCTGTGCTGCAGCTTAACATATGATTAGTAATAAATCAGAACACATGTTACCATGATAATTAGTCATTAAACAGAACCAAGTGATTTAACATGAGACACCCAATCAATTAAAGACAGGGATACAATCACTCATCAACATACGGTAAATCAAAAAAGCCGCAATTACATTAATGCAGCGGCTATACATAACAACCTTTCTGTGTGTGTGTGTGTGTGTGTGTCACGTGGAAGTGTGTGATGGGTAAGAGCCACGTGTCTGTGTTTGTAATCTGTGTGTGTGTGTGTGTGTGTGTGTGTGTGTGTGTGTGTGTGTGTGTGTGTGTGTGTGTGTGTGTGTGTGCGTGTATGTGTGTGGCATCGTAAATAAAACTCAGCTGCTCCAGATTTACAGTTCACCATAAAAGAGCATCATTTCTCCTCAACCTTGAAACCCTGATGATAGACTCTAAGGTGTGTGTGTGTGTGTGTGTGTGTGTGTGTGTGTGTGTGTGTGTGTGTGTGCGCCCGCACACAAGGTCCATCTACTTTACTGTGTGTTCAGCTGTATACATTTTGTCAACAATATAGCTTTAATCACGAATGTTTGTCCAAATCAACATGTAAAAAGCAGTTTTATATTATAATCGTATGAGTATATCATGCTTTTAGTACGCTGTTTAAATATCCTTGACTTGCTGACACTGCTGTTATTAATCACATCACTCACTTTTACAGGACCTTGTAATTATTACCTTTGTAATATTAACCAAGATTATAATCTTAAATTATAACTTAATGATAATTATCACTTGAAGTCGAGAAAAGTGACTTTTTTTTTTACATCTTTCAATAAAAAGAGGAATCTGTTAGTCTACTTAAAATAATAAAGTATGTGTTGTATTGTCTTTTAGAATTCAAGCCTTGATCCTGTTTCGCTAACAGACTTCCCTCGCTGCCATGATATTGATTTCAAGACATCGATGGACCATTTCCCTGGTAAAGGATTTCCATTAGCATCTCATGTCATTAAGAACTGTGATTCAGATCTATCACTCGCGGTGTGATGAGTATAGAATAGGAGCGGTGTAAAGCCTGTAGATGTGCTTTTAAAATAATCAGGGGTCAGTTGGCCTGAGGAAAAGGAGAGCAGTGTGCAAAATGGTGGGCACAGAGCCAACTTCTTGTGTAAGAGGTTTAACATGAATTGGGAGAAAAAATCCGACAATCCTACACAGCGAAGGCTTCCAGAGGATAACCTCTGACCCTAGACGGCCTCTTACAAATCTGCATCAGTCTCCCTGCTTATCCTCAGGGCACTTCTGAATGTGTTAGAGGAATGTGATGTCTGTCTTTCCTGCACAACTTCACCTATTTCTAAGGTGCATGGAAAAGTCAAAGAAGAAATAGTATTGAAAGGTTGTGTGTGTCTTATCAGGCGTCCCATATTACCGGACAGCACGGTGAAGACGGCGGCAAAGGCGTTGAGTTTGAGTCCGTCGATGACGTTGCTGGAGTGGAACAGCTCGAGACACATCAGGCTGAAGCCGACCACCAGCAGCAGGATGTAGAGCACCTCGGACACCACCGACAACCACAGCACACCTGCAAACACACACAACTCAGTAGAGATAAAAGTTGTTAAAAATGAGCCTATTGTTTGGAAATGCAAACATTATAATATGAAGCACACCTCTTTTTTGTCCAGGTATGTTTGTCTATACTATTCTATAATACAGTCTTGCAGTACAAGAACAATAACATCAAGTGGTACAGAGGGTGACTCTCATGAGGGGCGGGACATCCAGCGCGTTAGCCTGATGTCCCGCCCCATCCGCTCTCCATGTTTTGCCGTTCTCAAACTCCGTCCGGACCTTAGCGACGCCCAAGATGATTGTGATTGGTTTAACAAAATGGAAATAACCCAGAGTGCTTTTTTTTTGTCCTATCCCAGAATGTATGTGTGGGGGAGTCAGACCTTACTCTACAGCGCTGTGGAGATGGAGCAATGTGAGACTAGCTAACTATTGTAAGTACAGTTATAAATTTGCATCAAGGATTTAATCTAATCAGGTTTTCCACACGTAAAGCCAGGAGTAAAACATTTTAAAGGTAGGAACAGACTTTAATACCTGCGGTTGTTAGCGACTGATTTATGCAAAATTCTTATGTTTGCACCACTTGTGGACAAAAAAATGCGTGCGTGCGAGTTTTGTTTTTAGACATCGGTGCCGCAATAGTCGTAAAATTAAACTGCAGTCATGAGTGATTGTTGATGCATTATTGTATGCAAATCACGGTTCGAACAACGGGGGAGCTAGGGGAAGCTCGGCTCCCCTTAATAAGACATGGGCTCCCCTGAAAACGTGATTTGTGAAATTTTGGGGGGGTTGCTAAAAATATTGACAATGTGTAATTTCAGTTTTGTGTAATGTGATCATTGTGGATTATTATGTGTAAAATTGCAAAAATATCATTCATTCATGCATGATGGCGATTTAAACCTAATTCACTTCAATAAAGATAACTATACATGCTATTCTTGTCATGAGCATCATGGTGGTGTGGCGGTGCTGTGGTGCAAATTCAACTCATGTTTTAGTACATGTTAATGCAAAGATTCGTAGAAAAAATAAATGTTGGAGGCCATTAATTGGCACGCAAAGTCCTTGAAATCCATTCTGCAGTTAGCCTCATATAGCCATGGCAAAAAGAAAACAAGGCAGTTTAATTCATTTTGGTTTAAAGGTTTCATTCATTCATTCTTTTACTAAGAAATTGTGTAGCGATGACGTTAATAGCATCACCGATTCACCTGCTGAAAGCCCTGATAGCACACCTCCCGAAATAATGTCCTCTCTGGCTGAAGATGGTGGTGGTAACAGCTCGTCAGAGGCCAATCACAATCCTAACCCCTCTTGCTCCTCTCTCCCGTTAAATTGGAACAGCCAGCAGTGGAGAGACTGGAAGAGCCGATGGCTGTTTGTTAAGGATGGAAGCTTGGGGTGCGTCGCTTAGGCCTAATTGAACGGAGGAATTATGGTATTCTTTGGTAGCCTGAGTAACTTTAACCGTTGTTCATGTGAAATCTCAAAGACAGCCTGATGCTTTGTTTAGAGACAATTTGTGGGTGGCTGTTTGTTGTTTGACCTATCAATTCCTGTCGATAAAGTATAATAGGGTCAATCCTGTATAGATCATACACTTGTAGCTGTTGTGTATCTTTGTAAGTCATTGTAAGTCGCAAGTGCACGACCCACCCCCCCCCCGGTGAAAAGAAAAAAAGTGGGCTCCCCCAAAAGCCATGGTATAGTTCGAACACTGATGCAAATTAAGCGTGGCTGATGTTTGTGCAGGTTGGACGGGGCAATAGTTGAGTTGTGATGGTGCTTGGGTGATGGCCTTGAAATAGTTGTAGCCCCGGGGCCCATGGTACTTTAAGGCGGCCCTGATCACCACACTGTATATTAAAAACTATGTTCAGCCTTACAGCTTTTTTAAATGAACTTTCTCAAATGGAAATCTTAAGTAGCAGTGTTTCTGGAGCAGACGTTATCTTTGAGATGATACCCAAAGACCCAGCAAAGGAAATACATCAAACTGAATTCAGCAATGATTTATGGGCTAGCGTGCTCCTGTTATTCTGACTGTATTTTCCCTTTTTTTTATGCGTTACACTATCTCACACATGCACACTGAGACGGAACAAGTTGTGTTGAAAGAGCTCCTGTACTCTGGAGGTCAGGGTTTCGACTTGTCAAACATCTGAAGCTTTTCCACTTGGCGCTCAGAAAGCAGAACAACAGAGACCTGCTGAAGAACTGAGTGGTGAAATCTGCCTGTGCTGAGTAGGTTTCAGACAGAACAGATTGAGATGGCTCAGAGTTTAGACTGACGGAGTTCGTTTGGCAAATTACGGTAAGAGATGCACAATACACAATAAGAAACTGGCTCAGCAGTGTGTCAAGGTGAATATAAAGTCATAAATACTATAGAAACATGAACACTAACTCATTGTATCAGTAAACAAAACATGCCAGACTTCTCAATGTATCAGTGTGTAAAGAGGTCCTAAAGGTCCCATATTGGTAAAAGTAAGATTTCCATGTCTTTTTTTTAATAATAAATCCGGTCAAAGTGCTATAAAAATACTGTTAAAGTATCAAAACGCTCAATTCACAGAAAATGCACACCCGTATTCAGAAACTGTGCCTTTAAACAAGCCATTACATACAGTTATATAGTTATGATGTCACAACTATACTATATATATATATATATATATATATATATATATATATAAATAAAAGAAAAGAATATATATATATATATATATATATATATATATATATATTCTTTTCTTTTTTTAAGTAGAAAGTGCCGCTACAGTGAGTGCAGATGCGAAAGACCTGCTGACCAATCAGAGCAGACTGGGCTTTTTCAGGAGGGTAAACGGAGTGTTTCAGACAGAGGATGAATACAGGTACATTCAGACAGACAGTATGAGACAAATAAAGTGTTTTTTGAACATTAAAGCATGTTAACATGTTCTAGTAGACACCCAAAATGTAAGTATGAACCCTATAATGAGCAGAATGTGAGACCTTTAAAACAAGGTCCACACCTGGTTAAGACATTGAGATCAGGAAAAGATCCAAACAAAGAATTGAGACGAAGAATCTGACAATATGTCAAATGCCAACTACTACTCAACTACTCACGTGCAATCCAAATTCAAACAGCTGAAACCAGTGTTTTTATCGCACTCCGACTCAGGAACCTTTGGCATTATTGTTCTAAGTGCCAGGTACGGTTAGGTTTATGTGACAGGTATGTTACATACAATACTTTTATTTTAAGTAAGGTTTTGAATGCAGGACATTTACTTGTAGTAGAGTATTTTCACAGTGTGGTATTAGTACTTTTACTTAAAGCTTTACTTATATGTCTCTGTATTTCTCAGCATGGCAGAAGATTGTGTCATCCGGCAACTTTCGCGCACAGAAAATCGAGAGATTTTGAATGATGCACTCTTCTGAAGAGTGCATCATGTTTTTTTTCTTCCTCCGTGTCCTCCTTGGCTACTAGCAACTGTGTGGAGGAGGGGTGGCACATGATCACGGAAGGCTTGTGTCATGTGGATGCGCTGACAGTTTTGTTGTCATTACTAAGAGTTCCTCATTGGGGAGACAAAAACTATGCTCTATAGCTTTAAGTAAAAGATCTGAATACTCCTTCCACCACTGCTGTAATCATTATCCACCTTGCACTTACGGCTTTACTTTGAGTATTTGTCTGTTCTTATTCTTTCTCTTATTCTTTTGCGTAGATATGTGCTTGCTTTGTTTTTTTTCTAAATGTCCTTGTCGACCTTTGCTCCTGGTACTTTCATGTGCAGAGAAGGATGTGGGTATTAGATTTCCATTTTTGTTGTATTTTTGTCCTCCAGGCACAAACTGAGGGGACGTTGGATTGTCCCTCCATTTATTGTGTGGAGTAAGCCAGGAATGATGACTTTGATGAATCTTTGGAGAATGAGGACTCGTCTCTCCTCTCCAGACAGGATGTGACACTTAGAGCTCAAAACAAGGTGAAGTATTTGTTTCTGTTGGGGAGGGGGAGAGTGTGTTTGATATCACCAACTGCTTGTGTGACACACATTTGACTCTGAACTGTGTCGGCGGGGCCCTCTGGTCAAACAGAGCTGTTCACCGAGAGGAAAAAAAAAAAATCCCATCAGAGCAGAGAGACACATTATGCAGGATGATGAACACGTTTTACAACCCCTACTGCACTTCTTCACGCTCTGGAAATGTGAACATTTTTAAAGCAGAGAGGAGTTGTCATTCTGTAACCAAAGCTGCCCTCAGGATCCACTCTCAGCACCACAACTCAGACTCCACTGCTCCCCACATTTATCATTTCTAAAAGGCAGAAGCCCCTCTTGAATCAGTGATGCTCACAATGCAGAATTAAAACAGGATGATCTGAGTTTTTTGTGAGTTTAGTGGAGTTACAGGATCCCTGAATAGCAGAAATGAATCATTCATTTGTGTCACACTTCTTTCTAGGCAAGAAAAGGCAACCTTATTACTATATTCAAAGGGTTTTACAAATGGGTTTTACTAGTCTATATCCCTTCCAATTTCGGGATGGCTCCGGTGCAGCAGGAAATTCCGCCGGACGCATGTATTTTCCATTTCCTTCTGCTTTCTTTGTGTTGGAATTTTAAACTCCGGTGGATTTATGAGGACTATGGTTAACTGCTCCTCAGATCTCTGCAGGGTAAATCCAGACAGCTAGCTAGACTATCTGTCCAATCTGAGTTTTCTCTCGCACGACTATTTTGTAGCGGCTCTGTGCGGAGCTTAGCGCCACCCATGACGATTCTGATTGGTTTAAAGAAATGCCAATAAACCAGAGCACGTTTTCCTCCCATCCCCGAATGCTATGTGAAGTAGCCAGACCCTCCTTCAGAGTGCTTTGGAGGAGGGTCTGGCAAAGCAAGACTAGGGTTTTACATACATGAGTGTAATAAGGGAATACAATTGTAGATTATTAAAAGAAAAATACAGCCAAATATTTAGCTAAAAGTAATGGCAAGAAGATGGCATTAGTCTCAGAAGTTTGTAATGCAAGATTATTTTTTAGGCATTATCAACATGGGCAGAGCCACAGTTTCCAAACTCAGGATTTTTGTTTAAAACAGCACATTTTCCACAGACTCAGGGGTTAAATCCATCTCCAAGTTTGTGCATAACGTTTTTTCAATGTTTCAAGCAACTAACTGTAGTGATTTAATTAGGCTGCATCATTAAAAACCGACGTAATGTCTTAGTTAGTAAAGACTTTACTGATGTGTAAACTGGTTGCTAATGCCTAGTTTTTAAGCCCCAGTTTAGGGGCTAATCAGCGTTGGCTCGGCACTCCCAAATTGGCGCTCCCAAATCGGCGCTCCCAAATCGGCGCTCCCAAATCAGCGCTCGAGTGCGATGTTTGAACTGTTCAAAGACAATGCATCTCAGACGCATCCAAGATATCTAGCAGGCTAAATAATTGGATATGTCGGGGAGTCCAAGAGCCAATGAGAGCGCAAGACTGGGGTTGAGGGAAAAGCTGGGGGAGGACAGAAACTTTACCGTATGTGTTGCATTTGCGACACGTACCAAAGTTGTCGTGTGAACTTGAAGTGTAATAAGAAACATCTGTAGAGCCTTCCAATCAAAGACAACTATGTACACGGAAAGTCACTGTGACATCACAAGAACTTGGAAAAATTGAATTTTGGAGCTGATGATGGCGCTACAAGAAAGGTCAGGGGATCATCAAAGCGCACAAAGACCATGAACCCTCTAACAGTTCCTGAGACAGTAGTAAGCTCATATATACACAGTATTTCTCATGGGACTGTGAATGCAGTGTGGAAACAGATTTCCTAATGAAAGCAGACAGGCAGAAGGAGCAGCGATTGATCTGAAACAGGCAAAATCTCACACTTGGTTTTGAAGTTGTAGCAAGTTAAAGACTGAGGAGACAGTGGAGAAAACCACTGGAAAATGAAAAATAAAGCAGGAGAGAAGAGAGGAGTGAGAGTGTGAGGATGAGCAGAAACCTCTGGGGACCATCAGTAATAAGAGCAGCATGAACCACTTTACGATGTCAAGGTGCAAAATGAATGTGAAGGAGAAACTACAAACCTGCAGCTGAAACCTTCAGGACGACAAACACAGTGAGTCAATTTATGATCTTGTTTTCTTTTATGAACATGTTCTGCCACTGGCGTGGCTCTACGGATAGCAGTGCTGGTCTGTCCAGACTGAAATATCTCAACAACAGACATTCAGGTTCCCCTTATGAATAATTGTAATAACTTTGGTGATCCTCTGACTTTCCATCAAGCGCCATCCTCAGGTCAACATTTTAATGTGTCCAATACTTAAATTTATGACCAAATACTTGCAGAACTAATGACACTGATTTATTAAAATAACATGTTTTACAACATTTTAATGCATCAACATCTACGGTGGCCGAGACGGTTGAACAGAAATGCAAACGCTACAACACAAATGCAAACGCCACAACACAAATGCAAAAGTTACAACACAAATGCAAAAGTTACAACACAAATGCAAAAGTTACAACACAAATACAAAAGTTACAACACAAATACAAAAGTTACAACACAAATACAAAAGTTACAACACAAATACAAAAGCCATGACTGCAGTTTCATTTCATGACTGTTGCGGCACTAAATACAAGTCATATGATCACTAACAATCAGGAGTACCACACAAATTTGAGCATGATTTTTTCTTTCTCCGTGAATTTTTTATCTTCTTCCCTAGGGCTGAACCTGGGCATTAAAACAGCAGAGCAAATTACATATTTTACTCCACTGACGTCTTAAAAATCTGATTTTTAATGAGGTATCGCTCTGATACACCAAACTCACTGTCCAGTTTCTCGTTAGCTGCAGCTTCAATTTCCAGCCAGTCAATGGAAACAAATACCAGGGGTATAAAAAGCCTTTAAGGGAAAGTCACAATGCAATAATATTAACCAAATATTTACCCCTCCCACCCCCCCGTTTCTGCTGTTATTGAATATGTATCATCAGTAGGAGAAGGAGCAGAGTGAGGGTTCATTAGAGAGTAAATAAAACGTGTTCTGAAGGGCTGATAACAGGAAGGAAGGAGCTCATTAGAGCGAGCCTCATCTCAAATAATTACATCTTTAATGACTTTGTGTGTGTGTGTGTGTGTGTTTTCATAAGTTGGTCAGTGGTGCATGATGTCAGCGTGTGTCTGTTACACATTTTTGACTTTCAGAGTTTCTCAAAACGTTTCCATGTCGAGAACGCAGATTCTTTTCAGATTTAGACCCAGGGGGAACCTCATTGACAAGATTATTAATTCATTGATTAGGTCCCAGATTTAGGATAACAAAAAATTTATCAAAACAGTCATTTTAGTACACTTAAATAACTTCTAGTGAATTAAATTAGGGTTGAAACTAATGATTTGTCATTACTTATTATTATTTCCATTCATCTTGGAAGTAATCAATTCAAATAATGTAGGCTACTTTGAAAAATGTCAAAAAAGGAAAGTGTCCATTACAAGTTTTAATTGCTTAAATTTAACTACAGTTACTCAAAGGGATTCAATGGAACAGGGAAAAGAAGCACACTTGATAAATGAGTTCAGTTCTTCAGACTTCAGATTCATTTTCTGTCTGCTGACTAATAGGCTCAATTTATTAGCTCTACATTAAATAGTAATAATAATAATAGTGTCCGATACAAGCTGAGTTCATGTTGTACTGGTTTTTATTGAATTATATTTAGAGAAGACTTTTCTGAGCTTCTTCCATTGTAGTATTTAGTTTTTTTCTGAACATAAGTGTAAAAAAACATGGCTACCAGAAGACACTAAACACTTATTTTGTTATGCTAATTTTAAAGTTGGTGAACATTTCTCTTTATAGACAGCTGTAGTTTGATAAAGACAAAAAAAAGACTAAACAAACTTGCTGCTATATCTTCTTCTCGTTTGCCTCCACATGCCTCCACTACACAATGGATGGATGCGTCTTTTATTTCATTTTGCATCACCTGATAATTTCATCTTAATTTTAGTTCTGAGACGCTCTGTTTTCCATCCCTCTTGTTTGTTAGACTGCAGAAGTTTCCATCAAAGTTTGGTGTATAGAAAAGCCCAGAGACATGTGATTTGTTTCTGATGAGAATCTTCTAAACAAACTAACTACTGCACTTTAATTAACAAAATATTGCACATATATTTCATGATTTCAAATTTGAGGCAGATCCAAATAGATTTTCTATGTGCACAGAGGTCATGTCTCAGTAATATGTTTGAAGAATTTTGGGGGGTGTGATGGCGAGTTTAAATTCTACAATTACACATGCTGAAGTCCAACTATAATTATTAAATCTGAGAAAAGTCTTTTAGTTACATTCATTCGGCTTAGGTGCTGTCTGAAACGGCTCTTGTGCTGTACCCAAACCGTATAATGGCAGGGAAAACCCTGAAAGCTTTATAGACATGTTTAACTCATTGATTGGGTTTTACGGCACAGTGTTTTGGCTTAGTCTCACTCGCTCAGATCAGCATGAATTCCAGCAATTTTCAACAAAAAAAACTCTGATAAACCCACTGTACACTAGCAAACAGTAAACAGACACAGTGAGAGACTAGCTGGGGAACAACGAGACCAAAAACAGCTAGAAGAGAGAGAATATTCTTCAGTGCTCTGTGTCTGCTGAAACTCTTTGCTCACTTTTTCACCATAGCAACCTTATAAGGTGATAATATGTATGTTGTGTTTACAGCGTGTTGTGCTGCCTCCATCAACTCAGTTAATACAGGTTTAAAAATTTGATTTGTTTTTAGCAACAACAAAAAAGTTGTCCACCAGAGTTATGTACTGTGTGAAGAGGGAGAACGGTTAAATTAATTAATAAAAAGGTTCCATTGGAATTTGGCGCTATCTTAAATACTAAGAAAATGACAAGTGACAAATGAGTTTGGTTGGTGGCTAGCATAGATGCATTTCTTAGGTGGGTCTTGTTTTTCTGGACTTTGCACTCATGACCACAGTATTAATGAGTTGACTCTCAGAGTGTTTCCTTGTAATCAAATTGGATTTTCTTTTTTGTTTTTTTTTGTTTCAGTTTTCATTAAGAAGGAACATGGATCTGATTGAGGAGCAGCTGTGTGTTATAAAACACAGCAGTGAGCATGTAGGCCTCAAAGGAAGGCCGATTAACATATTGTATCCTTGTGTGTGAGGAGCAAGGGCGCCGTGCTCGATACATCATATCATCCACCGCTGCTCCTCTTCCAGATAGCATTAACAGATGAAACCATCAGAGAACTTTCATTATTAACTACCTGCTCTGCATGAAATGGCAAATTACAGGCTACACCCACCAAAATATTCCCTTTCTTTTGGACCCTCAAATATTCTTTTTATGAGCTGAAGAATATAAACAACAAGTGCTGTTCGAAATAACCTGCTCCTATCTGCAGTTACAATGTAGGAGGAATCTGGAGGAGATGTTCTCTCATTATCCAGCTCTTGAGACAAAGAACTATATCTGTTTTGCATAGGATCATCCTAAGAAACACATGAAGAGAAGATGCTATTAAGGCCAAAGCAAGACATTAATGATGATAAAAGTATGATAACTTAGCAACAACGAAGAATGCGACACTTGGAAAAGACCTACTAATTTGTTATGGTGGAAAAAAATGTAAATTGCCTTCACAATTAAAAACAAGACTGATATGTTTCGACTGGGTCAGCACAGTCACCGGAAACAAAATCCATCCAGTCATTCAAGTTACATACATATCAGCAATGAAAGACTATGATCTACAGAAGACATGTTCCTCCGAGGTTAATATTGTTCAGGATATTGTTGATGGAAACATACAATCATTTTCTTCTTTCTGGGAAAAGGGCTTAAAATCTGCTTAAAACTTGGATGTGAACATAAGGCATCATCCTCATTTTTGTTGGTGTATAGGTTGTATAACTTCCATAAATCAAAACTGACAACATGCCAGAAAAGACTGAGCTTGTTTTAATATCAATTAATACATGTCACTTTCCTTCTACTTCCTCCTCCGTCAGTATAATCACAATGAAGGCCTCAGGATACTTGAGATGAAGTGCTTCTAAAAAGAGCATCTGAAACCAGCTTTCGGGTGACGGAATCAGAGGTTATGTGAGAACGTTCGTCTCATTGGAGGGAGCAAAAAAGCAAAAAAAGCAAAAAAGTAAACATAGGAAGAAGATCCTGAAAAAGGTCCTATGTGTCCAATTATCAGCCATCTTCCTAGATGGTACTATGTGCCCAATTATCAGCCATCTTTATCCCCACATGCAAAGTGCACCAAGGCTACAGGATCTCAAACTTGCAGAGAATGCTTTATAAATGGTAAATGGACTGCATTTACAAAGTGCCTTTCAACCTTATCGAACAAAGCGCATTACAATTTGCCTCTCATCTCAACAGGTGGCAGAGCTGCCATGCCAGGCAAGATGTTTTGTGTTGACAAACCATCTGGCGCGTCAGGTTAACTGATAAGTGCATCAGATCAGAAAACAGAAAAGATGCATTTAGTTGTTTGATTTGGAGGACTTGTTGCTCTAGTTACCTAGTTTCCCCTGACGTGCCACTTTTGACTGAACTGTCTGTCAAGAAAGCATGTGAATTCATTTCATCATGACCATCTTTCACTGATCTTCACCAAGTAGCTTTGTTGTTTGTTTTTTAACCCCAAACCACAATCTGTCTCTGAAATTTTCCATCTTCTCACTTTAAACTTAACCTGTTTTTTTTTTTCTTGTTTGGAGCTGATGTTTCATTTAGGTTAAGGACAAGTCACACTATTTTCTTTACAATTAGACGTTCTTACAGCCCGACACAAAACTACCCACTATGAAGCAAGATCCATCTAATCTTGTTAGGATAAGATGACAATAACAGATTCATCAGAAAACTTTGTGTCTTTATGTACGAAGTAGCCGGTTAAGGGAAGCCAGTAGATAACGTATACAGTACATACAAGAGTGAATTATGTGGCTTTATGGGAATCCTGTGTCACAAAATCCAGAATCAAACAAAAAGAAAATGTGCATATATTTTTTCCCCTGGCTTTCCCTGGGCTTAAGAACAGGTGGGGAGCGGCAGGGAGTGGCGGCGATGCCTAATGACGGTCATTACTCACCTCTCTCTGACGCCGGGGCCAGATCAATGAAGCTCCGACACTTCTCACCTGACAGAAGGGAGAGTGGGAGAGAAGGGAGAGAGTGGAGGGGGGGAGATGAACGGGGAGAGGAAGAGAGGGATGTGAAGAGGAAAAGAGGTAAAGAGCGCAAGGTGAAATGGGCTGGGAATGAAGCAGAGAGGGAGGGGAGAAAAGGCAGTGAGGGGAGGAAGGAAGGTAGAGAGGACGAGGTGATTAATGAGAAGGAGAAAAAAAAATGAAAATGAATGCACAAGGTGGAGAGAAAAGGAGAAACTGAGCATTAGTGTCAAACCGATAATCCAAGCTAATAATGCATCAGGCTGATAAACAGTCGCACAATGAGTTATTCCAGTATTATTAGTACTCCAGATCATATTCTGCTGGCAGGAAGGAGTTTGTGTCACCTTTACTGACATTATGTGACAACACTGTCTTCAGGCGTAATGCCAGAAGGATGATAGAATTTGTTTTGTTTTTTTACCAAGCAGTCATTTAGTCAGTCCACCACTTTGGTCCAGACTGAAATATCTCAACAACTATTGGATGTACCGCCATGAAAGTTGGCACAGGCATTCACAGGCATTCATGTTCCCCAGAGGACAAATCCATCTGACTTTGGTGATCCTCTGACTTTCCCTTTAGCGTCACCATTAGGTTGTTTTTTGTAGTTTTGAATGAAATGTCTTAAGAACTATTGAAAAGAAAATTTAGTTCATCATTCATTTTCCCCACAGGATGAATTGTAATAACTTTGGTGATCTTCTGACTTTTTATCTAGCGCCATCATGAGGTCGACATTTTAATGTGTCCAATACTTATGAGTAACTTTTCGAGGTCAATGCCTAACAACCATCTACAACACACATGCGTAGAACAGATTGGGTTTTCAGTACAGATCCGCCAGCCACCATGACCAAATACCTGCAGAACTAATGACATTCCCATCAGCCTCAACCATACCTTGTGTTTTGTGCTGATTGGCAAATGTTAGCATGCTAACTATGTATTTATATTTATCAAACTTTATTCCATATCCACACTTTCAATAGTTGTACTTAATATTAATGTAGGGAGTGTTTTGCATAATGCAGTATCATCTTGGCTTTCATTCTGTTTTTTCTGGCACACTCCGGCTGCAGAGAGTTGATCAGAGCTCGGTGGGACCCTGCAGGTCACAGATCAGCGGCTACAACCCGAGCCATAACTCAGCCTCGGCAGTGTCACAGGCAGCAGGCAGGCCCATTCATAAAGCCTGGTTCACACGGCAGGATAATTAGGCCCATTTTAGCCCCGATTCACCCCTTCCCACAATCTTAAGGATGCTCTGATTATCGTAAAATAATCTGATCAGATATTCCTGACGTGTGTAGTGTGTTGAGACTGCTCTCGTCTGCTTGGAAGGACGTCGGGACCGCTCCGATCTCAAATCGGGGATATCCAACATGTTGGATTTTTTTGGCCCGATTTCTCCTCGTGTGTGGTGTCCCCCGGGGACAAACGAGCAGCCTGTGGACTGTGGCGTGTAGCCACTCAGAAAGCGAGGTGACGAGGCGGCAAGGAAAGCACCGGGAAACAGCGTTGTCTCCACTTCTTTGACCATCGCCTTTTCTTTTGATAACGTTTTTTTTCGGTTAAAAACAAACTACAAACTATCGCCACTGCATCCTCTTCGTCCACCATGATTGTTTACTCTGAAGTCACGTTTGATCTCGAGGGATTTTGCGAGTTTCCCGTCTGACCTGGCAATGCTCGGGAGTCAAATCGGTTTGTGTGTGATGTGTTGATTTTGTCGTGTGATACGCACCACACACTGTATGACCAAAACTGTTAGACCCGTGATTTTTTATCGCCGTGTGTGGGGTCTCTCAGGATTGGATTGCAATTTTTAAATCGTCCCGTGCGAACCAGGCTTAACCAGACTGAACATCAGCACCCTCACACTGCCATACACACTCAACCCCGTACCTTCCCAAACAACAGATTAAGATACTCATTTCCCGGATACTGATAATGATTTAAGTTTCAGAGGCTAAAATAGACGTATGCTGAAACTTACAGTAAGTATATGGTGTCCAAGTTCCAAACTACATACACATTAGGAGTTTTTTTTTTAAATAAAGTAAACTGACAAAATAAATATAGGCTACTGGTGACAGTGCAGTGCTTTTTTGGAGCACATGCCTGTTCGGAACGGGTCGATTGCTTGGTTCCCAGTATTTTTTCCTGCAATTTTCACAAACTATAAGCGCGGTTCAATCAGTTGTGGCTCGCCTGAAGCTCATCTAAAGCTTACGTGTGTGCCCTTTTTTTCGTCTAGTTATCACACATCCAGGTAGCGATGCTGGCCAGGCGGGGGCAGGAGGGAGCCTGGCCTGTGTGTCTCACACGCACAGAGATCCCTCAATCAATATAATATAATATCTCTGGATTAATATTACTGCTGCATTAATGTGTGTGTTGCGTTTTTCTGCTGCTTTTGGTCGTGACAATTTTCCCTCTGAAGACTCAAAAATGCTATTCAGTGATGAAGCCTGAAACCGCACAGGCAGTTAGGTACATGTGGAATGTAACTAAGTGCATTTATTCAACTACTGTACTGAAGTACAAATTCAAGGAACTTGAATATACATATACTTGATTATTTCCATTTTCTGCTACTTTATACTTCCACTCCACTACATCTCAGAGGTGAATATTTACTCCACTACATTGTCTGACAGCTTTAATTACTTTATAGATTACAGTTTTTTGATCCCCTTCCTATCCAGTGAAAACCATGTATCTCCAGATGTGTTGATTTTGAACCTTTGTGATAAACTGAAGGATGAAGTGTTCCTTTTATACAATAAGAAAATTCTACTAATTCTTATTAAGTTAAACTCTTTAAAAGCTTATTGAATCATGAATGAAAAATGCAAGCCTTTACACATACCTTTCTATGGTGCCCTACAATACTAAGCTATTAAAACAATAATTATAGACGTATTCACATATGTTTTAATGTTAATCATACATGTAGCACAGTGAATCCTTGAATCTTATCTGTATCTGTGGATGGCTACTGGCTAGTAAGCCTGTCATCAATAAATCACAAACAAAAAATGATAAAAAAAAAAAAAACAACATCACTTGGTGTGTCCCCTGCAGTAACTCTGAGGAGCCCCTACATCTTCAACAGGGGGTCCGGTACCCCCTGTTGAAGATCTCTGTTATAGAATATGATGCATTGCTGTAGATTAAACTACCAACAGTATATAAAGGAGTTAAAATTAGCACACCTTGGACCCAAAATGCACATTGGAGCGACAGCGTGAATATAATGAACGTTTATTTAAAATTAAAAAGGCTTACAACAAAAGGTGTCCTGAGGCAGGCAGGCAGGCAAAAGGAATATCCAACACAAAATCCACTTAGAAAACTGAAGACTCGGAAACTGGTTTACCATCATCCATGTAAACCACCTTTGACCATCTGATTTGTCTTAAGCCTTTTGCATTCGAGTCCTCCTATGTGGCAGTTTCAAATGGAGGGGCCAGGCTGCGGCCACATGCAATTTTAGGGGTACCAAACATATTAAGCACAAGTGTTACAAACACCAACCCTCCATAGGTTTGGTTCTACAAAAGACTGATGATACACGTAACAAAAAACACAAGAATACATCTTTTAGTGTATCCAACATGCATTTTATGTATACCTGCATATTAATAATATCCTCGTTGAGGATAAAGGTGGGGTTAAAAATTGATGAAAATATTTGCCACAGTTAGGGGGGCCAGAGAGGGGGGTCAAAGCTTCATATTACAGGGGGCACTGGCCATCCTTGGCACCCCCCCCTAGAACCGCCACTGGTCCTCCTTGCATTTTCTTAAACTTTACCTAAATGATAATAACCTCAGCTAAAAGTTGGTCCATGACTCCCCTTTTATGAATGCAGCATGCCGTTTGACAAACACTGTCCAGAAACTCATCTGAAGTGTTATAATTCATCTCTTCCAAGGTTAAAACTCGTGGGACGCGAGTAGAGAGAGTGGAGCCAACCGATGAATGTGTTCCTGACTTGGGGAGCTACAGTCAAAGTGTGCCACAGCTGAAAGGTGAGCAGCACAGCGTCTGATTAGGACATGAATCTAAAATGTAATTAAAGAGTGAGCGGGCTTGTCTGTGACCTGACGATGGCATTAACAGCACAATCAGTATTCCTACACCTTCCCACTGCACATGGGGGAAGAAAACACTCCTCTAATATGTATATTAACCAAATAAATCCCAGTTATCACGCTTCCAGTCCATCAGGTTGTAATGGAATACAGTTTGAAGAGGCTTCAGGTGGTTTTTAAATTTTCTCTATCTTTTACATTCACAGTCTCAACACTCCCTTTCACACCACTCATTCATTATTCCCTCGCCCTGCAGCCAGCAGCTCCGCAGTCTGTTTAATCAGTGATCAGATGTCATTCGGGGCTAATTACAGCTGTAATGAGTATGAATGGTTTTCTGGAACAACGGTTAACACACCATTACTTCTACAGTAGTGGCTGTGGCTGCATTTTTCAGCGGGATCAGGTGCAGGCCACACAGAGAGAACCCAGGATAATAAGGAGTCTGCTGCCTTTGATGTACCTTCATTAAATCCACATACAAACAGTGATGGAAAGTAACTAAGTACATTCACTCAACTACTGTACATGACTAAAGTATTTTCATTTTATGCTACTTCATACTTCTATTACACTACAATTTAGAGGCAAATATTGTACTCTTTACTTTTACATTTAACAACTAGTTAGTTGAAGATTCTGATGAATAACACAAATAGAATCAACACATACATGATAAAGATAAGATATGATTGATCCCAGGGGTAAATTCACAAGCTTTACCCAGCAGTATATAAAGTAGCTCCACTTTTACCAGCTGCAACAATAAAGTCATGGACACATTAATGCATCAATAATTATAATCCAACAATATAATATTGCCGCAGAAACCTTGTGTATCCATAAATCATCAATTTAATTGTTTTTCATGAATCACCCTTCACGTATGTCTGTGGGTTTTACACATATTTAAACAGAGACAAGGCGATTAAGTCTGACTTCGTCTGAGGTAAATAGCGCATTAAAATCTTTTCAAATTAGCCATTTTTCATTTCCTATTAAAGGTTAAAACAATGGTTTTGGACATACAAAGTTTTCAGCCAACAGCGATGATATATATGTTTCTGCTGAGTACTTTTACTTTTGGTGCTTTAAGTAAATGTTGATGCTTTTGCACTTTTACTTAAGTTACATTTTGAATACAGGACTTTTACTTGTAACAGATTATGTCTACACTGTAGTATTGCTACTCCTACAAAAGATCTGAGTACTTCTTCCACCACTGCATACAAAAAAATAGGCTACACTTAACAATGACATTTTTTATGTTATTGCATTTACAGGTATGCCAATTAATCATTGCACAATCATTGGTCCCTGCACTGTAAGTGTGACATCTAAATCGAGGCAGCAGAGCTAGAGATATTGTCTTCTTCCTTGTCAAAACCTGGTGCCTACATTATCCACAACGCAATTCAATGGCCGACAGTTCGGTCAGCGATTCAGGTGTGTTATGTGAGTAGCAGTCTCGCATTGCCAGACCTTCCTCCACAGCGCTGTGGAGGAGGGTCTGGCTAGTCCACACAGCATTCCGTGATGGGAGAAAAAACGTGCTCTGGTTTATTGGCATTTCTTTAAACCAATCACAATTGTCTAAGGCAGCGCTAAGCGCCAGACGGAGCAACGGTCCCGCTGCAAAATAGCCTCAGGAAGGAACTTGTTTTGGTGGACCACGTGTACGTCAAAAGTTGGTTTAGTCGTGCAACAGAAAACTCAGATTCAGAGCTGTCTGGATTTACCCTGCAGAGATCTGAGGAGCAGTTAACCATAGTCCTCATAAATCCACCGGAGTTTAGAATGCCAACACAAAGAAAGCGGAAGGTAACGGACATCCGGCGAAAAATTTCAGACGGCACCGGAGCAATCCCGGAAGTGGAACGTCGAGGATCTAGACTACACTGTTCAAGTCTGTCCACATTTAGATTGGACCCAGTGCGACCAGAGAACAGTGCAATAACATGAGCCAGGCCTGTGTTAGTCTGTTGGGCAAGATAGCCTGAACTCTGCTCCCTGCAGTGTGTTTTCCAGCCCAGTATCCTACTGTAAGAATTATGTCCATATTGAACATTAAACTCACTTTTTAATTTCAGAGCCAAGTGCAGGTAGTGTGTGTGTGTGTCATTTACCACTTCCATGTTTGTACGGTAAATATGAAGGTGAAGCCCATTAGCTTAGCTTAGCACAAAGACCAACCTGAGGCCTGTACTACGAATCAAGATCAACATGCCCTGGATTTATTTCAGTTACCCACCTAACCTAACAACCGCGGTCCCGCATAAGCTGTGTCACGACGCTGGTTATCAACTAGTTCAATCAACCCAGGGTTTCCTAAACCAGCGGCGCGCGCGTTCACATAAAAGAGGCGGTGTTTGCACAGCACGACCAATCGCAAACATCTACCAGATCTGCATATTTTACATAAGAAGAGCAAACTATAATTCTACATAAATATGAAGAACACAGACAGGGTTTTACAGGCAAAACGCAATACAATCGCTGCTTCCTAAAACAGGAAGGAAAGCTGGCAAAAAAAAGCCAACGCTGTAAATGTGTAAATCACAACGCTTATCAATATCACTTCCCCATCAGTCAGACACAAGATCTGACCATAATTACACTTGTGCTTTCCATAAACTGTCATTACTTTAGCCTATTATTTTAGTTGCAACTCTGGCAGTGGTAAGCGATCGTGAGATCAAATAAAAAATATAAAAACATAATTCAAACCGATGCGCGCATTGGCAACACACGGCTCAAGAAGTCGATAAAATAGCCCTTACGTAATTCCCTCTGCTGAAAATATATATCTTTCATAAAGAATACTCATCAGGGAATGTTAACGGGGTTGTCGGTCTCTAAATGTTCTAACTTTTATGTTCTTTTATGTTTTTATGTTCTCTCTCTCACCGAGCTCCACCGGATCTTCTAAGAACGCTGGCGCCGTTATCAATCCAGTATTGATTGGTCAGTAGGCGGTGCATTTACACCGGCTGATCTCTAATCTCCAACTTAACCTGCTCCCGACCAGGTTAGGCGTTCAGCATTAGTTACCACAGCGATATAACCTGGTAACAAGTGATCCACCTTCATGATACACAAAACCCTGGGTTGAACTTGAAGTTGCCTCATCTTGCTTCGTAGTACAGGCCTCTGTCCCCAAAGGTAAATATACCCAGCTACCAGCAGCTCTAAAGCTCTCGGATTAACATGTTAACATGTCTAATTCACATAAAATCAAAGTGGAAAAACAACACATTGTGGTTTTAAGGAGGGTTATGTGCCAGAAGATTTTTGCAGAAATATTCCAGCACATAACTTTAGGGTCTGTTAGAGCTGCTGTCAAGTTTGTTCATTTGATTTTTAACAGACAAATCCATCTCAAGTTTGGGTTGGCTAGTAATGAGTTTCCTCACAGTAAGGTATATTGTTAGAGACCTGTGAACTTCTCAACTTCTCAATTTCTACTCAAACCTATCTGCAATCACACCCTAAATGAAGAATAAAATCTGTCCAGTAGGTTAACAGCATGTGAACTGGAAAGCCACCTGTCAGCAGGTTGACCTCATTTTGCTGCTCTCGACCAATCACAGCCCAAGTATGGATGACTTTTCCTGTGAGGGCTCAATCTTCATTGCATCCACTTAATACACTTTTAATTTAATTGCATTATTTTGTGAAACTTCATGAAGGAACCAATAAAACAGCAATTACTGCAGACACACAAACATATGGCTGCTGAAAGGTGAATATTGTAAATATGAAGAGTTTACAAAAAGCTCAGTTTGACATAAATGTGAACTTTCTGCAGACTAAAGCCGTCAGACTCTGTTCTCATTACTGCTGTTAAAACAGTGTGGAGCTGAGCTGCTTACGGCTCTCTTCACCCGTCGTGCCAGATTGTAGTGATGTAATGAAGTTAGTAAGCCTCACTGAAGTGATCATGACAGCGTGACTTTGTTGTTTAATTTAACCTGTAATTGCCCAGGTGGCCTGGTCAGCTCAGCACAGATGTGACAGCAGCTGAATCAAACAATCAAACTCCTACAGTCGATCTACACGTGATTACAGCAACAAAGGTTAAAAAGTTGAGTGAAGTCAGAGAATCTCAAGTTGTTTAATCATCCTTTTATTTATTATTTTAGCAGGGGGCTCAAGGGGAAAAAGGCCTAATAGTTAATAAATAATTATTTATATGAAATTTAAACAAAACACTAAATATATCAACACAACTCTGACTACATTACCAATTTATCTGATTTCCATTACGCAATTGTTTAATAGATTTAATAAATACTCAACAAAATAATCAGTTCACACAGATACGTTTTAGTATTCGCCGGGTTAATCACAAACAGCAAAGGAAACTCTGCCACAATGTGCATGTTTTCTATGCTACTATTTTCAAATATATATTTAGAATAAATGAATGCACCAAGGAGAGGGACACAGTTACACTAAGAATATGTTTATTTTTTGCAAATGGCAATAAATCATTTTAATTCTTGTGGTGCTATTGGAATAAATAAAACTTCAAAAAATCTTTTTTATAAAACATCTCATGAAAAATATTCACACTAAACTGAAAAAACCTGTACCAATAATGAAAAAAACACTGTTATTATTAGATGAGGAGCCTACGATCAAAATGATGAAGTTGATGTTAAATGCAGGACACTTTTTTTCATGTTGTGGTCAATTTAGAGATTTTGGTCTATCTTTCTCTAGAGGAGGAAAAATGACAGGTGCTCAAGCCCCTTTTGATGTCTATGTGTGCAAAGACTGCAGACCAGCATGCAACAGGCGGTGATCACCAGTGATCGATTCTGCACAAACCTGGCTCATCTCGAACATGCTTATCGTGTGTTGAAATGACTTATGCTAATTAAATTACATTTTCATGGGCACTACACTTATATCATGAATAGTTGTTTCACTAGTAAAGGTGTTTCAGGAAGCCATGCCTGGTGAGGCAATAAAAATGTAAAATCATTTTTTTTAAAATAGGTCATGTTTTGTGTTTAACAATACCTCCAAAAATACAGAACACCCCTTCAAAATGGACCTTGCTAGAAAAGCAAACTAATAAATCATTTCTGTAATGTGTTTTTCAGGCTTGCAGAAAATCTGCCTTTCATCAGGCATAAGCAGCAATAATTAATATATGATTAATATTTAACTGTTGAAATGTCTGGAGCACCAACAGCAGTGGAATATGTAGATGACTCATGCAACAAGTAAAACTTTAAAAGGTTGTAAAAATACTGGCAGTGAACTCCTCATAAATATCTAGAGTACAATGAACTTATTAGATGCAGCTTCAGGAGAGTTTCATGCCTTACACGAAGGGAAGACACAATATTTTCCTGAGGTTTGGCCTCTCATTTACACGAAAACCCAGTTTTTAATCACAGAAAACGATTATTTCTAAAAACTCCGGCCAAAGTGGAGATTTTGGAAAGCTTCGTTTGCACGTTTGCATGTAAACTGAGACAAACGGAGGTTTAGGCAGCCGAAGAAGTGAGGAAGAGAAGAGAGAGAAAGTGATTCGTTGCTGTTGTTGCTATTTTCGGGATTCTGATTGGCTAACGTGGGCTTGAGCTTCTTGTTACACTGTCACCTACAGGTTTGGCGTGCTCTTGACGGCATTGACGGCATATATACACGGGTACATGTAAACGAACACTTTTCTGAAAACTGACAGCTGTGCACGATGTTTGAAATGTCCGTTTATGAAAATAGCCGGCCACGTGTAAATGTAGTATCAGCATAAAACACAGGAGAGGAATCAAGGTTGAGGAAAAAATATCAGAAAAGTCAAGAGCAACTTGCAACCCACAGTGAAGTTAGCCACAGAGGGAATCCAACCAGATACCTTCAACACACTCAGCACCGACAAAACGTAGCAACACATGTTTTAAAACTGAAACGGGGATGCCCTGTTGTGTGCGCAAGTGCTCTGCCTTTTAACCGTGCGTTCACAGACATCGGAAAAACATTTTTCCCACTGAAAACGTCATCATTCACTTCCTGTGGGAATCAGAGGTGGGAAACTCGGGCTAGATTTTGCTAACTGAGTTTCCCAGTTGGTGACGCGTTGTTGACAACTGACGTTTGATGGAGGCGACTTTGGTTCACTGAAAATATTTCAATGACAATAAACTGTTTATTGTGGACAAACGCCTCTGCCAAGAAACATACACAGACATAACGTGTTTCAAATTATTCATAAATAGGCCCATGTATAAAAAAACAACACCTTATCCGTGTCCTTTCCCGTCCGTTGTCCTGCAGATAACACAAACAAACACCTGTCCATGTGCTGTTGATATGCTCGTATAAGAAAACAGCAGCATATCTTCTGTTATTGTGGCCTCCATGTTTTCACACACCTGATGCTCTAGGCTACGACCAACCGTTGGTGGCAGTCATGCAACAAAGTTGTTATGCCAAACGCCAATATAACAGAAGAAGAAGAACACGCATCCTGACCATGTGAACGCTGGCAGTTGGAAAAACAACGTAATCACGGGGGCAGTCCCCGATATTCCCAGGTGGCATGAACGCAGCATTATTACCACCAGTTTCCAGACGTGTCTCTGCTGATTGGCTATCACCGGTAACACAGACAATAAACGAGAGACACACCCACCAAACGAGAGAAAACGTATCTCAAAGCCACTGCACACCATTCCGAGGAAACATGTTGTTCAATCCGGAACCCGTAGCAACACGGTGCACACGGTTTTGAGATTGAATGTGCCCCGGATCTGCAGCACCAGCACACACTTCTCTAATCAGCCAAACAACACACATCTGTGTGAGCGGCACAAGTGAAAGTAGAACAGGGTTTGATCTTTTAGTCTATAAAAAGCAAATATAGTGCACATATGTACCCTGCAACATTTGGTTCATTCTCACAGTTCAGTAAAATGTCAGCCAGGTGTTGTCTTCTTTCCCATAACACCTTGTTTCTGTTTCTGTGGGGCGCTGCAGCAGATGAGTGATTCTGCTCAACAGACAGGGATTGAACCAGAAAATGATGAGCTGCCACAACACCCCAACATGTCCCCTTCATACTGGGAGACTGGGAAACTAAATCAGAGTTAAAGAGATGAACCAAGGGGATCATTACGGTGGACAGTTTAACACAAATACAAAGGCCACAACACAAACACAAAAGCTTAAACACAAACACACAAGCTACAACACAAATACAAAAGCTACAACACAAACGCAAAAGCCACAACAGGTATTCTGACTGATGAGGCCTGATCTCAGGTTCAAGTTGGACGGAGCTGTGATGATGATTGTGGCTGAACTCTTTTTGGCCTGTTACGTATAGGGAGGAAAATGTGGTGCAGGTGGAATATGAGGCGGAAGCCATGACCGCTGATAATGTAACAACAGCTGGTGGTTAAACTGTAATCTTTTCACTGAGATACAACGGAAACATGTAAAATATATTTGTATTAGTCTGTGTTGTTTACACTATTGCACAAAGTATTTTTTTGACTTGCTGCACAAATCATTTATGTGTGCTTAATTGAAATGGAATGTAAACCAAACAAGAGCAGCGCATCCGGTCTGGTACTAGGTGACACAGCCTTGGCACTAATGGAGCGCACAGGCCAACTAATTGTAAGTCGCTTTGGACAAAAGCGTCTGGCAAATCAACGCATTCTCATGAACTGGTTCATACGATGTTGTACAAAAATGTATGCACACCAATTCATGCGATATCCTACAAGATCAGGCGGCCGCCAGCAGATCACGGCTACAGAGCTTGATGAACTGTCGGTCCTATCAGCGGCAGACGGTAGTTGAGTTTAGCCGCCAATAGGTGACTGTGAGCCGCCAGATGACGGTGCTTTCCATGGCAGTTGAGTTTAGCTCCCAAAAAGCGAGCGTCATGTGGCGACGACAGTAAAGTTTAGACACAAAAACGACTAGTTAAGTTTAAGCAATAGATCGTGGTTAGGATTAAAACACTCCCGAGCAACGAACACACGTTTCCTGGGTGAAAGTCTTTCGCCAGGGAAGCGAACTCAACTCCCCGGCTTGAAAGCCATGTGTTCAGAGCATTCTTATACATTGTGGTGCATACAGCAAAAATATGTGGAATGCATCCGAATTACAGTGCATTACTTTTAGTAGCTAAATGTATGAATGGTTCATGGGAACAGCCTGGCCAAATGAATGTAACTTAACAAAGCTAAAAAGTTCAAGGCTACAACTATACTGTAGGTCATGGAGTCAAAATCAACAGGGTTCATCCTATCTATGCTTTAGGCCCGCTGCATGTTCTCACGCCTTAACGCATGCACTTGTGAGCTCTTTGTTGATGATTGGCTCGTTTATCTGTGGGACCTCTGGACCGCTCACTTCCTCTTTACCGTCTCCTCCAAAAACACATCAGACACCAGACAACAGCCAACATATTTTTAAACGACAAGAAGAACCTGCACCAACAAAATCTCCTCACAGCCCTGCGCTGTTTCTAACATCTGCACAGTTTGAAACATCATTATTTGTCTTCAAGACCCGAAACTGGTCAGAACACATTTTACTTACACACTTTATCTCTCTGTATATCTGTCTTGCTAAGCTGTTTATTTATCCCCCCCACACACACACACACACTTCCACACACACACATACACACACACACACACACACACACACACACACACACACACACTTCCACACTTCTTTAGTAGATAATTGTTCAGCATCGTCCTCTCAGATAATAACATAATAACAGAAACACTTTCAGCTGCTAATGCTAGGCTAACTGTAAACTGATGCTGAGCGATGCTAATGCTACGGATAGAGCGGGTCCCAGGTCTGATAATGGACTACTGTAAATGCATTTGCACATCTGACAATTATTTTCCTGATTAATTGTTTAGTCTGCAAAATGTCAGAAAAATCAGTTTCCCAAAGTCAAAGCTGACATCTTCAAATTGTGTAGTTTTATCAGACTAAAGTCCAAAACCAGCAAACATCCAGTTTATTCTGTCAGCAGTAAGAAACTGCTGACAGAAGTTTCTTACAGAAAAGCTGCACATTCTCATATTTGAAAAGCTAGAACCACAGAATATTTTGTATTTTTGCTTGAAAAACAACTATCAAAATAGCTGCCCATTAATTTCATGTAAATAGATAAGATAGATAGAGAAGATAGATAAGATAGAGATAGATACACCTTTATTGTCATTGCACAGAGTGCCACAACTGATAATCACTAATCCATTGATATTTTCAGCTCCAATGAGAAGCCATTCGTTTCCATCCCTGAGAGTATAATTTCCTTTTCTAAAGATCCACAACTTACAAGTGATGTAAGTTGCACCTTAAACGCATCAGAACAACCGTCCTAACCCTCCGAACATGATGACCAGACTTAAACTAAAATAAACAACACTTAGATTGAGACAAACTGAGCTGACGTCGATTTTACGCACAGAGACGTGTGCGTAATTACTGACCTGTTGGCTTCATTTAGCCTCGTTTTCATTCAGTAGGGACAACTCACAGAACCAGAGTGCTCTGATTTAAAACTATAAACTAAACTAAACGTATGGGACAAAACCAACAACTGCTGACAAGATGCAGAAATATTTAAAGCATTTAGAGCCCAAACTGGTCCTAAATGCGTCCAGGCGGTACTTATAATAGCTCTGGTATTCAAAAATACTTATTTATTTATTTATTTTTGCAACAACTTGTTGTGATCTCTGCTGCCTTTAACAGCAAGAGTCTTAAACTCTTCTGATTATTTTTTTTTTAGGGTAACGACCGCTGGACTGATGTGCCCACCTGCCTCGTGGATGTTCTCCTCGCAGGAGTACCAGATGCCGGTGTGGAAGCGGCGGAAGAGGAAGCGGTCGTCTCCGGTCTCCCAGCTGTAGTGCACCTTGTTCTGGTCCGTCTCGTTCACGCCGTAGTCGATGCAGTTGTGGCGCCGCTGCTTGCTGCAATTGGGCTTGGGGACGCGCTGGGTGCCCTCGCACCAGTACGTGGTGATGAAGGCGGTGGTGGAGAAGAACAGGGCCACCAGGTTCAGACCCACCGACAGCAGCGCGCGACACTTTCGCGTCGTCTTCATGGTCTCGATTCGAGCAACCGCGTCCCCGCAGGCGGCGAGAAAGTTCATCCGAGGAGGAAGAGGCAGGAGGCGGTCAGAGGAGGAGGAGTAGGAGAGGCATGGCGGGGCCGCGGAGACGGACAGAGGATTTACGCGCCGCTCTGCCCCTTTTCTCCTTTCTTTGCGTTAGTTCGTCCTCAGAGCGGAGAGAAGTGACAGGTGATAAATACTTCAGCATCACCTCCCAGACCTCCAGCATCACCGACACAATACCGCTCACTGGCTGAGAGCAGGACGCTCACTGAGGAAACTCTCTCTGTTTATGTTTCTCTCTCTCTCTCTCTCTCTCTCTCTCTCTCTCTCTCTCTCTCTCTCTCTCTCTCTCTCTCTCTCTGGCTCTGTTTCTCTCTCTCTCTCTCTCTCTCTCTCTCTCTCTCTCTCTCTCTCTCTCTCTCTCTCTCTCTGGCTCTGTTTCTCTCTCTCTCTCTCTCTCTCTCTCTCTCTCTCTCTCTCTGGCTCTGTTTCTCTCTCTCTCTCTCTCTCTCTCTCTCTCTCTCTGGCTCTGTTTCTCTCTCCTCTCTCTCTCTCTCTCTCTCTCTCTCTCTCTCTCTCTCTCTCTGGCTCTGTTTCTCTCTCCTTCTCTCTCTCTCTCTCTCTCTCTCTCTCTCTCTCTCTCTCTCTCTCTCTCTCTCTCTGGCTCTGTTTCTCTCTCTCTCTCTCTCTCTCTCTCTCTCGGTTCCTCGTGCGTCATCACAGTGACCGTACTCTTTTTCTCTTCTTATTTTTCTCTCTAAAAGGCACGCGAGAGCTGCTACGCACATCTATAATGATCATTATCGATGTGTTTTATTGTTGTTTTTTATATAGAAAATACCCCCAGAAATGTCCCCTTCAGAATGTCTAGTTATATGAGACAAACGGCATGAAAAGACGACAAAGAAAAGCGAATTTATAAATGTTTTACATGAAAAATGATTAAACTGATTTACTGTCGACTAATCAACTAATAATCCAGTTCGACTTTTTTTAATAGTAGAAAATGCTTAGAAGTGTGTGCGTCCCACAGTGACAGACCAATGCCGGACTGTTTTCATGTCATCACGGATGGATTCTAACACAATGGGCCCCTGAGCTTAGACATGGAAGAGGCCTGTCAGGACCCTCAAACTCACTAAGTCTCAAAGTCTACTTTTAGTCCTTTTCCACCTCCTTGTGGTCATTTAGCGTCTCTTTGTGATCGTTTTGGGGTATCATAATAATATAATGTTACATAATCATATGTACAACTGCATGTGGTGTATTAGAAGGACAGGACAGGACCAACATTTATAACAGCATTGTTTGTTTGTTACACCAGCCAAATGGATTTTTCACAACGTGAATTTGCTTTACATCCTCAAAAAGTGTTTTTTTTTTGTAACACAACTTTTAATTTGCTGAATGCTGAAACACACATACTAATAGTAGTAATGCATACACACAGGAGTTACAGTTTTGTTTTCTTGGTGTGACAAAGATGGCCTCTACTGGACACTAGCAGGGCTTTATACTTGATGTTTTGTTTTATGAATGTTTACTGTGATATACAATAAACATGCAAGGTTTAAGCTCCAATACATTCATCAAATGATGACAAATCTCCCACAGAACAAGGATAGTAAAAATATTTCTAGTTATTAGGGAAACCCCCGGTCCACTATGACAGACTTATATACAGTGTCTGTCATGATGGAACACACCTCTCTGTTATTTGTTTTTCCAGGTGTGACATGCTGGAAGAACACGTAGAAACGGTCCGGCCCCTTTTATCGATCAGCCAGCAGAGAGCTCACATCTCCAGGCATGAAAATCACCAGCGACAAGGCCGAGCCACCCACCCATACATCACCTCTCATTTTATGGCTCCCACCTCCAGATCAATGCAGTGTGTGTGTGTGTGTGTGTGTGTGTGTGTGTGTGTGTGTGTGTGTGTGTGTGTGTGTGAGTGATTCAGAGTGACAAAGCACTTCAGGAGAGTCAATAAACAGAGCAGAAAACGGTGCATTGATAAATGTGTGATAATGCTGTTGGATTTATCTGCAGTCAAACTCTGAACACTTCAAATATTAACACACACACACACACACACACACACACACACACACACAAACACACACACACACACACACACACACTGAATATATAAATGTATAATGACTACAGTCCACAGTTTAAACACTGTGAGTGCAGACTCACTGTGACTTCAGGGAAATCAAGTGAAATATTTTTGGTTTCAGAGTACACCTAATCCTCTGGATCACAGCATTTAGGAGCATGTTGGTCTTTTTCACATGCTGCATTAGATTCAAGATTTAATCTAATTAGATTCAACTTGTGTAGCTTCGTAGGTACTGAGACAAGGAGATGCAGTTTAGCATCCAACCAGAAGTGCAAAAAGCAAAAAAGTGCAGAGTAATGTACAGAGAATAAAATATAGAATACATAGAATGTAGAACAAAAAGAAGGGTCTACATTGTAGGCAGTGCAGGTATGTTGTAAAAGTTATTGAAATAAGGTAGAAGTCACGTATTAAAAGGTTAATTATTGGTTTCAGTTCAGTAGACTCAAAACACCAGGAACTAAAATAGAGAAAGGGGTCCATTATTTCCTCATATTTTCTTTAAAATTTGTAAAATGTATAACACACGTCTTATATTATAGGCTTCTTTATCACATAAACACAGAATAATGCTCATTAAAAATACTATTTTTTTTTTTACCTTACTGAAAAAAATCATAAAAATAGATGGATGAGAAATGGGATGGAAATCTAATGTCTAGGTCGGGGTGGATGAAGGGTGTAAAAAAGTTCTCTTTGACATCAGAGAAATCCCGTCCTGCGTGATGAGGTTTACACCAGGGGTCTTCAACGTTTTTTAAGCCAAGGACCCCTTAACTGAGAGAGAGACAGAGCAGGGACCCCCTACTACATATATTGTATAAAATGAAGTTACATATTAAACTGGGGTTACAATAACATGTAGGGTGACCTAAAGCCTTAACACATACCTTTTTAGTGTATAGAATACTAAGCTATTAAAATATTAATAATATCTTTTATGTGGCACAGTGAATCCTTAGGATGAGCTGTATGGTTATTTTAGTGACTACCTATAGGCCAGTAAGCCTATCATCAGTGGAGATTTATATTTGCTAATAATATGTTGGAATTATGTTTAGACATTTAAATTTTTGAAAGAAATTTTCAAAAATTGACAATAATTTGGAGGCCCCCCTCCAGTGACTCTGAGGACCCCCTAGGGGTCCCGGACCCCCTGTTGAATAAATGGTTTACACCATTTAACCACCTTGTCAAAGGTTAGGGGAAGATTTCAGTTTTCGATTAAATGTTAAAAAGCTGAAGACGTCCTGTTTTGTGCTTCAAGTCACTGCAGACTTTTTCTCTATTGAACCAAGACCATCATCTTTCCTTAACATTAACCGAGAGTGTGCAAACATCACAAAATCTACTGCAATTACAGTAGTTGCATTTAACCCTTGTGTTGACTTCGGGTCACATTGGCCCGTTTTAAATTTTAGTTTTTTATATCAGAAAATATTGGACGTAGAAATAAGCGCTGAAAATGTGTAGAAGAAAAATTTAAAAATTTAAAAAGTTGGAAAAAGCAAAAACAAATTGTGAAAAAAAGGCGTCACAAATGTCAGAAAAAAGTGTTTTTTTCAAGGTTGAAATGAAGACAACACAAGGGTTAAACACAATTTCTAGAAAATATGTTTACTATGCAGTATATTACATATTATTTCTCACTCATACTGCATGCCACTACGTTATTGAGCTGCCAATATTGTGATAAAATAAAAGCATATTAAATAAATTCATGTTGAAAGTTAAGTTAGAATACACCAATCAAATGATCCATTTCACAAACAAATCAAATCAAATTCTTTCAACAAATAAAACATATTTAAGTTGGTTTCTACTGTTACGTCAGCGTATAATTTGTGAGCATTAAAGCTCCTAAAACAGAGCTGTGAATCACTTTGTCTGTGTGACGGCTAAATCCCCTTTTCTGGCTTGAAAACACACAAATACACATACACCTCTGCACACACACACCTATTTTTTGCTGTGTTGTTGGATAGATGCCCCTGACAAGATTTCCCATTGGATATATGGGACCATCTGTGGGTTCGCCCCGGCTTTGTTTGCCGCCTGAATAAAATCCAGTAGTAGATCACGACGTCTGAGTTAACACAGCTTGCTGCAGCAGCAGCAGCCTGTAACACAATACACCCCAGGCACAGAACAGCCCTGCAACACACCACCGCTAACTTAGCTTCATGTGCATACTCCGGAATGACAAACTTCAAGCACCTCTCACTCTACAGGTTTTGTTTTGTGCAGAATCTTCTGCTGAGAGTCTGCTGATTGCCCACTGATTCATAGTTCAGAGTAAGATTTAAAGGAAATCCATCTTTAAGGGTAAAAACCCTCCTCCACTGTTGTCTTGAGGTGAAAAGTTTGCTCAACCCTAAGGCCAAGACAGGAACTTTGATCAGCTGATGGAACAAAACCCAGATAATGTCCATTGTCAATGTTTTTAAATTCTACAATATCTGTGGAAAGTATAGTCAAGGTTGAGTTAATAAACTATGGTTCAGTCTTAATAACAAAAAGGTGACCTTTATGACTATGTAAATGTTGCACAATTATACACACATAAACACACACACACACACACACACACACACACACACACACACACACACACACACACACAATACTGTACATTTTCTTCAAATACACCCAGAGATAAAGATGTCTGAACAAAATTGGGAAATACATTGCACACATTTGTAAAAGATGCAGGTTTAGTTAGAATTGACATGAAGTCTTGGCATTGACAGATCACAGATTGGTGCAGGAGCTGACTGACTATTGATCGACAGCACAAATGCTACCAATAAACAGTCAATGTAGATTGTCAGTCTGACCCAAAAACGCACACACACACACACACACACACACACACACACACACACACACACACACACACACACACACACACACACACACACACACACACACACGCACACACACACACACTGCGGGCTGTATTTGAGAGCCATCAGTGGCTCAGAGCAACCTTGTCTGAGATTGACTGCAGCCTGTGAACTGAAGTGGATGTTGTGTTTAATCAGTCAGCAGTTCAGCTCTGTGACTCTGACATCAGGTTTCATGACTCAACACTGTATCAGGTTTCATGACTCAACACTGTGAGGCTGCAAATACTGAACAAAATTTACACAAGATACAGATAGTGTATTTGTACGGTAAATTAAAGTAGACACAACCAAATCTACATCAGCTAATTAAGTTGTTGGATTCAACAGAACATGTTTTGTTTTACTTGAGTAAATGATCAGAATCCCTCTTTACTGCTTTTGGCCACCTTGTTGGGCACGATCCCCCCTCTCACTCTCAGCAGCCGTCACAAAATAAAAAATAAAATATGAACAGGGGTTTGCGGTGAAATTAACCTGCGAATCAATTCCACGCTCAGCAGATTCCTCCTGGCTGTGTTTTTCCAATTAAGTGTCTGGATGGGTGCATGGAGAAGGGGGTGATGGGGTGATGGATGGGGGGGGGGAGGGGGTGTTCTGAGGAGAGGTAAGTTGTTTATTTTGGCCGGTAAATGACATTTATGCAAATTCTGTGAGGATGGATTGCTGACAATGTGTGTGGTGTGTCGATGCATACGTTTTAACAATCAGTCTGCTCCTCTGGACCTCCTCAGTATAAACAGTTGGATTAGGTGACAGAGCAGCGGTGGTGCTGAGTCTTCAACTACATGACAACCACGTTCCTCAGAAATGCCTCAAGTTCTTAAAGCTAAACCGCAAATAGGTGCATTTTGTAGTCTGGTTCAGTATAAGTGTTACAAAGGTAAACTAACCTGGGCTTGTATACCAAAGACACACGGCTACTTAAGGCTGACTTAGCTCGCAACATTAATCCCCCTGTCTCGGTCTCTCTGCGTGTTGCATTCAACTTGAGAGTAGCTATGTTTCCATCCACACGTTTTTATCTGAATTAAGTGATATTGAATGAAAAATGCTTTATGGAAACAGTAAAATTCTATTGAATTTCATAAATATCGACTCAAAGGAAATACGTTCGGTCTCATCGGATTTTATCTTGATCGATATACGGCTTATGTGATAAACGCTGATGGAAACGTTATTTGCCGAATAAATAATGAATTGCGATTAAGTTTTAGGTCATTTTATGGTTGCAACAAGCCACAAAACGAAGAAGAATTAATTTTAGTTCATTTCTGCCCAGTATTTCCGCTCTGTTTGCACACATGGCAGGTGTCAACAAAGACAGATGTAAGTGGACGAACGAGGAGATGAGAGACTTTAATTTACGAGCGAAATATAACGCTGTCGTTCCCACACCACAGGCCGCCTCGGTTGTCGTCGGGCATTTACGTGCATCTGCATCTGCATCATCATAGCAATGTGTTGATAGCGTCGTTGTTTTCTTATTATAGCTTGATATGTCGCTATCAGCTGGCACATAAGCACTATTACAACTTGTGCAATATTGATCATTTGTTGGTAGACGGCGCGATCCATTTTGTCTAGCAAAACTTGAATCGATCTTTCTCTCTCCACACAACTGCAATCTAGGTTAACCAGCGTCTAGTTTATATCAACGGCGGTTCATTTAGAGGATTGCTCCAGTGCCGCCGAAAGATCCGCCGGAAACATTTGTGTTGGCATTCTAGCTAGACTATCTGTGCAATCTGAATTCTGTTGCACGGCTAAAACAACTTTTGAACTAGCACATGTTCCACCAAAACAAGTTGCTTTCAGAGGCTATTTTGCAGAAGCACCATTATTGCGTCCAGAGTTTAGTGCCGCCCAAGACGTTTGTGATTGGTTTAAAGAAATGCCAATAAACCTCAGCACGTTATCATCTCATCCCAGAATGCTGTGTGGACTAGCCAGACCTTCCTCCGCAGTGCTGTGGAGTCACTAATCAGTGTCACACAAACACTCCCCCTCATATCACGTGTCAGCACTTACCCTTTTAACTACCTACTCAAAAGACCTGTCGTAACATTAAGCAACTAATACTAAAGGAGAAGCTTTGTAGGAACCGACCATCCACCTTGACCTCCGGTGCCGTCAGACTGTATTTAGCTTCCCTTTCATTTCTTAGTGGAGCAGAGTGAGACAGTTGTGGTCGTGACCCCATCTCTTTCAATCTGACTGAACTTTGACTTGAAAAATCGTGCTGCTCTCCATTGTCCAGCCAGTTGTCAGAGGCGCATTGGGACTGACCTTCTTTTATAACTGCAGTGTATTTATGCTGCTACAGAGGAAATAAATTCCTGACAAGTTAAAAACGAGTTTGAAAGTGTCTCCCGTCGTCTTCACTGCATAAAAGACAGAATCATCTGTCAAGCAGCTGAACATTACAGCTGACACCAACTGTCAAGATGAGGAGCTAAAAAAAAGAAAAATGAGAACAATCAGAATTCTTTTTTTGATGATCAACGAATGAGCTGCACCTGAAAACAAACACAAGTTTAGTTTAATGTAAGTATTTAATCTCGGGAAGACTTCCAAAAGGGCTAAAAAAAATTCAGATCTTTAAAAAGGCTGGTGTTGGAAAATGTGGGCCAGTCTAGCCTATTCTGCTCCCAGTGAGTGCCAGCAGAAAGGGACCCACTCAAGATTGGCTGTGATTGGTGCTGCACTTACTTGAAAACACAAAAGGTGAAGGTGGTGATTGTGTGAAGGATGAAAAAGGAGGCATCTACTCAATCACTGTCGAAAGTGATGTCAGATTGTTGGTTTTGGAAAGTTGCAAAACTTGTTGCACCCAGCCACCCTGAGTGTGATGTTGGAAAGTTGTGGGGGCTTCAGACGTTCAACGATCTGACAAACACGTTGTTTGAAGCATAATGAGTCCCTAATAATGTCACACTACTTGATACTGAAGCTGTTTTTGCAAATCAGGTCCCGACAATAGACTGTGTATAAAACTGGACGACGCGTCTCCACTTTCTCCCACTATAGTGCACAGTAGTAATTGCGCGGTGGACTGCGGTATCAAAGTCCCGTCCATACACCTGCCCTGCCAGTTGCATGTCAATCACAGATGTCAATCATGGCGTTTCACCCCGTTTTTGTAGAATCAAATACCTTAATAAAACCAAACTTAACTTAACTGAAAACATATCAGTGTGATCAGAACCACCTTAAATGACAGAAACCATCTTTGGGGAAAATGTATTTGACTTGTACTTTTATTTTTAATAGTTTGTTGTTTGTGTTGAAAACAGGTTTGTTCTTCTGCCCCCTAGTGGCCAAAGAAGCATACATGCAGCGTTAAGGTTAACAAAGGTTGTGTTTACTCTCAGATACAGCTGGTGAACTTTAATGTTTTTAAAGAGAGAATGAGATTAAAAAAGAGAAACAGTGCGATGGCAGTCAGACGGTTTGTTAATCCTCTCTGTGACGGACTTCTGTAAGCTGCAGAGGAGCTCTGTGAATGCGTGAATATCAGTCCATCTGTCTGTCCTATGGCCTGTAGACACACTCAAACTGAATTCAATGTGTGTGTGTGTGTGTGTGTGTGTGTGTGTGTGTGTGTGTGTGTGTGTGTGTGTGTGTGTGTGTGTGTGTGTGTGTGTGTGTGTGTGTGTGTGTGTTTGCAGCCAACACCCTGGCTGATCCCCACGTTTTCCTGATTTCCCCTCGGTAAAGAACTGTGGCTGTGTGCTGACCTGCAGCTCATTATATCCTCTGCTGAACCTCCTCTTCATGCTTCCCTCTCCTAATCTAATGGGACTTTCTGTCTGTCTATCTGTCACCGCCAGCCATCCGTATCAGGGTTCCACCAAAATGACTTTCTGAAGGCCAATGCCAGTATTTTCATTATCTTAAGCCATTATCTTCGAATGGTTTTATGCCAAAAGTTGCCCCAAATTACAAATATGTGTCTCTGAGAATTTTTCTCAGAGACACAGAGGAGGAGGACTGTGAATATGAATTCAAACCATAATATATTAATATATGTATCAGTGTAACTGGGGGGCTTGTGCAAGAACATTTGGAGAAAGTTAAATTGAACCAGTGCGACACAGACAAATGTAAACTAACGATGCAAACTCACTGTTGCCTGCTTTAAATCGATACCAAATGATTTTAATTGGTTCCACGGAACTTATGTCAGCTTAAGAAGGTTTATGGGCTCGTGAGATGGCTAGGGTAGCGGCATTTGAAAAAATTGAATTGAATGTCTACACTAGGAAATTGGGAAAAGTACCTGAACTTTTTGGAGAGCTCCTAAAAAGCCATGTACTGTGGAGAGATGTATACAATGGGCTTAGTGTTTTGTCACATATACATATGTTTATTTGGTTTACAGCTGCTTATTTTGTCATTATTGTATTGTATTGTATTGTATTGTATTGTATTGAATAATTATGGTTGTCATGTTAGCTTGTCTTACTTTTTCTTTGAGTAAGTGCTCATGATGAATGGTGGTGTTTGGGGGGAGGGGATGTGTTCATGTTGTAAATGGTGTTTGTATGCTGTTTTAACAAAAAAATAAAACTTGTTAATCATAAAAAAGGGTTTATGGGAGTTACACAAAGAGATAAGAAACATTTAATGGTATGTGATGGTTTAGGCCTAAATTCGGGTAGGTGTGGTAAGAACTACACATGGGCTTCAGTGGATTACGTGCAGCTAATTTCATAATCAAGTGTTCGACCGAATACTAAGAAGATACTAACAACGTTACCAAAAGTCCCAATTCACTGAAGTGTCAATCATTTATTTTCTTTTTCTTTTTGGGTGGCACGATGGTTCAGTGGTTAGCACTGTTGCCTCACAGCGTGAAGGTTTAAATCCAGGAGCTTCAGGCCTCAGCAGGACGAGTGTTACAAAATGGATGGTATCGCTTTATTTCAGATGGTGTTATCTCTGTTTTGAAACATCTCAGTTATGTATTTATGCTTCGGGCACATCGTTTGGCAGCTTAACCTGCCGCATAATAAGACGATTGTGTAGAGACGCAAGTGCTGCTGTGGTGTCTGTGTAACTCCAGCAGTTAATCCAGTCATGTTGATTACATTCAGAAAGCAGAGCGGCACAACTGGCCCGTCCTTGTACTTTAAATCACTGAAGTCATAATTTAATATCACACCTGCTCCTGCTTTCTTGGCGTGCAGATGAGCTGTTGCTCAGTGAGCTGGAAACTCCTGTCGATACGGGTCTGTTTGAAATAACAGCAGTGGAAGAAGCATCCAAAGCCTTTTAAACTCAGATCAGATACTTAGATTCAGATGCTAAATTATAAACTTTTACTAAAGCTAAAGTAAACAAAGCAGAACATTTTTTACTCTCATATCTCCCTTTTAATTTCTTCATTATTTCACTTCATCTTTCCTTCTTTACCCTCTTTTGTATAGGGTGAGCAAAACGAGATGGAAAACATGAAGGGAGTCTGAAAGAGAGGATTATAATGTCGTAGAGAGAGGAAAAGACAGGAAGAGTTACAGTATTTTGTTTTTGTAGGCTACTGTTTATGCACACACCTGGGTTATAATGTTCTCTAAAGTGAAGCTGAAGTATTTCTGCACATTCAAAGACAGAAATATCTTCAACACGCAGTTGTGCAGTGTGTTTCGGATGCAAATGTCTGTTGCACCAAAAACATGTGGATCTAACAACATAATAGATTTGTTCTTGTTCAAAAGTATCTGAAGGTTGTTGTAATCCAGAAAGTATCTTCAGCAGGAGGGGGAAAAAATCTGCATCTTAAACGTAAACTTAAACTTCCATTTTAGATAGACTAAGGTTTTTTTTTTAAGGGAGACAAATAGAGCAAATCACGAGGAGATGGAAAATGACAAGAGAGATGAATGACGGGATGAATTCATCAGTCAGCAGCATGGATGGAGAGATGGATGGAGGCACAGGAGTGTGAAGCTATATTATAGTAAAACAGAGTGTCTTAACTGTTGAGATGATGGACAAAACTGTGCAGGGAAAGAACATTCGTTTTGAATTACAACAGCATTTAGACAGCTGAATCAGATTAAAGCTGCAAACCAGCCCAACATGAAGCACGCTGTAAGTGGTGACCTCTTGAACGCCACAGGTGAGGCTGCTGCTGTCAAAACTTAGTACTGCTCACTACTCATATTTGCAGAGAATGTCCTTTTTCAGGGCAGAACAAGTTCTGAAGACCAAAGATCTGTAACTGGAGTTAGTGGTGGGAGAAGTATTTAGAGCCTTTACTGAAGGCAAAGTATTACATAATACCAAACAAAAAATGTCTTCATTACAACTTCATTACAAGCCCTGCATTCACAATCCTACTAAAGTAAAAAAGTAAAAGTAGGCTACTCAAGTATTCTCAGCAAAATGTACTTACAGGACAACACTGAAAACTGTTTCTGAACATCTTTTTTTTTAAGATCCGTTTTTGATCGAACGTCCTGAAAACGTTTGTTTGGACAAAAGGCCAAAACGCAGAGAAAAAGTTAGCGTGTGCTTAGTGTTGTTCTGTTACTTTCAATGGCACTACCTAGCAAAACTTTCATTAAAGAAAGTGGTGATTTTCACACATCTGTGCATGTGTGCGTGCGTGATAAGCAGAGAAAGAGTCTGAAACTCAGACAGAGAGGCTAACATTGTAAATCTGCACCCTCCACTTGGTGTACATAGAGTCGGCCTTTACAGTGGAGGCGGATGTGATTGATGGCTGCAGCTGTGGAGGAAGAGGGAGAAAGTGACAGACGAGGGACAGACGGCGGGAACAGAAAGGCAGATGGATTGCCCTTCTGCTCTCCCTTCAATCTCTCTCTTTATTCCCAGAGTTGTGCAGAGACAGTGGCTCACCTAAGAGGAGTCAACAGACACCTTCACCTTCACGAGTGACCTCGGCATTTTATAACTTCTGTGTCTTTGCATCACAGGGTTCCTTTGTAATATATTTGGGCACTGAGACACATGAATAGACTTCTGATATTGGCTGTTGAAACAGAACATCGTCTTTTAGAGGGGAAAGATTGAGTTATTTCAGAACACACTCCACTTCATGTACTGCTGGGCAGCTTAATCCACCCAATCGAGTCATAACGCACAGCATTTTGTTCTTGAACTATGATTTTGTTCCTGTAATATTAACTTTTTCTTGTAAAATTACAACTTTTTCTTATATAATTTTGACGTTATTTTCAAAATATTATGACTTTTCCTTTGAATATTTCCACATTATTTTCCAGATCTTCTTTTTTCTCTTAATTGTGGCCCTATTACTCAGTGATAGATTACAAATGTTGTGTTTTTGGGTTGCATCATGTCTTTGGTGTTTCTATGAGTCTTCATGAGAAACCGGACTCCAAAAAGTCTCAGCTTGTTCCTAATTCTTTGAGCTTTCGATTGAATTTCACAGGGACCATGAAAGTCCGGAGGTTTTGTCCAATTCAGAATCAAAGTACACCGCCGGGGAGCCCAGCGGGAAGTCAGGCCATCCTTTATTCTCGGAGAGCCCCCGTGTCATATGTCAGGATTAGTCAGGCGTAGAGGTGGACCTTGTTATTGGAAAGCTCACCTGTCTCGCTCACCTCATTCTTCGCTGCCTGATCTCCAGAAGAGGGAAATGTCCAATTTCTGTGATATTTTACTTTGTAATAAAAGTGTCAGAAGAATGTGAAAAGGAGGATATACACCATAAATCCCCACCTCGAGTGGAGGTGGAGTGCACACGCGTATGTGCTGCTCGGTGAGTCAATGTTTTATTCAAAGTCTGTCTGCGTTCACCTCTTCTGTTTGACGTGGACGAGGATGCTCATTCAGCTGGCAGGTAAAGGGAAACAGACAGTCCATGCATTTTCTTTTCCGCCTTCAAATAAAGGTTCTGTTAAGACCAAGGGTGTCCAAACTTGTTTTAAAGAGTGCCAGATTCGGGCCGGACTTTGGACATGCCTGGTTTGGACTATTATTCTGATCCCTCCACAGCTGGGTTACATTACAATAAAAAGCTTAAGGAGTTAGTGAGTATTAGTATGATTAAAAATGATTCATGCTGTGACTTATTCTAGAGTTGTCACCAAAGAACCAAGACCTGAACCAGGACTCGAGTCAGACTGGTTCCAAATGATCAGTTAGGGTCTTGTTCAAAGGAATAGTTCAACATTTTGATAAAAGTGCTCATTTGCTTTCTTGCCAAATGTTAGATGAGAAAATTGGTACAGTACAACTCAAACATTGGCATGTTCAATATGTAGCTGGAGCCAGAAGCCGATTAGCTTAGCTTAGCTTAGCTTAGCGTAAAGACTGGAAACGGTGGGGAAACTCTATCTTGTCTCTGTCCAGTAACTAGGTTACAACACCCACAGTCTGTGCAGTCATACATTTCGGAGTGCGAGCACAGCCACGCAGACATGGGTACATAACAAAGTTTAGGCCTCGTGGACACTTGCAGATGCTGAAAGTAAGACTTGCCCTTAACTGTACGTATACTCCGCCGCCGACTTGAGCTTCTAAAGATACCGGAAGTCATTCATTTTCAATGGAAGCTGGCTTCTCTCAGCTGCAAGGAGCGGCAAATCTGTTGGCGTCGCATTTTGGGCGTTTTGAGCGACCAGAGCGTCAATAAGAAAGTTGAAAGTATAGGTCAACTTTATGGTAATGAGCTATGACGCGGTTCAGCGGCAAGCAGTGGCAAACGCCAGCAACCAATCGGAATATAGACGTCCTTCGCGCTGGCTGATTCCGGAGAAACATACGATGTAAACTTTCGTTCCTACAAAAACATTAGATTCCGAGAAAAAGGAGGAAAAGCTCATCATCGCCGTTGCTGGGTTCCCTATCATTTATGATAATTGTGTATAGGGACCAGTTAACGTTACCTGCCGGTCACATCGTCTCTAAACAGTCCGCTCACGGTGAAGTCCTGCACGGATCAACAGCTGGCTGCTGCTCGCTCTGCCTGCATGCTGCTGCTGCGGGTGAGCGAGTTAACTGCTAACAGACACCGCTGCGACCAACAACCAATACAAATTCTGTCATTATATATGTAATTTATAAAAGGTTTCTAGTGTCAATGTATTAGCCGTGCAGTGGCTGCTTGTGCTTTTTCTATGATTGAACATAGAATGCTACTACGTCAGAGCGGCCAAAGCCTCAAACAGCTTCCCCGTACTTTTTGACAAGCGTCCTTGACAGGGCGGCCAGAGCTTCTTTGCAGCTCAAGTCGGCGGCGGTGTGTACGTACAATAAGGCGTAAGGACCTACATTCACAGCCAACGGACTAATGTTTGCAGACTGTAAACTCTCCTCACCAACATGTTATCAAAGCTGGGCGGCTGAACACGTGTTGATCATAGAAACTGAAAAACATAGACAACTCCAAGGTTGGAGTGACAAAGTTGAAAGCCTTTTCACCCGTCCCTCTGGTCTTGTTTGCAGGTTCATATAATTGGTAGGCGGATCGTCCACTTGAGCGGACTGTCTCTTGGGAAGACTCTCTTCATGTACTTTGTTTAGTTCATTTTTCATTTTTCCTGCACACCAGTGACTTCACTTCCATCCACATCTCATCTCTTTAGCAATTTAATTTAGGTTTTTGTAAACAAGTTTTACTGCATTTTTGGTGTCTCATGGCTCCCACAGCAGGATCCCTACTATGTTCCCAGAGCATGTGTCTCTTGATATGAATTAATATTGTAGGTGTGGGGTAGCTTCACAGTTCAAATTGCAAAAGAAAAAAAAAAGTGATGTTCGTTTCAAAATGCAATTTCAATGAGCCACTGTAGGTACTGTAGGTAGGTCTTGCTTGGGAATTTGAAGGTGTAGGTTTCAAGAAGTTTAACATCAGTAGGCTGCAAACTGTAGGTGATTCAAAATATTGACCATGGGAAACATACAATGACCATTTGATGTAGGGGAAAACATTGCAGAGAACATTAAACCGTTTGAAAGGTCTTTTTAATGATTATATAATACAAATTATATTAAAAGCTGACTGAAAATAAGAAAAATCAAACAAACATAACTAGAACCTTGATTCGTTTTGTGCAATGCATGCTGGGACACTGTCTGTCTTCAGCATGTATTGCACAAAACGAATTTGTTTGATTTTTCTTGTTTACAGTCAGCATTTAATATAATTTAAAAAATCCCCTGTGACCACTGACAGCAAAAAGCAGGTAAATATCTGCTCTGCTCCATAATGACGCTGTCTGAGCTGTCCTGGCGTGTTTCAACCCAGCAGACGGCCAATTGTTCAATTACAGCCTTCCTTATCAGCCTTCAGAGAGACGGATCTCTGCTGCTGATTGGACGGGACGTGGCTTCATTAGCTCATGGGAAACACAGTCAGCCTTCACTTTTTACCTTTCACTGTCTCCATCTTTGATTTTTTTTCGTGACATGTCAGTGTAGAACCAGACTGGAAGCAGGGAAATACGAGAAAGTGTGAGAAAAGTGAGAAAAAAGGAAAAAGTTTGCATGGAAGAATCGATAGCTAATCCTGAGCTTAATCTGGTGTCTCTGGCTCACAGCGTATCTGTCCCTCCCTGCTGCCGGCTGCTTTCTTATGAAGACAACAACATTGTTTGTGTCAGACAAAAAGCTCCAGAGAATTCGGAGCTAATGGCTTCAACACAGCACAGAGAGAGGGAGAACAGCAGGATGGCTTATCTCCAAGATCTGTGGAAAAACCACACACAGCTTTTAAAGCTTTCTGTTAAACATTCACAATGGGAGCAAGCTGAGCATTTCACCTGAACATTTAATTATTAACAATAATACTAAAAACAATACTGTCAGAACCCGGCTTATGGGCCAAAAATGTGAACGAACACAGAATGTCAAATAATGTTATTTATTATAACAAAAATACTATAAATTAAAGAAGAAATTCAAGTGTGAGGTGTGTTATTCAGTGACATCAGTAATGTTCATGTGGGTGTAGATAATGTAGCGTAAGGTGTTGTAAAGTAAAAGATAAGTAACAATAACAATAATCATAATAAGAAAGAGCGAGAGAGGCCGAAATCCGGGGCTATACGTCTCAGGTCGTTAACTTGCATCCACGTTTCTTTTTACTTGCTTCCCTTCTTTGCTTCTTAGTCCGTCCCACCGAGGAAGCATGGGAGAGACGTGAGGAAATCATATGAGGAGAGAGGAAAAAAAGAAATGTGTTTTTATGGGGACGAGACATTCTATTCTCTGAAGCGTCACATGATCTCGTTCGCTGTATGGGTGGAGCTTCAGCTGCACGGCTGTCCGGAAAAGGCTGCTCTTGTGTATCCTCGCTCATACATAGCTCCTCACAGATTCATCCTCTATCCTCGATCCTCCATCCATTGGGCAGAAATGAGAGCTTTGAGACGGCCTTCAAGAAGGCAGGACAGAACGACTTCCGGTTTGAGCGAGGAGCGAGGAGATATCAAATAAGAGACTTGAGATACACCCTGGGCCTTTACAGCCTGAGGAACACTGGGCCCAGGTGCTCCAAATCTGGCTGAAGGACTGCAATCAGGCTTCCAGACTACCTAAACAATCAAGGAAAAACAATTAGTGATGCAGCACATACACACAAGTTACTAAGCAGGGGCTGTCACAATACTTATAATTGTATTGGTATAGCACTTATGACAACACATCTAGACAGCCTGTAAACTTCACCAATGATTTATAACAACTCAAGGTCCACTCAGTAGCTTCCTCTGGGGCTGATGGAATAGCTCAGTTGTCCTTGAGATGGATCTATTGACAGGATTTCATCCAAAGCACTTAAGTACATTGTGCGCTTCTTGTCCGTCATTTTGTCGTTTTGTAGTTAGAATGAGTCGCTTGAACAACTCTTCCCAGAATACCTACTCTCCTAACATGCTCTCTCTCTCTCTCTCTCTCTCTCTCTCTCTCTCTCTCTCTCTCTCTCTCTCTCTCTCATCTGCAGCACTTTTTTGAAGGTGTCTTCTTTATCTACTGTGCCTAGAGAGACTAGCCTGAAAAGTTTTAATAATATTGTTTAGCAGAACGCAGTGCCACTCTCTGTTCTTTGACAGCAATCAGTATAATTTATTTTTCTCTCCTCGCTTTCAAAACTTGTCAGGTTTTACAAACCTGATCTAGTCTAGGCTACTACAATATGGTTTTGTGGCTCCCATTGTGGTTATGGCTCAGTCAGAGATACTTACTGATATTATCTATTCTATTCCTATTTTAAATTCTGCACTATTTTGTGTTTTATGTCTTGGATTCTCATTTTTACTTGCATGTTTTTCCTTTTTCCTTTTTTTTTTATCAAACTTTATTTTGCATTTTTTTTAATAAAAAAAAACCTTTTTGTTATTCTTTCATACATTTTGTAGTAGCGTTGTTAGGGAGCCAGAGAACAAGAATTTCATTGTCAACGACGGCTCTACTGTAATTGAGCATATGACATATAAAGACTTTTGAAACCTGACCATATGGCAAATAGTGTGATAGGAAAAGGCTGAGGAAGCTTTTAAAGAATCTGAGCAACAACAAGGACTCTGCCGGAGAACTAACAGGAACATTAAATCTTGGTTAAATCAATGATACCAAATATACCAAATGTGTGTGTGGGCGGGGTGCGTAACTGTATCTCACATCTCACACAGCACAAGTATCCCAAAGGTTTTTTTTCAGAATAGATTCAAGGTTAATTTCACTTAATTTCACTTAATTTCACTTCATTTCACACCATTTCAAACGTTTGGTCGTTTGGGGTCAGGCTGAAGGCAATTCCAAAGTTCTCCGAGCGGAGGGGACACAGAGAACGGGCGCGACTCGCCACACACGTCTGTTTGTTCGCTGCTGTGCCAAGAGGCTACTGTCTCATGCATTCCGTGCAGTAGGCCCGCGTGCAGTTCCCGCAGATGTATCTCTTGCAGCAGTCGCACACGGTGTGTGTTTTGCACTCCATCGGCTTCGGACAGAGCTGACACCTCTTCCTTTTGCTGGGCACTCTCTGTGCGCTCGGTTCCGCATCCTCGTTATCATCGCCGTCGTCGCCGCCGTCGTCGCAGTCGTCGCAGTCGTCGCAGTCGTCTTCTTGGGCTCAGCCCCTTGGTCACGTGCAGCACCACCCGGGCGCCCTGATTCCTCTCGGGCGCGCTGCTCACAGACTTGCCCGTGTAGACCTGCATTTTCCACGCGTAGCTGAACCCGGCGTCGCAGGCCACCCACGACTTGAATCCATACTTGGCGGGCTTGCTGGGCATGCCACAGGCTCTCCACGGCCTCATTTCGGGACCTGTACACGCCGGCGAGGATCAGCAGCCCGAGGTAGCCGTGCAGGTCCGTTGCGTCCATCGTTTTCCAGTCTTTGTCGCATTTCCTTAGGCCCTCAAGGTTTGTCGCGGCCAGTACGATGTCTTCTACTTGCCGTGTGTCGTGGACGTGCGTGGCTACGTACTCTGTGGGTCCCGGGCTCTGTGGAGGAGTAGCACCTCGGTCTTGCTGTTGCTCTTGCTCTTGTTCTTGCTCTTGTTCTTGCTCTTGCTCTTGTTCTTCTTGTTCTTCTTGTTCTTCAGTGCCACGGCGATGAGTTTGACGGCCAAGGGGATGATACGTTTCCGAGGACCATTCGATTTTGCCATTTCTTGAGACAAACGTTTCCCTCTCCTCGTCCTCCTCGTGCGCCTCATCTTCACCCTCTTTGTCTTCTTCTCCCATTTCATGTCCACCCTCTTGTTCTGCGTTTACTCCTTGTTCAACTTCCTCATCCTTCGACGACATTTCTGGTCCTCTTCTGACGCGCACCCGCCGGATTCGCATTCGTCGTCAGAGTCGGAGTCGCTGTGGTCGTGGTTGGCGTCTTGTTCTTGTTCTTCTTCTTGTTCTTGTTCTTCTTCTTCTTCCTCTTCAGGGACATTTTGCGCCAGGATGGCGTATAACCAATTCAGGGGCAAATCTAGAGTCGAACAACGGGCCACGCTGGCGTCGCAACCGGCTGCTGAACCAAGTACAAAAAGTACAAAGGTCCAAATGAAGAAGCAAAGATGAAAAACGTTTTGTGTTACTACTACAAGCCAGGCCAGGGTCCCCGAGACCCGAAGGCCGAGGCCACGGTAGCAGGGGAAATGTAATCAAATACTGGCCAGGGTCCCCGAGACCCGAAGGCCAAGGCTGCGCTAGTAGAGAAATACCATCGAATACAGGACGGGTCCCAGAGACCCGAAGGCTGAGGCCACGGTAGTAGAGAAATACGATCGAATAAAGGCCAGGGTCCCAGAGGCCCGAAGGCCAGGGCCGCGGTATTAGAGAAATACGATCGAATACTGGTCCCCGGGACCTGAAGGGCCAGGGCCACATTAGTAGACGTGACGTGAAATGAAACAAGCGTGGGTCCCAGGGACCCAATGGACAACACAAGGGTTAATGCCGTTGCTCTACACCTCCATGACTATGATGAAATGTTACTAGTCAGCTGGTATAGCCACACAGCAGACATAATTCCTGGATGCTGTTTCTTTCACAAACATGTAATTCCCTCAGACTCTCTGCACACATGTACAGTGGGGAAAATAAGTATTGAAAGCGTCAACATTTTTCCCAGTAAATATATTTCCAATGAGGCTATTGGAATGACATTTTCACCAGATGTCAGTAACAGCCCAAGTAAAAAATCAAAACATGTATGTCCATGACAAAAGTTATGTGTAATAAAGTGGAACGATAATGGGAATAAATATTGAACACATGAAGAAAAAGGGGTGTAAAAAGACATGGGAAGCCAATAAACCAGCTGAACTCTGTCAGTATTTAGGAAGCAATCCTGCCCCCTATTAGTGCAAATTAATATCAGCTGGATTAGTCCTAATTGATGGCCTATAAAAAGATTTTTCATTAACAAGGTGTCACTCAAGAAGCATTTCATGATGGGTAAAAGCAAAGAGCAGTCCCAAGACCTTCGCAAGCTTATTGTAGAAAAACATACGGATGGCATTGGTTACAGACAAATATCAAAACTTCTGAATGTTCCAGTGAACACTGATGGGGCCATTATCCGGAAGTGGAAAGAACATAATTTCACCATGTGCTCCTCGCAAGCGTTCTGACAGAGGAGTCCATAGAATACTTAGAAGAGTTGTCGAAGAACCAAGGACCACTCGCGGAGCTCTTCAGAAAAACCTGGAAGAAGCAGGTACAGTTGTTTCAAAGAAAACAATTAGTAATGTACTCAACCGCCATGGCCTCTATGCATGTACACCACGCAAGGCACCACTGCTCAAGACAAGGCATGTGGAAGCTCACTTTAAGTTTGCTGGACATCTGGACAAGCCAATGACATACTGGGAGAATATAATCTGGTCAGATGAGACCAAAATCAAACTCTTTGGCTGTCATGGAATACACCATGTTTGGAGGAGAAATGGCACTGCACATCACCCTAAAAAACCATAACAACAGTGAAGTTTGGAGGAGGGAGCATCATGGTGTGGGGCTGTTTTTCAGCATCTGACACTGGCAGACATTGTTGGGGAAGTTACTTTTAAAAAGTAGTGTTTTCTCATTACTCGTTACTTCTTAAAAAAGTAATCCGTTACTTTACTTAGTTATCCCCTATGGAAAGTAACGTTTTACTTTACTCATTACTTTTACGTTACTTTTAAAAGCAGGCGTCTCTGGCAGAGACTGAAGTTAATTATACAAAAACTATCTTTGACCATAAATCCCATCTCTGGTTTCAGTGAAGTGTCTGAACTACACTGCAGGACTGGATTCTCTACTCACAGAGTGACGGCTGATTCATTACGAACTAGTCCAGCGCGGGTTGAATGCACATCGGTAGGTCATCGGTGTTACACTGTGTTAGTGTATGTAATGTCTGTATCGACTTGTACCGGTCATGCAGCCACGATGGTCGTAGACACATGCAGCCTCTTTTCTGGAAATCCTTGCGTGTCCGTGCAACCGACACAAGTCCACAGCGTTCCGCTGTGTGTATGTATGAGGCCATCACCACCGCGTCCATCTGTGAGGTTGTCAGCTTTGTGTCTGCCTGGCTCAGAGCGCCGTCTAGCAAAAAGCTACGAACCTTAAAACGCTCTCAAAAGTTAGCTTTGGCTCTGCTACCAGCCTCTGTCACGTCCCGTGTGGAGCTTGTGAGCGCACAGCTGAGAAGGCAGTGTCGCTGTCAAATCTGTCCCTGGGAAAAGTAACGTTGCGCCAAATTGAAAAAGGAACTACGTTTCGTTACCAAATTTTCAGTAGTAGCGCGTTACACTACTTTGTTACGTTACTGTAATGCGTAACGCGTTTCACCCAACGCTGCTGGCAGACTTCATATAATTGAAGGAAGGATGAATGCGGAAATGTACCGTGACATTCTTGATTCTTGATTCTTCTGCTGCCATCTACCAGGATGCTGAAGATGAACCGAGGGTGGACATTTCTGCAAGACAATGATCCCAAACACACAGCCATGGAAACTCTCAGTTGGTTTCAGAGAAAGAAAATCAAGCTGTTAGAATGGCCCAGTCAATCACCCGACTTGAATCCAATTGAAAACCTCTGGAAAGAAGAGGTTCATAAAGATGCCCCCGGAACCTTCAAGATTTGAAGACGAGAAGAGCAATGTGTGCGACTAGTTTCTTCATACAGGAGGCATCTTGAAGCTGTCATTACCAACAAATGCTTTTCTACTAAGTATTAAATACATTTCAGCAAGTGTGTTCAATACTTTTTCTCAGTGCCATTTCACATTATTACACACAACTTAATGTATGGACTTATTTGTTTTGATATATTTGTATGTGTGTATTACTTGGGTTGTTACTGACATCTGGTGAAAATTTCATGCCGATAGCCCCATCAGAAATATCTTTACTGAGAAAAATGCTGACGCGTTCAATTCATATTTTCCCCGCTGTATCTGTCTCTCCCTCTCATATTATCTTTGAAGTCTGTCTCTCCTCAGATCCAATCCACAGTCAGCGCTCCAGTGCTCAGACTCATCCTCCTCCTCCGTCAGCCTGCTGCTTTGGCCCGTCTGCAGCTCAGAGGAATAAGTCACCCACCGGCCCACAGTGATATCAGGCTGGCTATCGATTAGGGAGAGATCGACCTATTCAGACACAGACAGAGATGGAGGGACACTAGTGTGCTGCAGTGTGGAGGAAATAAAGCACACAGTAGAAGTTCAATTAACTTGTTAGGTGTGTGTCTTTGGGTTTGGACCCCGAAGGAAGTGCCGAGACAGAGACAGTAATAAGTGTTTAAAAGGGTGTTTAATGAACAAAAAGTCACAAAGAAAAAACTGGCAGAAGGTAGGTGGTGGCATGGCAGATGAGCAATGGTAGCAGGTATCGAAGATTACACGATAATCTTCGATTACACACGTACACTGGCAACTGCGCACAAAGGGGAAAAAACTGAAGTTAGTCCAGGAAAAAACAGCTAAGACAAAAACATGAACATTCGCTTGAACACTGAGAAACAATGGGAAACACTGGGAACCACTGAGTCACTTCACACTACCCATGCAACGGGATAAGTCTTGACCAGGCTTTTATGTGCTAACAAGATGAGATCCAGGGGCCTGTTTCACAAAAGCAGAATATATAAATCCAGGATAACCGATAAAGCGAGGCTTGACCTAATCCAATCTGTGCATCCTGGCTTGGTGCGTTTCACAAAGGCCAAGCCAGGCTGAGGAGGAGCGACTAGGTTGAGCCAGGCTGAAGTAATTCAGATAGATGCACGTCCACGGCTTTCCTCAAAAGACCGCAAGGTCGATCACAGATTTACTGATGCCAAAATGGAGAATACGCATTGTACATAGTTTATACAGAATGAGCAGCAGCTTCTTGTGGAAGTATGATGACGTGAAACACATTATTTGTATAAAAAGAAAAGAAACACAGCCGCTGTAATGAAACAGCGAGCGAAAGCATGGCAGGTGATCACAGACCGACTGAATGCGTAAGTAGCCTAAAAATATACATTAACTGACCACTGCTCTGAATTGAAACCGTCATAATCATACCATTCAAGGATTAGGCTACTAATCATTTGCACAAATTAACAGTTGTACTCTTTGCCTTAAAAGTAAGCAGAAGATAATGTTACTCAGGAAATTTACCATGAAGATCAATTTTCTACAACACTAGAATATTATGCGTAAATATCTTTCACTCTGTTCCTCCCTCTCTCGCATGGGCTAAAATATAAATTTCCTAAGTCATATTAACTTCCACTGCTCGCTTTTAATGCAAAGTGTACAACTGTTTGTTTTTGCAGATGACAGTGAGTCAGTGAATGGTTTCAGTTAAGAGCAGTAGTTCATAAATGTATATTTTTAGACTATCATTCAGTCGGTCGCGTTTTTTTTATTTTTTATTTTTTATAGATGACGAGTTTCCTTCTCTACATAGTATATGCCTTGCTCCCTTGTATATATGGACATAGAAAATAAAGACACTGAAGAAATTTGACTCTAAAATCTAGAAACTATAGGCTAAAGATAATTAAGTGATACATTCCATGCACACTGTAAACATGAATGGAACAGAGTATATTCATCAGTTATTTTCCCCCCAGCAAAATATAAGGTCAAAAACCATTGGGGTGTCCTCTCCCTGTTGTTACATGAATAATAATAAAATACTATCTAGTGAGTAGCCTACATCACTAGATAGTCACTGGTCCAGTGAACTAAGACTATAATTTGGGAGGATTGTACAATTAGGATATGTTCTTTAAATTGTACAATCCTCCCAAATTATAGTCCCAGTTTACTGGACAACACACATTGTGTGCTAAGAATGCCAAATACAGTGCACATGGAAGTGGAACAAACATGATTCTTATTGTTAAAGAATTAAAAAAAAAAAAATCAACTCAAATAATTCAAGGTGCATTGGTCAACTATAGAAATGTACAGCATTGTATGTATTGCACTTAGTAACAGACAACACAATTTTATCAGCCTTTTCTAATTATCTCAACAACTGTTATAATATATTCTAACAACAATATGAACAGCAGTCTTCATACAGCAATATAACAGTCACAATGACTGTCACATGAATAATTATAAAAAAGAAAAAATGGTCACAACTTTAAATAATAACAGTACTTAAATGAACAGCAATATTCACCTGTTGTATTTTAATCCAGGCTGATAACAATAGGGTAAAACCACTGCTGGGTGATCAGAAAAGGCTCCAGGATTAAATAAATCCTGGCTGTTAGCCTGGTCGGGAGCAGGCTAGCTGTTAGCCTGGCTGTTAGCCTGGTCGGGAGCAGGCTAGTTGTTAGCCTGGCTGTTAGCCTGGTTGGGAGCAGGCTAGCTGCACAGAATAAATCTCCATGGTGATTTATGTGCCTCCACTTTCGTGAAACCGAGTCAAGGCTAAATTCATCCAGGATAACAGGGAAATCCCGGCTTAATCCCTTATCTTGGTTTTGTGAAACAGGCCCCAGGTGCGCCTCGTTGGGAACCAGCTCCCACACTGCCAAGAGAGAAAAGACAAAAAAGGGAAGAGGGGAAAAACAAAACAGCAAACACAAAAAAAACCACCACCATGACAGAACTAACTAACATCCTCACATGGTGGCTGTCACTTATTGACAATTCTGTGCGGTTCTCTTACTCTATCAAAGATAGAGATAAATCACAGATTGTAAAAAGAACTTCTCTTGGAAAAAATCCCTGATTTGGTACATTCTGCTTGATATGGGCTCATTCTGTTTTTTCAGATTTAGAGATGTTGGAAGGCCCTCATCAAATAGCTCTCAACCAAATATGACTATTACTTGGCTGTTAAGGTCAAATCAATTCTGAACAATTCAGGTTTAGCCAATGTATAAAGCCCGACAAGTCTAAAAAGCTTTCCCCTCGAACCTGCTTGGTTTAATGCTCGTTTTATTAATTAAGGAAACTGCATAATCAAACCTCAACTCAATCTTGTGTTAAAATAGCAAAGTTGTTGTCTGGTGTCTAATGAGCTTAAAAGCCTTACTGTAAAAGGCCATTTGTGTACACTAACTACCATGGATGTTCCAAGATCCGTTCATCCCAGACAAAGCATAATTCATCCTCTAAACAAAATTCTTCAGGCTTCCATGTTTGTGGGCACATAGAGCATAAGTGTACTTCACTGGTGAGACTGTCCTCCCAAGAAAAAGGGCATTCTTCTTTTAACATATAAGGCCCTGCATGGACTCGCACCACCTTATTTATTTACGGCTTATTACATCATATGCACCGTCACGCTCTCGCCGCTCCCTTGATGCTGGTCTCCTGTTCATTCCCTTAGTAAACAAAAGAATCTGTTGGTTATACAGCATTCTCCTACCGTGCCCCTTATCTGTGGAGTGGCCTCCCACTACATGTTAAAGAAGCTCACTCAGTTGACATTTTTAAATTTAGATTGAAAACCCACCTCTACTCGTTATACTACAGCCAACCATGACACACCATCCTTTCTGCAACCTTCACAAACTTATTCTACATTATTCACTTATGTTGCTGGTCTGTTATTTCCTATGTTCCTTTAATTGTAAAGTGCACTGAGACCATGTTTAATGGTGATTTTACACTTTAAATACAATTTTGAGATTGATTGATTGATTGATTGATTGATTGATTGATTGATTGATTGATTGGTTGGTTGATTGATTGGTTGATTGATTGACAACATCAAACAAGATGTTGGACTTTGACACGAAGACCAGTCATTTTAACACAAACTATAAAGTTTCCCTAACAAAGTTGTTTTTTTGCTTACACTTGAGAGTTGTCAGATTAAAGGGTTAGTTTGGATTTTTTGAAGTGGGGTACTTAAATTATCCATAGTCAGTGTATTACCTATGCCGCCAGTTTGGAGAAGCGGAAAGGAACATCAACAGGGAGGCTAAGCAATGTACTGCTGTGGACACCGATGCCTAGATCGGTCAGTTTGTTTGTTAGTATTCTTAGTTCCTCCCTTTTAAAACACCAAAATCACACAATAACACTAACTAACTAACCAATTGACCCTTCGCTAAGCCACGCCCGAAAATCGCGGCGCGTGAGGTCTGTCAAGCTTTCAAGCGAGGGAAACACCGTACATCCAAAGCATTGTGCAAATTTGATGCCCGGTATCCTAAAAGTTTGGACGGGGTGGTGGAATTTTTTCCCTTCCCGAAACCTAAAACCCAAGGGGAGAAAGGCTGGGCATGGCTCAAGCAGTGTGGGAGGCCCCATTCACAACCATTCACAAGGGAAGAAGCTTGGAGTAACGTAACTATGGAGCTAGAGCCAGCCTTCAGTAACGCTATTACTGTACAAGAAACAGGCATCATTTGGCCCGTTTCCATGTAGTTACATAGTCACTGATATGATCATAACCACTACAGTGCTCAATTACCCGTGGATTGTTGTCGGCGGCGGCAGGCGGGGAAGGCGGGGAGGAGGTAGAAGGATATGCCGGTCGAACCTGCTAGCCTGGCTAAGGCAACTAACAAACAGTACGCCACTGCAGAGACTACTATTCACCGCCAGATGGATTGCACACAAAATTGATATTTGTATGCTACAAATACACACAGAACTGCTGCTTGATGATTATTACCGAAGCCTGGCTGAACACACTCACTCATCAGACGGCAGCTAGCAGCTAACAGGGTAGGTGAATTTAAACAATGTCTGAGTTGAAAACACATCTTGTTTTCATGTAAGGGCCCTGTTCATGTTGCACAGACATTTTAGTTGCATTTTGTGTCTGTTAAGAGGCACAAAGGCACTCTTTATGATATGCCCCCAAAACTGCGGTTTTAGCTAAGTGGGAGCTCTCGGCATTAGCTGCAGTAGCTCCATGATGCTAGCACCGATTCGACTCGTTTTTTTTCCTATCAACAGTACTCACATACTTATAGCGATCAGGATTAACGTACTGATATTGATATCTTTAGGAGTCTTAAATATGTTTAGGTGCTGCCCCCATCCACAGCAGTACATTGCTTATGAATCCCTTTTCTAACAGGGATTTGAGATGTTTTGTGGAGGGACTGCCAGAAGATGTCACATCAGATTAGAAAAAAGTAATTTATATAACCTCACATCAAAAACTCTCTTTAAATACACTTAAAATGAATTCAGATAAACCCCTCTCCTGTCACCCATCACAACAGGTTTGTATCTTTACTTCATTCATGCAGGGTTTAACTTCTGTACCTTTTCCCCAAAAAGGTTTACACAAGTTTAAAACTCCTCACAAATATTGACATAGACACACACATACATACTCTCCACAGGTTGCACAGTAAGTTTGAGAGAAAGCTTTGATTGTGTTTAATCAGGATGATCACACATGGCTAGATTGAATGTCATCTTTGTCAGATCCTAAGGATCCATTAACCTTAGTGGGTTCAAGCATAAAAACGAATCAATGGAGGTTGTCATCATGCTTCGCCCGTCCGTCACCTGTCCTCATTACATCTCCACAGACAGCGAAGATCCAGGGTACAAGCGGCCAAAATGGGTTTCCTCAGGAGGGTGGCTGGCATCTCCCTTAGAGATAGGGTGAGAAGCACAGTCATCTGTGAGGAGCTCGGAGTAGAGCGTCAAAAGGAGCCAGTTCAGGTGGTTCGGGCATCTGGTAAGGATGCCCCCTGGGCGCCTCCCTAGGGAGGTGTTCCAGGCACATCCAGCTGGGAGGAGGTCTCGGGGAAGACCCAGGACTAGATAAAGGGATTATATCGCCAACCTGGTCTGGGAACGCCTCGGGATCCCCCAGTCTGAGCTGGTTAATGTGGCTGGGAAAAGGGAAGTTTGGGGTCCCCTGCTGGAGCTGCTACCCCCGCGACCCGATACCGGATAAGCGGATGAAGATGGATGGATGGATGGAGACAGCGAGGGAGACACCAACGTACAGCAACTGATGTTTTTACAGTGTGTATGTGTGTGTGTGTGTGTGTGTGTGTGTGTGTATCCATCCACCTCCCATGTCACCTTGTTTAGATTAGACCTTTCGATACCACAGGGGCAAAATTAATCAAATTAGTGCTGAGATGTCCGATGGACCAACGACCTCCACATTGTCTACACACAAATACAAACACACACACACACACACACACACACACACACACACACACACACACACTTCCCCCCTCTCTTTCTCTAAATTAAATCAAGCTCCACTCTGATCATTAGACTGACCAATTGAAGCTGGAGTCAAGGAGATGGCAATGGACTGCTTATATTTGCTCTGAGCAGTGTGACAGGTAAAATTTAAGATAGCAATTTACGTAAGGTGTTTTATTTTCATTTTCCTTCCATGCTTTATTTCTGACATTTGTGTTCGGAGGACTGGAGTTTACCCAAATTGAAGTAAACCAGAATTATTTCGACTCTTGAACACAAACCTCTAATCCAAACTCAAAACAAAAATATGTTTCACTATAAAATGACGGAGTATGTGTTGTGTTGTCTTTTCTGTTGACATGCAAAGATGATCATTGTAGATCATAATCACAGCTGGGTTTGTGCACAGCCAAGATGACAGACTGACACTGGCTGACTGACTGATCAAATCAAGTTAGTTCAGTGAATTTGAAAGACACATACATAACTAAAATGATGACATGCTGTGTCGTTGTAATGCTACTGACCAAGACGTGCTGGTTGGACTGGAATATGAGCAAAGACGAGAGACAGAAGGGATTTATAAAGATTAATTAGAGAACAGAAGGAAAATCGTTCAGGAGGGAGATTGATTTGAGATTTGTGTGTGTGCGTGTTTTTATCTTTTTTGTATCCCCATGTTTGTGTGCTGTAAACTGAACTCAGTAAAAAAAAAAAAATTAAAGACACCGGGGGTGTGACGAGTAAACTACATCAGAACTAGTTATACCAGCAGCAATGAGAGCACTTGTTCAATAACAGGTTTGAATAGATTTGCGCAAGCTCATCTACTATGGCTGGATCTGGACATATTTCAGTATGTCGGTGGGACAGTTTGAGGTCCTTCTGAGGATGTTGGTGTAGCGAGAGAGAGGGATTGACGGCACGTAGATGCGGTGTGAGCGGATCAGAGCGAGCGATTGAGGCCAACCACAGTTGGGAAGCCCAAGCAGAAAGAGCTATTTTATTGAGTTTCATTTAGCGGAAAGTTGTCCAGTAAGTAGACCCCTATGCAGTTATGAGCTACATCAGCTATTCCAGGGGTCTACATTCTGTGGTTACTGTCGGTCAAAAAATGAAAGTTTATTTGGGGATTATAGAGGCTAGCACTGCTTTCCCTTGAGATGGTGAGTGCAGAGTTGGCATGACTCAAACTGTAGTCAGAATGGCCATAATTATGAGAGATCGTGGTTAAAATAAATACATTTTCCTGTAAGTTCAAAACACACTAGTGCCATGATGTGCACAGGATTAATTTATCATAACCCACAAGCCAGAAGCAGATTTGAAACCAAAATACTACAAAAATAGAAACCCATGCATAATGTAATGGAGTAGGATTTTCCATTGTGGACAAATAATCCTAAATTACTCTTTACCTGTAATTGCATGTCTTTTTTTATTTCTCTTTGCCTGTGTAGCTGTCAAAATGGAGCAGGAAAAGCTTTTTTGGGGGGTAGAAACTTGTTTAACTGTGTGAAGAAGCCCACAGCAGCAAAAGGAGGACAGACAAACTCTGAGGGGGGAAGCTGCTGATATTCTGTTTACAATCTTCAGGTTCTCTCAGCTCTGCGTGGTGTTGCAGCTGATCATCAGTGAGCCATGAAATCCTTCCACGTTAATGAATCACCTCCTACTGTCTGAAGACGACGCACACTTCCAGACCTCATGGGGGCAATTATAAAGGGAGATCTCTAGGTGAGTTCCTGCAGTCTCACATCACACACATATACACACACACACATACTTATAGAGTGCCAATTGCGGCAGGAAGCATCTGGTCTCACCGATGACACAGGTGGTGGAGTGTGACACCGACCACCTGGCACTTTTTAAGTATCCTTTTATAGTTTAAATGAATGGCATTATATCCGTGTGTATGTGTGTGTGTGTGTGTGTGTGTGTGTGTGTGTGTGTGTGTGTGTGTGTGTGTGTGTGTGTGTGTGTGTGTGTGTGTGCGTGCGTGTGTGCGTGCATGCGTGCATGCATGCGTGTGTGATCTCATCAAAGTCTTGACCCCGTGGAGGCTTTTTATTAAAACACCTGTTGTTTTCTCTGTAAGATCACACCTGTCCATCATTGGTGAAAAGGACACTGGCGGGGTACATGTGTGTGTGTGTGTGTGTGTGTGTGTGTGTGTGTGTGTGTGTGTGTGTGTGTGTGTGTCTGTGTGATGTGAGACTGCAGGACCTCACCTAGAGCATGTGTGTGTGTATGTGTGTGTGTTGGAAGGTTATACTAGGTTACACTGCCTTAAAGGCCCAGTGTGTAACGTGTTTAGTTGTTCATTATCAAAATCTGTGTTGCCCGTTCACAAAGGTGTCCTTTTTCATGAATATTTACCACCACCATTAATTCCAAGTATTCCTTTTGGCATGAAATTTTACATTTGCATTCGCATGAACTGGGGTAGACGCTCCATATTCATGTGCCATCTTGAAATATGTTAGCCGGTAAGGGACATACAGGACTTACTGCTCCGCCTTTCACGTTTTCTCTGTCACATAATAAACTCACAGGTGCTGCTAATGCTGCTAATGGGTATCGTCGCTTCCCGGCCCCCGAAACATGGAGGACCACACGTATTCAAAATCCAAATTTCAGGAACAGGAGTCTTCTTCTTCGCCCAGAAAAAGAAAAAGGATATTGAAAAGAGCAAGCAACCGGCGTCATCAGAAAAAAAGAGTGAAGGCTACCGTAGCTGTAATACGTACTTTGAACTGCGCGGCGCGAGAGAGTTGATTGCGATATATGATCTCAACGCTAGATGGGAGAAATTCCTACACATTGGACCTTTAAGCAGAATTTGATTTGCCATACGTTGTGTTATTGTTACGTTTAAATGGGATGGAAGTTAGAGTGTAAGATGTTAACAACTTGGCGGTGTTTAGATTTACATTATATTGAACCCCTATTGATGGCCATTCACCATATTTACATTCAGTAATTATCTTGCTCCATAGTAGTTTTTATTGTCCACCAAATTGTCTCCACATGCACAAGGGATTCGTAGGAAACAATGCTTGTATGCATTGTTACTGTTTTGTTTTTGTTCACTTTACTACTGCTACTACTTCACATTCAAAAGTAGTAGTAGTAGATGCACCCAACCAACTTATTGTCTTGATTACCTCAACTCAGAGTATTTGATGATAGTAGAGTACAGATCCGATATCAGCGCTCTCCATTTCTCAAAATTGAAATCTGTATACCTCACTATCTGGAACTCATTGGAATCCTTTATAAGGTGACATGAGACCGGGGAGTCGGTGACAGACTACCTGTAATTGACACTTTACACTGAGTGGATAACATCCTGATCCTGATCCTGATCCCGTGAGATCAGATCGGTGCATCACAATTTGACATGTTGCAGCTTGTGGCTTTTATTTTGAAGAAGCCACAGCAAACTGCTATGTAAGCAAAGCACAGCAGCAGCTTCAGTCCTCCAACACTGTCTAAACATGATGCATTCAGGTGCAGTGAGTGTAGGTCACCCTTAAAAATAAACTGGTAGCACCAAATGGCGTTTGAGTAACACGTCAAATTCCTTATGTCATTTTGCATGTTATGCATTTATTGCTTTTTGTGTGTGATTTCATACCATTTAGTCTTTACTGACTTATATCGTGACCTAGTATAAAGAGCGACAAAGGGAGGAGGCCTACAGTATAAATACACAAGATAACGTCAAACTGTGTTAATGAACATCTGAGGATTCAGATTATTGTTTAAAACAAACTTGAGCACAACTTCTTCTGGAAAAGCTTTGACCACACTATTGCAAAGATTTAGACATAAAAGTGATTTCATATTTTCCAGTTCAGGTGAGAAGTGAGAGTTTCTTCTCTGCCTTATGTGTGCATCAGGTAAAGAGAAAGCAGTTTCTGCTGCAGCGTAAATGGATAATAATGCAGACAAGATGCATAACACAAGGCTTCTGCCACAACTGTTATTCCTAATGAGTCATCCTCAGCGTTTTTACACCATATGTCACAGCACTACTGTGGCTCTATGTCAGCAGACTGTGGTGCTCCCGGGACACCTGGGGGTGCTGCTCTTCAGATACATTGATTGTTGTTTAGAGATCTGGAGGGTCCAGATGGAGCCCAGAACTTTAGAGAAAAGCCACAGAGTTTGGTTCTGATTAAATGAGACCAAAGACTAACACCTACACCCACAACAGCTATTCTATATTTTCCTAATTGTCAACAAATCTCATGAAAAGACCAAAACCAATGAAGGTATCTTCCAAGTATTGTGTGTGTGTGTGTGTGTGTGTGTGTGTGTGTGTGTGTGTGTGTGTGTGTGTTTGTGTGTGTGTGTGTGTGTGTGTGTGTGTGTGTGTGTGTGTGTGTTAGTCCCCGACAAATGCACTATTTCCTCCTGTTTGTTTGATAAAAACAAAAAAAAATTAAGCTATATATATATGAAGTCTATATTTGTCTTCAGTAGGAATCAATGGGCTTGGAGCCGAGAGACACAGATAGGAAGTCAGACGGAGACCGACTAACATGTTGTTGGTTTTTGTCTTTTTTATGGGATTTGTTGACAATACTAAAAACATACATATACATCTTAGCTATTCATCAATTAGCAGTTGGTTGGGCACCTGGGTAGCTCACCTGGTAGAGTGCACGCCCATATGCAGAGGCTCCGTATACAGCGGCCGCAGGTTCACGTTCCGACCTGCAGCCCTTTGCTGCATGACATTTCCCCTCTCCCTCCCCTTTCGGCTAAGCTGTCCTGTCAAAAATAAAAGCCTAAAATGCCAAGAAATTAATCTTTTAAAAAAATGTTTAGTGGAACCACAATGACCCTTTACCTAAGTTGAGTTTTTGTGTTTCTGTTGTTAAAGGGGAACTATGCCGTTTTTTTAGCTTAATTTACCTTAACTGAACAGCTTCGGAGTCATTGGAATGGTTATATGACTTTTTTCAAGTTGAATGGTGGTTGTCTTGCTCCCCCATAGCGCCTGTGAGCGGAAAAACCACCCTTGCAACTTTTGGCCCGCAAGCTGCCGGCCTCAGCGCCAGGAAATATTGCGTGATATCAGGTCTCGCGATGTAACAAATTGCTTCACAGCACTGCACACATACACCCATTCAGGAACCGGCTAACAAGGTAGCGATGGAGTTTTTCACATCGTTATGGCTAAGCCGGCTAAAAAGAAGCAGAAAGCCAGGAAAGCATTGTCGGAGGAACAGAGAAAGAGGAAACGGCAGACTGACCGAACAAGGAATCAGACACAAGTAAACATAGGAGCTGCCAAATATCTATTCTGAAGCTGTAGGTGGAGCTCTATAGAGAAACCTGCAAGCAAAAAGCGAGAAAACAGCAAAGAAATGGCCAAAACTGCATAGCGCCTATTTAAATTGTTCCATCTGATCTTAACAAACTCAGGCACATAATCACACATTGTGCGTTCTGATTTTTGTGCAACACATTTACAAAAATGTACAAACCCTGACATCCAGACAGGCCTTTGAATGGGCTGTGGTCCCACCGCCTGTGGGGCCCACATGGCCTTCAGTCCAGGGCCAACACACACACACAAACACACACACACACACACACACACACACACACACACACACACACACACGCACACACACACATAGTGCGTCTCACTATCTTTGTGGGGACCCGTCATTGACATAATGCATTCCCTAGCCCTTTACCCTAACCTTAACCATCACAACTAAATGACTAACCTTAACCCTTACCCTCACCCTAACCATAACCTAATTCTATCCCTAATCCTAAAACCAAGTCTTAACCCTCAAACAGCCCTTTAACCTTGTGGGGTCCAGCATTTTGGCCCCACAAAGCTGTCCGGACCCCACAAGTACACTGTATTCCCGGTTTTTGGACCCCATGACTGTAGTTAAACAAGAACACACATACACACACACCACCAATTCCAACCTCAACCGTCTGCTCAGTCTTCGTGACTGTGAATGAAAGAGACATGTGTGTGTGTGTGTGTGTGTGTGTGTGTGTGTGTGTGTGTGTGTGTGTGTGTGTGTGTGTGTGTGTGTGTGTGTGTGTGTGTGTGTGTGTGTGTGTGTGTGTGCACATGCAAATAAAGTGTGTGTCTACAGTACATGTGTGTCAGGTGGGAGGCAGTAGGTGTTCTGTTTATGGGAAGTCATACAGTGCAATTAGCATGAATTACACGTGTCTGCTCCAGGTGTGTACGTGTATGTGTGCGTGCGTGCGTGCCTGTGTGCGTGCGTGCAGGCGTGTGTGTGTGTGTGTGTGTGTGTGTGTGTGTGTGTGTGTGTGTGTACATCTGTCATGGTTGGCACCAGATGAGGTGGAGGCTCCTCTGTGAGAGCTCATCTCTGTCTGAAGTCTGAAACACAAACACTCTGATTTCAGGGGGAAAAAATGGACTAAACTAATGGGATGTTGAAAGCTTTTTGTCAGTTATGTGTGAAAAGAACTCGTCCAGGATGTTTCTTTTTCAATAAACAAAGAACATGTCCTCATTGTAATGATACCAAAGTAACTCCAAAGTGGCGTGCGCACATCCTAATATTTATCAGGTGGTGGCTAAAAGGCAAAAACGACAGCAAGAAAAAAAATAGATTTTATTTATTACTTTAATGTTGTGTCTCTATTTTACATCCTGCTGTCATTGTGAGCTAGAAAGGTAATAAATAGTAACATAGCACCCTTCTAGCTCAGACGTCACAAAGTGCGTCACAATAAGAGAAGAGAGCAGGACATAAAATACAGACACTCTTATTAAAGTAATAAATAAAGTAGTGATAAAAAAGCTAAGTCCAAGCTGCTCTCTAAAGGTGTCCAACCAAAAAGCACTGATCAAAATACCTTAGAGACCTGCTGGTGACCTGAGTGTCATGGTTGTGGTTTTCTGTTGTTAGGGACCGTTCGGTATTTATGGAATGGACCACCGGAGGAAAATAGGGGAGGGTCATGTCTTTTTATTCTGTGCTGAGGGGAGGGTCATCCAACATTTTTCAGTCCAGAGGGGGGGTCACCCAACTTTTGTATTCATGAAACAGCAACATTTCAAAATGGCTTGTTTGGTGCATAATTATCCATGTAGCTCTTAGTCTTGGCCCTCCTTCGCTACCAGATGGGTCTGACCGCATACACGGAGTTTGCTGGGGGCAGGGTGGCTGAAACAGGTAATTTCATTGTTTAAAAAATAGTCTGGACATCTTACCGTGCCAAGGTTGCAATAAAAGTTTCCTAAATGCCACATTTGATGTCAGCTTACTAATTGATTGCTGGTTTTGTGTAGATTTTATAAGTTTATTCCACTTTGTTTAAACGGCGAAGAAGGCTAGTGACCAGCTAGTGACGAGCAACCAGTTTGTGTGTTGAAAGTTAGGCTACCCAGAGTGCCTTGCTGACTGGTCTTAATGTTTTATTGTTTTATTTCATATGAATACTAGTTTACTAGAGGAGTAACCTAGTATTTGAAGTAATGCAGTAATGCAGAAAGTGTGCATTTAGTTTCCATGCTTATTGTGTTTCCACAACAATGTTAGTGAGTAAATCTACTCAAATGGCCACCACACCATAACAGAGGAGTGGGATGCGTCAGATGAGACTGCAGAGGTTTATTCATCTATGTCATGGCTGTAAAAAACAATGGTAATCTGTATGTCTTTGCCAATTGCAAACCAGCACAGAAGGTATTGATAAATTGTTGGTGGAGGATCATGCTATTTTTCTATTAGTTTTGGAGTGTTATAGAATGTTTTAACTGGTGAGGGAAGGATCCCAAACTCCTCTGCTGGCTCCTTAAATAATTAAAGAACAGTCTCTTATTTCTTTCTCTCTTTTCTTATTTGTTCACAGTCTCCTTTTCTTGTCTGTGTTTTCCTGGTTCCATCCCTGTGTATATTTCATGCTTTACTTTTCCGTTTTATTTATTATCTGTTGTCAGATCATTGTTTGTAACTCCCTACATCTCTCTGTTCCTTGTGTTTTAAGTCCCTAGTCTTCAGTGTTTTGGAACTGCTTTTTCCTGCCTGCCTCAGGACTTCCTTAGTTGTAAGCCAATTTATTTTAACCCTCGTATTGTCTTCCCATGCACTTGTTGTCCTCCGGTTGGGTTTGCCTGTTTATAAAGCATAAAGTAGCCTATGAATTATCACCCAATTCTGTGTTACATCTTCTCAGCCAACTTCATAAATTGTTACCACTAGTTGTACACTTCTCTTTGGAATGTATGGTCAATAAACCTCATTTACATGATCAAATTCAGAATATTGTCATATTTGGACCAACAGTGGAATATTGGTGTGCATGTAAACATACTCAATGAGGCTGCAGTAGATCTCTCATGTAGGCAGGTGATTGGCCATGCAGAGCTCGAAAAGTGAATTGGATTCTGAATGTGATGGGGAGCCAGTGTAAAGAGATTAAGATCAGACTCAAATGAGATCTTTTGTGGACCTGGTCTGAAGCTTTGAACACGGTTGCGATTGTTGAGCTGAAACGAAATAAAAGCTTTAGACACAATACCATAGGCTTGAGTTTAGTAATATTCCTAAACGGGAAAAAACAGTAATGAATCAAAAACCTCACATGCTGTTCAAAAGACTTCTGTGCACCTCAGGGACCAATTACTTATTATTATAATAAAATGTTATTTAGTGTGGGCACCTTCTTCCGAATTATAAAGCCCCAAACAACTGAACTAAAGAAGTATAAAAAAGCTATTTTTTGTAATCTCTTCATCTCTGTGTTTTTTCATATTTTGGTTGACTGACTGGTGGAATGTTACTGTTCACAGACTGGGATTTGTGTTATTCCCAGTTCACCTAATTTAACACAGCAGCTGCAGTTTGGACTGATTGGACTCAGAAAAAGCCGTCCTCGCTAAGACAACAGAGCTAACAGGATCACAGACAGCTCTGTCTCCTTGGGGGGGTGGGGGGTGGGGGGGGGGGGGGTATGGGGAGTGTTTCTGTGATCCCCTCTCTCTAAACTCTGCCAAATTGTTGCCAGTTTTATAGTTTCACTAACGCTGGAAGCAGTCGGAGTTTTGAATGAAAGCTGATGATATCTGCTCACAATCAATGATTTGTGGATGTTTATTAACATTGTAGCTCTTTTGTCGTTTGTCTCTGTACGCTTATGAAGCAGATGCATAAATCCCATTACTTTGCACGGCAGCTGGATTCTCGCAATATCACGTATCACGCGGAAAATCCATCTTGTCAGGCTTCAAGTAATTGCGAAGTTTGCGTTTGTGTCCAAACAGCAACGGACCAAACCAATCAGCGTCCGCTAACGAGCTACTGGCAGCTATGGCCGTGGTTTAGGTGTGTGACGACTGCGACTGTTTGTTCAAAACAACAACGTTATGGACAGATGGTACATCCAATCACCTGCCAGTTATTTTTTGAAAGTGCCTGCCCTTTTCCAAGTGTAACGGGTGTTCATATGTTACACAAGCAGTTTCCAATGACAGCTTCTCGATGTTTCTGTGTAACAAACCATCTGGCGCGTCAGGTTAGAAATCGCTCGGTTACGTTGTAACCTTGGTTCTCCGAGTGAAGAGACTATCTCTCAACCGTTACAGATTCCATATGTACGGGGATGATCCCCCTGAGGTCAGGTACGTGGATACTTCTTTAAGACACACCGGCTTGTCTATGCCATTTCCTATAAAGCACCTGTGCTGGCGTGGAATCACTGATAGTTTGATCGGAACCGTCTCCGAGCGGCCTACAGCTGGAGAGATAGTCTCTTCAAGGTTACAACGTAACCGAGTGCTCTCTATCGTATCGAGACTCTCTCTCCACCGTTACATATTCCATATGTACGAGGAACTCTTTAAGACACCCCGTGAGGAGACAGTGCTGCCCAAGCCCAGATAGTGTAAAAACAAGTTGAAATGAACTGTTCTAAAAGAAAACTACGAACCATCAACCAGGTCAAGGCCCTGCAAGTCGCAAAGGCCAAGCCTGAGAGGCAGAGGGGCTGCTGGGAGTAGGCTGCAAGATGCAAGACCGACCCAAGGAACACATAGAGGCCCACACCTTTTCGTTGTTCAAGGCTGACACCTAAACAAAAAGGCCACTCCGGTCAGCCTGCAAAGAGCTCAGCTGACCAGGGAGACAACAAACCGGTGAGATGAACGCATAGCCACCAAGGCTTAGTGATCCAACAACGTGACACCCCTATCACACGTTCACAAAGGAGGGGCTGGCTGCCACACTCAGCAAATGAAGGTGGGTCGAGATGATCACGTGGCTGCTGTACATATAGCAGCGTGGGAGGCTTGCCACCATAAGCCCACGAGGTAGCAACGCCAAGGGTTGAGTGCCCCAGTACCCAGGATGGGACAGGCACACCCACAAACGTATACGCCTGTTCAATGGCGTCCACAACCCAGTGGGACAGCCATGGCTTTGACAAAGGTACGCCCAGACGACCGGAAGCAGAATGAATGCTGGACTGGAGTTTTTTACAGAGGTGCCTTTGCATTGACTCTGTATGCAATCGCGCCACTTTAAAAGACGCTGTGACTGAACTAGACAGTAAATGTGCAGTAAAACCAAATCTAGGAGCTAATAGAACGCTAAAAGGCTCAGCAGGGCTGCAGAACCCTTCCAATTCATTCTAAGCCTACTATATAAATATGAATTAATGGTGGGTCAATATTTAACGTTTAATATTTATCTCCGTAATTACTGTCAAACTTACTCAGTATGTTGCATTTCTATCTATGGTTTGTACTTTGTGGAAAAAAAGTTGTTGCGAGACGCAGCAGCAGTAGCAGCAGCAGTAGCAGCATTATTTACTTCCTCATGTGCATCCCAGCAGAGGAATGTGTGCTTCATAGCAGGACAGTCTTAAATCAAAGGCAGTGAATCCCTGGCAGGTCAATTACTGTCTGACCTTGTGAGTTCAAAGTTAAACACGGAGTGAATCACAGAACAAGTCTGGGCTGACAGCTGACACTACATGCTCATTGTCACTCCTGTAATTTATTAAGATTGGATAAAAACATGCTGTTTGTTGCATCGCACCATAAGAACCCATCTGAATGTCCTGTATGTGGTGTGATTTCTCCAGTAGTGGACAACACTTTTTACTCTAAGAGTCCTGCATTAGTGCATTAGTTTAATTGGCAAAATGTTCTTACAATAACAATCCAAAGTACTTACCACAGATGTGCTGCTGCGGCAGGTAAAGGTGCCTAAGGTTATAATAGGGCAGTCACAGCACAATGCTTTCTATCAGGACCGCAGAGATGACGTGTGTGTGTGTGTGTGTTTGTGTGTGTGTGTATATGTGTGTTTGTGTGTGTATATGTGTGTTTTTGTGTGTGTGTGTGTGTGTGTGTGTGTGTGTGTGCCCGTGCGCATGTGTGTGTGTGTGTGTGTGTGTGTGTGTGTGTGTGTGTGTGTGTGCGTTGTGAGACTGCAGGAACTCACCTAGAGCGTGCTTGGTTTTTGAGACTGAAGGAACTCACCTAGAGCATGTGTGTGTGTGTGTGTGGGGGGGGGGGGGGTTGTGAGACATGAGGGAATTAACTTGACAAGGGAGATTTTCCGCTTCAGGTGTCGCCTACTTGTTTATCAAAGTGTCTGTAATCAAACTGCCTTCCGCAAGAAAATGGAGCTGCCATTGCCTCAGTCTCCTAATCACACTAAGCAGACTGTCGGTCCCCACAATTTGGCTTCAAAAGAGCCTCCACATCCTGCACAATTTTGTCCTCCAGATCTGTTGTGACAGATGTGTTCGACCTGTTGAAAGACAGCCTGCGACCCGTTGTCACCGGGGGCCCCTGTAAATGTCAGCGGAGCTACCAAGGCCCTCTCCCGATGGGGAACACATAATGCACATAATGGTTGGCCTTTTTTTTCTTTTGGCTAACATTTTCAGATGAAAAGAGCCTCCTCCCAGAGGCTTCACCTGTACTGTGAAAGGCCTCTTGTCACATTGTGTTTTCAGCATTTTAAAAGCAGGCATGTCACTTCAGGAAAAGCTTTGGGGAAAAAAAGATCTCTGTTAGTAAATATTGTGTCTATATACACAAAGAGAGAATGAAAACAGGTGGATCTGTGAGGAAGAAAAGTGACGTAAAATGCTACAAAATTACAGATATGCTCACGAGCAAAGGACATGGTTTGTGTTTGACGATCAACAAAAGTCCAGTCAGAGCTTTGAGGAAATGCAAAGTGAAAAACAAACACTCCTAAAGCACACTAAATTTAAAAATTTTAAATTTAAAAAGGGAGGGGTTTGAGGGATGGGGGAAGGGTGGGGCAGAAATTATTATAATTTTTATTTTATTATCTATTTCTATTGTTTTCTTCTTTAAACTAATTGTATCTGTTTTGTTTCTTTCTGTTGTTTTTTTCATTTAGATGATGTCGCTAGTTTTATATTGACCAATGCATATACATTTGTGGATATACTTTGTTGGCAATCCATCAACTTGTAACCAGCTTATATAATGTTAAGTACTAAATACCAATAAAAAAAAATTGATTACAAAACACAAAATGTATACATATATGATTATTCTTTCCTGTAGCCTTAATTGTGGTAGTCCAACTGACTTACCTTTGAAACTGAAGACCCTTGTTTCTAACTATTTGTTATGTTTTTTGAAGCAGTTTTTGTGTGGAGTAAAAAAAAAAAAAAAAAAAAGTTCAATGATATAAACAGTAAACAGAAGAAAATGTTGTGAATATGTGGAGATGATGCTAGATTCCCAGCCTGAATTATTATGCCAGTCCAGCCCTGTTCACATACAGTATGTCTTAGTAACAGTCCTTTATTTAGGACAGGCTTCCTGGCCTATAGGTAAGGTAGTCACCAAGATAGCCATCCATGGATACAGTTAATAAGGATTTACTGTGCCACATGTATGTTTAACATTAAAACATGATTTATGAAATAAATTATAAAACAATTATTATCTTAATAGCTTAGTATTCCATGCATTAAAGGACAATTCCGGCGCAAAACGAACCTAGGGTCAAGCTAAAAACTGATTTGATTAGCATGAAAACATGTCCCAGAGAAAGACAGAGTGGGTACACATCTGTTTATAACCCCTAGGTTCGTTTTGCGCCGGAATTGTCCTTTAAAGAATATATGTATTTAGGCTTTAAGCCACCCACACTTTATTGTAGGTCCTGTTTAATATGCAACTTCATTTCATACAATATATGTAGTAGGGGGTTAAAAAAAAGTTGAAGACCCCTGATTCAGGACATTATATGTGTTTATCTGTAGGTACTGCAGAGCTGGCAGCATGCACAGTAAATACTTTGCAAATGGTCCAAATTGCGGCAGCACGTCTGGTCTTCACCCAGCCAAAAACAGCTCATGCCACTCCTCTTTTCATTGCTCTCCACCTGCTCCCACGTTTTTGCTTCAAGTCACTAATGCTGAGTGGCCGCTAGCACATCAGCCAGCTACCTGAGCCCCCCTCGTTCAGCTTCATGAGCCTCCTCCTGCAGCACCTGCAGCTTGTGTGTGGAACGTCCGTGTGGAGGCACTTATTCCTCCAAGGATCTGTAGCTCGGAATAAATGTTAACATTTCTGTGCATAATAAATTGTTTTGGGATGATTGGTGTTATTTTACAGCATGTAATCTCATAATTTTAAGTATGGCTGTCATTTTTGCCTGTATATACGGTATATATAGCCTGATTTTTGTTCACATGGATGAAGATCTTGCAGGTTGAAACATAACCTCTCCTTTTTCGTCTGAACTGAGCCACAAACTGCACAAAAGCATCTATTACACTCTTTTTTTCTTCTTTTGCTGTGTCATCCGGTGTCTCCATGATTCATCTCGTCTCAGCTGACAATGAGCCAAAGCGTTTACCTAGTTTAACATGAAAGTTAGCACTTAGCTGGTCCGAGCTGCTGCAACACCTTCTGCTGTTTGTTACTCGCATCCAAAAACCTGCAGATTCTCCCAACAAATTACAAGACATTTCCCCATTCCAGCTGTTTCCTGCTTTGTTTCCAAAGAAAATCCGACAAAATGTTTGTGTATGTGTGCTGAGCCACAGCGACGGAACCAACATACACACACACACACACACACACACACACACACACATACACACACGCATACATACACACACAAACACACAAACACACAGAGAGTTGGCTAAGGAGTCCGGGGCATCAGGGACTTGGATTAGAAGCCATGACAGGGGGATGGAGGAGGGATTACTCTGCCTGCCTGGTTTCAGCTTTCCTGCCTCACTTTGTTTGCATGATTGAAGAAGAAGAAGAAGAAGAAGAAGAAGAAGAAGAAGAAGAAGAAGAAGAAAGATTTAGAGAGGCTGAGTGTGTTGGCCTGACCATCTGCTCTGCTACTGGAAAATTAAAGATGAAAAAAAACAAGCTATAGCTGAAACGACACAATACAAACTGTTTCAAAGATGATGTGTCAGTGTAACTCTATCATCAGACAGCGCTATGGAGGAGGGTCTGGCTAGTCCACACAGCATTCCTGGATGGGAGAAAAATGTGCTCTGGTTTATTGGCATTTCTTTAAACCAATCACAATCGTCTTGGGTGGTGCTAAGCACCGGGCAGAGCCACAGTGCCTCTGCAAAACAGCCTCGGAAGGAACTTGTTTTAGTGGAACACGTGTATGTTCAAAAGTTGTTTTAGTCGCGCAACAGAAAACTCAGAGTGGACAGATAGTCTCGCTAGCTGTCTGGATTTACCCTGCAGGGATCTGAAGAGCAGTTAACCATAGTCCTCAGTCCTTAGAATTACACCACAAAGAAAGAGTAAGGGAACGGATATCTGGCTGAAAAGAAGGACATACGGCAGAATTTCCGGCGGTAACAGAGCAATCCTGGTAAACTCTAAGCTTAAATGCTTCCTCATTTGTTGATAGGTACATTAACAGTGTTTGTATGTTATCCTCCTCTCCATCTGTGATTAAAGCAGACATAAACGTTAATATTCAGGTCTACAAAACCCTGATTTACATTCAGTAACAACATGTTTTACGTCTATTAGCAACGTTTTAAAAACTGTTGCTTGTTGCAGACAGTATCTGTGCACGGCAACTTCAGTAATGTTAGGGAAAGAGGTGGTTATGTTTGGTAAAAAGGTGAATGCTGTAGGTCTGTAATATTAACTCCAGTCTATGCATGTGTCAGATGTGATACACATCCATCTCCCACTCAGACCTCCACACCCTTATCCTCATAGACTATTGGCATTGGATGTAAATTGTGAGATGGAGAATTGTTGAAAACGGACGTATTGTGATTCGTAGGACACAATATGTGTACATTCTATTTAAACATCTGAAACACCTAGTAATCACATTACAGTTTTTGCCGATTGCTTACACACTGAAATCAAAAGTATTACAATAAACATAAAATTTCTGAAGAGCAATTTTTGAAGGGGACACAAATAATACAGCCACAATTATACTGGTAGAGGACATGTGTACACAGAGGAAAGCCTTAATACTATCATTAGTGTAGCATGGAGACTGTACCATTATCTTTCTTTTCAGTGTTTCTCTTGATTCAATGAAAAAGCTGACTAAATTGACCAAAATAATCTTTAAAACCATCTAAGCCTATTTATTTTTAAGTTGTTTACAATCAAGCCACAAAAATACCTTAAAACATAATTACTTATTTTGAAAAAGTGTCCCCATATAAAAGAAATACAATACTTTTGTACACTTGTTAAATTAGCTGATCATAATGTAAATTAGTGAGCCACTAGTAAAGCTCATCTGCTCATACGGACAGCCACACACCTCCAAAAATATGAACTAAGCTCAACACACTTACCTGAGACTCTACACCTGACTGTCCCTGGTCTCCCTGTTCCTCAGTTCTTTCTGTCTCCTTTGCCAGTGACATAGTGACGTTAGTATTTCCATAAGCACCCATTCTTATAAAGATGTTACCAAATTGTCTTGATATGAGGACTTATTGTACTTACTTGGCATTTTGGTGTAGGTCTACTGAAAAGGATCTTATGTTTGTTTTTCTTTTCTCTGTCATTTTATCTGAGCAACAACAACACAAATCTTTAACGTCAGATGTCTAAATATGAGTTAGGTTCATAGGTTATATCTATGGGTTCACCACGCGGTCATATTATAATTATAAAATGATCTTGTGTCCTCAACATATATATTAGGTTTCTTCTGGGACAGAGGATATATATTTAACTGATCAGCCACTTAACTTCATATTGAGCAAAACACAACTGTAGATCTTCAATATTAACCCTAATATCAGTTCACACACATAACGTTAGGCTTATCGCCGTGGTAACGTTAGTTGTAGTGGGTGCAACAAGCTATTAAACAATCTAGCTATTAAACAATCTAGGTAACGTTACATTATATTACACTAACATAGCAAACTTTTTTGTCATAACTAATTCATTAATTACTCAGCATCATTTCTGTTTGAGAAAAGAACAACTTCATCCGATGTTTAATGTGAATAAAACAGCCTTGAACCGCCTACTACTACATTCCTGTCACTACCGATGTGACAGTGAGTCGAGTGCAGATCCTCCTAACGTACAGCATGCAGTGGACCAAACCACTGTGAGGCAAGAGAGGGGGGGGGGGACAAAATGTTTCTAAACTTAAAAAGCATTTTTGGGGGGTTTGTATTGTTTTACTACTTACACAGATATTTTAAGTATACATCATTATGTTATTTACAATACACAGCATTATTTTAATGATATTTATAGGGGGGGGACAACCCTTAGATGGGGGGGTCCTGACCCCCCCGACCTCCCTGGGATTTACGCCCTTGGCACCACTATAAGCACAATGTCAGCCTCACACTTTTTGCAAAACAATACAAACACACTTGTAGATATTAGACACAGATGTATATCATGATGTCACTTCCTTGCAATTCCAAAGCACTGACTGTCAAATGACCACACCTATGAGCCGATCTGTGAAACACAGCCATCAGGTACGCAAACACATGGATGCTTAATTGTAGACACACCAATCAGATGTAAGCACTATACAAATGCAGCAGGTAAGTCTAGTATTTTCTGTACTGTATTTTCAGTTTTTACTGTAATTGTAACCTGTACTGGATACAGTATTTTATGGTTGTGTCTGTTGTTTGCTGAGCTAACAGTGTTATGCACACTACTGTAGTAGCATGAAAACTGGGACAGGTTTGGTTGTGATTCTCCATGTTGACATGTTGACTGATTTGGGTATATGGAGAGAAATAAATGATATTTTCCTCAGTCTGCAGCATTGGTCTTGTGTAGTGTTTGGTGAACTTATTGTATATTTGCACTTTCTCTGTGTACTTCATTTACAGTACTCTAAGTGTTTTAGGTTAGCAACAGAAGTGGGTAACTAATTCAAACATGTTCATATGAAACGTGTGTGCTTACAGTTTTTTCCAATTGCTTACATACTAAAATTAAAACTTTCCCACAATTAGCAAAACGTTACACTCAAGGAGCAAAACACCGGCCCAGATTTGCACAACTGTAAGCACATTGTCAGCTTCACACTTTTTATAAAACATCACACACACACTTGTATGCATTTGATACAGAAATTTATCATGTCACTTCCTTGCAATTTCAAAACAAAGGCTTTCAAATGAACACACCCATGAACCAATTGATTAAACACAGCCACCAGGTATGCAAACACATGACTGCTTAATTGTAGACACACCAATCAGCTTTAACCCTTGTGTTGTCTTCGTTTCAACCTTGAAAAAAACACTTATTTTTCTGACATTTTAAATTTTTAAATTTTTCTTCTACACATTTTCAGCACTTATTTCTACGTCCAATATTTTCTGATATAAAACAAAAATTTAAAACGGGCCAATGTGACCCGAAGTCAACACAAGGGTTAAGCACTATATAAAATGCAGCAGGTAAGTTCACCTGCCTTCAACCAAAATGGAAGGAAGAAGAAGACTGAGAGTGAGAGGGGGAATCCACAGAGGAGGAGAAGGAGGTAGAGGAAGAGGAAGAGGCCCAGCCAGAGGTAGAGGCCGAGGTAGAGGTAGAGGGAGAGGGAGAGGAAGACCTGAAGTCGGAGAATATGCTCAAAGAAGAAGAGGACCAAATTTATCAAATGAAAGTCGCGCAACACTAGTGGACCATGTTGTGAACCATGGATTGACGCTGAGGGAGGCTGGACTAAGAGTTCAGCCAAATCTTAGTAGATATACAGTGGCATCTGTCATAAGGACATCTGCAAAAAAAGGGGGGGAACATACTGTAACATCGAATTACCTTATAAAATATACGTGATGGATTTCACATGATACATGTACAGACTTATTGTTGGAAAATGTTTGGAAATGTATTTTTTAGGTTAAACTTTCTGACTCTTTTCAGCGAATATTACATGAATCTCATATCATGTGTCTCACTTCATTAGGTTTAATAAAGTCCGTTGTTATTACCGAGTTTCACTGTTTAACCAAGCAGCAGCAATCTGTTTCCTTATGGCAAATATAAATGTTAATATTTGCAAATTCTTCCATATCCAAACTGGATTCCTTAAGGATGCTTCCGCTCTCGCTTCTCGTCAGAATAATTTAGTGAATAATGACAGAAAGAGTTTTGAAGCTGTGTGAATGAGGCTGCGAACATTTAATTACTTTCCAGTCTGGCAGATAAATATTTAGTTGTATGCGGGGTGCGAGAGGCTGAGGACGTCTGGGATTGTATCGCTCCAGATCAGAGGAGTCGTTGCCCTTTATCAATCATCCTACTCATTATTATTATTATTATTATTATTTGAAAGGCCAGCTTTGAGGCAACAGATGCCAAAACAAACTGGATGAGGAGCTTTTGGCGGTTTCCCTGTTTTCTGATGACAGTGTATGCAGCAAGCCTGGTAGATCACTGTCATTCTTACATGGCGTACAAAAAGAAAGCCCTGTGAAAGCTGTCATCGGCGACACCATCCAGCGAAAACATGTCGTACTGCCCACGCTGACATTCCCTGCAGCAGAATAATTCCGTTTCTGTTCTGGCATTGGAGGGCAATTTGAGCAAAAGCACCATATTGTCCCCTCTGCAGCTGCAGCGTCCCTCAGCCTCGCTCTTGCTGAACACAGATGAATATCCCAGTCAGTTAAAACTCAAAAAACCTTGTTCATAACATCCTCTCGCTGATGGAAACGTCTAGCCAGTTTGCAATACAAGAGAAGAGAACAAGGACGATTGTGAACAACACTGTGTCCCCAGCAACCAAATCGGAAGTAGCCTGTAGTTCATTCCTCACTTGACACGTGCAACCTGTTCTCACTTCCAATTCGTAAAATACTGATGCTTAGTCAGTGGCTCTCAGCGTCGGATATCGATGGAAAAAAATCGCCCTTTAGCGTCTGTATGGAAGCATAGCAACAGCTTGACCGCGGTGCTGTAAGATGATGTAGTATTAAGAGCGACAACGGTAGCAAGTAGTATGAAAGATCGAAAATCCGCGTAAGGAGGTTGGTTGGGGGTGTGGATGGGTCAAACAACATAGGACTTTCACCCAGGAGACTGGGGTTCATGTCCTGTTCTTGTCCCGCTTGTCACTGAAACGATCTTTTCCTAAACCTAACTGTCTCGTTCTTGTGCCGCATGTCAGTTCAACATACGTCCCGACCCATCATCAAAAAGTGAGGCCAAGAGTCCTGACCAAGCCCGTCTAAATATGACGCCAAAGGGACAGACGCTAAAGAATTCTTTTTGCGTCAGTATAAGCGCCAAAGGCACCTGACCTTGCATCACTTTTTGACGCGCTGGGAGTGAGAATGTGTTGACACGTGACAAGTAATAGAGCACATTTTGCAGCTGCGGCTGGCTGAGCACCAGAGACACAGAGAACATTGGAAAGAACATGCAGGCTTTTTTCACACCATATCCCTCATTCAGATAGATAGAATAGATACATACAGTATAAGGTTGAATATTGCTGCTATTTACCCTTTAAGTAAAAGTAGAATTACCACAATTTAAAAATACTCTGTCACAAGTAAAAGTCATGAATTTAAGACCATATAAATGCTGTACGAGCAATTGCATTGAGATGCTAGAGGAGCCGATGACATTGGTCAGAACAGCTGCATCTCAGGTCAGTAAACGTGACATGAAGTTCATGGAGTTTTAAGTTGTTTTTTAGACCAAAACTTAAATTAATTTTCTTTTATCTCAGTACTGAGGGTGCTCATCGATTGTTTTATGTTCTCCATGGGCATATGTTATTGCTTCTTTTGGTGAGCATCGGTATGCATGGGAGTCAGAACCCATACCACCTCTACATCTCTAACTGAGTGAATCCAGACAATAAAGAGAACGGCACTGATCTGCGCCTGATAAATAATGAAATCAGAGCAGGATATTGATGTCTGTGCAGAGCTGAGGAGTCTTAAGTAACCTCATGAAGTCATAGCAGATTGAGGAACGTGAGGATGTGTTGAATATTCATTCACATGGTACATTTAATGCAGCCAGATGTGCTTTACATTAAAAGGAACACAACATATTGTGAATTGTTAAAGAAATGTAGATCAAAGGAAAGAAGAAAGTAGACAATGTAAAAAGCAAAGAAAAAGTTCAACATAAAACTGCAATATTTAGTAGAAATGGTAATAATTAACTTGCTTCTGGAGCGATGAATGAACAGGCTGGGGACACAGAGAGGTGCATTTCATCCTCAGTGAGACTCACTCTGACCATACTGAATGCAAACGAAGCCGACTCCTGCTGCCTTTGATGTTGTACATCTGCTGCTTCTGAAGTCGCAGTAAATGACATCAGAGAATTGGAAAGAAGAAACTATAGAGTACACTCTCTGGATCTCAGTGGAACTAAGCTTAGAAAAAGGTTAGAGAGAAAAGAATCACTTACATACAAAAGATCAGAGCAGGTTGATGCTTTCCAGCATGTTGGTCACTAAAATAGTTCTCATTAGGTACAGGTGCAGCCACTTGCTCTTATCAGCCTCAACAGTTCCTTCTTTTATCTTTTATATCTTCTCTTTTGGTCTTATGTAAAGCACTTTAAATTACCTTACATTGCAATCGTTTGACAAAGGGTTTTGTCCAAAGTGACATTGCAAGCGACATTCAAACAACATAGGCACAAAAGCCAGATATCCAAAATTGGTAGTGTATCCCTTTTAAACAAATATGGGCTGAGCCTTGGATATACGGTGAGGAGGAAGGAGCTCGAGGTAGAGCTGGTGCATCAAAAGAGGCAAGTTGTGGTGGTTCAGGGATCTAATCAGGATTCCTCCTGTACCCCTTCCGTTAGAGATTTTCTTGGCACGTCCAGCTGGTACGAGGCCCCGGGGGGGGCAGATCCAAAACACTCTGGATAGATTATACATCTCATCTGGCCTGGGAACGCCTCGGGGTTCCCAGGAAGAGCTGGAAAACGTTGCTGGGGAGAGGGGCGTCTGAAATACGATACGATACAACTTTATTGTTAGTTTACACGGAAATTCATTTTGCGTTCCCTAGCAGCCCCGCTCAAAAGAAGAAATAAAAAGAAAAATACACACAGAGTTAGACAACAATTACACGTATAGTAAAAAGATGAAGTCATATCAACAGCCATGGCAAAGAAACATGTTTCATGATATCCTCGGATCCAGATTTAATTGGCAGCAGGGGCGATTCTAGGATCAGACCTTTAATGAGAATGTGACATGGATACAGTACCTTACCCCCCCCCCCCCCGCTAAATCAATAATTTCATTAGCCGATAATCTCTGAGCTTGCTACTGAACAACATCGTCAGCTATCGTTGTTTGACACTATTAACACTATGATGGAACTAAACCTGACACTTGATAAGTCACATTAATAACTACCAATTTGACACAATGTTCTAACATTCAGCAATTGTAGTTGCTTACGTTTCAATTTGGGTTCTAATCTGCGCCATGAAATTACCAACTTCTTCTCCAGGGACTACCAATGTTAAACTTCACAACCTCACTCCTGCTCTGCCTCTGACGGATCAGATAGAGACTCAGCCAAAGGCGGGAGTCTGGCACAACCACCTCCGATTGGCCAACACTACGTTTCTGTTAACCCTTTCTTTGAGTGGGTTAGAGGTGCATAGCATCGGCGACAGACAAACAGGATATTAAACCTGTTTCAAGCCCTTTGAACCTGTAATTGTTTGTCTTCTGTCACTAACAGACAACTTCTCAAACTCTAACTTGAAGCACTATAATTGATTTTTTTTTAAAGACTAAAAAAAATAATAGTTTTTTTATTATTATAATTCTTAGGGGGGCTGAGATTAAATTTAGGGTCTAAAATAGCCAATGATTGGCAGCACACTGATTTTGGTATAGCAAGAGGATAGACTGATGTATAAAAGAGTTCTTAAGAGTTCTTCTTAATACCTTGCTTATGCCACGTTCTATTTATCTCGGAACTCGGATTTTCCGAGGTCAAAGTCGGAAACACGCCCTCTGACCTCAGATTTCCGAGCTCGGAACTTGGACAACCTCGCAGTAGCCCGAGTTCAAAATCCAACATGGCTGCCCCCTGTATCAACAGTTGTGAAAGCTGCAGTAACATAAAGTTATAAGCACTTCTGTCTTATTTGTGTCACTAAATCAGTCGTTCACACAGGCATGTCCAACTTCTATCTGTGGATATGGAGGAAAATCTGTGGAAAATCCTAATTATTAAACAGTGCTGGGTTTACGGCAACATGCCGAGTGCAGCTCTTTTACATGTAATATAAGATGTGTATTGTATGGGTTTATTTATTTATGTATATATATTTTAGATGTTTAATCTTGCACTGTATTGTATATTTTAATTTTAGATATTAGTGTTATAAATTGGGAGTGCCTTGGCCTAAGAATTGTATACAACGTGATGAAATTATAGGAGGATTAGCTTAAGCCAGATAAGACGAACAGAGACATCAGGATAGAAGAAGCACATCATTGGCTGCTTAGGAAGAGGCCTTCTTCTTCAGCACCCTCCTCCCAGCCTGTCTCGGGACAGTGGCCGGGGCCGGGGCCAGGACAGGGTCCAGGCCAGGGGCCGGGATAGAGGCCGGGCCAGCATCTGTCTTATTTGTGTCACTAAATCAGTCGTTCACACAGGCATGTCCAACTTCCAGAGACGTCGTTAGGCCTATTTTAGGGGGGCTGAAGTTACCCCAAAATATTCCTAAGCCCCCCTAAATAATAATAAGAACAACAATATCCTCATTCATAGGCGTCGATTTCGGTGGGGATGGTGGGTACGCGTACCTACCAGATTTTGTCATGAGTCATTTTGTACCCACCACTTTTTTTTGAAAACCCTGAGCTCAATTTAGTTAAAAAAAAAAAAAAGTCCATAAGACATATAATTCTTGAGCAACAGATGTCAAAAAATCCACAACAATCTCTATCCCCACAGACAGACACACACACACACACACACACACACACACACACACACACAGACACACACACACACACACACACAGCCGCTCTACTGCTGCGCTGGCTGCCTGTCAGGACATTCTGCTTAATGTGAAAACAAGCTTAACGTGGTTTAATGTACCTAAACAACGAGCAATCATCACCACATTTCTCATGGCCATATCTTGTCATGAACACTTAAGTCTGTCAAAAGAACTAAACCGAAATCCAACGATTATAGAAGTTATCTCACATTAGCGTTGTCTTCTTCATTGGCGCCTATGGCGAGGAAAAAGCTTGTACCTAAACAATGATCAATGATTACCAAATGTCTCTCTCATATTGCTCCTCATAACCACTGAAAACTGTCAAAACATCGAACCAGAAATGTGGTGATGACTGATCTTTGTTTAGGTACATTAAACCACGTTAAGCTTTCTCACGTTATGACTTATAAACCCCATGAGAACCATGGGGAGTCAACCCACAGCCGCTCCGCTGCCCGGCTGAAAATGTGAAGCTTAATGTCAGATAACGTGCATAATTACGGAGCCCCCCTGGTCCCACTTTGTCAAAAAAAAATAATTATAACTATCTCGTGGCCTCAAGATAGTAACTCGTGGCCTCAAGATACTATCTCGTGGTCTCAAGATAGTATCTCGTGGCCTCAAGATACTATCTCGTGGCCTCAAGATAGTATCTCGAGGCCACAAGTTACTATCTCGAGGCCACGAGATAGTATCTTGAGGCCACGAGATAGTATCTTGAGGCCACGAGATAGTATCTTGAGGCCACGAGTTACTATCTCGTGGCCTCAAGATAAGTGTAGCCTATATAAAAGGAGAATGCACAATGGAGCAGCTTTTTACAAGTATGTACATGTAAAAAGTATAAATATAGGCTATAAAATATGAAGAAGAATTATAAAGGACTATGGATATGCAGTAGAGCCCTGCGCGGGACTGTTTTCTTCATCCCGCTCCCGCCCGCTCCCGGCGAATTTCTGACCATTACCGCCCGCACCCGCAACATGTGTGTTACACTCCCGCCTGCTCCCGCAATGTGTACGTCCCGCCTGGACCCGCAAAACTAAATAGAGATGCATTGATGATGTGTCTTCTCCCGTCCCGCATGAGAAAACACATAATTTTATAGGTTAATAGGGAGAAGAGGCAGGCAAAGAAGGCAGGTGCTTGCTGCTGTTAGACGGGGAGGAAGGAGCAGAGGATGAGGGAGAGAGGAGAGGGAGAGAGGGGGAGGAAGGAGCAGAGGATGAGGGAGCGGGTGGACGGTGGACGGAGCCTTGGCTCGGAGCTCCCCCGTCCTGGGAGGCTCAGACACGCTGATGTCTGCTCATAGATGGGCTATACAGTATATACTCAGTCAGTATATATGTATATCTATGGTTTCTGCTGGCGTTGGGGGATTCCAGGCTACATCCCGATCCCGCAGTGTTTTTTTTAGCAGCCAGCAAAGTTAGAGATTTGCGTTGGGACCCGGCGGGACTCAATCCCAATGCAGCCCTCTAATATGCAGCCTACAAGATTTACATTACTGTATTAACAGAATTGTGATGAACAGTACTAGTAAATAAATAGAAGCAGAACTGCACACTGAATATTAAAACAGAGAATATTGCACAGAATGTGAAGTATTGCACTACACTACAGGGTCCAGTTTAATGACAAAGGGTCCATGTGTCAGACACTTTACTATCTTGAGGCCACAAGATAGTATCTTGGGCCACGAGTTACTATCTTGAGGCCACGAGTTACTATCTTGAGGCCACGAGTTACTATCTTGAGGACACGAGATAGTATCTTGAGGCCACGAGATAGTATCTTGAGGCCACGAGTTACTATCTTGAGGCCACGAGATAGTATCTTGAGGCCACGAGATAGTATCTTGAGGCCACGAGATAGTATCTTGAGGCCACGAGTTACTATCTTGAGGCCACGAGATAGTATCTTGAGGCCACGAGTTACTTTCTTGAGGCCATGAGATAGTTATGATTATTTTTTTTGACAAAGTGGGACCAGGAGGGCTCCGTACATAATAACTGGACTTTTGGTTAGATGTTTTGACAGTTTTCAGTGGTTATGAGGAGCAATATGAGAGAGAAATGTGGTCATCATTGATCATTGTTTAAGTACATTAAACCACGTTTTTATTCATTAGTAAGCTACAGGACAGTGTCTTTCAAAACATGACTGCGCGAAAGAGAAAAAAAAAAATGAACGTGTCGTTGTACCCAGCACTTCTGGAAATGCACTTCCAAATGCGTCTCTGTCCCCAGCACATTTCAAACCAAACTGACGCCCATGTCCTCATTCATATTTAGATGCAACAAATGATATAGCCTATATCCAGCTACAAAAAAATAGCCGAAAAGTCGGAAGTTGGACACTTTTCGTTGTGCTATCAAGATGATGCACCGCACCGTCTCGTTGCATTGGTGTGAACTGGCAGCTTTCAGAGCACTGCAGACCGGCGCGTTGCAAGTAACTGGAGGATTCATCTTGTCTTGTCGTTACCTTTTGGTCTGAACTCGCTATCCACCCTCCCCCCCCAACACATACACGCACACCGATACACACGCTAATGGTGAAAGGAAGATTGATTACACCTAGTGTGATACAGAGTGAAATTGTAAGTTGTTTTTAATTACCTGCTTACCTTTAGCTACGTTTTCTTGAGGTAAAGGAAAGGGGATATTTTGGTTTGCTATGGAAAACAGTAGTCTAGCTAGAGTGAACAAGGGAAATAACAAGAAATGGTTAACTTAGCAAGCTAATCACAACTCTTTATTCATTGCCAATAATATAGCCTATCTCTATAGTAGGCATATTCTAAAACAATATCAACCCCCATAGAATGTTGTTGACACTGAAAACTAAATGTCATAGGGTCCCTGTTAATGCCAATGTACCGGTGTATCCTTCAATTCATTGAGCAGTTGAGATGGATATTGGAAGATATTTCAGCAGAGAGAAAGAGAAGCAGGAGATTGGCAGAGCAGTTGATTCTGAGGGAGCCGGTGTGATTGAGGTCAGTAGTGGTCTATAGGTTTAAGGATTGTTTTGTAACAGTAAGCATTTGTTGGCAGGCCTAGGTACTATGCATAGCCTACACTAAATTATTTCATTATATTTATTATATATGCTAGCTATATTCTTACCAATTTAACTTTCTTCATTCATTGGCTGTGATAAATTAAATATGTAGATGTTGCCTAAATGTAGGCTACCCTAAAGATTGGCACATGCCCACACATACACATGTGAAAATAAAATGAAAGCAATCCTACATACAGTACATACAGTACATATATACAGTAATCATTACTCCAAATCTTTTATTATTTCCGGCATCAGGTTATTGTAATTAGACAGTAGCAACTTTAAATAGGATCCGTATTAATATCTTACATGATAAAGTATTTAGTGATGCCTATTATGCCTATTTTTTTTCTTTTTCTTGTACTGCTATTTGTCATATTTGTTTAACTTACTGTTTGGCCTCTGTCAGTTTTTGGACATTTTGGATGTTGTTTCATGTGACCAATTTGCATTTCAAAGTCATGAAATTAGCATCAGGGGTTTTTTTTATCTTAAAGGGTAAGACAGAAGGAACAGAGTAGAAATGGAGGAAGAGGATATGTCTGTCACTTTTTACTTGTTAACATCTTGGTTTCTTGACTGGTTGTTGACTTAAGTGTAGCTCTAATACAGTAACAAAAGATGTGAGTGCAAAGATTTTGCAAACGCAAGTTACAAATACCCTGGGGGCTAAGCCCCCAGGGTATTTGCCCCCAGGGTATTTGTCTTTCAATCCTAGTGACGTCCCTGCCAACTTCTATCTGTGGACATGTTGTTACGCTGGTTGCATGCACAAAAAACTGCGTAATGCGTTGTTATCAACTGGTATTGCTAACAATAGCTAACCGGGCTAGAGCTAATGAAAACAATGAAAATCCGACTTTTAAATAGAACACATTCAACTCGGGTATGACGTCATTCCCAGTTCCGAGTTCCGAGGTAAATAGAACGTGGCACTAGTCTGCTGCCCACCTTACCTGGCCCCCGATAAGCAGATGAAAACGGATGGATGGGTTTCCTTTGTTGAATGGATAAGTATGATTCAGATGAAAGCAGTATTAGGGATATATAGTGTATTAACCTCACATCTCCCATTTCAGTTGCATTTGGGAGAGCAGAGATGTCACTTCAAGTCAGCATGGAGAGATTGTTGGGCGGTCACTCTGCAAACCGCTTTTAAAGTGTTTTCCAACTCAGATTAAGATCTTAGAGGGCAGCTAGTCACATCCCTCCCACGGGAGCGCTGCAGATTTACACTCTGATTTAAATGCGGTGTAAACAGGAGCAAAGAGCTGCAGCATCCTCTGTCTCTCAAACTGTCTAACTACCTCTCACTGTAGGAATCACACAGGATGAGGGATCGACAGGAAATACATCAAGACATCCAAGAGAGGTCCACGAAGACACCATGAAGATGTAGAAACACAAGACAAAGTGGCAGCTGTCCCCTTTTTTTCATCCGAGTGCTGACTTTAATTTATTCATGTTAGACGCTGCTCGAATTGAACCTTTCAGAAACTGCGAGAACATTAGAAAAAGAGAAGTCTGTGTAAACCATTACATGCCATCGAGGACTGCGTTCACTGCAGCTGACAAATGGACCTCCAGTGCAATATACCCCTGCTCCAGTTTATGGAAGTTCACTTTAATCTTTCACCCGGTGTTTTTTCTGTTAAGCCATACCTCAGGAAAAATTCTCACCATCAAGCAATATCTAATAAAAGTCTGTTTACTTTATCGACGAAGACGTCGGTTCTAGATTACAGGATATGCAAACGGCTCCACAAGGGCACGTCACCTGGAGAAACGATGCAATCTCCCCGTTTCCTGCCGACAGGTAAGACTGAGAGCACGCTGTGTTTTTACAGCCAGTCATATACATGTACAACTACTGTATACATCATCAGCTCACCTTTGGACAAGAACTTCCTGTGCCTGAAGATGAATGATCACATGAGCTGTTAGAGTGTTGAGTGCTGAGAACATTAGTTTTATTTTTTTATGAATAAAACTGAGTCTCAATCAAAATAAATACCATGAAAATACAAAACTAACACTGAACAAAGATTGTGTGTGTATCACAGCCTGATATAACTTCTTCGTCTGAGCCATAGAGCTCTATTGTTGTTAAAAACACATCAATGAGCCACACTGTTGCCCTGGGTTACATGTTCCTTCATTACATGAACACACCCACACACTGGTTTACTTAGAGTCAACCTCACATACACCGTCCTACTGCCCTGAATACTCACTAGCATTGCACCAAATGTGGATTAATCCACCGCTGAAAATAGTCCCCAACAAATGCACTATTTCCTCCTGTTCGTTTGATAAAAACTACAGTGACCAGCTGTCTTGGGAAACTACTTGTGAAACTCTATATTTGTGTTTAGATTGACATCTTCAGGAGGAACCATTAGGCTTGGAGCTGAGAGGGTAGGGTAGGGAGAGCTAGGGAACATTGTCTTCTTTCACTTTTTATTTAGGAAGGCTAACCCTTTCCACCTGCTTCCAGTCTTTGTGCTAAGCTAGGCTAAACATATCCAGCGACATTATCGCTGTACTGGACACGGCCCTGTTAACGCGTGGTTTTGAAAATGCGTTTCGCTGATCCAAATACAAGTAGACAGCTGAGACACATCGCCGCTCAAAGCTCCTGTGTTTTCAAGTGGTTTTAAAATGCATCTTGGGGCGATCGGATCACAAGTGGACAGCACTAAATACAAGTGTAAACAACCACCAAGACGTATTGTGATCCGATCACTCAAACCACTTGCCGAGGTGGTCTGGGACACATTTGACCACATATCTTTTGTAGTTTAAACACTAAAGTGTCCTGTCCTGATGCATCTCCGACAAGGACTTATGTGTTCATGTTTCAAATTGTATGTTAAAAAAAAAATGACTATAAATCTGTTATTAAGAGCATCATGGTGGGCCAATGGTTAGCACTGTGGCCTCACAGCAAGAAGGTTCTGGTACACGTATGTGTATGTGACAATAAAGTACCTTATTTACTGTCCCATTCCAGCGGCTGATTCAAGGTAAAGCTGATAGTGTTGATTTAAGACTGGTGGCTTAATTAAGAAGAGCTTCTCAGATGGAGGTGACACCTCCCACTGACCTCCACCTCAAGAAGCCTTAGGTGATGCGCTGTAAAATCAATCGTCACATCTGATTGGTAGAGTCTTGTGACATACAATGACATTATGAGGATGAGGGGTCAGAGGTCAGCGGCGTTACAGTAACCGTGTCACAGAGATTAAGAAGACGAGAAGGACGAGACTTTTTCATGGTTTGTGTGGGATGAAAACCAGAAGAAAATGAGTTTAATCAGCTTCCATCACCACCAGTCTCCCAGTAGGACGATCAGACAGCAGACATGAACGTTTCAAATAGCAAAGTGGTTCTTTTTGAGTCATATCGCCACCACTGCAGCGTGTCACTGACACCAGAAAGCATGAAATGTGTTATTGATCCGAGTTCCCCTTTGACACAGAAATGGTAGGAGGACAGTGGAAGAGCTGCAGCTGCTGAATCTGAATGAACTGGTCAAGTGAGGTAAACCAATAACACTGTGTGACGATGAATTATGGCGTGAAAGTGAGTCCTGGCTTTTTGAGGGTTTTTTTTCTTTGCACCACCTGCTTTCATGTTGTATTCATTACATGATTTACTGTACTTTCAGCTCGTCAATGGACCGAGAAAATCTGGACTTCATGGTTTAGTTTTGGATCCGTCACAGCAGACAGCGACAAAAACATCACGTTTAGTTTGAGAACAATAAAACAATCGTTAATGGCTGTCTACTTTGACTTCTGATCCGCTCGCATTAAATTTGCCCATTTCTTTTTTAAGTAGTTGGATCAAATCGGATTACTCCAGTATTTGTAGAGTGGTCTGTGAGGAGATACAATATGATCTGTTTACTGACTGTTAAAACAGCTGATGATGAACAAGGGAAATCAAATACATGTTTCTAATTAACACAATGTTTAATAATGACTTTATTTATATAAAGTTACATCAGCAAATTTATATTGTCAGTTATAATCATCTTCTTATATGTATATTTATCGCATATTTTTCTCAATTGTGTTCGTTGTGTGTTTTTGTGTATTATTAATAACAATTTGATTGAAGAAGCCAGTGGAAGGCATCGGGGTGGTGAGTCAGAATGGAGAGCAACGTCAGATTACACACTGTGTTACAGTATATAGGATTACTGTAATACAAATTGGATCACAGCTCTGAGACCCAGATATAGTAGCGTTTGGATGATTTGAGTTTTTTTGGTTGGCAGTGTATGAATTGAAGTGTCTGACAGATTATATTTAATACCCACATATCTTTATACTTAACTATTCTTAGGAGTTCTTCTTATTTCTTCTATCAAAAAGGTTTTCTCATCAGGATAAAAAAAGCCCCACTAAACTCGGCGTTGTCATCAGTCAGACTGCACTTTACCGTCAGAGGTGAATAATACCAGATCACGTATATAAAACTTCTAAAAAAAAAAGGCTCCCAGACTTTAACTTAATGGTCAAAATATTAAGTTAACAAATAGGGGGAAAAAAATTCTTGGTATAAAGAAGCTAAAAGTAACTTTGAGCAAAATGCGAGTCTTCTGAGCTAAAATAGAGACTACAATCATGCCTACCCAAAATGCCCTTCTTCATGCATTGAATCAGCCAATGACAGACCTCCAAAGGTGATGTTCCATTACTTCAGTCGTCACAGCTCAGGCTGGAGTTCTCCTTCACTGTTTGTACTTGTACTACGAAAAGTAATGCACTTTTTAATTCACATATATCCCATGTATATATTATATTATTACTTATAATAAAGGTTTTGGTTTTTTCACTTGCCATGTAAATGGATCCCTCCAGGTTAATCTACAAATGTACTGCAATATTTGATAATACATGCAGTTTAGCCTTTGGGGCTTTAAGCATTGATTTTTATAGCAACCTACCCATTTAGTTTTAGCATTTGGGGGCACATTTATGATTTTTAGAGAGAAAGACTGCGATTGAGATAGAGACTATAATATAATAAATTGATGCTTGGTATTCATGCCTTTCTACTGCACATAGGGAATGTGATTGGTTGCAGATTTACAGCCACTCCATATTTAAGATGGTCTAGCACTGAAACGTCCCTAATAAATGTATTTTGCAAGATAGATAGTGCGAAGGAGTTTGTTTACGCATATGTCTCATGAAATAGATAGAAAGTATTTTTCTGTTCGAAGAAACAGTAACTGAAATACTGAATGAATGCAAGAAATTAGTTTATTTGGAGCTCATAGGTAAATATGAAATATTTAGCAGTAAACTCAAACCAACAAGCATGTTTGTCCAAAAAGCATTCAGAACAAACAGAACAAATTCTTTCTAACCAGCTCAGCTGTGCTGCAAGTTTGAAGATATCCCTCAGCATGTGTAGTTAAAGTCGGCATGCACTTAAACAACAACAATCAATCTTGCAAATCAAATCCCTGGATTTGATATATTACAACAGATATATTATTCTATCAGCAAACTGGAAATAGTAGCTGTGTTCAAAACCCCTAGCTTTTTATTATTACATAGTCCACTTTATTTACCCTTGGCCATTTTATTTGAATTCTACAATGTGTCTATAGCATGGACCCTTTCTACTGACAATCCCACAATGCGATGCATCCAAAATGCTTTCAAAAATATCAATTTACTGCACATATACTATAGGGAGGACTGAATGAGTCAAGTGAGTGATTTCAGACACAGCACATGTGCAGATTTCTAAACCAATTTGCGTCTTATACCACCCTGTCACAGGAAATGTAAAAACATAACAGGAAAACAATATTTATTTGGAAAAAAGATCTTGGTATATATTAAACAGTGCTGGGTTTACGGCAACATACCGAGTGCAGCTCTTTTACATGTAATATAAGATGTGTATTGTATGGGCTTATTTATTTATAAATATATATTTTAGATGTTTAATCTTTTACACTGTATTGTATATTTTAATTTTAGATATTAGTGTTATAAATTGGGAGTGCCTTGGCCTAAGAATTGTATACAACGTGATGAAATTATAAGAGGATTAGCTTAAGCCAGATAAGACAAACAGAGACATCAGGATAGAAGAAGCACATCATTGGCTGCTTAGGAAGAGGCCTTCTTCTTCAGCACCCTCCTCCCAGCCTGTCTGGGGACAGGGGCTGGGGCCAAGACAGGGTCCAGGCCAGGGGCCGGGATAGAGGCCGGGCCAGCATTGGCGTTGTTGGCGCGGTTGGCCTTGACCTCGTCGATGAAGGTTTCTATGGCGGAGAACTTGTCGGTCAGGTCACCCAGGTGAGCTTTGAGGGCGTTGAACTCCTTGTAGAGATCATCTAAAGCCTCAGACAGCGGCTGGATCCTGGACAGCAACACAGAGAGCGCTTAGTTCATCTGGTTTGGTATAGTCTTGCATTGCCAGACCTCCCTCCACAGCGCTGTGGAGGAGGGTCTGGCTAGTCCACACAACATTCCTGGATAGGAGAAAAACGTGCTCTGCAAAATAGCCTCAGGAAGGAACTTGTTTTGGTGGAACATGTGTACTTTCAAAAGTAGTTTTAGTCGTGCAACAGAAAACTCAGATTGGACAGATAGTCTAGCTAGCTGTCTGGATTTACCCTGCAGAGATCTGAGGAGCAGTTAACCATAGTCCTCATAATTTCACCGGAGTTTAAAATGCCAATACAAACGAAGCGGAAGTTAACGGACATTTCTTTACTTCCGGCAGCACCGGAGCAATCCCCTTAATGAATCGTCTTCGATGTATAGACGTAGTAGTATTTCTGTTTCTTTCATTCCTTCTTTCATCACTGCAGTCTGGTTTGGTCCCAGAGCACCTCGAGTTTTATTCTCATTATTCATGAGAATCATTCCTCAAACCCTTATTTTTATTTATTCATTCATTTAGTGTGGGTTTACCAATTCACATTTCAGAGTCAAACTTACTTCCTTTCAAACCCCATAAATGTTGAAGTGAAATATTTCAGTGGTATTTAAATGTAAACGTTATGTTTTTCAGCACCGATTAAATGTTTCAATTGTGAAAAACATTAAGAGACAGTATGAGGAGGAGGATAACTGTGAAAAAGAGACGTTGAGATGAAAAAGACAGCTGAGTTTAGTTCAGTAACTTGTGTCACATTTGACAGAGCACACTTCTCCTGTATGTTTTTGAATGAGCAGAATATTCCACACGAGTAAAATAGAAAAAAAGTTAGGAGTCTCCACAGGAATTTGGTTTATCCTTCAAGCTGGTTGGGTCCACTCTGTGGCCGACGTCGTCATAGGAAACTGCAGCTGAAACTGCAATTTAAAAGTCAAAATAGAAATGTGCTGTTATTCAGTGTGAAAGAAAACCGGGCTCGAGTTTTCCACAAGGAAGTCTGGTGTTTCCTGCCTCTGGCCACAGTTTAGAGGACCAGACATCATTATGGTCCAGACCAGCAGTTACATAAACAGGGATAGTCTCTGCCTTATTTTCTTTTCATTTGACCTCTCCATGCAGCTTTTCTTTTTCTCTCTCTTTCATTTGCTCTCATTTCTGTTTTTGTCATTTTCTGTGCTTCAATGTCAACGAATTCTGATCTAAAACATTTGAAAATTATAAATCTGTGATGAGTTACAATGCTGTAACCCATCAATTGACTGTTTCATCTTATGTATTGTATTTAGACTGCTTAACTGGGCTGTTGTTGTCAAAAGTCAGATATGATCTTCTGATGCAGTTTAATTGTATTATTTAATTATACACAGTATTAAAGGCAGAACACGTCAATGCAACAATAGCTGTCTGAGAAACGTCCTTCAAAGCAATATTAGTAATACTGCTTTGAAACCCGCATAGGTCAAATCGAAACTTTTTTGCAAATTTCACTGAAACGGATCCTGTGATCTGCAGAGAGTCAGAAAACATCCAAAACCCAAATTACATCTGTGAGCCTGCAACATGGTATACAGGCAACATATAGTACACACTGTTTAGTCATGGATCATAAAAAGGAAATCCATCTACAATCCCATGAAAACAGATAAAAGTGCATCTGCTGATAAAGATGGAATATGATTGAAAGCTCCAGAATAGCTACTAAATGGATCTTGTGGTAGATAATTTTTTCAACTGCTGGTTACAAGATCAAGAACATGTTTACACGGTGACCCGGTGTATTTTATTATTGCAGAAATGTACATAATAATCGGTTTATCCCACTGATATATCGGATGTCCGTCACCTTTCGCGTCCTTTGTGTTGGAATTTTAAACTCCAGTGGATTTATGAGGACTATGGTTAACTGCTCCTCAGATCTCTGCAGGGTAAATCCAGACAGCTAGCTAGACTATCTGTCCAATCTGAGATTTCTGTTGCACGTACACATGTTGCACCAAAACAAGTTCCTTCCTGAGGCTATTTTGCAGAGGCATTTGTGTTGGCTTAGCACCGATTACACGATTATGATTGGTTAAGGAAATGCCAATAAACAAGAGCACGTTTTTCTCCCATCCCGGGATGATTTGTGGACTAGCCAGACCCTCCTCCACAGCGCTGTGAAGGAAGGTCTGGCTATCCCACTGATAACCTCGTCCTCCTTCTCCGCTCCTTCCATACCTGGCGTAGTCGGGCAGGAGAGACTGGTGGTCGTTCTGCAGAAGTCCTTTCATCTGGCTCAGGATGTCGAACCTCCAGTTGTCCAGGACCTGAGTCAGGTTGGCCACGCCACGCATGTTCACCTTCTCAGCTGAGACAATAAATTACAACCACAACACAGATCTGGTGACACAAAGTAAGGCACAATAGTTATATAAGTCAGAACCCACTGAATTCATGTTTCCTGCTATAAAGAAGAGTGTAAAGATAAAAGAGTTACTGACTCCTGAGTCATTTAAAGAGAACTGATAATGAGAGATGATTTGGTGAAAAACCTTTTGGTGAATTTCAGTTGTATCGCCCTAAGTCAAATTAGAAAGGTAGGCTAAAACTTAGTTAGTTGGTGTGCGGTTGAAGATTAGGAGTATACATGCTGCCTCCTGGTTATGCCCAGTATATGAGGCTGCCTCCTGTTTACACCGGCACACGCATGCCCTGTTTACGAGAATGTTGATGAGATATGCGGTTTGGGTGTGTTAGTTTAAACGGAGATTAGTTCTTCTACTGGAGCTAAAAACACTTGATCACTTTTGGCTCAAAACTCAACGCTTAAAAACCAAAAGATATCAATGTAAATTCATGTGGTGATACTGATTCTTTAATTGCTCTTGTAAAGTTACATTCTTTCTATCACTAGATATCAATATTTTAAGATTGAACATTAGTCTGGGGAGTCTGCTCTGTATTTTCTACTGCACAAGAGGCGTGATCAGCGGGCATAGTTCAAATGACCCTGTACGCAATTGGATAGTCAACCAATCAGACCAACGATCCGGGTGGCGTACTGAAAACAGCAGCGACAGCGGAATCAACGGGTTGCTGCGCTTTGATGGCCGCCATATTGAATGTAAACAAAAAGCTGCTTGCCGTCGCTTCTCTATCGTCATCGTGTTAAACCTGCCAAATCGCGCCAGGTAAATAAGAAAGTTCGTGATTGGTCCCCGAAGACGGAAGTAGGATAGAAAAACGTACAGGTTTCCAGCCTGATCTGCAGGGTGAAATCAAATCGCCGGCAGATCGGGCTGGGTTTACCCAGTCTAGTATATTAATTCTATTTTTATTTACGTTTGATATACCTTTTTCTCTATTAATCTGTAATTTTTCTGACCAATTGCTGCTGCAACACCTGATTTCCCCCTGAGGATCAATACAGGTTTATATTATTTTATAATCGGTTTTGTTTATAGTCCTGGACTCATTAGCTTAGCTTTTCCAACAGGCTAAGTTCACCTGCACTTTAACATCGACCAGGTATGCATTCAGGTAATTTAGGTTAGAGTATTTATTTCACACCAAACATACTGCAAGAAACAATATTTAGCAGTTGAAATAAAGTTCTTAGGAAAACAAAAAGTGATGCAGCTAACTTTGGAATCAATCCACTCCAGACCTGCCTCTAGTCTCCTACAGAGGCGTGGCAGTGGCCAAACCCATGTGACACCGATACAGGAAATGACTCTGACTGAAGCGTCTCAGTTCTAAACCGTCTCTGGCTGTGGTCTGCACCTTATTGTCTCACATCTGTCTGAAGAGAGCAATAAAGCTTCAACTCAAAACAAAAAGGCATCCACACATCGGCCGACAGCTTTTCTTTCTCCTCTAGCTCTGACATCGTCATGATGCACCCTGAACCTGACCTTTAACCTGGGGTAAACAGAGAGTAATCTGGGTGCTCACAGCCATCCCTGTAGTTCCACTCGTCAGTGTTAGTGGTTGTCGTCGCCGAAGACGTCCGTCGCCTCTGGGCCAGAACCGTTACCGTGACAACGGACAGTATCAGCAGCAGCACGCTCAGTTTGGGGGCCATGATGGACCAGCACCTGGGGGGAAATGAGGGCGCACAAAAACACAGATTTATTTCCATTCCTGGTTTTGAGTCTTATTCTGTTTTTTTTTATCATATTCCAACACATTTTCACCCCGAACTCTTCCCGTACGGACGCTTAGTCAGGTCCCTTTGGCATCATATTTCTACGTGCAGGGTAGGGTTAAGTTTAGGCAACAACACTACTGTCTCCTACACCTGTGTATCTTTAGCAGTTCAACGAAAATTCTAAGTCAATTTGTTTTGTTTTTGGAGTTGAGCCTGTTTTTTTTTTTGTTTTTTTTTTAATCACATTACATTCTTACACTATCTGGAACAAATTAACACAATTATTTTTCTCTTTCTATCGCCTGGTTTTTCATTTGTTTTAAATGAACTTTAAATAAACTTGCCCTGCTTCCATTTAAGTTCTGTCTATTTTCATCAAGGCAAATTCAGTCGGGCAGTGTGTATGAGTATATGTTTAGTTATTTGCAATTTACCAATACATAAGTGTAATTTAATCATGTATCCAAGCTCCTTTTTGGAGGGTTCAGTCTTCATGAAGTCTCCACAGTGCATGATGTCCTCTGAGTTCTGTGTGTCTTTATGCTAGTCTTATTGCTCTGCACAGCCAGAGTCAGCATGCTGCAGGTACACTACTACACTATTCCTCAGCACTGTGTTAAACCTTGTATAGCTATAATCGCTCTGGCAATTAATCCTGACAAAGCATAGTAAAAAGGGAACTCGAACTTTTCTGAGAACTAACTTCTAAGTCTTTGAGGCGTGTCAGAGGGTTAACAGGAGAAGAAGCCCGAGGCTAAACTCTCAGCTCCTGCAGTCAGCTCACACTAAAAGGAATGAGTCCAAGCAGCAGTCAAAGAGCTGAAACACAAAACTGAACTGACAGAGAGACGTGGAAAACTGGGAGGAGAGCTGCAGAGACATGCCAAGTACAAACTACCTCGGGAAGTTCATGTTTAATCCAGTTAAACACACACACACAGACAATACTCCAATAATACACAAAGCTCTAGTAGACTATACAACTGTGTTTAAATGAATGTCACATATTTTAGAGATGGACCTGCTGTTGAGCTCAAGCAGAAAACTGATGGTGTCAAGACAGTTAACGAATTCAGATTCCTTTTTTAAAGTATGAAACCGTATTTCTCAGTACTGTAGGTTGAAGAGTGGGTTTGTTTGTAAGTTTGTAGAACCGCTGTGGACATCTTGCGGGATCATGGAAGGCTTGTATCATCGATAGTTTTGTTGTCATTAATTAGAATTCCTCATGGGGGAGACAGAAAGAGATAACTTTGGAGTGTTTCCAGTCATTTGAGCACTGTCGAGTGGTCATTATAGGAACTGCAGCGTAAAACACTTCCAATCCACACTGTGGGATATTGCACTGTATATTACTATATAGTCAGTCTGCTGACTTTAACCGAAGAATAAGGCTGGTGTTCCACAGAGTTGACTGATTCTTCTGGAATCATGACATTAAACAGCAGTTTCTCTGTTGAAAAAACAATTGATCCAATGAAGCGTTGCAGGGCTGCAAACAATTAGCCAATCAGCAACACGTTGTTTGTTTTGGTCTTTTCATGGGATTCGTTGATAATCAGTTAAATATAGAATCAACAGCGTATACACAATATGCTCCACATATACTGGGAGCACCTATGATTTTGGTGTCATCTCTTAACTCATCACTTAATGCCGAATTAACCAATTCCCAAAAACTTGTATTAAATCAAACACACATAACCTCCTTCTGTCCCTGCAGGTATGCACACTCACACAATAACACACACATAAACAACCACAATGAGACCTGAAATTCCAGCCTCAGTCAAAAGCTATCTACAATTTGTTTTTTAAGCAACTAAAATCTCATCAGCTCTAACCGGGCTCAATCTGGCAACCATGAAATAAGTCTGGCCCTGCTGTGAAAGAAGGCACATGGAAGAATTACAGAATTTCTTTGATTTATTCAGTATTTAAACGGCAGATGCCTTGTTAAAAGTCATGTTCAACAATACAGTCCCAGTCAGCTTTTAGCTCAAACATGCATTACACGTCTGCAGCATGAATACCGTCATATTTTCTTTCAAAGAAGCAACATTGTTTAAAAGGAAAAGTATTTTTTAAGATTTCATAAGCTTGTCATTTCATAAATCTTTTTTTTTTACTTTGTTTGTTTTGGTTACAATTAAAAAGGAAGCAATTTTGAACAAAAAGAGCTGAAAAATTAAGCTTAAGTTATTGAACTACATTAGAACAATTTACTATTAATATCACATCAACACACCCCTCCCTTTTAACAGCTCTCCCCTGCTTTTCTTTATCATCTAAGGCTACAAAAAATGATTGATCTATATGATCCATATGTAAATAAAACCCTGCTCTCTGCACATATATCTACTTATCAGTAGTGTGTACCTGTTGTTTCGCAGCTCCTCTCACAGCTTCCTTACAATCCCAACAGAAGGCAGTGAGAGGCATGCAAGAAGTGCAGAAAGAGAACACACCCACACTGCACACAAGCATGCATGCACATGCATAAACACAAAAAAACCACACTCTCACTTTCACACACACACACACACACACACACACAGCATCTACCCACCTACTCGTTCCCCCGTCATTATGGAGGCCCAGTGGTCAGCACAGCGGTTTAGGTTTAAGGCGAAGCTCCAGCACTTTGGTCGGTTTCATCTGTTTTGACCATTGTGTGTGTGTGTGTGTGTGTGTGTGTGTGTGTGTGTGTGTGTGTGTGTGTGAGTGTGTGTGTGTGTGTGTGTGTGTGTGTGTGTGTGTGTGTGTGTGTGTGTGTGTGTGTGTTCTTTTCTGTGACCGTCAGTCACTTCCTTCATCCTTTAAAAATGAGCTCATTGGTGTTTTTTTTACCTGTCTGTCTGTGCTTGTTCACAGAAAGAAAGAAAGAAAGAAAGAAAGAAAGAAAGAAAGAAAGAAAGAAAGAAAGAAAGAAAGAAAGAAAGAAAGAAAGAAAGAAAGAAAGAAAGAACCATATAAATGAACACAAAATATATTTATTTCCTAAATATAGTTCATCTTTGGCTGTCCGACAGGTACACCTTAATTTGTAAAACAATGTACTATTCATTTTCCATTTAAGGTGTGCTAAGTTTCATGTTAATTCATGGATAAATAAATGGATTACATTGGATGCACATGTGTAAATCAAGAAAAACATTAACGTTATGTGTTTTTTTTACCCTCACAGTTCCTTCTGTATTTTATTTTGAGCTGATCTTACCTTTACTCATAAGGGTTTATTTATAGTTTATTTGAATGATATAAGAGGTTTTTAACAAAAAACAATCTCATAAAAAATAAAACTCACAACTGTCAGGGTGTGAGAAAACGTGATAAAGTGCATCTAGGGTGCCATTACAGTGGAGAAAACATAATACAGTGCCATATAGGCTGCCTTACGTGCTAGAAAACATTCATTCTGGTGCAGTACATGCAGCTGGTGCCCTTTTTAATCTTATGTTTTGCCCCTGGCCGTCAGACAGCCTGAGACCGCCACTGCTGTCTCCTCCTTAAGGAAAGAAAACTATCTCAGTGTCAGTGATGTATTTCTTTGTTTCCTGCCAGGCTGGTTCCATAGACATGCAATGAACTAACTTCTATAAACGGCACACACTTGGTCACACAATTTTAATTCTTTAAAGCTGTTTTTATTGTTTACAATTAATGTTTTTTAGAAGTCTGTATTCATTTCACAATGTCATTTCTTCAGTGATTTTATTTTACAACGGTAGGTGAGGTATTCAGATTCTTTACTTCACGGTGAAAATACTCCAAAATAAAAGTCCTGCATTCAAAACCTAACTTAAAGTAAAAGCATTGATTGTGCAGTAAAATGTTCCCTGTCAGTACAGTGTCAGTATTATATATGATGATTATGAATCTAGATTAATATTAATAATTAATATTACTGCTGCATTAATGTGTATGTATGTTGCATTTTACTGCTGTAAGGTTGTGCTAATTCTCAACTCATTTGTATACTGCTGGGTAGTTTAAACTACAACAATGCATCATATTCTGTAAGATGTTTGTAGCTCACTGTCTTGAGAACCATATCTCTAAACAGTCAATGTAATGAATAAAAACATTGAAGGTGGGCTAGCGTAACTCCTTTATGATTGGCTGTTACACGCGTCTGTCAAAACTTCCTTTTCCGGTCCTTTTCCGTTGCTAAGTAACAGCACCTATGCGACCCGTCCGTCCACTAAACAGAAGCTAGCTAGCTAGCTAGCTAGATGATATATTTCAGATTGTGTGAACACACAACGTTACAAGTAATTTGTTGTCGCTAAAACTACTCGTTTGAAGCCATGACAACTATAAAAGACGGAGAGTACACAGCTACAATATACAAACTGGTGAGAATGTTGTTGTTTTAGTTGAGGTTAGCTTCCCAGCTCAGGGATAAGCTAGCTAACGTTAGCGTCGTTAACGTTATAACAGTTAGCGTTAAAGCTGAACGAAACTCTATTCAAAAATCGTAAAGTTTAGTGTTTCTAGCTTATTGAAAACATACACTCGAGATATAACACTTTAGCGATGGACTGCACGTAAATTCAGCATACATTTAAAACAACAAGCACACACACAACTCAATAAAAGGTCAACTTTTGCATCGTTATTGCCCGTTAACGTTAACGATAGCTACGTTACTGCATCTCTAAATAATCTCTAGTAATAACTAACGTTATCTGTGCTGCAGTACCGCGTAACGTTACACAGTTAAATGGTTCGTTGAAATGATGCTCGGTGAATTAAAGTTAACGTTATACTTTACAATAACGTTATTAGAAACAGCTTGTGTCAGTAGCTAGCTGGTTCTGTAAGATAATGTTAATAATAATAGGAACACTGTATATACAACCACGAAGTTCATTCTCTGTCTTTTAGATTAAAGACGGGCAGTATGTGGAAGCAATTCACATCCTAAACGGCCAACTTCAAAAACACACGAAGGTAGGTGTCTGGAATATAAAATGTGTATCTAGAGTGTAACATTTCAGGATGTCTGCAGGTCTTTTATAAGTCTTTTATTGCAAATATTGGGCCTAAAATGTAATTTATTGTGATGATCAATTAATGGTTTCAGTCACTTTTCAAGCAAAAATTCCAGTTTTACAAATGCGAGGATTGCTGCTTTTTTATGTGTTAATGTTACTTCATTGTGAACAGAGCTGAAATGATTAGTATATCAATCAATTGGTAGAAGAATAAAATTCAAGCAAAAAAGACAAATATTTACTCATACCAGCTTCTTCCATGTGTGTATTTTCTTTTCTTTTTTTCTGTTTTCTGACTTTTTATTGAGAAATAATAGGCAGAATAACAATAATAAAAGATCAACTTTATTTGCAGCCCGAGTGGAAATAGTGTGATTTAGTCTTTAATATAAAAATATTTTTAAAATATGGGTTAAGCTGATTTATATCGCAAATTTATGATTTGTATTTCGTTTTTAAGAAGTTTTAAAGTCACATTTTGTGATGTAGTACTTGCAGACATCCTGATTTGTACTTTAATGTTGTTGTGTCTTAGATACTTTGTGAGGGAGTGAGTTTTTCTTCTTTTTTTATCCCCACATACTTATGTTACCCACACTGCAGATGACCATCAGTTTAACTCTTGCTTTCTATTGTGTTACAGTCCAGGGCAGCGCTGTCTCTGCTGGGTTACTGCTACTATCACATCCAGGATTTCACCAACTCTGCAGAGTGCTATGAGCAGCTCACCCAGCTTCACCCAGAGGTTGAGGAGTACAAGGTCTACTACGCCCAGTCCCTATACAAAGCTGGTGCTTATCCTGAGGCCACAAAGGCCTCCTTCGTGCTCGACAACCCCAGCAGTCACATCAAGGTACACTGTGTACAGTGTGCTCAAAATGCAGCATGTGAAAAACTTGTTTCACTGAAATGCCAACTTTTTAGCAGCTCCACTAAGACTAACTGCATTGTTTTATGGGGACCTGAAAGAGTTTGGCTGCAGGTGTTCCATCACTGCTTCACTTTACTCTGTTCCCTCCATCCTTTACACACTTTCCATCACTGGGAGCTGTTGTTCAGCCAAAGTGCTCTAACAAATGCATATGGGCCATAAATGTACAACTAATGAAATAAAACAAACAAAATGTTTATAGCACAGCAACAAGGAACACATTTTTCATCACCAGAAAGTCAAACTAATGGTGGAATTTAAGTTCATGTTATCAATATAACAGATAATGTTGAAATATGATGTACAGTGCCTTGCGAAAGTATTCGGCCCCCTTGAACTTTTCGACCTTTTGCCACATTTCAGGCTTCAAACATAAAGATATAAAACTGTAATTTTTTGTGAAGAATCAACAACAAGTGGGACACAATCATGAAGTAGAACGAAATTTATTGGATATTTCAAACTTTTTTAACAGATAAAAAACTGAAAAATTGGGCGTGCAAAATTTATTCAGCCCCTTTACTTTCAGTGCAGCAAACTCTCTCCAGAAGTTCAGTGAGGATCTCTGAATGATCCAATGTTGACCTAAATGACTAATGATGAAATATAGAATCCACCTGTGTGTAATCAAGTCTCCGTATAAATGCACCTGCTCTGTGATAGTCTCAGAGGTCCGTTTAAAGAGCAGAGAGCATCATGAAGAACAAGGACCACACCAGGCAGGTCCGAGATACTGTTGTGGAGAAGTTTAAAGCCAGATTTGGATACAAAAAGATTTCCCAAGCTTTAAACATCCCAAGGAGCACTGTGCAAGCAATAATATTGAAATGGAAGGAGTATCAGACCACTGCAAATCTACGAAGACCCGGCCGTCCCTCTAAACTTTCAGCTCATACAAGGAGAAGACTGATCAGAGATGCAGCCAAGAGGCCCATGATCACTCTGGATGAACTGCAGAGATCTACAGCTGAGGTGGGAGACTCTGTCCATAGGACAACAATCAGTCGTATACTGCACAAATCTGGCCTTTATGGAAGAGTGGCAAGAAGAAAGCCATTTCTTAAAGATATCCATAAAAAGTGTTGTTTAAAGTTTGCCACAAGCCACCTGGGAGACACACCAAACATGTGGAAGAAGGTGCTCTGGTCAGATGAAACCAAAATCGAACTTTTTGGCAACAATGCAAAACATTATGTTTGGCGTAAAAGCAACACAGCTCATCACCCTGAACACACCATCGCCACTGTCAAACATGGTGGTGGCAGCATCATGGTTTGGGCCTGCTTTTCTTCAGCAGGGACAGGGAAGATGGTTCAAATTGATGGGAAAATGGATGGAGCCAAATACAGGACCATTCTGGAAGAAAACCTGATGGAGTCTGCAAAAGACCTGAGACTGGGACGGAGATTTGTCTTCCAACAAGACAATGATCCAAAACATAAAGCAAAACCTACAATGGAATGGTTCACAAATAAACATATCCAGGTGTTAGAATGGCCAAGTCAAAGTCCAGACCTGAATCCAATCGAGAATCTGTGGAAAGAACTGAAAACTGCTGTTCACAAACGCTCTCCATCCAACCTCACTGAGCTCCAGCTGTTTTGCAAGGAGGAATGGGCAAAAATGTCAGTCTCTCGATGTGCAGAACTGATAGAGACATACCCCAAGCGACTTACAGCTGTAATCGCAGCAAAAGGTGGCGCTACAAAGTATTAACTTAAGGGGGCTGAATAATTTTGCACGCCCAATTTTTCAGTTTTTTATCTGTTAAAACAGTTTGAAATATCCAATAAATTTCGTTCCACTTCATGATTGTGTCCCACTTGTTGTTGATTCTTCACAAAAAATTACAGTTTTATATCTTTGTTTGAAGCCTGAAATGTGGCAAAAGGTCGAAAAGTTCAAGGGGGCCGAATACTTTCGCAAGGCACTGTAACTTCCACAGAAAATGTGTGAACTAATTACAGAAAAATAGGTTCCTGATAATGAAAATGAATTATGGATGTCTGTAGTTCATGTTATTGCTTAATTTCTTTGGCCTAAAGTCAAACCAGCACTTACCTTTACCTTTGATTTATCTCTCTCTCTCTCTCTCTCTCTCTCTCTCTCTCTCTCTCTCTCTCTGGCACAGATGGTCAAGCTGCAAGCCTGTATCAAATACTGTGAGGAAGATTACTCCACTGCCAAGGTGACAAGCTCTCTCACATTATCTGTTATTACACACCTATTACACCATAACATTTTGAAAACAGTTTGAATCATTATTATATGCAGCCATCAATCACACATCCATTCATTTTATCTGTGTGTGTGTGTGTGTGTGTGCGTGTGCGTGTGTGTGTGTGTACAGTCACTGCTGGAGCAGCTACCCCAGGATGACCCAGACTACTCCTACAATATGGGCTGTTTGCTTTACCAGGATGGCAAGTATGAGGAAGCCTGCAAGAAGTTCACCTCCGCCATGCAAGTGCTGGGATACGTGCCAGGTAGTTGTCAGAGACACACACATGAATACGCCTTCAGTGGATGGATTCTATGCACATTTTTACATTTGATAACATTAACTTTTATAGAGAAAAAGAGCGGACATGTCACATCACACAACAAAGGCCACATACGCCTTTATCTAATAACTAAATTGATCATGAAATGCTTTAGGATCTGATTCAGCTGAATGATTGGTTGATTTTGCCATCATATTTGCTTTGTCGTGATTATTCAGAGCAGCACAACATTCGGGGGAAAAGTTTTTACAAGCTTGGAAAAGTGGAGGCTAATGATATGATTCAAATTGTTATTTTATCACAAATTTAGGGAGAAATTTGGTAGGCTATCCGATGGCTATTTGGTTACAGGCCCCATTTACAATGCATCTTGTTATCTTTGTCTTTCTGTTCCTCCTTTCTCACAGCGTTGTCCTACAACATCGCCCTGTGTTACTACAGCCTGAAGAACTATGCTCAGGCCCTCAAATACATCGGAGAGATCATCGAGCGAGGCATCAGAGAACATCCAGGTAAAACCACATCGCAGAGGAACTGCCATCATTTCATCTGTGTTAGTCCAACACACAGACTAACTCATCTTTACAGCAGCTAGAGTGACATTTTAATTGTTGAATTAAGACTTTAGTCCAGTTACATTACTTGAGGATCTTCCAACAATATTTAACCTGACGTTATGTTTCTGCGCACCAGAGCTGAGCGTCGGCATGACCACTGAGGGCATTGATGTCCATAGCGTGGGCAACACGCTGGTGCTGCATCAGACAGCCCTGATCGAAGCTTTCAACCTCAAAGCTGCCATCGAATATCAGCTGAAGAACCGTAAGAACCTCACTCAATGCTCCAGAAAATTAACATAACTTATGTACAAGCAGGAGGATATATGGAGAGATTAGAGAGCTTGATATTTACAAAATAACCCCTAAAGTCATAATTTGTGACATTCTCTTAGAAATAACTCTTTGGCTACTTCCAAAACTAATACAACACAACAGTGATTTAACTTGTCCAGTCTTTATATTTTTAATTGCTTAGTGACCTACTTACTTACTACTATATTATTTATTATTCTACTTAAAGTGCTCATATTATACTAATTTTCAGGTTCATAATTGTATTTAGCAGTTGTACCAGAATAGGTTTATGTGGTTTAATTTTCAGAAAACACCATATTTTTGTTGTACTGCACACTGTTGCAGCTCTTCTTTTCACCCTGTGTGTTGAGCTCTCTGTTTTAGCTACAGAGTGAGACATCTCACTTCTGTTCCATCTTTGTTGGGAGTCGCACATGCGCAGTACCTAGGTAAGTACTGCTAGCTAGTCAGAAGCAGAGTATGAGGGCGTGCCACGCTAGCAGCTAGGCGAGCATTATAACGTGTGTTACAAAGTGGCGCACGTTCGTCACAGAAGTAAAGGCTGGACTACAGTAGAGCTGTTTGGAGCAGTTTGTGAACAGTGTTTTCTGTTGGAGATGGTAAGTCTCTTTGGGGTGGACTTTGGGCTTTTTCACTTTGTAAACCTATGACATGCACAAAAAGCTATATAACACTGTAAAGGAAAGGGGAAAAGCCAAAAAGCATAATATGAGCACTTTAAAGTATCAACAACTTAAGGGTTCCTTGTGGAGTGTTTGACCAGTAGTGGTGCCCCAATTTTTTTTACAAAGCAAGGAAGAGGATGACGTAAACGATGCAGGATTTTAAATATTCATAAAATCAGCTTCATTAAAAAGGAAATGCATTTTACATATTTGTTAGGCCTCAGGATACACAGTGTGTTATGGTGGAAAACACTGAACAGAACTTCTTGTTACTCCAGAGGGTAACTTAAGTGTTGATTATTTGAGTTACTTTAATTTAAGTTTGCTTAATTTGTTTATCCCATAAAGACAAGTGTGTAGGAGAAACACTGATTCAAACAAAAAGTAACTGCTTTCTTTTCTTTTTTGTTTCCATGTGTTTCCCTGCAGTGAAAGGAGCTCAGGAGGCTTTGACAGACATGCCCCCCCGATCAGAGGAGGTAACGATCGTCACCCATTCACACCAACTGTTGTGTGTGTGTGTGTGTGTGTGTGTGTGTGTGTGTGTGTGTGTGTGTGTGTGTGTGTGTGTGTGTGTGTGTGTGTGTGTGTGTGTGTGTGTGTGTGTGTGTGTGTGTGCGCACAGCTGGATTCTTTACACCCTTTGGCTATGTGTGATCATTCTTATATAATCTGAATTAGGGCTGCCTGGACCTGCCCCACTAACAGCCTGGAGATAACAGAGATTAATAGAATATTATAATAGGTGTGAAAGCTTACATGGAGGTAATGATGATAGTTTTATTATCTTGAAACTGCTTCATTTAAATGAATGTACAGATGGGGCACTGTCCTTGGACCAGTCTTTAACTGCTGCTGAGTCATGACTGTCTTTTTAACCTGGGGGAAGTGTGAGAAGTGTACAACTAGTGCCCCCTAGTGGAATATAATGCCTACTAACATATATAATCCCTCTGTGTGTGTGTGTGTGTGTGTGTGTGTGTGTGTGTGTGTGTGTGTGTGTGTGTGTGTGTGTGTGTGTGTGTGTGTGTGTGTGTGTGTGTGTGTGTGTGTGTGTGTGTGTGTGTGTGTGTGTGTGTGTGTGTGTGTGTGCATTGGCAGGAGCTGGACCCTGTGACACTCCACAACCAGGCTCTGGTGAACATGGACACGAAGCCGTCGGAAGGTTTTGAGAAGCTGGCCTTCCTGCTGCAGCAGCCCTCCTTCCCCCCCGTCAACTTCGGAAACCTGCTGCTGCTCTACTGCAAACATGAGGTACACAACAGGCTTTAGGTACGCTTCAGCAAGAAGTCCTAACCTGCTCAAGGACTGCTGGGCTCAGTTACTTCATAAACTAATAACAGCAGTCAGATCACAAGAAGCACCACACGAGGTGACCTTCTAATTCCACTCAGGAAAAGCACATTTGATCAATTATCATTTTCTGTTGCGGCAATATAAAACTGGAATTCACTGCCCACTACTATCAAAGATATACGTACATATTCAACCTTTACAACACACCTTAAAACATGGCTGTCCGATAACTATAACTGCACACATTCATCTGTCAGATGTGATGTGTGTTTGATGTGACATAGTCATTGTTGCTGCCGTTCCATCTCTGCTGCCTGCCTCCATGTTATGTCTTGTATGAGCTTTCAATGTGGTCTCTGTCACTATTCTCCTTTCTTTTGTCTCCTTTGTATTGTCTTTACTGCATGGACTGCTTTAATGCCTTTGCCATCATCTGTGCTTGCTTGTTTGTGTGCCACTTCTTTGTATATCTTAATCCTTTTTGCTTAGGCCTGCTGTCATTACAGATGTAGGCCTAATGTAATTTATTTTAATTTGTTGACCATTGTATTTTAGGATGCCTATTGTCAGCTGGCCGGAGACTACAGCTGGAAATTAGCCGTAGAGGCTAAAGCTGCTTCTTTTACTGTACAGTTAATTAAGGGGGACTGTCCTCGACATTATAAACTAATAAACTAAACTAAACTTTCATATCCAGTCCATGCCAGTTTGACAAAAGTCAAATTTTTCCCCTAAAGTTTGTTTCATAACCAATTTCGCACTATGAAAAGTTACATATTATACCTTTTAAGGCCTTGCAAAATTACAAGCCATCACTTCCACAACAAAAGAAAGCACTGTTTCAAGAGAATCAACTTACCATGCACATCATCCGTCATTTATTTTCCCTGAGTAAATGAAAAGTTTCCCTTTAATTAGTCTTGTTAGCTCCATAACCAACAACTCCGAATGATAACCTTGTTTATACCAGGGCTGATATACCGAACGATATTAGATTGAACAGATCTTCATGATAGCGCCCACCCTGTGGAGATGTCTTCATTATACAGAGAATTATTCTTCACAAACATGACACCCCTCTGTTAGGGGGACTAGGGGACTGTCTGTGTCAGAATTTTTCACCATACGGTACAAGTGGTTTCCATGCAGCGAATAGCAATGTTTCCAAAAGGATTTGGAGTCATGTTGTGTGAGTCATAGTGGAAAAAGCTCCACACTCACAGAAAGCTGCAGAGAGGTGTGGGCTTTCATTAAAATGGCATTAATGTCACTGCTGGATTCTCTCTCTCTCTCTCTCTCTCTCTCTCTCTCTCTCTCTCTCTCTCTCTCTCTCTCTCTCTCTCTCTCAGTACTTTGATCTGGCAGCTGACGTCCTGGCAGAGAACGCCCATCTCACCTACAAGTTCCTCTCGCCAGTAAGTTACTGGACTGAGTCATATGTGATGTTTTTATTAAAAAGCACACCAGGTCCTAATTCACAATGCAGGAACTCTTGTTTTTCTGTGTCTGTTTGCCTGCACAAAAAACTTAATAATCATGACAGGTTTCCTATGACAGGAGCTATATGTTTAAGTCAACATGTTTTTTGTCCTTTCCAGTACATGTATGAGTTTCTTGATGCCTTGTTGACCTGCCAGACAGCACCAGAGGAGGTACTGAACATTTTATATCTAAAGCCACATTAATCAATATGTTTACCCACAGAGAAGTATCACCAACACTACAGTTCTCCTGAGATTTACAGTGTATTAGCATCTTTCAGCTAGTTGTTTTGTCATTATTTAGTCTCATCAACCTCATTTACAGCAGCACTAAAGGCCAATTCATGCTTCTTCGTTAAATCAACGCCGTGGGTACGTACGTAGGTACGTGGAGACACAGACCTTACGCCGTAGCCTGACGTGCACCTCTCCAAAAACAACATAATATCAAGGAGAGGGTTAACTTTTCCTGCTACAGATTTTCGACCGTGATCAGAACGCACAGGGGAGATGCTTTGTTTCTCTCACTGTGCCTCTAGAGTCGGCACTCGCTCCACAGCTAATCCCTGTCACTCTCTCACTCGCTCTACAATTAGCTGTGGAGCGAATGCTGACTCTCACTCTCGCTCTACACACACTCCCCACGCACACACACGCAGACACTGCTATTCTGTTAAAGAGATTTACGCACACACCAACGCACAAGTATAAACTCCCACTTAAGCTGTTGTCTGCAAACAATTGTAAAGCGTGTGTAAATAAGCAACAGTTTGCTCACAGATTCACCGACAACTTTACGAAGTGATGATATGTCACATTTGTGTTTACAGGATGTTCATCTGCCCACAAGTGGACAAAAAAATATTAATTTAGCTTTAAACCCCTCCTATAACTAAAAGGATGTCCACTCGTCCCAGTGATGAATACTTTTTAAAACTAACAAACCTTTCAGTTTAAGTTACATGAAACCTTGCACTTTGGTGATCCCAAGAAGCAGAGATTGTTTTAACCCTTGTGTTGTCCTCGGTTCAAATTTGACCCGTTTTCAACCTTTTTATATCAGAAATATGGAGTTCTTACAACCAAATTGCCCCAAAATAACTTGGATGCATGTATGTACATTTATGGAACCCATACAACATATACATCCATGCATCCATGTTCTTCGCAGGTAAAATTATTGATTACTTCCATTGAATTTTGGTTGTTTTATTTAATTTCATGGCTTTTGAAAAAAATGTTTAAAGGGTTTCAAAACAGCAGCCCGACCAAACTTTGACATAAACCATGTGACTCAACATCGTCTGATCTTAACTATTCTATTAGTCAAAATAATTTATAATATCTGCTTTTTTTTTTTTCAAACTCAAAAATTAGGTATAATGTCATTTTATTAGGTTTATTGACCATGGATAAAAAAAGGTGTTGAAAAGAGGGATCAAAACGTTTTAAAAAAGTGCCAAAAGCATCTAAAAAGTCATAAAAAATTCCAAACAAAGCACATTTTTACATTTTTACCCGGATTGACAAGTTTATTGATGACGGTGAAGACAACACAAGGGTTAAGTTTGGACAGTTTGGACGGCACAGTCACTTATATTTGGTCAAACATGTTTAAACTACTTGGGATGGAATAAAGGTACTTGGAGGAACATGCACACTGACATTTGAAGTTCTGACATTTTGACTAAGCTGGTCACAGTCACCAAATAATCACACAGAGTTTTTTATTCTCAGTGTGCAGGTTTCATTACATTGTCTTTGTATCCAGCTCCTGACCCACTGAGACACAACTATCTGTGCCAACTTTGTAATTTTGTCTGTAAAATATTTTTAAATGATCAGATTAATATTACTGTCTGTTTATTCCACAGGCTTTTAGGAAGTTTGATGAGATGAACGGCAAACTGACAGAGCAGTTAAGGAAGCTGGCCAAGCAGGTTGTTTATCTTCTTCTTCTCTTCTTCTTCTTCTTCTTCTTCCTCCATTCTACAGGGTTCATACATTTTGAAAAAAACTGGAAAAGTTATGGAATTTAAAAAATGCAAATTCCAGGCCTGGAAAGGTTTTGGAAACATAAAAAGACCCAGAAAGTTTTGGAAAAGTCATGGAATTTTTTTTTAACACAGCATAATAATGTGATTAATAAATGTATTTTTTTACGTCGTCCTAACCTCAACGTTCTATTCGGGGCGCGATATTACGAATCTCACTATGAACCACATAAATTGTCATTAATTTTATTGTTAAACCTCTGAGGGTAAACTTTAACACAGATTTTTATTCTTATTGTATAATGTCGACAAACATTTTCAGGAATACATACATGGAAATTGGCCGAAAAGTAATGCATATGAACCCTGATTCTATACCTTTATAGAGCTTTCTTTGTTTCTTTCTTATTTGTATTGTACTGTACATATATACATACTAAATTTCATTTTGAGACGTGCAGGGTTGTACAATGAAATTCAGTTGTAGTACATTTATGCTACATAAGAAAAACAAAGCTATTTTTAATGGTGGAGTACGGAGGGTAAGGTGGAGTTGAGGAGTCTCACAGCCTGAGGAAAGAAGCTGTACTGTTGTCTGGTGGCAAAGCAGCAGATACTCCTGTATCTCTTGCCAGATGGAAGCAGGGTGAACATGCTGCTGCTGGAGTAGATATTGTTCTTATAATATCCCTTGGGCTCTGCACAGGCACCTCACAGATATCACTAATGCTTGGTAGAGGGGTACCAATGATGTTCTGGGCGGTTTTAATCACCTGCTGCAGAGCTCTCCTGTCCTGGGCTGTGCACAAACCATGGCAGTTTCATGTTTGTTTATTTGTTTTGTCTTCAGGAAGCTTTTAGCTGAATGTTGTTTTTGTCCGTCTTCTCTAAGGTGCAGGAGGCCAGGCTGGCTCGAGATGATGAAGCACAGAAGAAAACTCTGCAGGACTACGACCTGATGCAAGAGAAGTGAGGACAAACACACACACACCAGTGTTTCCTTTAAGATAGTTTTTAGCAGTCGGGGCAGGTCTGTCCGAACAACAAACAACCCCCCCCCCCCCCCCCCCCCTTTCATGACAACTACTGCCATAAGGGGGGGCATGATCATTTAAAGGTGCCGTAGGTAGGATTGTGAAGATCCAGGACTTAGCCAACCAATTTGAACATTGACAACTTCTCAGTCCCTCCCCCCCCTTTCTGCTGAAACCCAAAACGGTCCCCTAAGCCCCTCCCCCCACAAGGGAGAATGAATGCGTATGCATGAGCAGTGATTGACATGCAGTTAGGACCCCCCCTTCCCCCCTCCCCCCAGGCATCTGAACAGGGAGCTGTGGATTTTTGCAAATCAAACTACAGTCTGTAATTATCTGCTTCATGTAGTTCTGCTGGAACATAGGGTCCGTTTCAGCAAATATGACAGAAAGTTAGTTTTATAAGGCTTACCTACTGCACCTTTAAAAGGCAAACGTGATTACTGTACATTGGGCATCTGCCCTATTTTGATATAATGGCGGCAGAAATGTTGCCATGGCAGGCCGCCATTTTCAAATAAACATAGAGGAAACACTGCACGCATATACACACATACACACACACACACACACACACACACACACACACACACACACACACACACACACACACACACACACACACACACACAGATAAACACAGTGGTGAGATGTGAGAGGAAAGGCATTTGAAACAGATAGCAAAGTAGTTAGGAGGCTGATCGCTGATATCTTGCACCAAAATGTAATCATTTTAAATACAATATGTTAACATGTATATTTTCAAGTTTTATACACTGAAAAAAATGCATAGCCCACCTGTACACCTGGCCAATATATGCAGCATGTTAATACTTAATCATAAATCATATGTTTATATTTCTTAATTTTTCGAATCCTTAGTTTTTTGTTTATTCTAAGTATTTTTATTTTTTGCACACTTACCTATATTTCACCGCATATATTATATCAGACAGTGACAAATAAAACATTTGAATCTTAATCTGCCAGAACTAATAACAACAAGAAGAAACGTGTTCTTGGAAGCCTAAAAATAATTGACCAATAATTTAGACCACAGGACACATCTACATATTATGCTTTAATGTTTCAACCAAAGGCATCACTCCAGTTAGTTAATTACAGCAAAAAATATTTTGCAATTGGGGAAATACAAAAACCTATTCACCATGTACTTGTCTCGACCTTTTCCCAGGTACATCGTGGTCCTGATGGCCCAGGCCAAGATCTACTGGAACCGGGAGAACTTCCAGATGGTGGAAAAGATTTTCCGCAAGTCGGTGGAGGTCTGTAATGAGGATGATACCTGGAAGTTGAACGTAGCCCACGTGCTCTTCATGCAGAACAAATACAAGGAGGCCATCGGATTCTACGAGCCCATCGTCAAGAAGCACTACGATAACGTGAGTGCTTCAGGATGGCTGGTCACATTCATATGAAAACAAATGTTTGCAGGGAGTGAGAAAAATGCAGACACTTGAATACTTTAATCATTTTGAAGTAAACACTCAATTCCAGTGCTGTTAATCAGCCCCACTGACAGTCTGAGGTCAGGACTAAATGTTGACAGTTTGCCTTTTTGTCCAGGTGGAGCAGTGTAACATTCAGGAGTGTCCCTGCAAGTGCAAACCTTCGGTAAAAATACAGACCCAAACAGCTCTGTATTGATTCCTCTGGAGTGGCTTCACATCTGTGCATGATATCTGTTTCCATGTTTTTTTTGCTGTGTGGGGTTCTCATTTTTTTTGTGTTTTTGAAGTGGTGCTTGTGTCATTCTGTGACATCTGAAAATGTTGACTTTTGTCCAATTTCACATAATTAAGTCACAATAAACTCAGCTGCGGGCCCTGGAGGGTTACCATTCCTCACTGAAAACGCACACATTTTACCAGAGCAACATTGTTTAGCAGGGTTTCTTCACATCCCAAATAGTCTTAAAATGTCTGAGGTTAGGCTTTCATTTTCTAATGTGAATAATTGTCATTGAAAAAATTTGAATTATGTTCTATTCTGAATAGCTCAAACAAGCCTAAAATCAGTTTGAGGAAACTTGCAGGCACTGGGTTGGTTTTAACAAAGGTTTCTGAAAGGTCCGAGTGCTGGCTGGAGATATTGTGTAAAATGAGCCAAAATATATGTGTGTGTGTGTGTGTGTGTGTGCGTGTGCGTGTGCGTGTGCGTGTGTGTGTGTGTGTGTGTGTGTGTGTGTGTGTGTGTGTGTGTGTGTCCACTGTAGATCCTGAATGTGAGCGCTGTGGTCCTGGCCAACCTGTGTGTGTCCTACATCCTGACCAGCCAGAATGAAGAGGTACTGCACAAACAAGTTAACACAGTGCTGTTGTCTTGTTCACTAGTTCACTGCTGTTGTTAACATTATAACACTGAAAGGGGTCATTCTGCTTAATTATTAGTTTTATACAGTGGTGGAAAGTACTGTACTTAAACATTTGAGGTACTTGTACTTTAGTATTAGTAAAATAACATTATTATGTTCTTTTACTGTTTAAGTTACATTTTAAATTCAGGGCTCTTAACAGAGGCGGAGCGAGGGGTGGCTTCTGGGGCTTCTGCCCTTTGTGTTTTCTCAAAAGCCCAGAATGTTTTAGGTTTTTAAAATAGGCCCACCTTCAACTTTTTGTCATTTTCCCTCAGTCCCTCTGACTGGACCGTCTAATCAATGGAGAAAAAATTCTATTACTGTGGAAATATTGCCATTCAGTCTGTGAACTCTACTAAAAAATGGTTTCAAGATAAGTAAGAAAAAAAATTGTACAATTTTGCCCTTTTTTAGGTGGCAGGAGTCAAATTAGTCATGCTTAACATTTGTTGTGTTCTGGTTTCAGAATGATGAAGACAGTTATTAAGTGTTAATAGTTAAAAACAGGATGTAGGCTATACAGGAGGATTCTTTTCCTTGGCAACGATCAGGTTTTTCCCAAATAATGTACATATTTTTAGGTATTTTATTATCAAATGTCTTTTAAAAAAGCATGCAAATAGCTGCTGTAAAAAGAGCATGCCTGCCGAACCTCCTCTAGGTTTGGCCTGAGCCCCCAATGTTTACGTCTGGCTCCGCCCCTGCCCTTTATTGTAATGTTATTATGATGTGGCATTACTTTACTCAGGTAACAGAGCTGAATACTTCTTCCACCACTGATTTATTTTTTTTTTCTTTACTCTAAGTATATTTTGTTGATTTTTTTTTTTTACTTAAGCAAATAAGTTAACTTTCATGTTTTGCCTGCAAATATAGTGTCTTTGTATGGGGATAACTGTTGTAGGGTTAATTGACATTCTTCTGACTTGTGTAGTTTTGTTGAACACACTATGAATCGATCTCTCCTCGTTTCCTCCTCCTGTCTTTTAACAGGCTGAAGAGCTGATGAGAAAGATCGAGAAAGAGGAGGAGCAGATCTCCTACGACGACCCAGACAAAAAGGTCTTCCACCTCTGCATCGTCAACCTGGTCATCGGGTGAGTTCCAGCTGCTGCTGCTTTTCACTAATCCTGCAGGAAGAAGCTTTTTATAATCTGCTTTTGCATTGATCCTTTTATTTCTGCTCCAGGAACCTCATGGATTTAGAAATCTTTCAGTGTGCATGTGTGGCTGTTTGTTCATTATATGTATATCTGTATGTTTTTCATGTGAGACACAAACATGCTGGCTAATATTTATTTATTAAGACTATCTATCTACAAACCTTTACTATTAACATTCACAGTACCATTTAGTTATGGAGACCCAAAGTGATTAATATCACATAAATAAAGCAGGCATTATTAAATAAATAGTAATCATAATATAAAATATGTAACATAGACATGAAATTGTGAAATACTCCAATTAATTGTTAAAATCGTGAAATTGTTATGAAATGGGATTTCATCCTGGTTTATTGCACATCAGTTTTATTTCATTCCTTCAGTTTTTAATTCAAATTTTCCATTCTTCCAAATCTTTTTATTTTTTATTTCACACTTTGTGTATCAATCAAGACAAAGAGCAGAGACAGTTATATGATTGGCTGTTGCTTTGGCCTCCACCAAGGAGGATATGTTTTTGGTTGGTTTGTTTATCTGTCGACAGGATTACGGAAAAACCACTGGCCTGATTTCCATTAAACTTGATGTCGTTAACATATCGAGAAGGGGCATTTGTGCTGCGTTCATGGGGTGTCGGAATTATCGGAAAAGGTGTTACGGACAGGGAAAATTCACACTGCACTAACATTGTAAGACAGGGCATGCTTTGGCAGAGGTCTGTGCTCCCCAAGTGCCCTTCTAGTTTTGGTTTGTTAAATACAGTATTAAATATTGAACATGTTTGGTGCCTATGGTACCAACACTGACATATTTCAGTTGCTTTAACTTAAAGTGAAAGGACACTAAGCTTGGACAGATACAAGGAGACTTAGTGAAAGTGATTTTAAAAATAAAACAAACAAAGGCATCCTTTGAAAATAGTCCAAATCTGTGATTTAAAAAATTGAAACGTCAGGTTTGCTTACTAGCTTTTCTGAAGCTATCGACCATAACACACTGCCTTTTTCAGCTTTCCTTTCTTTGTTGTTATCAACTGACCTAGTATGTAGTCTGAAACTTCTGAAAGGAAGAAGGAGGGATACGGTCAAAAGCTCTGGAAGAGCTGGTTGGTACTGTAAATCAGTGATTTTCAACCACTGTGCCGCGGCACACTAGTGTGCCGTGAGAGATCGTCCTGTGTGCCGTGGGAAATTATCCGAGTTTACTTAATTGGTCCAACAAATGTTTTTTATTGAGTTACTGCAAATAATTTGCCAATTTTTCACATCTGTGACTGCAATGTGATGACTGGCAGAGAAATTAAATACTATTCTGCGTCATTAGGTGGCAGTATAGCGCAATAATGACCTTTTTGATTTAAGACAATATAATTACTGCCCCCTGGTGGCAGTGACAGGATGTAAGCAGTAGGGCCGAGATCGTCGACGTAAGCTTGCAACAGCCATGGATACATTTTTAAAAAGGAAAAATGCAGATTCTGATCTTATTAGGCTACAATGTGTCATTTTGTAACATTTTTGGTTGGTGGTGTGCCGCAGGATTTTTTTAATGTAAAAAATGTGCCGTGGTTCAAAAAAGGTTGAAAAACACTGCTGTAAATTACTACTTACTATTTGACATGCTGTGTATTGTATCTTTTTCATAAGGTCTTGAATGAATCTACACACTTAACAATGCAAATTAAATCCATGAGGGTTACAATAAGCTTTCTGAAAGTATCACTGTTAGTGTCTGAAGTTGTGTTTTTCTTTCAGGACATTGTACTGCGCCAAGGGGAACTATGACTTTGGCATCTCTCGTGTCATCAAGAGCCTGGAGCCTTACAATAAGAAGGTCAGCCATTTAATTGTTCTCTGGGCTTTTTTGTTTGTAAAAAAAAGTTTGTAGCAATGTTTAAATAACAGATTACATACAACATATAGTCTTAAGGAAAGTAGTTTGGCTTTTATATTCTAAGAGCAGCAGGCAGTATTGTCACTTTTGCAGAGGCTGTGTGATGGACAGGTCATAAACACAACTACAAAAAGTGTTTAGAATTAAAATGTTAAATTTTGGAAAGAGAAGCATCAAGTTTTGAACCAAAAATAACCATCTGAGGCCTGCAGAACTCTTCTCTGAGGCCGAGCTGCTGCTCTTTTTGGGACCTTTTGGGACCTTTTGGGACCTTTTGATCTCATCCAGTCACAACAGCAGACTCTGGCTGCAGCTGAGTCCACTAAGCTCCAGCTGAGAACACAAGCCGTCATCCTGAGTGTTGCCTCATCCTCACAACAATCACCACCACAAAGTCACATTCACAGTGAAAGCAGAGAGGAGTTCAGGAATGTGAAGCCTGGCGAGCCACACAGTCACGCCAGCTTCTCACAATCTATCATGTCTGAGTCAAACCATAACTGAAACTAAAACATTACTTTTATTACTTTTATTAACATTAATGTGTGTGTGTGTGTGTGTGTGTGTGTGTGTGTGTGTGTGTGTGTGTGTGTGTGTGTGTGTGTGTGTGTGTGTGTGTGTGTGTGTGTGTGTGTAGTTGGGAACGGACACATGGTTCTACGCCAAGCGCTGTTTCCTTTCTCTGCTGGAGAACATGTCCAAACACATGGTCATGCTGAGGGACGCTGTGGTACAGGAGTGTATCCAGTTCCTGGAGCACTGCGAGGGTGAGCAGCATTAACACACACATACACACACACACACACACACAGAAACACACGCGCACACACCTGCAAAATGCTGGATCACTGCACTACAGTACCAACATTATCTACACCATCAGTGTGACAACAGGCTTCTTTTCTGCAGGATCGTTTTTTGTCTGAGCTGAGCACTTTGAGAGATATATACTGATTCCAGTGCGACATACTTCACTTATCAGTTTTTAAATGCACATATTTAGCATCCCATGATCCCCTGGAGCTTTCCTTTAGCGTCACCATCAGGTCAAAATAGACAATAGACAAACCCCTCACTCAGACAGCAGTTTTCTAGTCATAGCTCAGCAACCGATCAGCTTAGCAAGCATCTCTGGCTAACTAACTTGCTTACTCCCTAAAGTAGTAACCTAGATATAGGCTCAGTAGCAGGGATATGTTAGCATGAAATAACAGCCTGATCTTACATTTTTTCTTATCATACTAGGACTGACTAGATCTACACTGCAATACAAGAACAATTCAGTTTCTTTATTTCCATGTTTTCTATATGGTTAGAATAATTACTCTTTGCTTTAGTTATCATCGTTTAGCAGTACACCATGTAGCCATCTATTACATATTTAAAGCCTTTTTTACAGGATTTTCATTTTAAACAAAGTCAGCTGAGGACATTAAAAAGTCAGCCAAATTTTTCATTAAACGCATGGAGCTAACTTACAATTAGCTAGGTAGCTACAGCTGATCAAATCTGCTGGCGACAGTGAGAAACTGCTTCTGCATTTGCTCCTTTTTGTCTGAATTCAAGGACCTATTGTTTCAAAAAATCCTTAGAATTTTGATGGTAAATCTGCCCTCATCATCATTGTGTATCACTGCATATATGCAGCGTTAGAATAGAAAGCTTAACAGGCATAGCAACAGTTACCGAAATTCCCTAATTATCAATATTGTGTCCATACAAGGTATTTTGGCCAGATTTTAATGAAATATCCATCTATATTTATGGTCTCCAGAGGATGAATCCTGATGGTTTCAGTGATCTAGTCACAGTTACAACTTATATAATAAACTAAATTTAAAAGTCTAAATTAGCCGAGCACATTCATGTTCTTCAGAGTATGAGCCCTTTAGATTTGTATGGCCCTGGGACCTTTCCTCTACTGCCACCTTTAGGTCAGACTTTTACCTGTAAGAATAGCAAAATCCCTCCGGAATGCTTTCATGTGTGGTGTTACGAGCATTTCAGCCTCTAGGAGACGCTAACGGACCTTTTATATGTTGTTCAGTTTGAGTTGACATCAGTTTGTCTCACCTGTAGCGTACGGTAAGGAGGTCCCGGCAATCATCGAGCAGCCTCTGGAGGAGCACCGCATTCACATCGGCAAGAACACCGTCACCTACGAGGCTCGACTGCTCAAGGCGCTGTTTTATGAGGTCATTGGCTGGAACAAGTGACATCATTCATCAGGTGTCACTGTTACGTGTGAGGTTTTTACCAGATCAGTGACATCACTGACTGCAGCCAGCCGTGGCATTTTGTCAATGTCTTTGATATAAAAGATAATGGAACTGGAATCAAGAGACAATCAGCACACATAATAAGGCTGCTGTGCGAGAAACCGTTTCCAGTTCCCGACTTCCTTCGGGCAGCTTTTGGACTCACTCTGTCTTCCCTTTCTCTCGTCAACACACGCACACCCCAGGGGAAGCTTTTATTTTGAAGTTGAGTTGAGCTTGGGGAGTCTTGGCAGAAAGATGGCTCCAACAGATCTTACATCATCAGTTTGTGTTCGTTCTCACTTTATGACTCTTACAGCCAGTAATGTAAGCAGAGATAAGTTTACATTTATTATCAGTACTACTAATATACTGTTATAGAGGATAACGTGTGTAAATACAACAGACTTTGTTTATTCTGCTAACATGAAATACATGATAACATGTTGTATGTAAGTTCATCTACAGACATTCATAGTTCATGCATACATCCTCTTTGGTCAGTGCTGGTTGTACAGCTGCCTTCTGGCCCTCCTTTGTGGTTTTATATTCAGTAGATAAACATAATTTAAAATAAAATAAAGACATTATTTTTGGAAGAAAAACTGCTTATTAGGATGTTTTTCTTTAAAGCTACAGTAAATATGTCTTGTTGTCCTTGTTTTTCAAATAGAGATGCTCCAACCAGGCTTTTTATGACCGATGTCATTAACTGATTTCTGTTTTTAAACATGTTTACAGGCAAATCCTGCAGAAACCACCCAGTAAGAACCAGCACTAAAGGTCAGTGTGCTTCAAACAAAGTGCTTGCCAGATCATCGAACATCATCTGAAACCCCTCAAACCTTTCAGATGTCTGAATTGGGGAACAAACATGCCCAATTTATGCACAATTACGAGAATTAGAACCATGTTCTAACATTTTCCTTTAATGCATCACATCTTGTTATATAGCCTCGAAAAATCAACAGGTGTATTTTTACCTAAATTGGGGTCTCTCCTCTGCAACCCTTTTCTCTCTGACTGATCACAGAGCAGCCCAAAATATCAAATTACTTTACAATTTTTTTACATCAAATAGGATAAACACTACCAACCAGGAGATGACATCACGATTACCGCTGTCACTATCTAGCCCTTGCGAAACTAGTTAAGAAGCTGTGTAGCAAAAACATGAATCTGACCCATTTTATTTTGTAATACTTTGTTTTTTGTAATACTGACTGATTTCATTTAGAAAAGATACATTCTTAAACTGGCTTGTTGCATCACAGATCAAATAACATCTTGAAGACACTGCCTGTCTATATCTTAAGACAATAGCGGCATCATCACGTCCAGCTGCACGTGGACAGCAACATGAACTTCATGGAGATTAGATTTACCCTTTTTTAACTCTAAGTTATTTGTAATAATCTGCTGGATCGGAGCATCTTTTTTGGGATTGATTAGTTTGCTAATTGTAGGTCAGATACACCACATAAAGGATTACAGCATTGTCCTCATTATATTTATAAAATATAAAAGGTAGAAGAAATATTTTTCGTTTTGTGTCAAACGGCCACATCCCAGCGTTTAGTTAAGCATTTTCATCATCTTACAACTTATGTTCATAAAGCAACATATTGTGTCGGGAGTCCAGTCGTAAAAAGCTTCTCTACCTGATGGTCTACAACATTAGATTTGCTCGTGTGAACACACCTGTGAGGAGGCCGAGGGTGGGGTGGATGGTGGGTGCGTTCAGGAGAGCGGCCTCTTGGTTATGTCCTGTTCTGTCAGGTAGTAGTTCAGATATCCTCCCAGAGCACCGACAGCCACTGCCGTCATGTGACTGGAGCAGCCATCTGAGAGACCAGACAGAAACCAGATGGAAGAGGAGGACAGTAAAGGGAACAGTTCACCCCAAAATCAAAAACACATATTTTTCCTCTTACCTGTAGTGCCATTTAGCAATCTAGATTATTTTGGTGTGAGTTAAACAGTGTTCGAGATATCGACCATAGAGATGTCTGCCTTCACTATAATTCCCAAATATAATAGAACTAGATGACACTCGGTTTGTGATGCTCAAAGCGGCAAAAAAATACATTTGAAAAACTCAACAGCAGCGTCTCTTTCCAGAAATCATGACCCGGTTACTGAAGATAATCCACAGACCTGGTTGTGAGCAGTTTCATGTAGGAATTATTTTCTTTCTACTGAAATTAAATTAAATTTTCAGTGGAGAGAGCTTTCTGTGGGATGGCAGACTTATATTATACCAGATCTGTCCGGTCCCAAACTGACCTGGAAGTATTTTCTCCCTCCTCTTCACTCTCCTGTGCGGCTGCAGCTGTTCCAGCAGCTCGTCTCCAATGATCTGAGAGATGATGTTCTCTGAGAAGACAAACAGCATAGATGATAAACTGTTGGGTTACCCATTGTATACAGGTAATAATCTTAGTCCGGTTCAGGCTGTTAACAGACACCTGCTAAGTAACAAAGAAGTTCTCATTTACACCACCTAAAATCCTAATTTCTTTGGCTAACCTGTAGGGGTGCGTGATATATTGACTCAATATCGTAATCGCAATATCAGGTTGCGCAATATTATATTGAAATGTCGCGATAAGTATGTAATATTTTATTTATTTTGTGGAGCGCTACGTCGCATCCGTTGGCTGTGTTGCTTAGTTGTGTTTGATTTAGAGCCTGCTTGAAACGCTATAATGATCATCATTTCATTGGCCAGTTACCGTGCTACTTGCACATATTAGTGCACGTCAGCGCACTGGTCCACTACGTGACAAACCCTATGGAGCGTAGCATGTGATGGGTGTGCATATTTCGACAGAGTGACAGTGTAAGTGAAAAAATAGAACAAAACGGAACGAATCAGAGAAGCGAAAGAAAAGTTGTGTCCTGTTCTCTTTATTTATTTATTTTATACTGTACAACCAGTACAACATATCCTGTTTTGTAGACATGGTCCTTACTTATTTATTCATGATGTACCAGTCCAATATGACTGTCAGTTGAAATAAACCTTGTGTTTGTTATGAATCTATTTTGATGCGTTTCACATAACTTTTGTAATTTTACATATATTTAAAAATATTGAAATTAATATCGATATCGCAATATTCATAATCAATATCGCAATATCACATTTTGTCAATATCGTACAACCCTAGTCACCTGTGATAAAAAGAAAATGGAACCGGATTTTGATCTGTTTTGGAGCTCATTTATCAATCTATTGTGATCTAAACATACAGAAAAGACTGGGAACCAACGAGTTAAAATCCAGAACGGACACAGTCTGAGAGAGGAGAGTCTGTAGGTTGTCACAAATAAGTCACAAATAATTCAGCTCTTGTGGGAATTAGCCCACGATACGAGAAAAATACGCGGTATAAATGATTGACTCATTTATATCCTCAAAACAGGGTTGATAATTTGAGATAACACAAGAGATTAGACTTAAATAATCAGTTTGACAGCCATGCTACCTGAAAATAATGACATAATTATGATTCAGATTCAGTTGCATTTAACTGGATTTCTTTAACTGCTGTTCAAATACTCACTGTCTCTCCCAAAGCAGCCCACTTCCTCATCCTGCAGCCCGAGGATATGCTGCAGCCAATCAACTTTGTAGAAGTCAGAGAAACCAGCCAATCCACAAACCAGGACTGTTGCCGGAGAGAAAACACTTCAATTTCGAGAGATTTACACTTGTTCACAGTGCAGTTTCCCTTCTGTCTGGACTTACTAGAGAACAGTATCTCATGAAAAGACACATTAAGGCAGATTGAATCAGCTTGAATCAAGAAAGTTTGATTAAAGGAATTACTGCACAGAAAAGAAAAACCCGTAAAAACTCACTGTTTTCAATGAAGATGTCCACCGTCTGCTCGGTCAGACCGTCCCTGACGATGTCCTGGTTGGTCTTCATCATGTTGGAGCAGAAGATCTTCTGGTAGCTGCGTTCAGTTATGTTGGCTCGGGACGCTCGAGTGTCGCCTTTCAGCAGGTTGGTGCAGCCTCTCTGAGGCGGAAACACAAACCAGTCAGCGTCGAGGTTGTAAATAAAGCAATGATTCTATTATAATACTCTTTTTATCTTTGCATCTGCTGAGAATACAGTGAGTGTGCAGGTGTTTTTTAGGGTAACTACATATTAAAAGATGATGTATGCTGTATCTTTTCTTCAAGATGCTGTTGGTTTGAATGCCCTTCGCTTTGTTTTGGTTTTTAGCAGCCGAGTCTGTAATGACGTGACGTCAGTCAACGCTGCAGCCCTGTTCTCATGCACCATGAGGATGGAGGTTGTGCAAGTTTCATACTATTCCACTGATTGACGATAATAACGTACCAAGAAATGCAGTTATGCACGTCTTAAATTATTTTAAATATTGTCTCTAGGAATGTTTTAGGAAGAAGTATTCAATGTGTCTTTAGGCCTCAAGGATACACACAATGTAAACATAACTTTAATTGTCGACCAAACACAGATTACCTTTAATAAGTGAGCTTTGGAGGTGTTGATATGCTAGCTGGTTCTCCTCTCTGCTTCCAGTCTTTATGCTAAACTAATTAATAAATAAACTAATTAATAAACTAAACTAATAACCTCCTGCCTCTAGCTCCGTAATGCACAAGCATGAGATATCTCTGCAAGAACATTAAGTGAGTTTCTCCTAAAATATCAGAATATTCCTTCATACTCGGAGTGCCTTAGAAATTAAAGAAAATAACCATCTCACCATTTTTCCGATCATGAAGTAGAGCAGCTGGTGGGACAGAGAGTAGTGTGGACAGCCGAAGCGAGTCATGGTGTCCCGGCAGGGTTTGGTGACAATGCAGGGCGTCCCGTTCATCTTCCTGCTCAGACAGACGCACATTAGTTCCCTCACACTGAAACTACATTATTCTTTGTTTTGTGCGACTAAAATCAAAATTTATAGTGAAATAAAACAAAAAAGCAGCAGCAAAATCCTAACCTTTAAGCAAGTGTTGGGCATTTATACTGTACTGTACTGCATTTATACTGTATTAATGTTTGGATGAATAAAGTTGTTTAGCTCATGTTTTTATTAGAGAATATTAACTGTTAATTAAATTATATTTTCAATTACAATGTTTTTTTAATTTAAAAACATACAGAGGACATGGAGTACTATTTTTAGCCCTGAGTAGCATCTGCAGATCCTCTCAGGCCCCAACAAATCAGAGGGTAGGGCAGCCTGACATGGCATTACTCTGAGGGCATAGTTATAACTGAATTATTATGTTTATAATAATTATATTTTCCCAGAGCTGCTCTTGTTCAGAGTTCGGCAGCCTGACGGTCAGAGGATGCTGTTTAGAGAGACTATCAGTGCCTTCCAAAATGACACATTTTATTATTTTCTAAACTATAGTTTAGGTCTAGGAAGATTAGGCAACTAAAACATTTGTGTAATGTTAGTGAAAGAGTAGTTTATATCCTTGTCGTTCCACTTCCGGGATTGGGCCGTTGCCGACGGAAATTCCGCCGGATTTCACTCTTTTCGGCTGGATAGCCGTTTGAGCTTCCTTTGTGTTGGCGTTTTAAACTCTGGTGGATTTCTGAGGACTATGGTTAACTGCTCCTCAGATCTCTGCAGGGTAAATCCAGACAGCTAGCTAGACTATCTGTCCAATCTGAGTTTTCTGTTGCACAACTAAAACAACTTTTGAACGTACACGTTCCACCAAAAGTTTTATTCCTCGATGCAGCAGGCCCGGGTTCGACTCTGACCTCGGCCCTTTGCTGCATGTCATTCCCCCTCTCTCTCCCCTTTCATGTCTTCAGCTGTCCTGTCAAATAAAGGCCTAAAATGCCCATAACATAATCTTAAAAAAGAAATGCCAATAAACCAGAGCATGTTTTTCTCCCATCCTATAATGCTGTGTGGACTAGCCAGATCCTCCTCCGCAACGCCGCTGTGGAGGAAGGTCTGGCAATGCGAGACTAGTGAAAGAGAGAGGTGTGGGTCGTGAGCCTCAGTCTGCCGAAGTCACATCCCTCCTCTGAGATTTCTGGTGCGAAATAAAGTCATGTAAAGTGTGCGTTGTTCTCTGTGTTGGTGTGTGTTGGTACCAGGTTCCCAGCAGCAGGGTCAGGCATTTGTCGCTGAGCTGCTCGTCGTAACACTCGGTGGTCATGGTGGAGGGATACACCAGGCTGGGATCGGTGGAGCTCCACTCCTGAGGAATCAACCAGAAACTCCATGACAGCAGGGGCTCAAACTCTGCAAACACACAGGAGAGGAAGGACGCAAGAAACTGTCATCAGAAGGCTCTGTTTTCATACAGGTACAGTCAGTGGTGGAAGAGTATTTATCCTCTACTTCAGTAAAAGTATTAATATCACACAGTGAAAATACCAAAGTAGAAGTCCTTACTTAATTACAGTATGTATTACCGAGTATTACCAGCAAAATGTACTTAAAGTACCTAAAGTAAAAGTATGTATAGTGCAATGTTCCCTGTCAGTGTTTGACTATTACATCTGATGTTTCTGGATTAATATTACTGCTGCATTAATGTGTATGTTGCATTTTACTGCTGTAGATGTTTAAGGTTGTGCTAATTGTAACTCCTTTATTTACTGTTGGGTGGTTTAATCTACAGCAATGCATTATATTGTATAAGATAATCATATGTTGGTACCGTCGCTGTCCTGTGAGAACCACACTTCTCTAGAAAGTCAACTTTTTATGGTTTCAGAATGACAGTCCTGTTTTCAGCTTTGTGACGATACTTTTATCAGCTGATTCAAAAAGGCTTTTTAAAGATAGATAGATAGATAGAGAGATAGAGAGATAGGATCATTTTCTTAACACAAAGGAACACTGCATCCTAAAAGTAGCATGAAATGGAAATACTCAAGTAAAGTACAAGGACCTCAGACAGATGACTAATTGTGATTTCAGTTGCATTTCACATTTATTAACCGTTTATTTTATTAATATTAGAGGCTTTCTGAGCTGAATGTCACAACACTCTTTGTTGGCATATTTTCAAAAACGTATTTCCATTTCATGCTTCACAACTGAGTAGGTTTTACTGCTTTACACGCCACAGGACTTCTAAGAAATGAAGTCCTTCTCACCTTTGTAGTATTTGGGGTCGTCCTGCTGCAGGGCGGAGACGGCCTTCTCAAAGCTTCGGTCGAGACGTTTGACCAGGGCGACGGCCGAGCTCCTCTGAGCCCAGCTGACTGGGTCGCTGTGAGGCCATGTCCGAACTGCCTCCTTCAGCTCAGCTGAAACACAACAGACTAAGGATCAGTGGCTCTAAGAGAAAACACATTCTTTTCACAATAAATGTTCACTCATTTGTGTGAGAGGTTATACGCAAATGGAAATTTATTAAAACTTAACAATTCCAGAACAAGTCCTGTGTGTCAGAGTGTCTGTGTGAACACACACTGTGTGCACTATAAGTCCAAGAACACACACTGTGATTTGGTTGCAGCTAAACTAAGATTGTGAACATGGTAAACATTATACCTGCTAAACATCAGCATGTTAGCATTTAACTCAAAGCATTGCTTTACCTTAGTACTAGAGGTGTTGAAATGTATCATTGCATCGATGCATCGCAATGCGGACCTGGACTATTCTGCATCAATGCAGTGACAGACCATAATGGATTATTGATGTTACTTGTTGATCTTCTGGTCGCTACTTCTTTCTTTTTTTGCCTTTTGCCTGTTTGCTGTGTTCACTCTCCACTACATTCAGGAAGTGTCTTTTTTAAGTGCAGATACAGTTAAAAGGGGAGTTCATATATATATAGTGTAGGAATTAGGGCTGTCAGCATTAACGCGTTAATCGCGATGCGATTAAGGGCCGAGCATAATGCATTAATTTTTTTTAATCGTATTAATCGCATGCCGCCATTTATTAATTTATTTTCACTTCACTTGGCTTTGCGTCGTGCCGAACAGGCTACTATTTTGCCGTACTTCCTCGTAACACATCCTGCTGCTGCAGGAATAGCAACGTTTCGATTTCGGTGCCTCATTCTGGTGCCACTGATATGCCTGCACTTCTCTCTGATGCTCTGAAACAAACGGTTACAATGCTGACAGCTAACGCTAAACGGTGTAAAGTTTATCAGTATTTCACTGTAGAGGATTCCAACACCGGGATGTAACAATTTGCAGCTGCTGTTGTCGGAAAAACACAGATGGTGCGTTCAATGAAACTGGTAATTTACATCCTCGTGGTGCATTCAAAGTTATTGTTAAATGCCCTTTTCCCATCTGGTGGTTGTTTTTGTCATTCAACAGCTATTTACTAGTGAAATAAGTTATTGTTATAGTGATTACATTATTATTAAACATTTAATTTTGATGATATGGCTTTAGCAATAAACAAGCAATTCTTTAATGTCGCCAACTGTTTAGTACCCTTTCTTAAAAAATATCGGTTCAGGCACCATTAAGGCACCGGTACCGTTTTAAAAGTACCACTTTAGCACCGGTATCCAAACCAAACAATACCCAACCCTAATATTGACTCTAGATTCAAATGTGTGACTAGATTAAATATATAATAAACAAATACAAATCTTAAAATCAAGTGCATAAAGTCATTTTCACTTTGCGTTCATTTGATTCCCAATCAAGATACACTGGTAAGAATTGCTTTCCATTGTTAGTATGTACTTAAAAACAGTTCTGAAATGCAAAATAATAGAATTTTAATCATGTGGTAAAACATGCGATTAATCGCGATTAACTATAGAAATTCAACGATTAATCGTGATTAAGAAAAGGTAATCGTTTGACAGCCCTAGTAGGAATATATAATAATATTGAGGAGGTGACGCATCGCGATGCATCAGGATATCGAACCGATTCAAATTGTTGACAGGATAATCGTGATGGAATTGAACCGTGAGACCAGTGAAGATTCACACCCCTACTTAGTACAGCCTCGCAGTGCTGCTAGCATGACTATACTCTCCAGTCATTTCACCATTCAAAGCCTGGTGCCTGCAGCCAAAGCAGCCTGAGATAAGAGAGACCGAGATAAACCACTGGCACTTTGTGTGTGTTACCTGTCTGTGTTATTCCCCTGCATGTCATTCTGTTATATTTGTACTTTTGTTTCTCTGTAAGCGTGCTGTGTCCATAACGTACGGTTTGTGACAAAGAATTTCCCCTTGGGGACAATAAAGTCTATATTATAGACTCTTTGCAGTTACAAAAATATGATGACAAATATTTAAACCAAAGAAAAGCAAAAATGGTTAAGGAATAAGAACAAAGCAGGCCAAAGAAGAATCAATAAAATGTTTTTGAACTTTGTAATCATACACACAGTGGCGTAAAAAGTGGGTATGCGCTATATGCCGCGCATAGGGGCGCAGCTCCATGGGGGGCGCCAAAGCGATGGTAAAAGCGGGTGAGCGCCGTGAGCGCAGAGCAAGCAGGTACGAGTAGTGAAGTAGAGTAGTATGGAAAAAGAAAAAGAACAAAGCAAAACAGCTGTTGGGGCTAAAAATAGAAAAAGAAAGAGGGAAAAGGAGATGACATGTCAAGGAATGTGACAGCAGTTAAATAAGTGGATGGTGAGAGGCAACAGGTAGGATTTAAAGTGTGACGTCTGTGCTTGGAGCCTCGCAAATATTCAAGTTAACAGACTAGCTAGTGTTTGCTAACAATGGGAATGTAGCAGCCAAAGGGAAGTTTACAGCTAGCTTAGAATATGTAAAACTGAGGTTGCTGAGCTGAAAACTGGTAAATATAAGGTAACATGTGCAATAAATGACAATAATCTGGAAAACATAACTAATGCAATAACTCTGGTTTACCATGGAATCATGCATAGATTTGCTACCAAACTTGGAGGCTTGCAAATATCCATGTTAACAGACTGGCTCGTGTTTGCTAACTTAATACAAACCAATTTTGCTGATAGCTACAGTGGGGCAAAAAAGTATTTAGTCAGCCACCAATTGTGCAAGTTCTCCCACTTAAAAAGATGAGAGAGGCCTGTAATTTTCATCATAGGTACACAACTATGAGACAAAATGAGAAAAAAAAATCCAGAAAATCACATTGTAGGATTTTTAATGAATTTATTGGTAAATTCCTCGGTAAAATAAGTATTTGGTCACATACAAACAAGCAAGATTTCTGGCTCTCACAGACCTGTAACTTCTTCTTTAAGAGGCTCCTCTGTCCTCCACTCGTTACCTGTATTAATGGCACTTGTTTGAACTTGTTATCAGTATAAAAGACACCTGTCCACAACCTCAAACAGTCACACTCCAAACTCCACTATGGCCAAGACCAAAGAGCTGTCAAAGGACACCAGAAACAAAATTGTAGACCTGCACCAGGCTGGGAAGACTGAATCTGCAATAGGTAAGCAGCTTGGTGTGAAGAAATTAACTGTGGGAGCAATTATAAGAAAATGGAAGACATACAAGACTACTGATAATCTCCCTCAATCTGGGGATCCACGCAAGATCTCACCCCGTGGGGTCAAAATGATCACAAGAACGGGGAGCAAAAATCCCAGAACCACACGGGGGGACCTAGTGAATGACCTGCAGAGAGCTGGGACCAAAGTAACAAAGGCTGCCATCAGTAACACACTACGCCGCCAGGGACTCAAATCCTGCAGTGCCAGACATGTCCCCCTGCTTAAGCCAGTACATGTCCAGGCCCGTCTGAGGTTTGCTAGAGAGCATTTGGATGATCCAGAAGAGGATTGGGAGAATGTCATGTGGTCAGATGAAACCAAAATAGAACCTTTTGGTAAAAACTCAACTCGTCGTGTTTGGAGGAGAAAGAATGCTGAGTTGCATCCAAAGAACACCATAGCTACTGTGAAGCATGGGGGTGGAAACATCATGCTTTGGGGTTGTTTTTCTGCAAAGGGACCAGGACGACTGATCCGTGTAAAAGAAAGAATGAATGGGGCCATGTATCGTGAGATTTTGAGTGAAACCCTCCTTCCATCAGCAAGGGCATTGAAGATGAAACGTGGCTGGGTCTTTCAGCATGACAATGATCCCAAATACACCGCCCGGGCAACGAAGGAGTGGCTTCGTAAGAAGCATTTCAAGGTCCTGGAGTGGCCTAGCCAGTCTCCAGATCTCAAGCCCATAGAAAATCTTTGGAGGGAGTTGAAAGTCTGTGTTGCCCAGCGACAGCCCCAAAACATCACTGCTCTAGAGGAGATCTGCATGGAGGAATGGGCCAAAATACCAGCAACAGTGTGTGAAAACCTTGTGAAGACTTACAGAAAACGTTTGACCTCTGTCATTGCCAACAAAGGGTATATAACAAAGTATTGAGATGAACTTTTGTTATTGACCAAATACTTATTTTCCACCATAATTTATCAATAAATGTATTAAAAATCCTACAATGTGATTTTCTGGATTTTTTTTCTCATTTTGTCTCTCATAGTTGAAGAAAATTACAGGCCTCTCTCATCTTTTTAAGTGGGAGAACTTGCACAATTGGTGGCTGACTAAATACTTTTTTGCCCCACTGTACATTTAGATTTTGGTTAAACCCTATGGTACCAATCCCATGCATGACATATCTCAATTTTATTAAGGTCAAATAACAACTGGTAAATATAAGGTAGCATGCACAGTAAATGGCAAGAAGAAAAAAATAAATAAATATGAAAAAAAGATATATATATTTAAAATACAAAATGTGAATGTAATTTCAACAGCAGCACAAACTTACTGCATAATAGTTGTCTTATCTGATGCCATCACTAGGCTGATTTAAGAATTGAATTTAGGCTGCTATATTGAACAGTGAGTTCATTTAATTCAGGTGTGAGGATGGTGGATCAGGAAAGACAGGGGACGGCAACAGATAGGTCTAACATTAGGTGGAAGTGTAGGGGGAGCCACTTGATACCAACAGATTCATTTCTTAATATTATTAATATGAAAAAACTAATGAAAAATCTATTACATAATGTTTGTTTGACAATATGTCTTAGTGGAGAAGAACACAAGCAAGGAGTGAATGAGACAGACATGAGACCAGTGATGACATCAGGTAGGAGTTCTATTAGACCACACAAAACTAAATGTCCAGAATGGTTTGAAGTTCTGTTGACCAACCTATTCAGTGTGTCCTTTTTGGGGGGGGGAAATAGTGCAGACAGAGATGGAAAGCCACTCACCACACTATTCCAGAATTAGCCATCATTGTTACACGTATACAAACAGCTGTGAATATCACACATTTAGTTAGGTTAAATAAATGATTTAATGAATTAATGACTGAACTAATAAATGGATTTGGGAAAAAACAACGTGAAATTCAGTTGTTCTTCAAATTAAGCTACATTGCTTGGTGTCCTTTTGAACCGTCAATGACTAGCCAATAGCCTATTACTTGAACATGTCATCAGAGTGAGGTAGGGCTTCTTGATGTGTTTATAGGTCCAAAGTTTTTATTTTACTTGGCAACACATTTTCTTTATAAAAAATATATAGCAGAGATCCATAACAAGTTCTAAAAGAAACACTTAAGGTCGAATTTTTGGTGGTTTTCTTTGTAATGCACCAAAAAAGTGTCCCAAATTACCTGACTTCACCCCTAGTAGTAGTGTGCCTATAGCGAATATTCCAAATAGTGACCCACATTATCTAAAGCCACTCGTGATGAACAAACAAAAAGAAAGTGCAGATATTTTCCAGATGTTTCCTGCGGTTGAAAGGACACCGAGAGGACGCTCCTACTGCAGTTGTTTCCTATTTCAGCAGCGCAGGATGTGTTTACGTACCCTGCAGCATGAGGAACCCGACCACCCCGTCCAGGTTGATGTGCTCATGTTGCCGCTCCAGGAAGGATGCTCCCCTGGAGAGGCTGCCCAGGACGTCATCGATCACCTCCGCCTGCGACCGCAACACTGCGGCAAATAGAGCCAGCACGGCGGCCACCTGGAGTCCCGTTGCCCGCATGTTCTCACTCGGAAAGTCCCAGTGTGGATTCTCCGAGAAAGACGTCTCTCCTCTAACTGGGGTGTGTGTGTGTGTGTGTGTGTGTGTGTGTGTGTGTGTGTGTGGTGGTGGGGGGGGGGGGGGGGGGGGGGTGACGTCAGAAAGGCTGTCATTACGAATTCATCATTTGCATATTTCTACACGTTTACCTCCACAATCCAAAGTCAAAATAACCCAACAATAACCCTTAAAAGGTGCAAGAGGTACTCAGATATTTTGCTTACAACTACAAGTAGGCCTACTGCGTTCAATAGGCTATTCTACTATATATTCTACTATTCTACTATATATATATATATATATATATATATATATATATATATATATATATATATATATATATATATATATATATATTTTTTTTTTTTTTTTTTTTTTTTCCTCTATTATTTATATGTCAGTGATCTGACACATCTTGTTTCAATGACAGTTTGAAATGTGGAATTAAAACGCCAAATGGAAATTTGTCTGGTTCGATCAATCATATATATATATATATATATATATATATATATATATATATATATATATATATATATATATATATACACACACACACACACACACACACACACACACACACACACACACTAAAGAACATGCAGGTTTCCAATTAACCTGGGATGAAAAGAATTACCAGTAATATGTATATGTGTATGTACTGTATATACAATACAATAAGCGGCGACAGATCGCTCGAAAATAGTGTTTGCCTCCGACGGGAATTAGTCCTTATCATTCCTGCTGTGCTCAAAAAATGAACAAAACATTTTTCCATGTAAGACAAAATGTATTTAGTATAAATTCAGGAAATAATAAAGGCAGATAGAAAATTTTCAAACTAAATAAGTGACAGTCAAGTTTTAAAGTTTCAAGTTTTATCATATAACATTGTGCAGTAAAATGCTTTGTTGCCCCCTCCAGTTAAGTGCTTGACCTAAAAATACAACCAAAATACAATATACACAACACAGTCTCAGTAAAAGCCTTTACAAAAGGGAATACAATTGATCAATTATTTAAGAGATTGTTGTGTGACGAACACATTTTTATTGAACGCATCATAAAGTCTGCGGACCCTTTAAATCTGATCTTGTCCTCCTCCACTGAGCCACGTCATCACATGTCACAACAAACATGGCGACGCGCTGCACCTGCACGGCTTCTCTGGCTGTGTTTGCGCTCATTGCGGCGCTTTTAATTGCGTTTTATACCGCAGGTTCAGGTGTAACGTGCTCGGCTGTGTCTCTGACTGTTGTTACCGTACTGGTGTCGCTGTGGTTGTGGAGTTTGCGGCGACGCAACGGCGGTACAGACCGGCGGGTGTGTGTGCTCGTGTTGGGGGATATCGGTCGCAGCCCTCGGATGCAGTATCACGCTCTGTCCTTCAGCAAGCACGGATATAATGTTACCTTTGTCGGGTTTTTAGGTAAGAATGAAGTTCCATACTGTCATTTATACATTAATCTAATTCCCTAACAAACTTCACCTCATGCTGTTCATCAATAAGCGTCATTGTTTACAGTGTCACAACAAGGTAGTGAAGTAGAAGTATAAAGTAGCATACAATGGAAATACTCAAGTTAAGTACAAGTATGTCAAACGTTTGTACGGTGGGACACTTGCCGAATAATCAGGCACTAGCTGCATCGTCAATACTTCAAATTTCTCTCTCCTCGAGCTGAGCAGTGCATAAATAATAAAAGCGATCATTAATGCAGAAGTCCACACAAATCCTGCATCAATTGAGCTGTAAAAGTCATGTATTCTTTTCTCATTTTAGATACCAAACCTCATCAAGACGTGCTGAGAGAGGAGAAAATAAGCCTAGTGCCCATAATAGAAGTGAAAGGTGTTCGAGGTAACTGGAAACATGGTATTACTCTCACTGTGTTGGGGATTTTTCCATGAATGATGAAAAATCACAGAAATGTGATTAAGTCGTTTTCACAAAGGTGCTTTGTTGCTTCTTATTTTCCAGGGGGACCAAAAATCCTCACGTATGTGACGAAGGTGATCCTTCAGTGTCTGCAGCTCCTGCATGTGCTGCTGAAGATGGAAACCCAGTCTCATATACTGATGCAGGTATATGTTCAATTTGCATCTATAGATGGATGGACTGCATTTGAAAATTAACCAGCAGGCACTTTTTTTGCCTTTTTTATAAATAAAGAAATGAATGATCCAAACTGTGAGTAGTTAAGGGTCATATACCAGTAGTTGTATTCAATTCTGATTTTATATTTTGTCCTATTTACTACAAATCTACCTCAGATTAATTAGAGTGCATATAACAATAAGTAACTTGTAACAAAATACTTTTATTAAGTGACTGTAACTCTGCCCCTGATATTGACTGTGTTTGTATCCCAGAATCCCCCGGGCCTGCCCAGCATTGCAGTGGCTTGGCTTGTGTGCGTCCTGCGCGGCAGCAGATTCGTCATCGACTGGCACAACTACGGCTACACCATCATGGCTCTGAGCCACGGCCAGACACACCCGCTGGTCCGACTGGCAAAGTGGTGAGTACTGGGAGGTGGATGTTGGCACTTTACTGTTTAGTTTTTGGATATATTAATAATATTAATGACTAGGGTTTACAGAAGCCAGTCTGTGGTTTCTGGGCTGTTATCTTGAGATCACAAATTTAATTTTCTTGAGATAAATTATAGATTTGTGGTGCCGTGGTCCTTGTGTTGCTCAGTCTACAAGAAAACATATTCTTGAACTTTTTATATGTTAAATAATTTCTGGGTGTCTAACGTGTTAATATGGCCCAAAAAGTCACAAAATACTCTGACAGTGATTTTTTTTTTTCAGGTACGAACACTTCTTCGGCCCTCTGGCCACTCACAACCTGTGTGTTACCAATGCAATGAAGGTCGACTTGCAGAAAAACTGGGGCATCAAGTATGATTTGTTTTTCACTTATCATGTTATAAATATAACACAACGTTCTGAAGGCTCACTAGCAGCCTGTAGAGGCTGTTACGTTCTTCACAACTTTACTGAACAGTGTGAAAGTGATGATTTAAAGAAACAACCCAGGGTTATTTACTGAGGATTCGTGGTCCTTCTTTAAGTGCAAAACGAAATAGAAAAACTGTGGTGACGCAACATGTCCCTGATGAAAAGTTGGGTCAGACTTAGTAAATATCCCCCATAGGGACAATTTAGCTTTGAGTCTCACCAGTACTGGAGCTAAAAGTTTGTCCTATCTGGGGGACAATGAATATCCACAATTAATTTCATGGCGGTTGGATTTAAACATGAGCTGGAAGATAAAACCCTGCTATACCTTTCCGCCCCAATTATTTTAACTTTATGAAGGGAAGTGAAAAGCAACCGTTGTGACTGTTTGCAGGGCGACGACTCTGTACGACAGACCTGCCTCCATCTTTAGAGAGACTCCACTGAAGCTGCAGCACGAGCTCTTCATGAGACTGGCCAAGGCGTATCCTCAGTTCCAGAGCAAAGAGTGAGTGAGAAACACTACAGGAACATTTCACGTCTGTTTATAAGAGTGCTACCGAGGCATTTTGTCCAGGTAACATTAAATGCCTCGGTTTCCCAGGGTTCCCCCCAGAAAAGTTGTGTAGCCCGGTGGCAAGTTTCTTTTTCGACGAGGGCCTAGCTGGGGCCAGTCACAGACTGATGGCAGCATTAATGTAGAGCCCAATAGTTTCTGTGATAACAGAATCATGGACGGAATCGCGAAATTTAGAATTTAAAAAATAAGACTGATTACATAGGGTCGAACATTAAGTCAGTGCTTAAAGCTAACTGGAGATTTGAAAATACTTCTAAAATCTCAGTTTCCATTTGAGCCGCTCTTTGTGTATCTTCAGCTCTGCTGGATTTATGTGCGTTATAACCAACAAATGCTTTGTTCAAAGCCACAGAGGTTTATTTTCAAACTTCAGTCCAGATCTTTAAAGTTTCCAAAGACGGGAACATACCGTATAAGATGCTGGTGTAGCTGCACCACACTGGTTTACCCTGAAGAGCACACAGCGCCATGACTCACCTGCTGTGTGTCTTTCAGGTCTGAGGAGGTGCAGGTGGAGAGGACAGTTTTCTCAGTTTGTGACCTCGCTGGAGACACTGTGACGTTGAGGACGGAGCGACCGGCGCTGCTGCTCAGCAGCACCAGCTGGACAGGTGAGAGGAGGAGGCTTTCAGAGTGTCATGGAAAAACTCAGGGCGCGACTAAGCCTCTCAAAATATGACAAATCTTTTAAACTGACCTTAGTCGATCTGAAATGAAGACAGATTCAGCAACTGCACGGCCTATTTCTCACTTAAAATGTTTTCAGAAACACGTTTCGGTGAACTATTTTAGTACAATGCATAGGTTTTAAACAGGGAGGGACGGTAAATCTCCCCAAATTTTGACCAATTTGGGGAGACTGATCAGTCCGACTGCCTTTTCTGCCAACAGTCGGCCATCTGGTTGGTGTGTAACTGCCTTTTCTTTAGTCTCATCATACCACAACATGGTGTTTCTGGAAATTCCACCACACAGAGGACTTACTGAATCAACGTGCATCTCGTGTATCTTTTAGATGAGCTACAAATCGATTGTCGTGATGAAAAACTTTTCAGTTTGGTATTTATTTTTCCATATAACTAAGTTTTTATTTTTTATTTTATTCTTTTTTTAACTGTAGATGAGAGAATGATACCACTGATTCTCACAGGCGTGGATTCATTTTTGGAAACTGGCTGCACACTACAACCAGCATGGTTGGCTATTTTCTTTTAACTGTATGCACATTAGGATGCCATTTTGCAGAAAAACTAATAATGAAGTATGATGTGACCAAAATATTACAAGTCCCTAAAATCTGTTATCACATCAGATATGTGTTTTCCTGCAATTGTTTTCAATATGCAGTGCTGCAGGTTTTGTATGAGGGGACATCCAGTTGTAGTAATAATAATAATAATAATAATAATAATGTGTATTTGTTCCTCCTCTTAAAGAGTCTATGGTTACAGTAGAAGTTAAAAATCATACCAGAAAAGGAAGTGAACCGAGATATGGCAGGAAACACTGTGTAGTTTTGTTGTCTGATGTAAGGTACTGTGAGAAAGTTTTTGGATTTCACCAGTTTTACATTTTTTTCAAACAACAAATAATGACCGTTAGAGGAGGACTGCAACTAAAAACTCCGACAGGTTGCATACACTTCTGATGTAGGGCTGCACTGATATGAGGAAACTGTCAAATTGCGATTACTTTTGACAGATGTTGCGATTGCGATATGATTCACGATATTGGAGGGAATGATACATTTTTTTTTGGATCATCCTTCTCATTTTCATTGAAACTCGAATAACAATGTACTATAGTCATGTAGTGTGATTTTTGGCGATCTGTACCAAACAAAGATGTTTTCCTTTTAGTCTGTATGATGGGATTTGTAGGCCCAGGACGTCTCTGCAGCCCCACAATACTTTCACTAGTCCATATTGCGATTTCGATTAAAATTGCAAAAAATTGTGCAGCCCTTCTGATGAATAGTTTTTAATTTGGTATTTATCTATTTATATAACATAAGGTTATTTTTAACTGTAGATGAGGGAAGGATACCACTGATTCTCACAGGTGTGTATTCATTTTTAGTAGCAGGCTGCACACTATTACTAGCAGGGTTGGGTCCTTTTCATTAACATTAGGGTTCCATTATGCAGAAAAACGGACAATGAAAACGTGACGCTATGGTCGTGTGTCAGGTGGTTTGGTTCTGTGCTGTGTGAATAAATCACTTCACTGTTTTCTGATATTTTTCTGATTGATGAATTAATAATGAAAATAATTCAATTTGAGTGTGTCACTGTCGGTATGTTTCTAATCAGACAAATGTTCCTTCTCTCCACAGAGGATGAAGACTTCTCCGTTCTGCTGACAGCTCTTGAAGGTACAAGAATTTCCCTTCTGGACTGTGAATGGGTTCCACAGTGGTGGAAGGAGTACTCTGATATTTTACTGGAGTAAAAGTAACAATACCAGTGGCCGGGTTGGCTCAGTGGGTAGAGCAGGCGCACATATACGTGGAGTTTTATGCCTTGACGCAGAGGTCCAGAGTTCGAATCCGACCTGTGACGACCCTCTCTCTCGCTCTCTCTCTCTCTCTCTCTCTCCCCCCCCCCTCTTTCTCACCTAGCTGTCCTGTCAAAATAAAGGCAGAAAAACCAAAAAATAATCTTTAAAAAAAAAGAGGGAAAAAAAGTAACAATACCACATTGCAGAAATACTGTTAGAAGTTAAAGTCCAGCATTCAGAATATTACTTCTGTAAAAGTATTAGCATCGAAATATACTTAAAGTAGTATTTTGATGCATTAATGTGTACATCACTTTAATGTTGCAGCTACTAAAGCTGGAGCTCATTTTAATAACTTTATATACTGCTGGGTATTTTAACCTATACAAATACATAATCATGTATTGGTTTTATATCTTTTGTATCAGTAATCTGAATCTGGAAAGTAACTTAAGTTTTTAAATAAATGTAATGGAGTAAAAAGTACCATATCCCTCTGAGATGTACGTAGTGGAGTAGAAGTATGAACTAGCATAAAATGGAAATACTCAAGGAAAGTACCTCCAAATTTGTACTTGAGTACAGTACTTCAGTAAATGTACTTAGTTACTTTCCACCACTGACTTGTCTCCTGTTTGTTCTCAACAGAGTACGAAGGTTTCATTGGAGGAGGAGCTTCCTTACCATCTTTAGTCTGTGTGATCACAGGTAACCCTCTGCTGCCTCACTGTTTGTCCACGTCTCATTTCAATAAAGTTTTAGTTTACGTGTGTGTGTGTGTGTGTGCAGGTAAAGGTCCCCAGAAGGAACACTACAGGAAGATGATTGACTCTCTGCATTTGGAGCATGTGAAGATCTGCACTCCCTGGCTGGAGGCAGAAGACTATCCGGTCTTGTTAGGTAGGGACTGTACTCACTGTGTGTGCTTTTAACCCCTTTTGACTTTTGATTGATTTTATTTGACCACTTAAATATAAAAAAATATGAAACCGTACTCTGTGTCATACATTTAAAATACATAAATGGTCAGGGATGACACAATAAAGCCCAAAGACAAGACTTATTTCCATTGTGGTCCCTATAAGGACAGAGGGAGAGGACAAGAGGCAGCAGATCACACCTCAATCATTCTTCATACATTAAACAAATTCATCCATATTATACAGAAAAATTAACAATAAAAATAGGTAATGTCTATGATTGGCAGCTGAGCCATACTTTCAAACCCTGTTTAAAACTGCCTATGCTTCTTACTGTCTTGAGTGTACCAGGTAACCGGTTCCAAAGGGTAGTTCCAGTATAAAGAAAAGAGTTTGCCCAGATTAGTGTTAGTTAGATCTGGGGGGTACAAAATCTGTTGAGCTACCCCTAGTGGAGTACTTGTGAACTTAATTTACTCTATTAAAATCATTTCTAAAAAGACCTGCATCTCTTTACATAAATGTGGAGGCAATGTGACATGTCAGGCTCATGTCGCAGCAATCTGACGCGACCAAAGTCTGAGCTGTCTGAGGGAACGTCGTTGGAACATTGGGAAGCACGACGTTCCAGCCTGAGCAGGCGTTCATGTGAATTTACCCAGTCAATAATTTGTGTACGTGCCCTGTGATAAGCTAAAAAGGAAGAAAAAAAAAAACCTTAAAGCTGGCGGTGAACGCTACAAGATGTTTACACTGGAAAGAGCACAGTTAAACACGTTAATATATGGTTGTTTGTGTTGCCAGGTTCAGCAGATCTGGGCGTTTGTCTCCACAAGTCCTCCAGCGGTCTGGATCTCCCCATGAAGGTGGTGGACATGTTCGGCTGCTGCCTGCCCGTCTGCGCCATCCACTTCAACTGGTGAGCTCCATCCAGGCTGTTTTAGATTTTACATACAAAAACACAGAGCATGAGCACGATGAATACTGCAGACTGGAAAAGACGCTTACAGAGCTCTAGACTTTTAAGCCTTTGTTTTTGTTTTAATTTAGGAGAGTCCATTTGTTGTACTGAGATGATGTGTCCTCTGACTCAGATTTCTGAAGTCAGTTATTATACTGTTATAGCCGGTAGAATTGAGTTGTCGACATTCACATTGCTGCATTGTTTAGTAGATGATTTATGAAAGATTTGAATCAAAGGAATTCAAAAATAAACTGAACGGCTCAGACAACCTGTTAAATTGTTACTGAATACTAGGGCTGGGCCATATAGATATTATTTCGATATCGGGCTATGAGACTAGATATCGTCTTAGATTTTGGATATCATAATATGTGCAAGTGTTGTCTTTTCCTGCTTTTAAAGGCTGCATTACAGTAAAGTGATGTACTTTTCTGAACTTACCAGACTGTTCTAGCTGTTCTATTATTTGTCTTTTCCCCACTTAGACATTATGTCCACATTACTGATGATTATTTATCTAAAATCTAAGTGTGAAGATATTTTGTTAAAGCACCAATTGTCAACCCTAGAATATCGCCGCAATATCGAGGTATTTGGTCAAGAATATCGTGATATCTGATTTTCTCCATATCGCCCAGCCCTACTGAATACTGAAATGTGTTTCAAAGCTAAACAGGGCAGTTTCTCTTCTTTTTTTCCTCAGTTTACACGAACTGGTGAAGCACGAGGAGAACGGCCTGATCTTCAGAGACTCTCGGGAGCTCGCAGAGCAGCTCAAGGTAAAGGGGAATACCTGCAAAACCCCAAAATACAGACCCACGAACATGAACTGCTGCTCATGTTAAAGAACGACAAAGAGCATTCAGTAATTGTTAACTCAAAGATTCAACGCTTCACTTCTGGCTAGGATTTAATTCAGGGTTTTCAACAGAGGTATACAACAGAGTATAAACTGGGCCCAAGCAATTGTAGCACTTTTTTTTTTTTCCCCCATTTAAATGATGTTGATTTGTCTTTGTGTGGTTTCAGTCTCTCCTGTCAGAGTTTCCCAGTTCAGGCGGCAGGCTGGGAGTGTTCAGGAGGAACCTCCGCACCAGCAGAGGGCAGCGCTGGGACGACAACTGGGACCAGAACGTCCTGCCTCTGATCTCTGCTCCCTGATGGGACACCAGAGTGGGACTTTATTGACCAAAATGTGTTAACTGGGATGAACGGCAGAGAAGTCGTGTTAGAATATTTGGGATGAAAGACAGTAGGTGCATCTTTTTGTTTTAATGTCTTGTAACATGAAGGTTGAGGATTCTTTGGATAATTTGACTAAAACCCAGGTGAGAAACTCTCCACCTGTAAGAAAAAAACGTTTCGTTCCGCCGCTTTTTTTTTTTTTTCCTCCTTCAGAGCACTTGAATGTATAAAAAAGGACACTTTGATACGATGTACATTTGTAAATAAAATCTTTATTGCGCTAGAGTTGTGTCACCTGTACAGTTTAATCATTTCTATAGCAGAGACTCTGTTGTAAGGAAACACGTGGCTGACGGCTCCTGTCATCACATGATGGCTGATTCCTTCTTTTTCTGTCAAAAGGAAACATTCCGTCAGTTAACAGGTAACGGCATCCCAAACGTGTCGATAAGTAGAAATTAAACACCAGCCTCATCCATAAAGACTGGCAGGTTTGGCTTAGAGCAGAACTAAGACTGACTTTACTGCCACAGATCTTCAGAAATCTCTTACCGAGCCGCTGCTTAAAGCCGCCGTACGTCTCCTGGTTTCTTATGGTGGAGCAGATGAAGACTTCAGGAGACGAACACCTCAGGATCTTCGACAGCAGCTTCACCAGACTCTCTGCAACATCTGGGTCATACACCACATCTGCACCACAGGGAAGAAACATCTGCATCATGCATGCATGACAATGTAGTCTTGCATTGCCAGACCTTCCTCCACAGCGCTGTGGAGGAGGGTCTGGCTAGTCCACACACAGCATTCCGAGATGGGAGAAAAACGTCCTCTGGTTTATTGGCATTTCTTTAAACCAATCGCAATCGTCTTGGGCGGCGCTAAGCCCTGCACACAATGACGGTGCCTCTGCAAAATAGCCTCAGGAAGGAACTTGTTTTGGTGGAAGGTGTGTACGTTCAAAAGTTGTTTTAGTCGTGCAACAGAAAACTCAGATTGGACAGATAGTCTAGCTAGCTGTCTGGATTTACCCTGCAGAGATCTGAGGAGCAGTTAACCATAGTCCTCAGAAATCCACCGGAGTTTAGAACGCCAACACAAAGGAAGGGGAAGGTGAGTGACATCCGGCCGAAAAAGAGTGACATCCGGCAGAATTTCCGGCGGCACCTGAACAATCCCAGAAGTGGAACATATATATGGATATAGACTAGACTGAATGAGGCAGGCGGCTGACTGTATGTTCTCTGTGGAGTTTACTTTACAAGACTGTTCTGCTGACCTGCAGCAATGACCGTGTCAGCCCCGATCTGTCTGATGTGTTCCTCTGTCGCTGTCGTCCAGTCCATCTCCTCCACACTGTGCTCGCTAAGACCGTTGAGCCGGACGTTGTCTCTCAGTTTCTGCAGGACTCTGGGGTGACAGTCGCTGAAGACGTATCTGTTGGGGCTGCAGGAGCGACAGATGGTGACGCCAGTCAACCCAACACCGCTGCCCAGCTCCAGAATAGTCCTGCAGACCGGAGAGGAGGAGAGGGACAGATTATCAGTCATAAAAAATAGAAATCTGAGTCTTGAAGAAATTAAAAATTATTATTAAATACAATAATTTCTCTCTTTCATAGCTGAAGTTGTTCTGGTGGTGGTTTTAGGGGTTGGATACCTGCCAGTGAAGGCCTGCCGGTGATCCAGAGCCCACTCTGCCAGGTAGAGCGCGGCCTCCCAGGTCACCAGGCCGGTGGTCCCCTCGGAGATCAAAGCTACGTTTTCCAGCAGGCTGACTGCATCGCCGCTGGGCTGCAGGACAAAACAACCAGATGTTAAAGTCAGGAGGGATGCTATTCATGTCTTGTCTTGATGACATTTTGGATCCCGGGGCAGAACTGAACCAGTGATGTCCTGTTGATAGTCATTTATCTTTTAGAAAAGCTCAGTATTATGTTACAGCTTTAAGAAAGACTGATGAAAGTCACCCTGTATGAGGAAATACACCTCTGTGTTTATTTCCTGGCTGTAATCCAGTGAATGATGTGTTTGGTACCAGTAAGTAGCTCTTGTAGCACTCTGTCGTGTCTTCGGCTCCCACCACCTCCGCCAGAACGTCGTACAGCTCGTCAAGAGGATCGCAGCCTGCAGCCTCCTCCTGGGGACAGATCACACAAGAGGAACTACGTCACGTTTGTGTAGGACTGGGCAATATACTAGATGTGCAACGATGAATCGATTAGTTGTCAACTATTAAATTAATCACCAACTATTTTGATAGTCAATTAATCGTTTGAGTAATTTTTTTATTAAAAAAAATAAGATTTCTCTGATTCCAGCTTGTTAAATGGGAATATCTTCTAGTTTCTTCTCTCCTTTGTGACAGTAAACTGAATATCTTTGAGTTTTGGACAAAACACGACATTTGAGGACGTCATCTTAGGCTTTGGGAAACACTGATCCACATTTCTCACCATGTTTTGACATTTTTATAGATCAAACAACTAATCGAGAAAATCGACAGATTAATCGACTATGAAAATAATCGTTAGTTGCAGCCCTACAATATATAGTATCAATATAAATCGATATTGTGATATGAGACGAGATATAATCTTAGATTTGGGATATTGTAATATGACAAGTGTATTTTCCTGGTTTAATAGGCTGCATTACAGTAAGGTGATTTCTGAACTCGCCGCAGTTCTATTATTTTACCCACTTAAAGTGCTCATATTATGCTTTTTTCCTTTCCTTGTGTGTATATATATATATATATATATATGTATATATATATATGTATATATATATATATGTATATATATATATATATATATATATGTATATATATGTATATGTATATATATGTATATATATATATATATATGTATATGTATATATATATATATATATGTATATGTATATATATATATATATATGTATATGTATATATATATATATATATGTATATGTATATATATATATATATATGTATATGTATATGTATATATATATATATATGTATATATATGTATATGTATATGTATATATATGTATATATATGTATATATATATATATATATGTATATGTATATATATATATATGTATATATATATATATATATATATATGTATATATATATATATATATATATGTATATATATATATATGTATATATATATATATATCTTTTTTGTGCATGTTATAGGTTTACAAAGTGAAAAATCCCAAAGTCCACCCCAAAGGGACTTACCATCTCCAACAGAAAACACTGTTCACAAACTGCTCCAAACAGCTCTACTGTAGTCCAGCCTTTACTTCAGAGACAAACGTGCGTCACTTTGTAACACACGTTATAATGCTCACCTAGCTGCTAGCGTGGCACGCCCTCATACTCTGCTTCTGACTGGCTAGTAGTCCTTACCTAGCTACTGCGCATGTGCGACTCCCAACAAAGATGGAACAGAAGTGAGATGTCTCACTCTGTAGCTAAAACAGAGAGCTCAACACATAGGGTGAAAAGAGGAGCTGCAGCAATGTGCAGTACAACAAAAATATGGTGTTTTTTTTTTATTAAACCATGTAAACCTATTCTGATATAACCTAAATACAATGATGAACCTGAAAATGAGTATAATATGAGCACTTTAAGTAATTATATCCACATCACTGATGATAATTTATCACAAATTGCAATGTGTAAATATTTTGTGAAAGCACCAATTGTCAACCCTACACTATCGTCACAATATCAATAGCGTGGTATTTGGTCAAAAATATTGTGATATTTGATTATCTCCATATCGCCCAGCCCTACATTTGTGTCCACATTTGTAGCTGTGTTACTATCTAATGGATTGTCATGAATATAGCGACAAAGTGGAGTCTAACTACCAGGGCTCTAGTCTCGCATTGTCAGACCTTCCTTCACAGCGCTGCGGAGGAGGGTCTGGCTAGTCCACATAGCATTCTGGGATGGGAGGAAAACGTGCTCTGGTTTATTGGCCTTGCTTTAAACCAATCACAATCATCTTGGGTGGCGCTAAGCGCCAGACGACGCAACGGCACCTCTGTAAAATAGCCACTGGAAGGAACTTGTTTTGTACGGTCAAAAGTTGTTTTAGTCGTGCAACAGAAAACTCAGATTGGACAGATAGTTTAGCTAGCTGTCTGGATTTACCCTGCAGAGATCAGAGGAGCAGTTAACCATAGTCCTCAGAAATCTACCAGAGTTTAAAATGCTAACACAAAGGAAATTAGTAAAATCCAGCGGAATTTCCATCGGCAACGGAGCAATCCCGGAAGTGGATCGTCGTGGATATAGACTACCAGGGCTCCAGAACACGTGGGCTGGACTATGAAATATCACAGACTACAGAAGGACAACCAGCAGTGCTTGAGGTAATGTCAGGCACGTAAGCAAATGTTAAAGAAATAGTTTGGCATTTTGGGAATTATGTGCATTTGCTTTCTGGCAGATAGTTTTGTACATTTAACAGAAAAAAAAACAATGTATTGATTAATCGAGAACTTAATTAGAAGACTGATTGATATTGAAAGTATTAATCGTTAGTTGTAGCCATAACTGAAAATGATGTATTCAATTGAATTCTTTTAAGAAAGTTTCTCTGGAAATCAACTGCTTTTCAACTAAACTAATAGTCTCAGAATTCCTATAATTAGTCCCAAATGTCATCATTATTTCCTGGAAACTTTAAAGACATTATTAAGAAATGAATAACCCACCCGTCTGATGAGCTCAGAGAGGAACAGCTTCCTGTATCTAAATGATGGTGGAAACTTCCGGCACAAAGAGTGAAGACAAGTCTGTCAAAAACACAAAAGACCCATTGTTGTTTATTTGATTGATAACTGATTAGAAGACTATGTACGGTGAGTGTGCAGGCTGACTTACCTGTTTTAGGATGTCTGAAATCAGGTTTGATGATTTGTTGCTTTCAAGATCTTTTTCTAAAAACTGAAAAGTAGAAATGATCAGTTAGAAACTATAGTATGAACTGGTTTGAAGCCTTTAATGATGAACGAATAATGTTAAAATTAGTTTCAGAATTAAGAAAAACTAAATTCAAATGAATACATTTTTTCTCACTAATTTGACGGCCTCTCAGAATTCCTCTTTTTTTAGCAGCCTTTTAACTCTTGTATTCAAATAAAAAAACTTCCACTATTTACTTTATATATTTAACAAATTATCAATAAATACATTGATTTTGTTATTAATCATTCACGTCGTTTTTTCAGTACATCATTAAGAGTATACCACTCTGCATTTCACTACACATACTGTTTGTGTATGTGACAAATACAACATTTTATTTAAGCCACTCTTATATTATTTCAAACGTTAGAATTCAACCTTGGGTCTCTTATGTCCACAGTCTCTTTGCAAACTGGACTGCAGTCTAAACAGAAGAATGTTGAAGTTATTTGTTTAAAATCCGACCTTATTACCCAAATTTTGCAAAAGAGTCCGCTAATTTGTGAAATACTTATATATGTTGTGTTATATTCTGACAGTGAGCATGTTTACCACTGAGCAAGAAAACACGGATCGACCTATGTTATACCGTCTATGGAATTAGACAGTTCTGAATGAGTTTGTGGCGGAACATTCGCTTTGTTTTATGTTTGGAGCCGGGCTAAAAAAAACTTTGCTAGCACGTAGTCATACTCACGGTCCAGGGAAATGAAACCAGGCGACTCATGGCAAAAAAAGACACTTGAAAGTCCCGTAAAATATCCGTCTTATTTACTCTTTTACTGTCTGAGGTTTGATTCTGCTCTGAATGCTCCATGTTCAACGTGTTCACTGTTTACTTCCCGCTTACCCACAAGGCAACGCTATCGTTTGTCGCTAGACCTACTGGGTAGTGTAGTTTTTTTTTATATAAATTAGTATATTGGTCAATAAACTAAATACAACACACTGCATTTGTAAAAAAAATAAATAATAATAATTACAAAAAAGAATTACAGGTAGTAGTCTAAATGGCGTTAACGCATGCAATCAAAAACAACTACAAGAAAATAAATAAATAGCCTACAAAGTGTATAAAAAGCAGCACTAAGCCATTAAAGAAATAGGCCTAAACAGCCCTTGAGAGGACTTTTTTTTTTTATTGTCCGCGATGTTTTTTGTGTTGATATTTTTGTATTGTCCATGCAGCAACTTGTCCTTATCCTAACACACATTTCTCCCAAGGGAGACAAATAAAGATACCATGACCTTGACAAGATTTGAAGAGGAACAACATTTTAAAAAGGGGGGAGGGGAAGTTATGAAATGTTTTAAAAGTAATGAGTGGGATTTAAAAAAAACACCCCAAAACACACTGGCATACAGTGTGAGGACATTAAAATAAAAGGGACATGTTCTCTTGTCATGCAAGGAAACAATAAGACAGTAACAATGTTTTTAATCATATTTGTTTCAATACACAACAATAACTCTTTTCTCCCAGCAGGCTACTATCTCTCATTGTGGCAAGACATTTAGCCTTAAAGGGTATAACGTTAATAATCTGTCAAGAATATATTTTGTTATTTTTAGTCTGTTGCAGGTTTTCATCCCGCTCTTTTCTTGCTGTGTCACTGCAGAAGGAGATAAATCTCTTTACAGTTGGGCCAACTCCCCATTCACCAACAACTCTGACAGCAGCAGCACACACACACTGGGCATTTAGTGGTGAGTAACAAGCACATTATTATCATCACAATGTATGATGATGATGATGACGACGATGCCTTGTTCTGTTTTTTTTAATTATTAGGATTTTTTGACATTATTGCGTCTGTAACAGTTAAAACACGAAATAATCAATACAATTAATTAATGACAAAAAAAAAACGTTTTAGACTTTTTTATTTTAAAAATTATATTTTTTTGACTTACAGTTATACATTAGGACTGCTTTTACAGTGGTGCCCAAACATAAGTAGACATATTTCTGTTTATTAGAAAAAACTATTACTCCATATAGTCACTGATATAAAACTTTTTGTTTTATATTTTGCTTACTGTAGTGGAGCTGTCCCCCAGACTCCAGAAATCCAAAACACATTCGAGAGAAACGAGAGAAAATCTTATAATCAGCGTAAATAAACTTTTCATAATTGGTTTTGTCCTAGTCCAACTGAAATTTCCCAATTTTAAATAACTCGACAGGAGGGATATCACGATAACCGGAACACACATGAACGTTGTGTTTCTCACCGGAGCATTGTATGCAACGGACTGTAAACAAAGAATATGGCGTTGTTGTCTAATTAGCTAGCTAAACTCTACTCGACTTTACAAATGGAAGGTGAACGTTTTGTCCAGTGTTAAAGAAGGTAAATAAAGTATTTTTACACACATATCTTATGTCCATAATACCGTTTCATAGCTTTACCTCTCCGCTGTTTGATCAGATAGCTAGCTAATTAAGTTAGCTAGATTTTGAACACTTTTAGTTAAATGTGTAAATGTGTCATCTTAACGACATAATCAATCGGTGTTAACTAGCTATCTTATTCTTCATATAAATGTTTAGTAAATCCGTATATTTTTTTCGGTAACTGCCAACATTTGTTTTTTCGCTAGCTAGCTAATACTACAGCTAACCTACTTCCCTGTGCTAACCGCTGACATCAATAGCTGCCCCGGGCTTTATGTTGCCACAACAACACGCTAGAGTCACGCTAAATATTGAGTCTAGCGGATAGAGTCAATATTTGAAGGGCATAAAAGGAGGCCAACCGTGTAGTCCCGTTCAGTTTCGACCTTTCGTTCACCAAACTCCATACAAAATTAGAAGATTTAATATTGTGCACACCGTCGCGATTAAATCCGACATCTCTAGGATCAGGAATATCTTTTATGAATAATAAGGATCTATTCTTCGATTCGGCACACATCAGGTATTACTATATATTTGTATTACAATTCAATTTTATATATAGGCCTACGTATACTTTTGTTGTCTTTTACATCTGGAAACAACAGCGTGACCGTAGCACAAATGCAACATAATGTAGTAGAGCTAGTTTTTAAAGGTTGAGGGGATTTTGCATTGAGTAAATGTACTGGACACCATCAAGCCATTGCTCTTTTCCTGGAGGATCAGCTTAACACCAGCTTCTTGCTATAGCTAACAATTCAACCGTTCTCAGGTTATATGAAACTGCACATTTGTGAGGTGTTTTTAAAGATTAACATCTTCAGTATGAACCCATTTGTTGAGAGCCACAGGCAGGGTTGGGAAATCGGAAATGATTGAGAGATGGACTAACATATCATTGGTTTTTATGGCTTTTGTGGACAAAAGGAGAAATCTAGAATAGCACTAGCTGCACCCCCATTATGTGCTGCAGATGTGAAAGTAACCTGACCTGGTTGTTTTTCCCTCTCTTTGTCAGATCATCCGACCTGCTTGAGGCTCAACACTGAGCTGCAGTGAAGTCATGGTGCTGAAGATCTTCTTCCCACAGTGCTGTAACCGGGCGGACAGCGGCCTGCTGGTCGGCCGCTGGATCTCCAGCCAGGACTCTGCCGTGGTGTTGGCGGTCATCCACTACCCATTCATCCCCGGACATGTCAAACAGTACATCCAGCAGGTCAGTTTAGAACAGACCTATGTGTCCGATCAGGTCTGTATTAGGGATACATTTAGCCCCAGTTTGTGCCTCTCATGTATTGTTATGACATTTGAGTCACAAAGACAGGCATTGGATTTTCCGAAAGATAAAATACTTGGTGATATAAAAAAACCAGAAGATTGTTTAACAAAACTCGCTGCTGTTTTGAAAGTATTTCCAGATTCCTTAAGGACTCTTTTAACCATCTGGATGGAAAAAAAACTAAATCTTCTGCACAATAAAACCCAAGTTGCTCCTTTTTTTCCTAATCCAAACAAAGATGATAGCTATCTGGAGAGACCTTTCTTCTTGCTCAGTTTGTACAACGTGAACCAAAACTGCTCCATCAAGGTACTAAAGTCAAGTCTGTATTAGTCTCTCCTCCTCCCTCACCGCACTCCTCCATCTTTTTGACCCAGATGCAGGCCAAGAGTGGGGTGGAGCTGTCGGTGCTTGGCTCGTGGAGTTTACCCAAAGACGGTCAGGAGGGCATGGAGAGCTTCCTCAGAGACCTCAGCACCATCTTCCCCCAGGAACGCTGGCTCCAGATCAACCGCGAGGTGGGCAAGATGGGCTTCACCTGCCAGGTCCTCCAGCGGGATCAGAGTAAGACCCTCAGACTGATATTCACTGGCTTTAGACAGTAGCACTGGAGCTCTCTGATGGCTTAGTTTAGGACTGACAAATTCTCATCACTAGTTTCAGTTTATATCTCATTGCAGAGGCTTTTTCCAACTTGACAGGATTATTATTTAATAGAGCACTACTGAGTACTGGATTTGCAGGAAACTTCCACATTTTGAAATATTAACCATTGTTTCATCCATTTCATTTAGAGTTACTCAGTTTAGTGTCTGTGTCAAATACTTAAAGCTTTAGTGCATAACTTTTTGATATTAATGAACGTCCGTTACATTCAAGCCATTGCCAAATGAGTTGCTACAAAGCTAATTAAGACTATCAGCTCCATACAACTCTCTCTGGATTTCTCAGTATGACTATGTTCAGAGGATTGTGTCGTCCGGCGACTTTCCCGCGCAGAAACTCAAGTGAACATAGTTACCTCTTCTGAAGAGTCCATCATTTTTTTTTAATCCTTCATGTCCTCCTTGGCTACTAGCAATTGAATGAAAGGGGGGGTGCGCGATCACAGAAGACTTGTATCATATGGATGCATCGAGTTTTGTCGTCATTACTTAGAATTCCGCATGGGGGAGACATAAACTACACACTATAGCTTTAATAAACCTCAGCAGGACTTTCTGTTCACATAAAGATAGATGTTGGTCAGGAGTTGATAATGAATTTAACTTGCCATGGCCAGATGGAAGAGTAGTTCAGCGAGAGACGAAAAAGAAGAATGAGAAGGTTGACGAAGGTGCTGGAGAGGCTGGAGGTGATGAAGAAGAGCAGGAGGAGGAGGAGGAGAAGGTGATCTTCGTCCACTACGAGCAGAGGAAGGTGATGCTGTCACAGCTTCACCCCATCGAGAACGGAGTTCCCGACCCCAAAACTGCTCCACCGTCTGAGCTGAGACAGGTACAGGACACAAAAAGTGCTGGCTCTCGTTTTAATTCCTGTTTGTTGATTTATTTATTTTTTTTATCATGGAAGTAACATGAATGGAAGTTAAAAAATTCAGAGTTACATGGCTGATCGTCTGAAGTATCTTTGATCTCTCTATACAGGATGCAGCTTTCAGAATAAAATACTAATAATGCAGCATAAAATAAAAACTTTGGCATCTTGTTCTATGTAAATGATCACAAATATGACATGTTGCCAGAAAACACACAAATGTGTGAAAGAGGCTCAGGTTACAGATGGATGTAGCCCTAAAGGCTGATTGATGCTTCTTTGTTAAATCCACGCCGTGGGTACGTAAGTAGGTACGTGGAGATGACTGACCTTACACCGTAGCCTCGTGTACCTCTCAAAAAATGTAACTACACGTTGCGGCGAAGCATGTCGCTCGGCCGTGGCTTGGCAGCGTTGCATTTCCCCCATATTTCCTAGTTCTCCTTCTCCATAAACAACATGAAATTAAGGAGAGGGTTAACTTTTCCTGCTACAGATTTTCGACCGTTGTCAGAAAGCACAGGGGAGACTCTTTGTTTCTCTCACTATGCCTCTAGAGTCGGCACTCGCTCCAAAGCAAATCCCTGTCACTCTCTCACTCGCTCTACCACACACTCCCCATGCGCAAACACACACACACACACACACACACACACACACACACACCGGCCCTGTTATTCTCTTAAAAAGATCGACGCACACACCAACGCACAAGTATAAACTTCATTTAACTTACGTAGGCTACGTGTGGAGCTCTGCTGTGCGTGGAGCCTCCGCAGAACCATAAATCATCCTTAACATGCCCTTCCTCTCCTCTGGTCCAGATGTTCCAGACGGTGGCTAACAGCCAGCCTCTGTTCTTCCTGGACAGATACGACGACGGGCCGCTGAAGTCGACACACTGGCAGACTGAGGGTCGAGAGGCCAGCATCATCGTGGAGCTGCTTAAACAGGCCTGCATACCGCTCTGCATGCTCATCGGCTGGCTGCTCTCCATATGGACCTGGATCTGCAACATCCGGTGAGAAGAGAGGAAACTTAACGGATAAAGCCGGCAATATTTTTTATGGTTGTTATTGTCAACAAAGCCTGTAATTTGTGCTGTTTTCTGTATCTATGAATCAAAGATATATATATATATATATATATATATATATATATATATATATATATATATATATATATATATATATATATACACACACACACACACACACACACACACACACACACACACACACACATAACAACATGGATAATAAAAATTCAGTGTTTCTTTTATAAACTGATACAATATTCTCTTATAGTTGTGTTAAATCCAGATGTAGTATTCAGTTTTCAGTATCAGTTTTACAATAGATGTATGACTATATTGTATCATCTCAGTTCTTTGAGAGTTAGATGCTATGACCCATTAGGGCAACTCGATTATGGAAAAAAATCTGAATCACAATTATATTGGTCAAGATTTAAATAACGATTATTTAAAACGATTACTCATTGACTTTTGGATGTTTTTATGATTTATTGAACTTAAAAAACAGTGAAAACACCTTGAACTGTGAACATTTTTAACTTTTTGAATTTCCCTTGAGAACACAAGACAAAATAAGAGTATACTTGCGAAAAGTTTTTCATGATTACATTGTTTTTGTGATCGTTAGGAGCAAAATGTGATTGATTGCACAGCCCTACGACCCGTATCTGATTAGTTTCTTTACTCAGATCCAGATGCTGAGATGCTGCACATTCCCCCTCATTATTTTCATTATTGTATTTCATCTTTAGGATCTTCAGCCTTTACCCGCTGCGCTTCCTGTCCAGTAAGCTGTCCACCTGTGTCCAGCTCAGCTACAGAACTGAACACATGAGGTTGCTCAGCTCACCCAAACCAGCTGCCGGACACACGCAGTTTATGAGGTGATCGTTTGTAAAAGCAACCTAGAAAATCCCTGTTATGGACTTTTCTGTGCTGAAAGTGACACCACACCTGCCGTTTGTAGCCTTCATGTCTGTCTGTCTGCCTGTAGGAAAGCGAACATCGTGGTGTCGTTCCTGGTGGATGTGGCTCTCGGCATGTTGCTCATCTGGTGGCTCTACAGAGACAACCACATCACCATGTTAGCCAACATGCTGGTGCCTGCAGCAGATGTAAGTGTGTTACCAAGATCAGATGACACAAAAAATTATAATTATGTTATGGTACATTCTACCTCTCTTTTTCAAACGGTTTACAAACAAAAGAAATACAGGATATCAAGATGATCAAATAATGAAGTCATTCTCACAGTACCAGTAACACTCTCAAAATATAATATTAGTGGAACAAAACTTTAATTTATTATCTCAAGACATTGAGATATTTAAGTTGTGGTCTTGAGATAATGGGTCCAAAACTAGTGCCACTTTTGTCTTCCATTCAAAAGATGCCATGCAATTTAAAGGGTGTTGTGAATTGAAAACAAGGCATTTTCACGTTACTGCAAGATAGATTAGGTTTAGGTCAAGTAAATATTGACCTGGATACTTCACTATTAACCTTTCACTATATAGCAGATAGATTAAAAATTCTTAGCGCACAGTCTACTGACAACTGAGCACACTACATCCTCAGACGTGGCTAAGAACTCCTAAAAAGTGAACCGGTGTGGTCAGATTTCTTTGTCCCACCATTTAACCTGTGTGATTCTTTCTCAGCATGTGGCTAAAGAGCTGGATGAGCTGCTACAGTGGCTGATGGGAGCTCCTGCAGGGCTGAAGATGAACCGGGCCCTGGATCAGGTTCTGGGCCGCTTCTTCCTCTACCACATTCACCTCTGGATCAGTGAGTCCCAGCACAAAACACACTCAGGGCTTCATGTTGCGCTGATATTCTCCGCTTATACAGGGGTCTTAAAAATCAAAATTTTAGGCCTTAAAAAGTCTTAGTATTGTGTTCTAGGTCTTAGGTCTTTAACAGGTCTTAATTTTCCTATGTCAATGTAACGCTACCTCTAATGCTCATTGAAATGTTCCCGTAGCGCTTTAAAATGTTTTTTTAATGTTATTATTCTGTGGCGGTGTAGTTCTTTCTGTCGCTAGTCCAAATATAATCCGCTGTATTACGACTACAAATGAGACCAACGTGCAACTTATATTGCAGCCAATCTAGACACCAGTATGCCAATGAGGTAAATCGGGGAATTGTTTCAGACAATGTTTTCGGACTCGTGACATTTGACTTTTCTTTTTTATGTTGTGATATAGAGCTTAAATTTCATTCATAATGGTCTTAAAAAAGGCCTTAAAAAGTCTTAAATCTGAAACCCTGTTAAATCTGACCATTTTAATGCTAGAAACATAGAAACAGGACTAAAAGGCCTGCTAGTGGCCCTGCCTTTGATTTCATCATCTTTCCACCCAGGCTACATCCACCTGATGTCTCCCTTCATCGAGGGGATCCTGTGGTATGGAGGCCTGTCGGCCTGCTTTGGCCTGACCTTTGCCCTCTCGCTGCTCTCAGACATGGTCGCCCTGCTCACCTTCCACATCTACTGCTTCTACGTCTACGGAGCCCGGTGAGACCCCAACACAGGTTCCACTGCTAGTTTAGGTTTTGTTTGTTCACTGCTACGAAACAAAGAAGCAGGTGCTATGTGGTAAATAAAAAGAGGAGCATGTTAGTCAATATTTTAAGAGAAGTTTTTGGTTCAAAAAGTGTTGATCCATGTAGATTTAACTTCTCTGAAGACTGAATCACTGCTGCTAAGTCATGATCGGGTCAGAGGTTTGAGCCATTTGATTACACAAAGTTTTTGAAAGTGTGTCACTTTAAATTCATTAGAGTATTTTGACAAGTAGGGCTAGTTTGTATCTACCTGAAGGGCTAACAGAAGCAGTCCAGTGGGAAAATGTTGCTGTCCTGGTGGGGCTGAACAATTCATCGAAATTTTAATCGCGATTACGATTTTGGCTCCTAATGATCACAAAAACAGAATAATCGAGAAAAACGATTATTTTTTGCACATCATGTTTTGTAAGTAAACTCGTATCTTAAACTCTTGTCTTGTGTTCTGTATGGGAAATAAAAGTTAAAAGTATGAAGGGAAATTTCAGTTCTAGGTGTTTTCACTGTTGATTTGTTTAACTTTTCCACTGTTTTTTTAAATTAAATAATTGCAACATCTTTCCAAAAGTCAATGAGTAATCGTGTTAAATAATTGCGATTCCAGTACTGACCAAAATAATCGTGATAATGATTTTAATCGAGCAGCCCTAAGTCCTAGGCCACATTTTGTGATTTGTAAGCGCTGCTTACACACAAATTAGTGCTGTCAGTTAAACAGCACTAATTAACAGCGTTAATGCAAACCCATTTTAACGGCGTACATTTTTTTATCGTGAGATTAACGTTCTTTTTGGCCTAGCAAACTTTGTAGTTTTTTCCCACATGCTGTTGCAACAACTAGTAACGTTAGAAAAACTACCTCACCACACCGGATCTAGCTAGACAGGAAACAGAACAACAGGCACACCGTACACACTTTTTTGGCCAAGCGAGCCGTCCAAAGAGTAGTAGGCTAAGGTTACGTTTTGATTGGACGTTAAGCGCGAGATGCCGAAATGGATGCCAATAAGATTCTGAATGGAAAGTTTATTTTTAAAAAGTTGCCAAATGGTTCCATTGACAAGACCAAAGTGATCTGTGTGTTTTGTCGTTGTGAACTGAGCTATCATCGCAGCACGTCCAGTCTGAAATACCACTTGATGGCCAAGCACACAGCTGATGCGAATTCTCCGCCCCCTTGTTAAAGCCAGGCGACAATGGATGACTTCAGACAGAAGCACATTTGCGCAAAGCAAGCCGATCCACTTTTCCATGTTGAGAAGAGCATTAAAATGAGAAAAAAATAATGGGACAAAAAGAAATCAAGGGACATTTAGAATAGATAAAAATGTACGATTAATTGCGAGTTAACTAGGACATTAATGCGATTAATCGCATTTAAATATTTTTATCGTTTGACAACACTAACACAAATGATCCAGTTTGACATATGATTGTCATTCACAAAAGCATGATACATTTGGGGTTGCATGTTTATGAATGGGTCACTTGTGTGGTGTTTGCTTTCATTAGTGAAATGTCTCAAAATGAACACGAGAGGAAATTATCGCAACTTGCAAATTTGGTGAAACAGGCCCCCGATGAACTGGGAAGATCTCACTGATCATCTGTTTCCCTTTCTTGCCTCAAGTGTGTTTTATAAGAATTGCAGTTTGCTTATTTAGTTTGTTAATTTAAGAGTTCAGTCTGAATGGGTCCCCACACATTATCTAGCTTGGCTATGTGATGCTTCTACTGCTCCAAACCATTTGTTCTGTACGAACAGAATACTAGACATACAGTTTGTACTATACTATAGTAATTTTTAGTATACAGCTTTTGCAGTCAGTATTTAAGAAATACATTTAATACTAACAGGAAATTATAAAATACTGCATGTACTCCATCAGATGTTAATTCAACTGCAGTTTTGACCCTTGAACTTGAAGAGACGGCAAAATGTTTTCAGAAGATTTAATACTTATATTTTAGTTTTATCAAGATCTTTCTATAGCCGTCTCACCACCATCCAGAATTCATGATGTGTGATGTTTTGCAGTGTTTTGCAAGTGTTTTCAGTATCCATGCTGACTTTTTTGAGTATACTTACTTTTCTTACTGTGAACACACTACATAGGACACTACATACAAAAATACTTTTGAGAAATTGTATGTTCGATTGTATTGAATTGAGACACACTGTGGATTTGGAAGATATTCCTTTTGATTACCTGCAGGGGACGTATTTTCCCAACCTTTTTCTTCCTCCAGTAGAGAAATTTTCATTACAGTTTTTGTTATTGACAAGTACATTAGAGTCTTGGTTTAACCTTTCTTGGTGTCATTGTTGGGGGTTGAGTGAAGGATTGTGGAGGTGGGGGCACAAAATTATCATTACGGCTTTATCTGCACCAGGAGAGTAACATTCAACAATTCTGCTCATTCAGGAATGGGCTCATGGAAACCAAAAATGGACCTATGGTTTAGGAAATGAAGCACAGAATAAACAACAGAAAAAGTGTTATTTCTGCAGCAGCATAACAGCTACATTCAAATGCACACGCCATTGTTATTATCCCTTTAATTATAACTGGTACAGTAATACATAAATCATCTGAATCCGATTGGCAGAACAGGATGTTTTGTTTGATGTCACTGTTGTGTATCTGGGTCAGATGCTTATACAAAACTATTTAGTGCCTCATGTTGTTTTCTTCAGACTGCCTCAGTTGGTACACACTCCGTCTAAAAGGGAAGAGTAGAAGAGAAGTTTGCTCAAGATGTTTGCTTTTTCTGTACTGTTTAGGACAATATAATCATTGAGGAGAGAGAGTAAATATTATGAAGATTTAGCTGCAGGATGATCCAAAGAATTTAAACTCTTGTGATTGTGAAAGCCTAATGATAATGTTAACAGTGTCACTGGATCCATAGGAAATCAGATTACGTTTGTAATTATACCTCCTTTTTTTTTTTTTTTTTTTTTAAAGACAGAAAGTTTGCATGTTTAATTTTTAGCCATGTTAGCGGTGGCAATGATGGTCAGTCCATCGCCCCACCACTTTGGTCCAAACTGAAATATTTAAACGACTGTTAGACGGATTGCCATGGAGTTTTGTTCAGACATTCATGATCCCCAGAAGATGAATCCCTCTGACTTTAGTGATGCTCTGACTTTTCCTCTAGCGCCACCATGATTGGGTTGACAGTTATAGTTTTATGTAAAATATCTCAACAACTGTTAGATGGATTGTGATGAAATGTGGTTCATCATTCATGTTCCCATCAGGATGGTTTGTAATAACTTTGGTGATCCTCTGACTTTTCATCTAGCGCCATCATGAGGTCAACATGTGAATGTGTCCATTGCTTTGGTTTATGAACAAATACCTGCAGAACTAATGATATTTGCATCAGCCTCAGCTGGACTCTGTGTTAACTGATAATTAGCTAATAATAATCAATGAACTAAGATGGTGAACATGGTAAATATTAGCCTGACAAGCCAGACCCATATCAAGATGTTGGGTCTGGGAACACACCATTGGCAGAGCTCAATCCGAGGGGCGGGATAAACGGTTGTCTTTCAAATTCCCTCTGCACGCAATAGGATAGCACTACAACCAACCAGAGCAAAACTCCAAACACATCTTCCTTTTTTAAGAATGACTTCAGTGCCGTTCTTTGTTCTTTTCTCAAAGAAAAGCTTAACTCTAAGTCTTCCAGAGTCGCAGCCAAAGCTGATTCCAAAGACCGCTGTTCGCCAGCAGCAGCAGCCACCTTCTTTGTTTTCAAGTAGCAGGGAATTCACGCGGAACCGTCGCAACTCTGCTGTCATTATGTTAAGCCTGCCCACCGACTCTATACACGATGTGATTGGCCTGACTAGAGTTTGGTTTTTTAAGCTCGCAAGAAAAGGGAAAGTTGTTAGACGACCCTGGCCGCTAGGGTGTGTCTAGATTTCTAGGCTAGGTAAATATAATACCTGCTAAAAAGCAGCATGCTCAAAAGCTGGCTTTAGCTTAATGAAAGAATAGGAAATTTAAAAGTGTCCTGGTGCATCATTAAGACTTTTAACGGGAAGGGCGGACAGCAGTTTAAGGAAAATAACAGATACCCCAGCCACATTGGTCCCAAGTCTGAACACAGTTGCTCTAATAGAGAAAACCTGCACTTAACCTTTTCACTGGCATTTTGTATTCATAGACAGACCATTGTTGTGATAGATCATTATAGAATTGTCTAGCAATATATTGATAATGACAGGATTGCTGTATCGGGATGTTCTTGGTATCGTGAGCCATGTATGGTGCACCGATCCGATTATTAAGAAGGATATCGGCCCCGATATTGACAAAATAGCTGGATCGGGGATCGGAAAAATTAACAGATCCACGGGCCGGTCCAGTTTTTATTTTTTTTAATTTTTTTTATTCTCACTGTCGCAGCACATCCTACGTCATTCGTCAGCAGCACATGCGTCGCGTGCTGGAAGAGTTGAGTTAACCGTTAAGCAAAGTGGAGCAAGCCAAAGAGTAGGCTGTGTGGAGATATTTCACGCTTGCCACGCCAACTAGTTCATCGGCTGTTTGCTATGTCTGCAAAGTAAATGTTTCGAGGGGTGGTGGTAGTACTGCAAAGTACAATACTATCAATTTAATCAAGCAAATAAAAAAAAATGTTTGGTAACTGTTTGATTAGCCTAATTTTATGTTTGACCAATACACTATTTTGTTTCTACTGCTCCATTTTATTTATTTAAATTTATTTTAAAAAGTTTGATTACATTCTATTTTCGAATTGAATGCATAATTGTTTTTTAAATAACAAATAAATAAGAATTTAATACATTACATCTATGTTATTGAGGAAAGTAATGTTTAGTTAGGAAAGTCTGGTGCCTTTAGTCTCTTCCACATGGTGGGAGGAAGGTATAAGGTGGAAAGTATACAGTTTATTATTAATTCAACAACGGTATCGGATCGGTATCGGGTATCGACAGATACACAAAGCCCAGGCATCGGTATTGGTATCGGGACTGAAAAAGTCGGATCGGTGCATCCCTAGTATGGTGTATGGATGGTATCGTGAGGTACCCTATAATTCCCACCCCTAATGTTGAGGCATGTAAAGGCATGTCACCACTGTCCTGTTTGGAGATGATGAAGTACAGGTCTGGTGATATTCTATTAAATCAGGGCTATTAAGTTGACTCTTGAGGTAGATTTACCTTTGATTCTGTTCATAGTATTAATATGGTATGTTCATATTTGAATAAAAGCGTCAGATCTGTGAGTCTGATGCGTGGTGTGATGGAATGGTAGGCTGAACGCTGGTAATAGTCTTGGATGTTTGAGAGAGGATTGGCTAAATTATGCATTTGCTCTAAAGATAGCTTGGCTCCCTCGCCCATGGTGCATAATGAAATATTACCAACTTTTCTTGTTGCATATTTATGCCCCAGCTGCTCTTGGAATATGGACGTGTGTGTGTGCGATTCTTGTCTGAGTAACGTATTAAATCTTTATGCCTGGACCTAAAAATATCTCCTGCTGTGATCACAATGCAGTTTCTACATTGAAGAGGATGAAAAAATAGCTATCATTGTACTTCAGAATTAGCTTTAGGTAGCTTTTATATCTGCCTTTAGGAAGAATTTTGCACGAGAAGAATGTGAACACTATTAATAACTGGTTCTAAAAAACTGATTGATATTTTTTAAGTTACAGCTAATTTGTTTTTTGTTACCAATATTTAGATAGTATTTATCATGTGTCCCCATTTCCTAAAGTTCCTCCCCAAAGGATAACAACCCCCCCTTCTCAATATTATTATCATCACAATTTAAATTAAATATGGATAGAGTACATTACAATCCAAAGACAAGACTGTACATGAAACACAATTATGTAACTTGTTACATATTCCTATATATATATATATATATATATATATATATATATATATATATATATATATATATATATATATATATATATATATATATATATTTCCTTCCAGGCCTATGTACACAGTTCTGTTTGTCTTCTTTCTTTTTATTTATATGTTATAGGTCTGGTGAGAGAACCTCCTATTTAAGTCAACAGTTTTTTGCTTTGCTATGTAATTGATTAAAGTATGGCCTAAATGTGTGCCACAGAGGAAATGATAACAGATCCAATGTGATTATAGAGATGAATGTGTTGGAGCTGCTACCCCCGCGACCCGATACCGGATAAGCGGACGAAGATGGATGGATGGATGGTGTTGGTTGGATGTTTTCTTCTCCTGCTGCTTTTTAAAAAATGTATTAGTTTCTTTGAATATGTAAGAACAGGATGACAAACATGTATACACACTTGTATTTCTTCTGTAAATGCAACAGTTGGCAGTAAAAAGAAATGTGCTGTAAATTAAATTAATTTAATACAAATAGATGAAGTTCTGTCAACAAATATACACATCATCAGTTAGTGGGGTGCCATGTTTACATTTCTCTCCATATTCGAAGAATCGATGGTGGGAAATGTGGATGGAGTTCTTTTGCATAAAATCTTAAATGGAGGTTTGGCCTTTAGCTAAAGCTTCTGTTGTAATCTAACACTACTGAAACACTATTGCTGATCAATATTTACTGTCTGATCAGCCACTTGGATCAATCCCCTCAGTACTTGACTAAACTCTCATATTTTAAAAGCACCCCAACCAGTTTCTGTCATTCTCCCCTTGCCCTTTGCTGAAGCCTTTCTCCTCTATTGTCTCCCCCTATGTCTTCTGCCGTATGTACACATACTCTTAGTAGTATTATATACTAGTATTATTGTTTGCATGATGATGTAATCAGTTGTGTCTGTGTGTCTGTTAGGTTGTACTGCCTGAAGATCTACGGCCTCTCGTCCCTCTGGAGGCTCTTTAGAGGGAAGAAGTGGAACGTCCTGCGGCAGAGGGTGGACTCCTGCTCCTATGACATGGACCAGGTAACACACACACACACACACACACACACACACACACACACACACACACACACACACACACACACACACACACACACACACACACACACACACACACACACACACACACACACACACACACACACACACACACACACACGTATAATTGTCATCATAACATTAGTACAGATGTTTACTTTGAGTGTGTTTTGTGGTGTTTCAGCTCTTCATTGGGACGCTGCTGTTCACCGTCCTGCTATTCCTGCTGCCCACCACAGCGCTCTACTACCTGGTCTTCACTCTGGTAAGATGGGTCACAAGTGAAGTAGTCCCGCATTGCCAGACCCATCTCCACAACGCTGCTCCTCCACAGATACGTTCTGGGATAGTATTTCTTTAAACCAATCACAATCGTCTCGGGCACTAATCTGGACGTGGAGATAGTGGCTCTGCAAAATAGTCTCTGGAAGGAACTTGTTTTGGTGAAACATTTGCAGCCCGCAAAAGAAAACGCCGCCTACAATATTAGATGAAGTTAACTGTTCACACAATACAGTAACGTGAGCTATTTAAATTAGCTAGATACATGGTTAAACGTAATTTGCTCTTATCAGTTTATCACCGTGTGTGCGGTCCTAAAACGTCCCATTTAGACAGTAAATGCCGTAAACATATTCTTTGTAAATCTTTACAATCATTCCCCGAAAGAACCAAGCAGGCCTGCCTGCACGATCGATAACAGCAACTCACAGGGAGCAGAACATCGGATTATCCTGGAAACGAAATGTAGTTGATCCAGATTACAAGTGAAGAAACTTTAAAGGGATAGTTCGGATCTTTTGAAGTGGGGTTATATGAGGTATTATCCATAGTCAGAGTATTACCTACGGTAGATGGAGGTCGGCACACCCCCAGTTTGTAAAAACAGGCAGGACTGCCAACACGGAAGCTAAGCAATGTACTGCTGTGAACGGGGGGGGGGGAGAGGCAGCAGCTAAATGTATTTTAGACACAAAAAGGAGCACCTAAAAAAAAAAATCAATTATAGGTTTAAATGTATGCTATATTTAACATATTTTCACCGCTTTACCTTGCCGTCAGACAGCCCTTTCCGACAGGGAACTCGAGCTGTTATATACGTTAATCCACCAGACTCCTTTTGACAAAAACAGTCATTTCACCTCGCAGAACACTGGATTTGCCTGTCTACCGCTGCCTCCATCGGTTTGTTTGTTTGTGTGACTGTGGTGAATTTGAACTAACCCTTTAAAACACCAAAGTCACACAAGGCAGGATTAAAAACAGGGACATCATCTTCCTGTGACAGAGCCAGAAAAAAACAGAGCCACAAGAAAGGCAACCATCATGGATGATATCTGTATGGGTTGTTGTAAGTCGACTCACAGAAATAACAACTCTTAAATTGACATATTCCCTTGGCCAACACGACAAAGGTTAAGTTTAAGTGTTCCTACCAACCACTACCACGGCTTCTGTGTCGACTTAGGAGACAAAGGAGCAATTGATCATGCTGCAGGAGTGGTTTGACACAGTGACAATGTGTCACTTGGTCTATAACTGACGTAAACGAAAACTGAAGACAGTTGCTATTTCTGTGAAGAAGCCAGATACAAACTTAACAGCCACTTTTAAAATCTGCGGGGGACATGATTGATGGCTATGCGTAGATTTAGGGTGGAGTAAACTCTTTAAATAAATCATGAAAAGCTTGCTTCAATTTGTTCACTTAACCACAGCAGTTTGGTCCATTTCCAATTTTAAAAACATTTCTAGACTAGCTTAATATGCGAATCCAGCTCTAACTATTTCCATTCCGGTGTGATTGTTTTGAACGCTTGTGTGTCCCTGTGTTGTGCAGTTGCGGCTGGTGGTGGTGCTGTTCCAGGGCGTCCTCCACCTCAGTGTGGACTTCATTAACTCCTTCCCCCTGTTTGCAATGGGCCTCCGCATCACTCGGCCCTACAGACTGGCAGGTACATCACCTTTTATCATGCATCTACTTTATTTGTGTAAAACTGCTACTGTTACCTAGACTGGGTAAACCCAGCCCGATCTGCCGGCGATTTGATTTCGCCCTGCAGCTCAGGCTGGAAACCTGTACATTTTTCTATCCTGCTTCCGTTACAAATCTGCGGGGGCCAATCACAGACTGGCTGATCAACCTGGCACGCTATTGGTGGGTTTAACACGATGACGATAGAGAAGCGACGGCAAGCAGCTTTTTGTTTACATTCAACATGGCGGCCACCGAAGCGCAGCAACCCGTTGATGCCGCTGTCGCTGCTGTTTTAAAAGATTTCAAAGACAAGTTTTCTCTGAAAACAGAACAGAAACTTGCCCTGGAGCAATTCCTACAAAAGAAGGATGTGTTTGCCTTACTACCGACCGGCTTTGGTAAAAGCCTAATTTACCAGCTAGCTCTGCGAGTAAAAAGAGAATGGAGATCAGCTCAAAACCCGTACGTCACTCGGATCGTTGGTCTGATTGGTTGAAGGACTATCCAATTGCGTATAGAGTAATTTGAACTATGCCCGTTGATCACGCCTCTTGTGCTGTAGAAAATACAGAGCAGACGTGGCCGGGTTGGGTCAGTGGGTAGAGCAGGCGCACATATACTGAGACGTTTATACCTCGACGCAGGTCCAGGGTTCGAATCCGACCTGTGACGATTTCCTGCATATCTTCCCCCTCTCTCTCCCCTTTCTCACCCAGCTGTCCTGTCAAAAATTAAAGGCGGAAAAGCCCAAAAAATAATCTTTAAAAATAAAATACAGAGCAGACTCCCCAGTCTAATGTTCAATCTTAAAAGATTGAGCTTGGTCTGGTGATAGCCAGACTAACTGTTACCACAATGAAAGTTAAATGCAGTTAAAGTTAAATGAAATAGAATCAGAATAAATTAGAACAAATGTGTTATATTATTCAAATATAAAGCTGGATGCTAACACCACAGGTTCTCACTACTTTTTCATTCATTCATAGTTTATTTTAAAGCCATGTAGAAGAATGATTGGACAGACAGATGGATGACAACATGATGCAGGGTATCTGCAGGTCATTTAGTCTGAAAATGAAAGTGGTCATTTTATGGGTGGATGAATAGATGGATGACACAGTTGAGTCTGGACGTATCCTCAATTTGATGTGTGTTTGTGTTGTGTACTTTACAGAGGGTGTAAAGTTCAGGGTGCTGTGTGAGGAGCCTGGGACGGCCCTGCACCTGCTGATGGAGGTAAGAAGCCCCATTTTGTTTGTTTTAAAGATCTTTAATGTAGAACTTGAAATGGGGTAGTTCTATCCAGCTGAGGACAATGTCAGAAATCGAGTCCTTTCACTCACATAATAAACTAAAGAGAATTATTCTCACTCATGTTCCCTGTCACCTTCACCACTGTATCCTCCTATATATTGGCATTGATCAGTTTTCTGTGTCCCATCCCAAAGGAATATCAGCCTTAAGCTGTTTTCTCATATGAGCTCCGGACATTGTCCGGAGTTTCCAATTCACACATGTAGCACACAACAGGAGATTGTCTGTGTCAGACGCATTCTCACAAAACGTGGATTACGCCGCAGTCACGTTTTTAATTTGGTCATAAACAACCGAGTCTCTTGCCGTTCTTGAACTTGTCTGATGATTTTGGCGTTGGCCCTTGCAGACAGAAGTTCCTGAATCTTGTCGTCTCTACAGTTAAACATTTTTGTTGCCGTCTTTGTATAAATCACCCTTCTTCTTCTTCACCCTTGGATGTTTGTAATCTTCCGGTTTCACGTCAGGCACTTGATAGAAACGTCATCAACACGCCCACTCGCTCACTGTGAATTCTCCAGACAATGACCTGCTCTATTCACACATGGGCTCAATCAGACATTACACAGACTTTGTACTAGGCAGCTGGCAGGGTAAAGTCTGTTTAATGTCCGGTCCAAATGATTCGGACATTGCCTTCTCACATACAGCTACTCCTGGTAATGTCTAGATACAGTACGTTCAGGGTTGCATTGCATGTGAAAGGGGCTTTAGACAGTGGCTGATGTGGATGGCCTGTATTTTCTCTCTAACAGGTTAAATGTTGTGTGTGAATACATGATGTGTTTAACTTCTAGTTCCTTCACTGTGATGTTTGAGCTCCAGAGTGCAGAATGATGTGTGTGCAGAGTTTGTTTTCACATTCATCTGCTGAAGGAGGAAAGTTTCTCAGAGCTGACCTTCAATCTATACCATATCTTATATTTGCATTTTCAGAGATTCAGGATTTTTTCATGAGAGAGAAAGTAGATGTGCCTTTGTGGAAAGCCCATATATCAGACACAAAATAATTAGTCAAAGCACGGTCTTAAAATATGTCTGGAGGGGAATTCTTGTCAGTTTAGTGTTTGTGGAATTATGATTTTATTCTGAAGGATTTGGGCCAAAAATCGGATTGTTGTTACTGCTGGCGGGACACAAACAAAAGTAGATTTTTTCCCCCCCGCCATCTAAAAATATTTTCCTCTGTCTGTTCTGGGGCTTGATATTATGGAGTAGTTTTACTGAAATAATACTTTTTCAACCTTGCAATACAAATTATATAAGCACTTTATTATTTTCTCTTTTTCAGTATTTGGTCATATGATCATGCTCTTGTGTTTTCCTCCTCAGATTAACCCTCTGAAGTGCAGCGCAGTGGTTCAGACCTACCGCACCCCGACTTACAGCTGTTACCCCAAAGACTCGTGGGCTGCCCTGGTCAAGAAACTGTTTGTTGGGGAGCTGATTTACCCGTGGAGACACAAAACCACCAAGACTGACTGAGAGACATCGGCCAGAGATGTGAGCGAGAAAGAGAGATTAGGGAACAAAGGAAAGGGAAGGGACCGAATAAATAGTGAGATGGAAACAGACAGAGGGGAAAGAGGGGGAACAAGGGTGAAATTGGTACCTTAGAGTTATGCTGCTTTCATCTTAGATTGGAATAACATCAAGAAAGTGTTTGTGAAGACTGAAGCTGCCAGGTCACCACACTTTTTTTCATCCGAGCAGCTTGAGGAAGAAGAACGAAAATAAGTCAGTGTTTAAGAGTGCAGCGAACACGGCAATGTCAGCCACAAACCTAAAAACCAGCAAATAGTCCCGTCCTGTTTTTGTTGTAAAAACTGTGATTGTAAAATGCCTTTCAGCACATGATACATTCTTTTATTTGTATTAATGATATTAAGGACTTGACATCAGCTGTTTTCTTTTGTTGTTGAGGTCAAAAATTAAATTAAATATGAGAACTTAAACTCCAGTAATGAACTTATATGCACCGTGTATCCCACAAGGAAACTAAACCCAAGGACCAAAACAATTCGTTCATGTGTGTTTGAATGTAGGACACAAAGATCCCACATTATCAAATAAGATTTAAAGACCTTCTGACTTTGTTTGCCCCCCCACAACATGTCGGTGAAATCACCGTTTGTATGACCAGCAAACATACTTGAGTCAGTTCACTGTAGTTCACTCACTGGACATCTAAGCTCTCAGCTCAGTGTAATCCCCCATGGAACACTTTACAGACAGGTGTGTATTCTCTGTCACTGACGCTGCTGTTCCACTGGCTTAAATCACACACCGCAACACCCAAAATATTGTCCGTTGCCCCCCGGAGGCTAAATTGCCGTCAGACCGATGGATTCCGAGATTGCTAGTTTGTTATTGGTTCCGTCCAATACATTGGACAAAGGAGCTTCTAGAGGTAACTTGCTGAATACTAAAACATAGCCCAATAGTAGCTCAAGTAAAAAAGACTCTGTTCCAGGACCACCACCAGCCGCAACTGCACAACACAGGGACACACAAGTGTTCAAAACAATCACACCGGAATAGAAATAGTTAGAGCTGGATTCGCATATTAAGCTAGTCTAGAAATGTTTTTAAAATTGGAAATGGACCAAACTGCTGTGGTTAGAAAATCAGTGAATCGACTTAGTATTTAGCGTGACAATTCATACAAATCTTAACTCTTAAAAATGGCAGAATTCCAGTTAGAAATCAGGTATTTATGTATACTATTAACTGCACTGATCATGTAGATAGTTGTAATCTTTTGGATTTTATATTATTAAATTATTAGCAAGAGTCTGCTTCTAATCACACTAACTGGACAAACTGATTTTTTTTAATTTTTTTTTTTTTACTACTTTTTAATGCTGTGTGTTTTGATCGTTTCAAAGTTTTAGTCAAAAAATCAAATTAAATTTATTTCAGGTTCATTTGTTGCCATATTTCCTCTAAACACATTTGCCTCTGACAGGTGAGTTACAGAGGGAGATGAACAGTCATGCCATACTCTTCTGGTATAAAGCAAATCCTTGTGTGATTCTGCTCTGGGTCAATTTGTCAGCATTTGTCTTGTGCCTGTTCATGTCATTTTTTATTAAATCTTCTTTCATTCTTAGTAACAATCAACCTGAACCAGCTCTGATTAAAAGAAACAATCCAGCAGTTTGGGAATTTGGCTTGTTGTCTGTCTTGCTTAGCACAAACTGCAGGTGAACTACACGAGGCTTTGTGCTAAACATGTCATGGCCAATCTCTATACGGGACACACAAAGATGAAGCTGACGTCATTTCATGGTTAGGCAGCAAGATAACAAATTTCCCAAATTTTCAGACTGAATATTTAATGTGAGTTATTGCTGTTACTGTTTTTCTTTCACCTAACTCTTTACACCCTCTTTAGCGTCCTTAGCGCCAATTTGTCATTTTTAACAGTAAAGCTGTTTAATTTGCATTCCTATTTTTTCACCTTTTATTTTAGAATGTCCTATTGATCTGTATCAATGTTTCATTGCCATTTAATAACATTCATGCTGTATACTGGTGGTTTCTCTTCTTTTCAAATATCTGTTCATACACAGCTAATAAAATAGTTGTAATAGAAAGCATGATCTTACATGATTTAGTCTAATCTGTTATGTCAATAAGAGACACAACCCAGAGCCACTCCATTATTAATTAATTCCAAACAGTATTTATGTGCTTTGATTTAATGGAATTTATTTTCACAGCACTGAACCATATACAATACGTGCTGCTGCAGCCTGCATCTTTCGAGTTATACAGTTATCCTGTGACTTGTCTTTTATATTCACATTATTATACGAGTCATGACGTAAACGTTTTCAGACAGTCATACATATGGACGAAACCAATTCTTGCAAGGTATGATGATGAAAACAATTACTATGCATTATAAGGTTGAAGGTGGAGGCATTTCATTTTTAGATTGTAATGTACTTATTCTCATAATGGCCCAAAAAGCAATTAAGGGGAAAATACTACACTTTTCAGTCTGATGCTTTTCAGAATAAAAGTACTTTGCCATAGCCATAATTTGCACAGCCTGTGCTGTGTCAGGTTATCTTAAAATGTGTGTGTATAATGTTGTTTAACTCAGGATCACAGGTACTATGTGAAGGAATCAATTAACTAATTATTCTTTTTGTGCCACACTTTTCAGGTTTTAATTTGAGATAAAAAGTTTAAATTTGAGTCATTTTGTGATTGTGGGAGGCCTGTTTCTTTCATTAGTTAACTTGTTAATTGCTTTCTTAATATGATTATCTTTAATTAATTAAATACCAGATACACATATAGTTATTTCATTTTAGAGGCTTAAAAAGTAAATCTCCCATGTTGCTTTACATTTGAGATCACAATTTCTACTACTAAAGTATGGTAACATTTTATGGGTTGTAACTGCAACTTTTAACCCAATCGATCAATTAATCAATGCTGATTTTCAACAGCATGTACAATAGTGAGCCTCAAAATGCATTAAAGGAGAAAGTATGATATATATCCAAGCTGTTACCACTCTGAGTGTGCTTTACTCATCATGGTATCATTAATGATATCATTCAAGTGTGTGTGTGTGTGTGTGTGTGTGTGTGTGTGTGTGTGTGTGTGTGTGTGTGTGTGTGTGTGTGTGTGTGTGTGTGTGTGTGTGTGTGTGTGTGTGTGTGTGTGTGTGTGTGTGTGTGTGTGTGTGTGTGTAGGTGTTCATCCTCAGTAGATTGTTCTGGCAAAGCTAAAGAGAAGTGAGTCATGATGTTATGAAAACAGATTTGACACAGATAGCATCAAACACGCACTCAGCCTACTATTGTACATCATATTTCATAATTTCAGTTACCATGCAGTTAAGCCGCATTCAAAACACAGGCTGAGTCAGGCTGAAAGAAATCAGATTTTTTTTCTCATGAATGTGACTAATGTGATCTGCTTTAAGGTTGATTTAACAGAGAAAATGACACTAAATCTAACATGGTCATTCGTATTAGTCACCAGAATACAAATGTTTGTGCCAAAACAAAACCTGAATTTGAAAGGAACAGTCTGTCAATACTGTTCTGGTGAATCAGATGTAAGGGTTATATCATTTTAATATCTTTAAGATCAGTTTAACTTAATCAGTTTGTTATATTCTTATTTAAGTTTATGCTACCTTTTATTATTTATTTATTTATTTATGGTACTTTCTACTTATCTATATGTATTCCTGTAGTTTCTGTTGTACGGCTGCAAAAAAACGAAATTCACCGCTGGGAATCAATAAAGATGTATCACATCTTAATTTAAACAGATGTAAAATTTACTGTAAGAACGCACACAAGATCTCCCCAAATACCCCAAAATTGTGTCTTTGATTTGAAATCAACCCCATTGTCAAAATTTCACTTGGCATTTCAGAGCTTGATTTAATCATGTTTTATCCACAATTTCCATTGTTCTGTACGTATTCAGTGAGCATTGAAGCATCTTTGTTGTCCTCGCCATCTGCGTGTTGTTGACAGCAGACTTTGATGGACGTTTTGCTTAGCCAATGTATTGAACCCCGCGTAAATCACCGCGGAGTCAGCGTCCAATCATAAGTGTAGAAAGGCGGGGCTTGGAACGAGAGGGCGGGAACCAGAAAGAGGAGACTGCAACGCACTGTGGCGAGCAGCCGATCTGTCAGCAGCGCATTTAGTGTTGTTGTGCAGTACTGAGGAACCACAGCTGTGATTATGATTGAATATAATGGAGAAAAATGGACAAATCACGAACTGAGATTACTGAGTACACCTACAGAGATTTGGACTGGACGTAAAAATGCCACAGGCGTTTGATCCCACTGCAGATATCGGTGTTTTCTGGATTTAACGCAGTAAAGTTACGGGGATCTTTGTCATCCCGGACTAAAGAAAGACAAGGGGGCCTGAAACTACACAGACGTCGGTTGAAGTTGAGCTACGGGCTGCGCTAGCTACGTTAGCATTTATCTTGGTGTGAACAGTCTTTCTTTATTCAGTGGGAAGTAGGCTTGTAAAGGGCAACGTTAAATGTGTAGCGTAACGCATAACCAGTGACAGTGTGTTTTAATAACTATCGTGTCTGGTGATGACTGCTTTGGCAACGTTAGCAGCCGTGCTAATAGCTAAGCTAGCTGGCTAGATCTCCGGCAGGACTAGCTTGTTGTTCCCCTGCTAACTTAGCTTCACTTAAATGGGAACAAAAAGACAGACTCCAGTTTAGGTAGTTTGTTTGCTTACTAGAAAACCTATCTCAGCAGTAATATCTGCTCATAAAATTTGCAAAATGGCATATTATAATTAAAATTCCAGACAATAAGCATGTTTGTCTTCCCTGCATAGACTTTTGCCACCAAGCCTACAAGAGTCCGGATACAGCTTTATGTACACTTTGATTACCTGTGCTTTTACTTTAAAATATATGTTAATATGTTACTAAAATAATGTCTTTTTGGCTCAAGAAGGAACTTTAGTGTCAGATTGTGGTTATTTATAAACTGCCAGTTATCAGTTTGAAAGACAATACCGGTTGTTTACATTACATAAAGTTTTTTCCCCCACCACCTATGACCAAACTACTATTTTTGTCACCGTTACTTTTACCAATAAGGATGATTGAAGCAGGACATTTCTGTTGACTGGCCCTTTTTTAGTTTGAAAATTGCACATCATTTGGAAGACTGTTAATAGGCAAAACAAGGACTTTAAGCTCGTGGACCCCCATTCAGTAAGTTAATGGCATAACAAGCCTTTGTTTTGGTTCAACTGAGTGGAATAACACACAAGGGGGTTACCCAACCTTGTATCCAAGAGGTTAGTTTACAGTCACTCAACTTCAGCCTCTGGGCTCAGATGTGAATACGATGGGCAGCCAGGGCAGCCCAGTGAAAAGCTACGACTACCTGCTCAAGTTCCTCCTGGTCGGAGACAGCGATGTGGGAAAAGGAGAGATCCTGGACAGTCTGCAGGATGGATCAGCCGAGTCCCCGTACGCTTACAGTAGTGGTGAGTCACTTTTCTCTCAGCTGATTGGGCACTGCTGGCTTAGTATTGTCCTCTTATGATTATGTCATCATAGCTCCTTGTGTTATGTCATGCTTTCTCATCAGAAAAGTCTTGAACATACTAGCTGCGCATTTTTGCAGTGGACTGTTCTCTATCACTCTGGACTGTGGATAATATACAATGAGCTCTCTGACGCTCATAATAACAGAGCATTGACATCGGAGTGAGTCAGACTGTTTGTGCATTGTTGTTGAATTTCACTCGCTAAACAATAGTTTTCATGACCTATTCTTAGTCTAATAACCAGACAATAGATTTCCAGGCCTAGTGAACACAAATCAACATCCTCTCCGGTATGACGGTTCCTCTTTTTTTTCCTTAACAGCGTCAGTGGCTTTAAAAATAAAGGAAGCTATATGCTTTGGTACTTGTGTATATATACTGTACATGCATGTATTTGAGTTGATTGGACGCTGCTTAGCCATTGCTGCAAGTATGCTGCCCAGACCTATACAAATCTACTGTAGGTTTGATTGGAACATTACTGAGACTAATTGAATTAGATTACAGAATTAGATTTCTAAGTCATCTGTATTTGTTACTTTAGAGTTGGTACACTTAGGAACACAAGCTTGTTTATCTCCATCCACCATGCTGTGAAGGGGAAGGCTGATGGAGCTGTGCCCAGTCAGATGATTCCTCCCCTGGCGCAGGAGCTCAGATCACCTGGCTCTCTCAAAGCTGCTGCTCTGGGGCTGACAGCCACTATCTGATCACCGCCTGCTGCTGCAGTAAGCTGGTGGTCTGTGGCTGCTGTACACACATACTCACACACTCCCATCAAAGGGAAGCCCTGAAGAAGAGCAGACTTCATATAGGGTAGGAAAATGAAAGAAAGTTAAAGGACCATAACAGTGTTTTTGTACTACAAATCATATGCATGTTACCATTTTTCAATGTGTTTCATAGTGGTTTCGATTTCATGGTATGATAGTGACTTTTCTATACTTTTTTTTTTTAATATAATAAAAGCCTTATTTATTACATGGCTTGGTCATTATAAATCATCACATTACTCCTGCTCCTATAGACGCGTGTGCCTGAAGCCAACAGTAAAACAGGGTTTCCACGGGTCATTAAAAAGCATGAAAAGTAATTAAATATATATTGTGAAAATTCAGGCATGAATTGGCATGAAAAAGCATGAACTTCGATATTCAAAGGCATTAAAAATTATGTAAACTTGATGGAATAAAAACATTGTTTTTCACGATTTATTTTGATTATATAAACATCTAAATCTTATTTTGATCGGAAGTATAGCGTAATGGTTGGCAGGCGGAACCTTTTAATTGGCTGTTTTTACGGCTGGTGCACGAAGTCGCGACACCGGATGCTAGTAATTCAACGTGCGGTGAGTGTGAGTCTACTGTTTATGGTGTGAGTGAGTGAGTGAGTGAGTGAGTGAGTGAGTGAGTGAGTGAGTGGCCGGTGTGGCGAAAGAACGGAGGAAATATCAAATGATGGAAAAATGGGAAAATGCAAGTTTTAGCAGAAGGGGTTGGAGGATGAACTATTCAGAACCTGGTTAAAGCCCGTCGACGGTAAACCCGGAGAGGCATTTTGTAGCGTGTGCAAAAAAAACTTCAAACTTTACACAATGGCTGTCAATGCGGTGAAATCACACATGCAGTCCAAGAGTCACAAGTCGGCGCTTAAAGGCAGGCAGCAGTTAACTATTTCGATTTTTTTTGCCGTGACCGGCAACGCAACTTCTGCTGTCACCACCACACCTGCAGCTGCCGCTGCTACCACCACTCCTGCTGTGGCTCCCCATGGGTGGATTTTCCTCACCTGGATCCTCAGTGTGGGTGGGGGGGGGGGGGGGGGGGGGGTGGGTGGGTGTGGTGGGGAGGACAGAGGGTATCCCCCCTTAGAAACCAAAGTCTGGCTACACCCTGTTTCAATACCAGCTTTCAGTTCAGATGGCGGTGCTTACTTGAAGTTAGACAATTTGTGTGTAAAAGTATCTGCAGTTGGACATGGGCATGAAATTAGTTTAAAGTGGCATGAAAAAGCATGAAATGAGATTTGCTGATACCCGCAGAAGCCCTGTAAAAGCAGACATGATGGTAACTGTGATGGATTACCTCGACTCAGGCAACTCTCTGCAAATTAATTTTAATAGTAAACTGGAATGAGATGAACTAATGGCAGCATTGAAGGCAGGAAACGTACAATTTAAAAGCATTAACGTGCTATAGTATGCTTTGGAAAATAGTGAGCAGTAATAATGCATACTTTTTGTGAATTGGCTTAACCATGCAAAAACTCTGTCGTGGTCCTTAGAGATGTGGTGATAAATCCTGTATCACCGGAATCACTCTGGGGATGCTAATAGGTTGTTGTAATGAGGTGCACAGCAGGACAGAAAGGAAGAGAGTACATCCATCACATGCATTAGACTCCCATCTCCACTTTAAAGCACTTATAGTGGAATATAAGATGCTCAGTTACTTATTTGCTCAAGGTAAAATGTGCATGTGAAGTGCATTTGTTAACATATTTGCTCCAGCAAACAGTCCTCACCAGAGATGCTTTCATAGTTTCCCTGAGTAGTTATTCAGATTAAAAAAAAAAAACCATCTCCTCCTCTCAAGATGACAGCAACTGTTCATAAAATATACATCAGTCAGCAGAATGAGCCCTTTCACCAGTACTTATCTAATGAATTCTGCTAAAGGGTGATGCCGCCTGTTGGCATTTGGCAGCAGTGTGAAGACCTTCCCAGATACATGTTTTCAGACACCCACGTTAACTGAAGGCCAAACTGTTTTGGTGATTTAGAGAGGGAGGTCACCATTATAATGAAGTAATAATGACTCGATCAATAGAGTCGACGAGGGTTTCATCGAGTTTGATGCCTTGTGGTTTTTTAAACACAGAGCCCAAGGAGAACCCGTCATTCCTCTATAGACAAACTGTGAGCCAAGCCAGCTTCTAAAGAGTCTCTCAAAGAGGAAAATGTTCTAATGGGATGCGAGCAGCATCGAAAGCCTTCAAACGGCTTCATTAAATATGGAGGGCAGAGTGGAGCACAGCTGAACACGCTTCAGCTGGGATCTTTGTGCTGACAGAAGCTCTGCTATTGATTTTCATTACTCTGGCAAAGAGAGGTTAGCGTGAATGGAAGGGGGTTACTTGTGAGGAACCTAAATATTTTAAGAGGAGAAAAACAGGACAGAAGAGCAGATTGTGATAGGATAGCATTGTCCTTGGGCCATGATTGGCTCCCTGCCTGATTTAGGGCAGCCAGTTGGTCAGTGATTGGTGCTTTATTGATTAGAAATTTGGTGGTCAGGATAGTGTGTTTCCCCTAGGTTAACCGCTTTGGGGCGGGGAGTTGGCCCATTCCCACATGTAACGCTTAAAAGTATCTATTTAAAGGAACTTTAGAATAGTTATCTGTAACGGTACTTGAAATCCACATGAACTACTCTTCACTTCAGCATAAATTAGATCCACCCTTCACTACCGAGCCTGTTAACCTGTACGGACAGCATTATCTTCCTTTCACCCGTCTCTCCTCTGCTCTGTGTGCACACATGAATAGGGATCGACCGGTACTGTTTTTTCAAGGCCGATACCGATTATTAGTAGTTAATAAAAAACGATATTTGGAACCTATATGCATATACAGTCAAAATGAAAATCTTTAAGTCAAAACTAAGATTTTGGAATGTTACAAAATCCAACACAAAACTTTGTTTAAATGCTTTAAGCAATTATTTAATAAATTAGGAACTTTCAACATAATACACAGTAAAAGATAGTCAGATAGAGTTGTGGGCGGGACATGAAGTCAGACTCAGTGGTGAGTGGCAGAGGGACAGACACAGAGCTGTAGCCGAGCCAAAGTAGCGCATCTTTTAATGAATTAACTTCATTGGCTATCAGGCATATAAAACGCTGATACAGATAATCTGCAGACTGCCAAAAAAACGACCCTACATATGATGTTAACTGAATATCTTTGAGTTTTGGATTGTTTTTTCAGTCATGACAGGATAACAGAATCTCTATTGTCTCGCTGTATGTATCATTATATTAACTAACCATGACTGATGCTAAGGGAGTGGGGCATTGGTGTATTGGGGTTAGAAATAATTTCTGAGGGGATCTCCAAATTAATTTTTCCTGCTGTGATAAGGTTTTGAATTTCACAGTCTGTTGCTGTTAGCCATCTGATAACACAGAGCGGTTGAAGACAATTAAAATGCAAAAGCAGGTTTAAAAAGACGCTCTCTAGTGCAGCTGCAAGGCAAGCGAGACTCTTAAATCTGTTTTTCATTCAGCACACACCGACAATAGGATATTCCCCCGGGGTCATACAGGCACGGCGGCCCATTGTTTCTCTATAGCAACGGACTGGCTGTTTTGATAGTGGCATATCCATAGACAACACAGCTCAGAGATAACCCCCTATACCGCCCTCCTGAAGGAGAGAGGGGTTTAAAGAGTGTGTAAGGGAGTGAATTGTTAGGAAAAGGAAAAGCGGAACTGGGTCTAATCCTCTTGAAAGATGCACAGACCTGACTGTTCAATATTACCACAGAGCTTAGCTGTAAATGCCGTCTGCTGTCGAATCAGATTTTCTGCACTTTGCTCTGTATCTCTTTTCCTCCTTATTTCATTCCTTCCTTTGCAACCTTTAGCCTACATGTCATTTGCACCTGCAGATGGAATGTATTTCACATTCACTAATATTATGTAAATGTTACAAACCATTCACTGGAATAACTAAATGCAGACATGCAGTACCTTTCTGGCCAGTGTTTCCATAAACTGTATATTTTACAGAAAATCAATTGAGAAACTAATAATAGGTAATTACTGTTGAGGCCATGTCACCCACTCCTATGCTTACAGTGACAGAAAACATCAACTCAAACATTGCCATATAGTTAATTCAGCACCTCTCTGACACAGCCTCAACAAAGGCCAAACATTATAAGCGTCACACAGCTTTGAGTGCATCCAACGAACAAACAAAGTAAACCGACTCCCAGAACAGAAGCGGCAGTATTCAGCTAAGATGTCAGAGACGTCACAGAAGCTATTGATTATCTGGGATACCTAAGTGAGTCATGGCAACGGGAGGAGAGGAAGCACTTGGCACGAAGACCCGCACTCACTCCAATTCAATTAGGTTAGCCTGAGCTCAGCACTTTAGCTCGGCAGCAGCTTGATGTTGCCTGGAAAATTGGAAGATATTGCTAATTTTGTTAGCCAGCAGCTGCTACCTGCCAGAGGCAGTTCCGAGTCTGGGAAGGCTTTTTCAAACATTACTGGGATGTTAGTGTCTGTTTTGTGTCTGAGCTCTGTACCCGGCTGACAGTCACCTTTTTATCGGCTAAACGTAACTGCAACAGCCGCTAAAAAGACCTTGCGGTCATCTGTACCCAGGTCACAGTCTGTCAGCTATGGCCACTGAACAGAAGCGGGGGAAGAATTTTGGCAGATTTTCGGTACTACTACTTTCCGGCCCCGGTTACACTGGTTGTCTATAAACTGTACATTACACATTATGGTGGCATGCCTTTTTGTAACAAAGTGGGAACGTTAGCCACAGTAATAATCCATAACATGACATAACTGTTAATCCTGTTTTTTTTTGTTTTTTTTGTTGCTGCTAAAATGGCTGCCACACGCTGTTTTTGAATGTTTGTGTTTCATGTCTGGCAGCCCGGTGTCAAAATGGCCAGTTGATACCAACACACAGGCCAAAACAAAAACAGACATTCCGTCACAGAATAGAAATTTCAAAGAAGAAAATACTGGCTTTAGCATTGTGGTCAGAGAAGATAGTATTTCAACTTAACATGTTTCCATAATATCTGACGACACATTGTGGTCATTTTTTGATTAAATACAGTAAATGGTGGTGGTGATGGCGCAGTGGATATAACACATGCCTTTAGTGTGGAAGATCTGGGTTTGATTCCCACTGCGATACATCAACCAATGTGCCCCTGAGCAAGACACTAAAGCCCTAGTTGCTCCAGAGGCGTGCAACCTCTGACATATATAGTAATTGTAAGTCGCTTTGGATAAAAGTGTCAGCTAAATGACATGTGATGTAATGTAAAAATATATTACATTTGGACCTTTTTAAAGCTGATAGTTTCCAGTTAAAAGTGGTGCTTTGGTGGTGTAAGGGTTTTTTGAGTATGGGCTTATACTGTAGGGCAAAGCTATAGGTTTACTCCTCCACGCAGCGGCCGCGGGTTCAACTCCGACCTGTGGCCCTTTGCTGCATGTCATTTCCCCTCTCTCTCCCCTTTCGTTTCTTCATCTGTCCTGTGAAAATAAAGGCCTAAAAATGCCCCCAAAAATATCTTAAAAAAAGCTTCTGTGTGATGGGATGCACTACCAACATAGTAAAGAACCCATAACAATTTTGTATAAGCTGTTATACCAAAAAAACAAGCTTTTAGGGAAGCAATAATGGATACAGCTTGGCTCTGAATACGTTGGAATTTGTTGAAAAATATAGAAAAAGACCAGCCTTATTCTTAAAGCAGCCAGTAGACCCAAATATTAAGCTTGTACTGAACATTTTTAACTCTTGTTAGCTGGTTTTGAGCTAGCATTTCAGGGCAGAGTTCTATACAATCACACATACAACTGTTGTGAAAAGATGAACATCTGATAAGAGGTGGAAGACACTCATTATCCAGTGGTTCACCAGTTTAGCCTCAGGTGGTACCAGACACACTTAAAACCACAGGATCCCAGCAGGGGCATGCAGGTGAACATGTTGAGACGTGGAGCAGCAGGGCGACAGGTGTAGCAGTCAGACAGGTTTATCAGAAATGAGCTAAACAACGGACAAGAACACAGAGATCTGTTAGCTGCCTGAGGCTGAACAACACTGCTGCCTCCTTACTGACAGTTAAACCTGGTTCTTACTTTTTAGATTATCATGTTTTTAATCTCTATAATGAAGATAATAAAATACTTCCCTTGGACACTAAAATGTTTATAGCACAGTAGCAGTGTGACTTTAGGGACGACAATGTTGGTCTGTCGGGCTGCTGGTCCACCACTTTGGTCCAGACTAAAATATCTCAACAGCTATCGGCTGGATTGACATGAAATTTTATCCTAACTTTCACAGTTCCCAGATGATGAAGCCCACTCACTCACTTTGGTGATTTTCTGACTGTTCGTCTAAAGCCACCAGCAGGACAAAGCTTTCACTTATCCTGTGAAATAACTTCAATATATTTAGAATCTTTTCACAGTCTTACCATCCCATCAGAAGCCTTAATATCCATCTATGCTCCCTTTAAAGCCACCAGACTCCTTTGACAAAACCAATCATTTTACCTCACACTGGAGTTGCTGGTCTACCTCTGCATCGATCGGTTAGTTTTTTGTGTTATTGTGTGATTTAGGTGTTTTAAAGGGGTTAGGAACTAACTAAATTAACCAACTAACTAACCGATCGAGGCAGCGGTAGACCAGCTCCTGTGTTGTGCGAGGTAAAATGACTTTTTGTCAAAGGAGTCTGGTGGCTTTGAAGAGAGCGATATAACAGCTTCAGGTCCCCATCGGAAAGGGCTGTCTGACGGCAAGGTAAAGCAGTGAAAATATTCTAAATATAGCTTACACTTTGATATTTACACTGATTGATATTTTTAGATGTCAAAAATGTGTTTAGCTGCTGCCCCCATCCACAGCAGTACATTGCTTAACTTCTGTCTCAGTACTCCTGCCTGCTTCTCCAAACTGGGGGTGTGCCGACCGCCATCTACCGTAGCTAATACACTGACTATGGATAAAACCTCATACAACCTCACTTCAAGAAATCTGATCTATCCCTTTAACCTTGAATCTACATACATAAATGGCTGTTATTAACAACTAGGCATGGGCCGGTATGAGATTCTGACAGTATGATAACCTTCAGCAAATATTTCACGGTATTGCAGTATTGCAACGACAGCTATAAATGTATTATTTTTGAAATGTCTGGGTAAAAAACTACTTTTTTCCATTGAACACGATGTATTTTATTTTGAAGCACACTGGCAGGGAGAGGGATTTCTAAACTGCACTTTCTGTCCTTGAAGACTTATTTAAAAAAAAAAAAAAAAAAAAAAAAAAACGGCTCATACCTTAGGAACAGTATGACAGGAAATTTAGTGGTTTTGAAAACTTGAGTTTTTTCAAACCGCGGTATATCTTCAAACCAGTAGCCGACCCATGCCTATTAACAACCCAGGTATTTACCAACCAAGAATTAAGTACAATTCAGAGAAGAGAGCCTAAATTTCAGAGCAGGACACACACTATGGAAGCGGAATAAAGAGCAAAGGCTATTTACACTGTAGCTAAGTGATGTTGGTGAAAAGCAGGGATGGGAAGGGACTCTGCCTAGTTACTTTAGTTACCTTTGATGAAAACAAGACAAAAACATGATTTAAAAAAAAAAAAAAAAAAATTCCGAGCAGGCTGAAAGATCTCTTTTATGTTGTCACCTGTAAATACACGGTTGTCATATTTTTTGAAGCTAATTACAGTTCTCTGTAGTGCGTTGTAAATTTAGTTGAAGTGGCTCAAATATACAGTGAGGAAAATAAGTATTTGAACACCCTGCTATTTTGCAGGTTCTCCCACTTGGAAATCATGGAGGGGTCTGAAATTGTCATTGTAGGTGCATGTCCACTGTGAGAGACATAATCTAAAAAAAAAAATCCAGAAATCACAATGTATGATTTTTTAACTATTTATTTGTATGATACAGCTGCAAATAAGTATTTGAACACCTGAGAAAATCAATGTTAATATTTGGTACAGTAGCCTTTGTTTGCAATTACAGAGGTCAAACGTTTCCTGTAGTTTTTCACCAGGTTTTCACACACTGCAGGAGGGAGTTTGGCCCACTCCTCCACACAGATCTTCTCTAGATCAGTCAGGTTTCTGGGCTGTCGCTGAGAAACACAGAGTTTGAGCTCCCTCCAAAGATTCTCTATTGGGTTTAGGTCTGGAGACTGGCTAGGCCACGCCAGAACCTTGATATGCTTCTTACAGAGCCACTCCTTGGTTATCCTGGCTGTGTGCTTCGGGTCATTGTCATGTTGGAAGACCCAGCCTCGACCCATCTTCAATGCTCCAACTGAGGGAAGGAGGTTGTTCCCCATAATCTCGCAATACATGGCCCCGGTCATCCTCTCCTTAATACAGTGCAGTCGCCCTGTCCCATGTGCAGAAAAACACCCCCAAAGCATGATGCTACCACCCCCATGCTTCACAGTAGGGATGGTGTTCTTGGGATGGTACTCATCATTCTTCTTCCTCCAAACACAGTTAGTGGAATTATGACCAAAAAGTTCTATTTTGGTCTCATCTGACCACATGACTTTCTCCCATGACTCCTCTGGATCATCCAAATGGTCATTGGCAAACTTAAGACGGGCCTTGACATGTGCTGGTTTAAGCAGGGGAACCTTCCGTGCCATGCATGATTTCAAACCATGACGTCTTAGTGTATTACCAACAGTAACCTTGGAAACGGTGGTCCCAGCTCTTTTCAGGTCATTGACCAGCTCCTCCCGTGTAGTCCTGGGCTGATTTCTCACCTTTCTTTGGATCATTGAGACCCCACGAGGTGAGATCTTGCATGGAGCCCCAGTCCAAGGGAGATTGACAGTCATGTTTAGCTTCTTCCATTTTCTAATGATTGCTCCAACAGTGGACCTTTTTTCACCAAGCTGCTTGGCAATTTCCCCGTAGCCCTTTCCAGCCTTGTGGAGGTGTATAATTTTGTCTCTAGTGTCTTTGGACAGCTCTTTGGTCTTGGCCATGTTAGTAGTTGGATTCTTACTGATTGTATGGGGTGGACAGGTGTCTTTATGCAGCTAACAACCTCAAACAAGTGCATCTAATTTAGGATAATAAATGGAGTGGAGGTGGGCATTTTAAAGGCAGACTAACAGGTCTTTGAGGGTCAGAATTCTAGCTGATAGACAGGTGTTCAAATACTTATTTGCAGCTGTATCATACAAATAAATAGTTAAAAAATCATACATTGTGATTTCTGGATTTTTGTTTTTAGATTATGTCTCTCACAGTGGACATGCACCTACGATGACAATTTCAGACCCCTCCATGATTTCCAAGTGGGAGAACCTGCAAAATAGCAGGGTGTTCAAATACTTAGTTTCCTCACTGTATAATGAGGCATTTTGCCTTGGGTCAGCATGTCACTTGATGCTGGCCTTCTTGATGCATCCATTTGCCTAATCCCTGCCTCTGTCTGTCCCTCTCTGTCTAGGTATTGACTATAAAACCACCACCATTCTTCTGGACGGGAGGAGAGTAAAGCTGGAGCTTTGGTAAGCGCACATCACTGCTGACGAATACCCTGTTGTTGTATGTACAATAGACAGAGTGACTGCTTTTAAATCCAAACCCAATACAGTACCCTTCCAGACCTCCCAGACCTTTATGGGTTTTGTTCAGCCTTAAGTATTACCATTTTGTGATGTCAAACCATGAGGTTTGGTTTTATCTGCCCAGGTTTGGAATATCTGTCTCTTGAGATTTCCTTCTCAAACCTGATGCGACGGAGCTGAATAGAATTTAATTCATGGTGCTCACGGCATTGGCAAATGACTTTTCAAACATGTCTTTCCTGTTTTCATAAGGAATTTCTATAGGAGAAAGTAGTTCCAATAAAAAAATGATCACAGAGGTTTTGAATGTCATGTGTCAATGCTTTTAGCACCACAAACAATATTTTTTTTATTATTTTCTGGATGACCTTTTCTGTTTTCTTTTACATGTTCAAAATGAATTTAAATCAATCAATATTCTATTCACCTCCATGTATTGTATTTGGGTGGAGGTAGAAATCGCAGAGACAACAATCTCAAAATCTGGACAAATAAAACCAAAACGTATTTGATGTCTAGAGAGACCCCTAAAGGTAAGTGAGTGTTCATAAAGAATGCAAATAAAATTTCCAATTTTGTATCATTTGGGTGAATTTGAGCGCTTTGGTTTATGCGCCCCAAGCAGCCAGTGTACCGATTGTTCAGACGGTTCTAAGCTAGATATGCACTGACTTTGTGTGTATGAGAGTGTGCCTGTGCTGGTTTTTGCCTCTGTATGTTCATAAAGTAGATTCATTAAAGCTCCAGGATAAGCAATAACATTTTGTTCAAATGGAAACATTTTCACCCTACACATAAGTGTCTTCTCTTCAGTTTGTTCTGCACTCTCATCTTTTCATGGTCTACATTTTGGGGAAATGTGTATTGAATGACGCACAGTGCATCTTAAATATTTTAAGTTAGCAGCCATAAAAAACATGAAGTCTTGGGTCTGAATATTTCACTCAGTGTTAACATCATAGAACTTCAATGAAGAGCTGGAACAGCATGATACAGAATATATCGAACACTGTCAGACAGTGAAAGCTGCTTAAGGGGAAAAGGGGGGTTACTTTTACATAACACATCACATTTTAAAAAAGGCCAAAGAGACACACAGAGCCAAACAAAAAATACACTAAGTAGGAAGGTTTGTATGGTTGCCTACTTGTGCAGAAACAAAACATATTTGCAGATACATCAAATGTCTTCATCTTTTTTCTATTATATAATATCTAAACCAATGCATTAGACATCTAATATAAACAAACAGGGAAAAAAACATACCCAGCTGCAAGGTGCATGTACTTTACTGCAGATGTTGGGGGTGCAACTCCTCACTTCACTGCATATTGTTACATGCCTCACAAATAATCTTGCCTCAGTAGAGATGCAGTGGATGCGTGTAATTGTCAGTTAAGACACACTGCAGTGCTAGGCGAGGCCTGTTTGGTGGAAGTAGGCCAAGGAATTCAACTCCTCAGGGGAGAAGCAACGCCTTGTCTTCCCTGTGGAGGGAAAAGTTTAAAGGCAGCTCCATCATGTAGAATCTTCTTTATTTTTGCTGCCTCAGTCTTTCCTCTTCTCCTCACTGTCTAAATGTTGTCTTTTCTTCTCACTCACTCTTTACCTCATCCTCTGCTTCCTCTCTATTTCTGTCTCTGTTGCCATCTGTATCTCATGGCAAAGGAGACAAACTGCAGAAACTTAAAGGATAGGTGGTGATCGTCTGTATTTTTCTCATTATCAATAAATCCCATGTGCACAGCCAAATAAACAACAAACGACTCTATCTACTAACAAGTATTGTGTGTGTGTGTCAGAGCCTGATATACTGTATCTTCTTCCTCTGTGCGATAGAGCTCCATTGTTCATAAAACACATCAATGAGCCACACTGTTGCCCTGGGTGACATGTTCCTTTTTTTACCGTGTACACACACACACACACACACACACACACACACACACACACACACACTGTAGTTTATTATGATTCAATCCCACACACACCGTCCTGCTGCCACAAATACTCACTAGAGCACCATATGTGGATTAATCCGCTGCTTAAAATAGTTCCCAACAAATGCACTATTTTTCTCCTGTTTGTGCGATTTTAAAAAACCCAGATGTAAGCAGCTGTTTTAGGAAATTACTGAGACTTTTTAAATGAAACCAACCTCACCACTGACTTTTTTCTCTTTGTCTCTCTACCATTGTATGCCTTTTTTATTAGAGTGTTGACTGTAAGGGGACAGGAAATGAGGTGAAAGAGAGACGGGGAATAAAGTGCAACAAGACTTTGCGGTTCATGATCAGCACTTTACAACCTCATACGACCAGGCCGACCCCTCTTAGATTGTCTTTGACTAGGTGATGGCTTAGAAATGATTACTATCAATTCGTTAAACCATCATCGGGCTCAAAGACCAATATATTAGTTTGCTGATTTCTAAGGCTGATCACACCTTTTATTAAAAAGCTGATGTCAGGGGCGGCCTCTAGCTCACCCAGTAAGAGCGTTGGCCCCATGTTGGCTGAGTCCGGTCGAATCCGACCTGCTGCCCTTTGCTGCGCGTCATCCCCCATCTCTCTCCCCCTTTCATGTCTATCCACTTTCAAATAAAGGGAAAAGCCCCAAAAAAAAGAATCTTAAAAAAAAAAAAAGCTGATGTCAGTTTTAGCTAACATCAATAAGACAGGTGAGAACAATTGAACTCTTTAATAGTCATTCATAAAGCTGCACCTGCCTTAAGAAGCACACACATTTAATTAGTAGGGACGTCATGTCTGCTAGACTGCACAATAGATGATTGACAGATGATTGTCTCTCAACACACAACTGGCTGAGCTGTAACTAGTCTTTGCTATTCATTTCTGGAATGTAAAAGCTGGTCCAAAAATAGTTTCTAACTCTTGAGATGCAACACAAGCTGTGAAGCTGTTAAATTATGCTTTTCTTTTATATCTGCGACACCTGTTTTTAAATAGCTGTTCACAAGGTTTGGGAGTGTAGAGAGACTTGTCAGGATTTGTCAGGCTCAATTTATCCTCAGTTATTCTCTTTGGGGAAAAAAAACTGAAAGCACACAATGTAGACTGGCTTTGCAAGGCTGAGAGTATGTCAGATACATATTGTAAAATTAATGAATTAGGATTTTATAAGTAGGCCACAAAATCACGGGAGAGACAAAAGAAAATGGCCATAGCAATATGGTCATGTAGATATGGGTGATGAACACAGAGTATGTTTACGTTACCTTAAGACAAAATAACTAGCTCGACACACTCTCACCTCTGCTGAAACTGAAGAAGTGATGAAGAAGTCGGACCAGTTGTCAGGCCAGTGTTTTTGCCTTCAATGCTGAAGCCTACTACTTCTCTAGGTAAAGGTTTTACTTCCTGGCAGCTGAACAAATCTGACTTGACTACTACAGTTTTTTTCAACTGCTTACACACAAAATCTTTTCATGTCACACGATTTTTGAAACCTCTCACTCAAAGTGCAAATCTCCAGAACTCTAAGCTATTTCTCAGCCTTTCACTCAGTTTTCAATTGCATAAAACACTTTTTTCAAAACATTACACACAATTCTCTACCTAAGACACAGAAATCTAACAGGAAGTGACTTGCTTTCCTTTTCTAAACACAACCAATCAACATGCTACACTTATTTACCAGGACACACACACACACACACACACACACACACACACACACACACACTCTCCTCACATTTGCAAACACATTATGTCATAACTGAACACTAACCAATCACTGCTTTGGTATAGGCCTATACAGAGGTCAAAGGTCAGATTACCTGTTTTGAACAATGGATGCCAACAATAGACAGAGAGCAAGGGGAGTAGGAGGGAGAGACAGGGGACAACAACGAGGAGGAGGAGGGAAGAAGAGGAAGAAGGAGAGCCATCTCTGATGAGATCAGGGCCACACTTATTCATCATGTGATCAACCACAGATTGACCGTGAGAGAAGCCCATCTTGAGTAGCTTTACAGTGGCGTCCATACTGCATGCAACTATCTAATGACTATTTCAGCATTACAAATCAGACACACAAGCACGCACACATACACACACACACACACACATATTCTGTATTCTAAAAATGATACCTTTGGTTTGCATGTTTGTAGTTTTGTTTCATGCTACTGTATGCTACAACACTGTACTACTCTTACAAACGTAATGTTTTGCTCATGTTTTACTGTAACATTACATTGTTTTTTTACAGTGCACTTTTCAACCCTTCTCAGTACATTACTTTCTCTCTAGAACATTGTAAATGTAGATATAAGCCTATGAAAGACAAAAGAGTTTTAGATTTAGAACAACAGTGTGTACACGGTATATCCAAAAATTATGAAAAAAGTGTTTGCCATTTGATGCAAATGCTTAATTTTGAGATGTGTTTATGGTATTTTGAATGCAGTTTTTCATTTTGAAGGAGATGTGAGGCATTTTGCATTTTGTGTGTGCAGTTTTAGGAATTGTGTGTAGAGTTTTGAAAAAAGGAGACATACGTTTTGAAAACGTGTGTTAGCAGTTGGAAAAAACTGTAATCTTACTTCCTGCATTTTCTTTCTCTCTTCAGGGACACCTCTGGACAGGGGAGGTTCTGCACGATCTTTCGCTCATATTCCCGCGGTGCACAGGTGAGGAGCACGCTACTTAAATAGGCTAACTTAAGGGCAGAAACGCACAGTACGCTGAAGTGCTGCAAATAGCCGCAAAACGGAGCTATTTTCATTTCGGCGCCGATGTTATCCAATCTGTACGGTCACACCGGCTGCAATCAAGTGCAGAGCGGCCCACGCGCTGCTGCGATCGATTTGTCAAGCCAGGCAGGTAAATGCATACAGGAAAGCCACAGTGCATCCGGGTACTTTACAAAATAAAACAAATTTCAAAATAAAACACCCATGTTTATGGGGATTTTGGCTGTCTTGACTTCTCGGCTTTGTCTACAGCGAGACAGCGATCAGGCGTGCAGAGAGAGAGACAGACGGGGACACACACACACACTGAAAGAGAGAGAGACGTTCTGTAGAGTGGAGAGGACAGGGATCACTTTTAGACTGGCACGGAGAAATGCGCGTCTGGTATGAACAGCAAGGTGTGCAATCAGGCACGAATCTACGCTTCACGGCTAATCGCGACGCTTCAGTGTGCAGTGTGTTCCTGGCATGAACTCCACTCTGCATGAAGTAAACCTGCTTGACTAAATGTAAAGGAGCAAGCTTTTGTCATAGGGACCACAGATGGCATGTTTGACTTCCTGTTGATCTTGTGTGTGTCTCAGGGGATCCTCCTGGTGTATGACATCACCAACCGGTGGTCCTTTGATGGAATCGACCGGTGGATCAGAGAGATTGATGAGGTGAGTCTGGGAGATGGGCTGATGATTGGTGTGATGAGGTTTGATGGATGTTGGGATTATGGCTGTCACAATAATTGTCATACAAATTATTGCGATTAATCCACATAGACCCATTTTTGTCTTTTTTTTTTGGGGGGGGGGGGGGGGGGGGCAGGGGATTCTTGGAGGAAGAGAGCAGGTCAATAGTAGATGCCAGATAGAAGTGGTATACATCATCTGAAAGCTGGGAACCTATACATTTATTTCAGATGCTGCTCAGCACGGCGTGTCAATACTTTCTAGTCATAAATCTGTAATAAACGTTGTGTTTTGGTTAGGTGCCTATTCAACTGGTATCAAGCCAAACTTGCTTGGATGATAATAGTTGTACACAGATTTGGTGCTAAATGTACCTGTTTTTAACACTCAAGAGTTAGAAAAAAAAGGTCAGGAATCCCTACAAAGTACTACAAGACACCAAGACCTCGAGGAACACCATGTTTCCACTCTGTTTAAAACGATGTTTCCAACAGAGAGAGAGTTCACCACACCTACAGTGATAATAATGGTCATTGTAGATGCATATTAGTTGATTTCAGGGTGCCTGTCAGTGTGTAGTTTATTTTGCTTTAAGTGAACTGAGCAATATGATGATAACCAGTTTTATGATTTAGTTATCCATTATCACCAAGGCACAGGTTTGTCAACGTTTTCTAAAGTGATGACTTCTCATTCACTTGTGGATCAGTGTGTGTATTTAAAAATGTTTGCAGACTGTAATCCTTTACAGTGAATAGACACTGAATTTTCCCACAAGAGGACAGAATTGTTGGCACTAGACGAATATAAAATCTGTTAGAATATCCAGAAATCAGAGTGCTCCTCCAGAATAAATTTTCTTTTCAGGATTTCTTGTGGTAATTTTTTTGTTAGTTAGTTTTCTTTCCCTATTTTATTGCTGAAACAATCCATCTGGATGTTTCAGGCACCGGGGAAGTTTGAATTTATCTCTTTGCTTTCAGACTTCATGTTCCCATTTATAAGATGGGACAAAGGGTCAATAGAAGGAGTTAAGTGAATCACTTAAGACGACCTGCGTGTGTGCGTGCATGCATGCGTGCAATGTCCTTCCTGCTGACTTAGAAACATAGAGTGTGTGTGTGTGTGTGTGTGTGTGTGTGTGTGTGTGTGTGTGTGTGTGTGTGTGTGTGTGATATTTTTGGCCTGTGGAATGTATGTTTCTGTTTGGCCTTTTCCTGCTCCACCTCCACAGACGTGGTGTGGTCGTCGTCTGCCACAGGACAGAAATAAAGTAGAGAAGGAGGGAGGGGAAATCTCTGGATGATGAAAGTTAAACGGTGTGCAGAGAAGTGAACTCTTTAGGTTTAACTGGTTATGCGCTGTGTGTATTTGATTACTCCATCATCCTGAACCGACCGTATGTTGCCCATTTGTTGTCTCAATGTCGGGCTGCAACTTATTATCATTTTCATTTCTATTTTATTATTATTTTCAGTTTAATATTTTGATCAATCAATTCATCATTTAGTCTCTAAAATGTCAGAAAAAAGCCTGAAAAATGCCCATCATATATTTCCAGGGTTTTATCCAAAATCCAAAGATATTCAATCTACAACAATATAAAACGGAGAAAATGAACACATTCTCACAACTGGATAATTGGAAACCAAATATGTTGCTTAATATATGATTTAGAAATACAACACTTTTATTCTCATTTTACAGAATACAACTACATTAGGAGCTCTACTCCTGATCAGTGCAACAAAAAGAGACAGAAAAACATCGGCAAACAAACATCCACAGCCGACAAAACTGGTTCTAAAATAATGAGTAAAATAAATAAATACACTGTCATTACCAGAATAAAATAAATGAAAAAAATGTTTGTCCCAGCATTATCTTGGTGTCTCAGTGATGTGGGATTATGTCGTGGGATCAACAAAGTGCAGCTATTACTCCTTCTGTAGTACTTTTACCACTTGCGGTACCTTTTCTAAAACTAACCGCAATTCCATTTATACTATGGATGTTTCTGAATCCCAGTTATCCAATATGATATTTTGCAAAACACAAAAAATGCATTTTATATAGTATTTGGTCTTTCTAATTTTATTGTGTATTACTTGTATTCGGAGGCCTTCTGAGGAAAACATGCCTCGCTTTTCTTAAAAGTTAATGCCAGAAACATCACAGATTATTGATATTAATGCTGAATATTTTCTAAATCATATAGCTGCTGTAGATAGTCAAATATATTCTCTTTCTTTCACACAGCTATTTGTTTCAGTTCAGTTATTTTAAGCGTTTACAACTTGCAGACTCTTGAAACTTGCTTGACGAAGGAAATTAACAGTGATTTGATTTTGTATTGTAGTCATGTGTGCATGATGATGGTAGCTGAAGAGTGAACTCAAGAAGAAGTAGTGTACGGCTGATTTGTGTTGCCTTCGCGGCTCTGACATCTGAGTAAACCGAGTCGGCTGTTGGTTAGTGTCGACTGTAATTCATTGATATCTCTCAAAGTGACATAAAACATACCCTCCTTTAATAAACACTTTTTATTTACCAGCAAATACTTCTGCTTTATTGTCCTCAGGGGGAAACACGGTGAAACATAGAACACACACACTTAAAACGTACATAAGACAAATTATACAAATATGTAAAACATAACCACAAAAACTAAAATCTCCCACACATGCTCACATATAGCACAACAAATCCGTGATCACATGACATAAGACTTCTAGCCAAATGTGAGATCAGGCAGTTTCAAACCAATGATCTTACTGGCAAAGTACAAAACCTCCAGTATTTGCTTTTTCCGCCATCACCACCACCTCTGCTGCTGCTCCAGCTGTTACCGTTTCCCTGTTGCCGTCCTCGGTGGAGAGACTCTGAGCATGAAAAGGCAACAGGGAAGAAACTGTAAAGAGAGGCTGATGAGAGGTGACAGTCTGGGGGCGTGAAGGAGGAGATAGGTCATCCTCTTGCTGCCATCATGTTTCATTCAGTTTGTCAGAACAGATGGGGGTGAATTAGAGAGGCCTGTGCCAGAGTTGCAGGACAAGATACACTCTGCTGCTTTCTGGAACTTGTTGAATTAATAACAAGCCTCCGCTGGTCACTCTGTGTGGATGTAATGCCTCTTATTCACTTTCTATCTCCCTCTGATGCTTCAAATCAGCTAGAGGTACTTTTTAGCTGAGATTCTTCTAATGTAATCAAATGTTCCGTTTAGATAATTTGAGAAAAAAAGGTGTGAAAACCCAAGAGGTGCAACCAGTATTTACTTTAAGACCTGCTGTTAAAGTTACAGCTATTAACAGCTACCAACGAAGGTTCATTCTGTCCTCCTGTTTGATTTTTTTCTTTCCCAGCATGCTCCAGGCGTGCCTCGAATCCTCGTTGGTAACCGGCTACATCTGGCCTTCAAACGGCAAGTTCCTACCGAGCAGGCGAGGGCGTACGCCGAGAAGAACGGCATGACTTTCTTCGAGGTGAGCCCTCTGTGCAACTTCAACGTTATCGAGTCCTTCACAGAGCTGTCGCGCATCGTCCTGATGAGGCACGGCATGGAGAAGTTCTGGAAGCCCAACAGAGGTGAGTGGACGGGGGGGGGCAAAGAATTCAATTAAAACAGTCGATGTCAGAACAATTCCTGGAATGAAATGAACAACGCAGCTCGGAAACAAATAGTAAAGTATCTGCTGTGATTACAGAAGTGTGCTTTAATGCTGTGCAGTTCACAAAGCCTCTGCAAATTCTCTTATGAAAGCCAACATTCAAATAATGTTAAATAATTTCCCCCTGGGATTATTAAAGTATTTCTGATTCTGATTCTGATGGCCAGGTCTGCAGCACGGACAAATAAAAACTGGGGTGAATTCAGTGTAATGTATATTTCTACAGTACTAATTCAATCAGTACAACAGTGTTGTGTCATGTCATTTCTCTGTACACAGAAACACTGTTTTCATTTAATAGTTAATTCCACTTTTCCCTGATTGTTCTTAAGCTAACAAAAAATTTAAAAAAACTCAGCACCTCAAGCTGATCTTTCACATTAAAAGTATACCAATACGAGGAAGATTGGAAGACTTTTAATGTGACATATCTGCAGAATGTGTTGAGTTTAATTAATGACAGCTCAATAACAATCTGGAAGAGCGACAGTAGTTATGCAGTGAACGAAAACAGTGTTTCTGTTCAAAAGAAAAACATAAAGCAACTGTAAAAAAAAACATGTATTTATTGAGTTGTACATTTGACAGACAAAAACAGTACAACAAGGCACATAACTTAAAACAGAAAAGAGACCAAGGATTAAATGTAGTAGCTGTAGTAGTCATGAATCTGTACATGTATGTTTACCAGAAAAACATGCAGCAGTTGTTTATCTCAGCACCGTATAGTACAGATGGCACACTACAGGCATTAGGAGTATGTTATCTTATTTAGACAAAAAAAAAAAACACCGCTTATTCCAGCTAGTTATCACTCCAACCATCCACATCCATATTGTTATTTTCAAGGAAATTGAAGAATACACTCCAAATTTTCCAAAACTTGTCAAGCATATTTTTTGTTGTGGAACTTATCTTTTCTAAAGCTAAGTAAAAAGTCATTCACCTCAACCATTGCGATGTGCCACAAGGTTTGTCCGATTTCCATGAGCAAGCATCGTTTGGCTTCTAAAAACTGTACATTGTTATTGTGAATTTATCGACAGGTAAACACGAAGGAAGCTTTGAGTTTGCATTAACCAGGAAACAGGAGAAATTAGGAATAAAAACACTGTCTCTATTATAAAACCTGTTCCAAATGATGGCCGTTGAAATAAGTGCAGGCCTCGGTCACTGTTGCCGAATTTGTGTTAGTTTGCTACAGCAATTGCACGTAGTTGGGATGTGTTTTTTAAACTGTATAGCTGTAGATTACACTTCAATTCAATCAATAGGTTTAACTGCATTTAACTGTATACTGATTTTCAGTAAACGGGAGGGCACAGTAATAAGTCTGTGCTTCAGACAGAATTCAAGGCATTGTGTGCTAAGGTACCAAAATGGCCATCAGATGGATGGCATGCTCCCTTATATGCTAATTAACCCTCCCCCATTCCTACCATGCTTTTGTCTGCCTCGCCTGTAATTACAGAGGAAAGCAAGTGGAAGTAATGTCCTGCAAACTCTCAGAGGATTAATCAGGAACAGCTTGCTGTGTTGAAACTCAGCCTGAACCTAATTCATGTCTTCAGGTCGTGTCCTGTTGACACTGACGTATTTAACACATCAGAAAAAGAGGTCTGACTTCCTTTTTCCTGTCTGTGGCTCTCAGCCCCCAAGACCCATCGGTTCCTTTTAAAAACACCTCACAAAAATGATGACGTTTCATTTTTATTTTGAAGGCTCAGTGATTATCAGAAGTATCCTTTAGAGTTTCTACACAGTTTGCAGACTCAGCATCAAGTATTTAGGCAGTGGAGTTAGATATTGAAATGAGCACAGCTGGGGCTGGGCAATATATCGATATATCGATATCGTGATATGAGGCTTGATATCGTCTTAGATTTTGGATATCGTAATATCACATAAGTGGTGTCTTTTCCTGGTTTTATAGGCTGCATTATAGTAAAGTGATGTCATTTTCTGAATTTACCAGACTGTTCTAGCTGTTCTATTATTTGCCTTTAGACATTTAGGCATTGTATCCGCAAAACAAATCATTGTGTAAATATTTTGGGAAAGCACCAATTGTCAACTCTGCAATATTGTCGCAATGTCGACATTGAGTTTGGTTAAGAATATGGTGGGGTCTCGCCCAGCCCTAAGCACAGCCTAACTGTTGCCCTCCTCTCTGCAGTGTTCAGCCTCCAGGACCTGTGCTGCAGAGCCATCGTGTCGTGCACGCCGGTCCACCTCATCGACAAGCTCCCGCTTCCCGTCGCCATTAAGTCCCACCTCAAGTCCTTCTCCATGGCCAACGGCATGAACGCCGTCATGATGCACGGACGCTCATACTCGCTGGCCAACCCGGCCGGCGGCTCCAAGGGCAACAGCCTGAAGCGCTCCAAGTCCATCCGTCCGCCGCAGAGCCCGCCGCAGAACTGCACCCGCAACAACTGTAAAATCTCCTAACTCGCGGCTTCCTCGGCAGAGGGGGGGTGAGAGAGACAAGGAATGATCGACAGCATGGTGATCAGGAGTGTACAGTATGTAGTTAGTTGGAGGAAAAGAGCACATCCCTGGACCTGAAGAGCTGAAGAGCAGGAATGACGGATAAGGGGATGAAGGAGTGCTACCTCTCACCTTCATGTTAAAGACCATGAAGTACTTTTCCAGGTGAAAGTGCGGCCGGGGGATAGGGGGGCGGTTCCAATAGTGCCTCAAGATATCAGAGGAGAACGACTGCAAGCATCTTGGTCGGCACACACCTGACTCTCACTACCACCAACTGCTCAAATGAGAGAAAGGGAGTTTAAACTACATGTACAGAAATCCCTCTCCAACTGAAGCAAGCATATTTAGTTCCTCTACACGATGCACGCCTCGTTGTGTCTGTGCATCACAGAAATCACCTCAAGATCGATTCTTCACTTTTATGTCTCACTTTTTCTTTTCTTTCTTCTGCCCGTCTGGTTATAATTTCACCTGTTTTCTGTCCACACACCTGGTTTTATTTGCTGTTGTTTTTAATGACCAATAAGCTAATGATCAAGACACTAGTAACCAGCCAGTCCTTTTTATTGATCATTGTTTGTTTGAACACTCATTGTGCTTTGGAAGGTGAAATGTTTTCTTTATTAACACTCGCTGAATTGAAATCTTGGTGACAAGATGAGTGATGGTTCCCACCCAGTGTTGTTGTAGAAGTGGATGTCTTCAGGCAAACCGGACTGCCCCCAAAATCTCCTAAAAGGTCCAGACTTGCTGGTGTGCCTACATTTTGTAGAGGTGTCTTGTGTCAATATAAACACATGCTGCATTGTTTTTTTTAATGAGCCAGTTGCAACAAACTGGCTTAAAGCACAAAAACAAACCATGAATATGAAATGGATGAGTGAAATTTCCCCAGTAACCAGTGTTCTCACATTAGAGTTTTAGGTTTCTATTTTTATTCTGTGGTTCACACAGACGCCTTGCGGTGATGAGGGATCCAATGATGCTTGTTGCCATGGATACCACTCGACGCTATGACGAATAAGTATCCTATTTAAAGTCTCTCCACCTTGTTGTGACATTTATTTTTAACTTGATGCCACGTGAAGAAAAACGTAATCGAAGAATGCTGGCGATATTCCGTTTCTTTTCTACACATTTGTCATCAAATCCCATTGAAAGCTGTTTTCTTTTTGGCCCAAGAGCTTCTGGGAGTTGTAGTCTGGAGATGAGATGTTGAGGTAAAGCTTCACATCTGTGTCACCCAGGGGTGCTGTCTGGATCTAGGCAGAGATGAGTTTTTACTGTCACTCCTTCCTCCCCCCTCGTCCTTTCTCTCCTCCCCCCCCCCCCCCCCCCCCCCACTGCCAAATGTTTAGGGACGCCTGCTCTTCATGGTTTTAGATTTCACACCTCACCTGTGATGTCACACCTGCTACTTGCAGCAGGAACGTGCACACACCAGTCCTGGCTAATTTTATTTTAACACGTATACCCAATCAACTCGATCTGCTTTCCATACATTGGTTTCAGTGTTGGAGGTGGAGCGAGCAGGAAGCCCAGATATGTGAGGCTGTCCTCCGATGATGGCGAGAGTGGCAATGAAAGGTCTGATGAGTGTAAACAGAAACCAGGCTGAGTAGCTGGACAGGATCGTGTCAGGTAGAGTGGAATATTTCTTGTGTTAACCGTAAACAGTGACCCGTGTTTATCCGTTTATGACCAGCTCCTCGTCTCCCACAGTAATAGCTGCTGCTTTATTTTACACTTGATGACAGAGAATATTTGACCCAGTCAGCCACGTTATTTAGAGGTGATAAATCGAGAGAGAATTAATCGCCAAATATTTTGATTTTCAATTCCTATTTTTAAGTAAAATTCCAAATCATTTGCCATTTTAAACATTGGAATATTTTTGGGGTTTTGGACTGTTGATCGTACAAAACAAGACATGGGATTCAGGAGATTGTGATGGGCATTTCTTACTATTGTTTTGACAATTTATAGACCAAACGATTGGCAGATTAATCAATATTGAAAGCTATAATTGGTTGCACCTTTTTTTCCCCAGGCAGCAAACATGGTTTCCACTTATTTCAAACAAACGGGAGGTAATAGTGCATTTGTTGGGGACTATTTTCAGCAGGGGATTAATCCACATTTGGTGGGGTGTTTGTTAGACAACTCTACGGCAGGGAGGATTAAGATAAATCAGGTTTTGGGCACAGTTGTTTTAGTTTTGTGGGATTTATTGAGAATTGGAAAAATACAGAATATAACCAGTGGTTGGCGTTGAAATATGAGCACTAGTTGTCATCAATATAATTGAGTTATCATGACAAAACGATTAACCCTTGTGCATGGCTGCTTAAATATTATATATTAATATTATGTTCCACTATCACTTACAGTTACATTTTTAACCAACTTCAGTTCTGATCATAACTTCCAAATATTTGTTCAGTTTCACAATTTTAAACATGAAATGCCAGTTGTTGTTTTTTTTTTACATAATGTCACTGTTGTTTTTAATGAGAATAATTGCGTTGCATGAAATACTGCAGTGATCCGGAACACAGCAGCGAGTCCCGAGTGGAAACCAGGAGAATAGCATGTATTTGACCCAAAGGGCTCACTCTGGTGGAAAATAGTCAAATCTACAGTTTTGAAAGGCAGTGCTCTAGTTTGAAAGCCTGATATAATAGAATGCATGATTTTATACTGTAATAACCGTGGGATCAAACCTTGTGGTTTAAATGGTTTTCAACAGTGGCATTTGTGTCTGTTTTGGATGCACAGTTTATTATAGACTTATAAAAGACCACCCTTGCCGTAATGTATGCCATATGCATTGGATTTCCCCAAGAAGGATAATTAAAGTATACGTCATCATTATTATTAACACAGCCAAAATAATCGAACAAATGAAAAAGCCAGAAATGTCCCGAGTGATGCACAAGGGTTAACCGACCACATGATTTTTCCCTCATGTTTTCACTCCTTGCTGCCTTCATGTCCAGTGGGAAACGTCAGATACAAGTGGACGAGTTGTAAGTATTGTTCAACAACAAGGAAGCATCTGCTCCAATGTACCAGTCGGTTGTGTCACCGGACTGAACCAACAGTTGGAACACGTGAACTCTTCCGAGTCGCTGCTTTTTAACCCCCAAACCGCTCCGACTGGCTTTCCCACAGGAATGAATGCAGCATGTCTTCTTCTTCTCGTCTCTCCCTCTGATCTGCACCACCGCCTCCGCATGCTGTCCCATGATTCATAGCTGCTGAATAATAGATGCTCTTTTCATAGATCTCTGGAGGGCTTCGTCAATACGCCTCTCCCTCGCTTCTCTTTCATCCTCCACTCAGCTCGGCGTGGTTAGTTTCTTCATCTCCACCGCTAGTCCTCCTCTCCATCTCTCTTCTCCTTCTATAATATAAAGAATTAGCTGCTGCTTGTTTTCCATTTGAGACGCCACATTTCCCTCAGGTGTTTTGTGTGTTTCCCGGCCCATTCAGCCCAGTGTTGATTCTCCGTGCGTAGTTTAGTGTGAGTGTCCTCTCTCGGCCTAATGTCAGGGAGTCGTCTTTGCCTCCAGACTTTAAGGTTGTCTTGACTCCCGTGGTGAAGCCTCTTCGCTTTAGGAAAGATTCCCACTGATCCAGAGTCAGATTCCTGCAGCGAAGACCATGCCAATCTTTTAACTTGCTTTAACCCATTTACTACAAATGAGTACTTTCCATCAGTGGCTCTCTGCCTGTCTGAAACGAGTACGTAAGTTAAAGTACAACATTAAAAGTGCTCACTAGGCAGAATGGTCCATTTCAGAATAATGTGTATTACACTACTGGATTACAATTGTTGATGCATTAATGTGTTCATCACTTATACTGCTGGGTAGATTCATCTATAATCATACATTATCATTAATTAGTTGATTTATATTTGTATTAATAATCAGAATCTGTTAAGTTACAGAAGATTTCAAATACATGTGGTAAAAAGGACAATATTTCCCTCTGACATGTAGTGCAGTAGAAGTATGAAGTAGCATAACATGGAAACACTCAAGTAAAGTACCTCAAATTTGTAGTAAATCCCCGACAGCTGCAAGAAAGCTCGGAAGAACACGTTTATATATGTAGAATTATCAACGGTTATGTTAATTTGTAGGAAATGGGTTAAAATGTGTAAACGCATGCTTTGGACTATTGAACTAATGTTCCCCAACCAGAAGACCATTTCTAGCCATGAGTCCCCGAGAGATTTCGACATAGCTCGTATTTTGTGTTTGTTTCGTCAACATCAGTGTTTTTAAGAAAGAAGGAATTTGACTCGAGCTTGTTGCCAAGATTTTCAGGAGAGGTTTCTCTCTCTGTAATGAACATGGAAAATGCTTTTTTTATTATTGTTGTTGTTGTTGTTGTTGTTGTTGCTGCCGACTCACAAAGCTTAATAACCCTCACTGGGTGTAATGATGTTGTTTTGTGTTATATTGTACATCCAGCCTCGTTTTCCTCCCACGTTTTCATCTCCCTTTGTTCTTTTTTTCTAAAGACTTCCTCAGTGTTTGTTGACTCTTTGCAAAATTGTGTTTCTCCTGAACTTTACATTTTGGACTTCCATGGACATTTTTTTAAGAGATGGATACGCCTGTAGAGGATTGGGAGAGATTCTGGGACGCCCTCTGATATTTGTGGAAGTGTTTGTATAAACGAGCAAACTGTTGTGATAATGATGACAACTTAGGAAAAAAAAAACACAAAAAAACTTGTAAAACACTATTCTGGTTTTTGGCTGAAGCTGCTGAGTAATCTGAAGCGAGTGTATGAGAGTGAATGTGTGTGTGAGAATGTTCTTCACAAAGCTGAACATGTTTTCTTTTTTTTAAATTATTGATTGTACAGTTTCAAGGCAAGGGTATGAAGAGAGAGACTTTTTCACAATAAAACTCTTGAATGTCTGAGTCAAGATCTCGCTGCGTTTTATTTTTTTGTGATTCTTTGTTCGACTGTTGGGTGTTGTTACTTTTGGGGAGGCTGCCATCTACTGGAAGTTACATCACATCTCTCTTCTAGTCAAGACTGTTGCTTATGGACATCAAGACAATTAGATATTAGTCCTTGTGTTTGTCCACAGTCCACATTAGAGCCAACAACTATATATCTGTGCAGATATCGGGTAAACTTGTGTCTACATTTTCATCATCTTGTATTATTTAAATGTCTTAATTTGTGCTTTCTACACAGGACTGTTTTTTGAAATACAATTTCAAAGTTCATGGTTCAGTTTTAAAAATAAATAAGAATTGAATAAAGAAAAAAATGTAGTTAGAAAGAAACACTGTCGTAATAATAGCACTGAAGGAACAAAAAGAAACATATTTACAGAGGAAAATGCACGTGTATGTAAGTGTTACACACAATATGTACAATATCACGAAGTTGTAGTGCAAAAAAACAGACAGAAAGTGGGGCAGCCAAGAATTAGATGAGCCTTTATTGATCCCCAGAGGAGAAATTCAGTCAGTCTTTAATGTCTACGTGCTTAGAAATAAAGCTTTTATTTTGAAAAGAATGCGCTCTGACCGGAAATATTTCATGCCAGCTATACACAAGCGCTAACTTGTCAAACATTGCATGTCGGGCTGCCGTTTTCACAACAAAAACAGCGTATAAAAACCGAATATCAGTCCGGTGCGGCCCGTAAACGCAGCTGAGTGCCCGCGCGCATCATGTCCAGCATTCAGCTTCTCAGAGTGCTCGTTAACGAGCGGCTGTCTGCGGCCGCTGAGGAGATCTTCGAGGCGGTTAAAAAAACCATCGTTAACTACGAGGAGGAGATCCTGCTCTCTAAACGGGAGATCCACCGGCAGCGCAGGATGTTGCGGACAGTTTTACAACCTGAAATAAAAATAAACAAACACTCAGGTTTGTGAATTATTAGCATGCATTCATTCTTCCACTATGTCTGGCTCTGACTATGCACTGAATCGCTATCAACATATGAGCTTCGTCAACGCCCACTTTTCTGGTGGAAATGAAGTGGTGTCAGAAGTATTTAGTTTAGCTAACTTAGCTATGGCCTCTTGTTTTCCTTTATTAAATACATTGGTAGTTAAATGGGATGAATGCTAAAGCAGGTTTATTACCAGCTTTGACATACCTCATATTAGCCAGGCCCTTCCGGGGTAAGATGATACCTGCCTAATGGAAAGAACGTCATTAAAGAATCTAGCTAAATGTGTAATATTTGCTTGTTTATTTGCAAATACATATACCTAATAGGTCACGATTTAAGATATGTTTTTGATTGCACAGGTATACCTTTACATTCGGCATACAATTGATTCACCAAGCAGCTCTACATTCAGATAAAAAAAATAAACTTTTATTGTGTCTGGTGATCACCATCAGCGGTAACAAATATGCTGAAAGACGACTGTCCGGTTGGAACAGGAGTGAATATAAACACAAAATATAAAGTGATGTGTTTGGATTGTCAAGTTTTACATATGCCGAATTAGAGATTGCATCCGAATGATTTGGAAATAGTCATAAATTATTTTTATGATGTTAGCTAGTAGGTCAAATAAAGTAAAGTCATTCATTTGTCACATTGAATGATGTCTGGTGTAACTTTTTAACGTTAGTGACAGCCAAATCCAATAAAATAATGATCAGCAAACTACTGCGTAGCCAAGTTTTGTCACTGTTATATATAAATATACATTTAATTTGTCATACAAAAATACTCTTTACTTACTACAGTGTTACTGGAGCCAGAGTTAAGGTTTGTCATGTGAAAATCACTGTATTACTTCAGGGCCACTGGTGTTGGAAGTAGAACTGGAATCAACAGAAAGTTTATCTTAAACTCTTTGGACTGTAATTTTACAAGCAAAAAAAAAATGTAATTATTTTGTGAGGATTCTTTATCTTATGTTAAAAACGTTTTGGGTTCTGAACTGTTGGTCAGACAAAACAATCTAACAAAGCAATTCAAGGAGAATTACATTTTTAAAATAAAAAAATAAGCAGCTACTAGTTAGTTGTTGCTGATAGTATTACTTAATATTAAGTTGTTACTTTAAGATCCACCCTCCATGCCATATTCTGGTCCATATTCTAGTTTATAAAATTTTCTTCCTGTTTTTTTTTTTTTTTTCCCTGCAGGCCAACCACAGCTGGCTCTCTCCGTCTGGGACGAGGACTTGACCTCGGACCAGCAGCAGCAGCAGCAGGAACACTGTGATCAGGAGTGGAGCTCCGATCTGAACCAGGACGACCTGGAGCCCTCCCAAACTGAGAAGAGCCAGGAGGAGGACCCCTCCAGCAGCCAGGAAGACGACGAGGAGGAGAACACCATCAGGTTCATCTTCACTCCTCCCTACGTGAAGAACCAGCCTCAGTCCAGTTACCACAGCGCTAAAGAAGAAGGAGATCCTCTGCCGAGCACTTCTGCTGAGCAGGATCAGCCGAAGGTGGAGGACGATGGCGCGGCGTCCTCCAGCTGTTCTGCAGCCGAACACGAAGACAGCGATGAGGAGTGGCGGGGTAGCGCGGGATCTCAGAGCGGCGACAGCGACAGTGGCCGCAAGTGGAAGGAGAAGAAGCAGCCTCGTCTGCCGACGTCCCCAAAACTGCCCCCGACTAAAAAAGCGAAATCACGAATCTGCTGTAAAGTCTGCGGGAAAGCCTTTCACGCCAACGTCTCTTTGGTGAATCACATGGAGGTTCACCCAAAGGACATCTGCGGCGTGTGCGGGGAATGTTTCGAGACCGAGGAGAGCTTTGAAGTTCACCTGAAGACGCACGTGAGAGCTGAAATCTGCAAGATTTGCGGCAAGTGTTTCGGAGCCTCCAGCTCTCTGGAGACGCACATGAGGATCCACACGGGGGAGAAGCCGTTTAACTGCAGCGAATGTGGAAAATCCTTCAACTGTCGCCACAACATGATGCGACACATCAGGATACACACGGGGGAAAAGCCGTATCCTTGCACCGTCTGTGGCAAATGCTTCAACGACTACTCCACGTTGAAACGCCACCTGCTGCTTCACGTGCACAAGAAGAACCACGACCCGGATAACGCATCGGAAAATGAAAACGGCGACGACGCCGAGAAGAAGACGAAGACATCGTCAGCGAAAAAGCAGCAGACTCGGACCATATGTGAGGTGTGCGGGAAAACGTTTCACTCCGTGGTTTCACTGGTGAATCACGCCAAAAGTCACGCCACGGACCTCTGCGGCGTGTGCGGGACGCATTTCGACTCTGAGGAAAACCTAAAACTTCACCTGAAAACTCACAAGAACGGGAAGGTCTGTGAAGTCTGCGGGAAGTGTTTTGACAGTCAGGCGAACCTGGAGATGCACATGAGGATCCACACGGGGGAGAAGCCGTTTCTCTGCAGCGAGTGCGGCAAATCCTTCAACTGCCGACACAACATGATGCGACACATCAGGACCCACACGGGAGAGAAACCCTACCTGTGCAACATCTGCGGCCGCTGTTTCAGTGACCACTCCACGCTGAAACAGCACAGCAGCACGCACACCGGAGAGAAACCGCACCGCTGTGAGGTCTGCGGTAAAGGCTTCCACCGAAAGACATACGTGAGGCTTCACATGAAGAGCCACACAACTGAGAAGTGACTGCTCTGTAAATATGCTCGGGTGTAAATAGGCTTAGGCGGTATCTTTTTATTTAAAAAAAAAAAAAAAATGTATATACCTTCCTGATATTCCACCAGGGTATTTGGTATATGACGGTATTTGTGTAAAAAAGAGAACCGTAAAAGCTGAGCTGCTGGTGATAGAAGACATTGTAGCATGTATGGCATTGCCTAGCCTACAATGCTGTGTGTCTAATATGCAATTAGCCCACTTTGACAAATATTTTTGGGTTTAACTATGGCCTATAAGAGTAATGAATAAGCAAAACTCGGAGGAGCAGCTAAAATGACTAAAATTATGAAAGTGCGTCACTAAAATAAGAATAGTAGATCCACCCCTCGCCCGGACCTCGCTGCTTCCCAGGGCCGTGGACTTAATGCTGGCTGCATTTTTTGCCGTGTCATAACCATTCATATGTATAGACCACGTGTGGGAAACAGTGCTCAGCGTGCTCCCCTTGCTAGAATTGAAAACCATAATGTAATGCACCCTAACAACAACAAAAAACAACGGCCCAACAATGCATGATTCGACTCATCGACTTTCAGGGGGCAGCCCTATGTATAACACATTTTAGTTTGAAAAACATCCTAAAGATGAGGGGACCTCTAGCTCACCCAGTGTGCGCCCCATGTAGGCTGAGTCCTTGGCAGAGGTCAGGATTCAAGTCCAACCCATGACCCTATGCTCCATGTCGTCCCCCATCTCTCTCCCCTTTCTTGTCTTCAAGCTATACTATCAATTAAAGGCCATAAAAGCCCAAAAATAATCTTTAAAATCAAAAAACATCTCAAACATGCTTTATTTTCTCTCTTTTTTAATCCCAGATGCTTAGGCCCGGCGGGAGTCAATTGGAGTCCTGTGGGCTGGCGTGCTTGCAATACACATTTGCCATCTTTCTCAGCTCAGCTGCCTGTTGTACCATTAGAGACTGATCTCTGGCAGTGCATGCTGTTAAGGAGGAGGGTTCAATTTCAGAGGCTGAGTTCTATCATCATGGGGCATCGGTCAGAATGCATGAGCCATAAGACTTTAGTCCACTTAACAAAGATTTATTTCCACAAAAAGGGTGATACAAATGATAATGATAACAAAACGGACACACATCTTTACTACACATGCTGTGTACTACAATACATCAACTCAAAACAGCATCTCCATATCACTTTAATAGAAAGAGGAGTGTGTGTATTTTGAAAACTACTGAAAATTATTTTAGTCAAATCCCCTTTGAGATTTCTTAACACCCTGATGTACCGTAATACCTTGATACCATCATAGGTTATTTTTTTTTTAAACTGCACTTATCAATTTATTTTTGTATTAACAACAGGTGAAATCATTTGTAATATGAGAAGTGACAAATTATAACCAGACTCTGCAGTTTGCTACCCTGGAAATCCAGAGTTCGCGCAAGAGCACAATTTGAATTTGCTCAGCGAGTCACTCTGGCATTCAGTAATGATGCTCATTAACTAGGCCGAGCTGCACCAATCACATCGGTGTATCTGATATAGGCGGGCCAGAGTCGAGCTAAACAGATGACGACAGTTTAATCTACCAGTTAGCTCCGCTGGTAGCTAAGCGAATGGGCCTCTGGATACGTCACCCTGTGTATTGTTGTGATTGGTCGTAGTCCAATTGCATGCAGTGAGATTTTCAAATGCATGCCTGGTGCCGCCCCTCGAACTGGGCCATTTTCATTACTTAGTGCCAGACCCTTAATCTTTCAGATTTGGGTCTGGATTTCCAGGCTAGCAGTTTGCTGCCATCAGGTTGGAAAATAAAAGTAATCCAGGTTTAAAGCTGTATTTATGGTTTTTGGCCACTTGGTGGCAGCAGAATGTGCTTTAAACACAACTAATAATCCCCTTATTAAGGATGTATGGCAAATGTGTTAACAATTAGCTGCTCATTAACACACCACTCATTTGGAGTTGTGTTAATGTCCCCCTGAAGTCCAGTATTCATTCTGCAACTTCAACTTCAGTTTATTTACATCACATACAGAGTCTCTTCACAGGTTAAAATATAACATCAGACACGCAACTGTGAGACCTCACATTTACAAATACACACACAGAATCCCAAACATGCAGTTGAGTGTTAATATGACAACAGGATTGAATTTAGGACATTTTAAAAAGTTCATGCCGCATCAGTGAACAAAACGAGGTAACAAAAGTAGAAAACAGTTAGCCATAGCTGTGTTTTTAGGCCTAGATTTAACAATCTCAGCCAATCTGAGTTTTCTCTCACACGACTAAAACAACTTTTAAACGTACACGTTCCACCAAAACAAGTTCCTTCCCGAGGCTATTTTGCCATTCTGAATATACTTCATATTCTCCTCTCATATTAATGTTCTAGAATAAAAAATGTGTGTTGCATCATGTTTAACGCCCTCCATGTATTACTGTTTACTGCAGCAACAGTGAAGTCCCCTTAAAAACACACACAATCATGATGCTGTGTGTAGTTTTGTGAAGTCTAAATGCAGTGTGGTAACAATGTGCCTTTGACCGATTTAAAGGATTTAAAAAAAATGTTATCTTCTCATTTATGGCATTTATTCATCAGATAATGATGCCAAGACTTTAATGCAACACTAGAGAACGTTTCCCGCTTCGGTCCCCCTACAGGTTGGAAGCGGAATTGTCTCATTCGAACTACAGATCCGCTACCCGATCTGGCAAACTTGCATAGTGCGGTTATAGCCGGTAGAGAACCACTTAAACGATTTTGGAAACATTTTTTTTGGTCAACGTATTTTTATTGTGCTTTCAGACAAATACACACAAAACAGTAAACACTTAAGACAAAGACAGGGAAAATGAATAAAAAATAAATAAATAAAAAAATCCTACATTACACAGAAAAAGTCCACATAGTAGTTACATAGTCATCTTGTACAATCGCTATTCAGAGCCAAGATGCATTGGAAGTTGTTCCACATGTGAAATAAAAGGTTGCCACACCACATCAAACTTTCTCATTGATCCATTTAGTGTGTATCTATTTTTTTTGTATTTTAAGGAAAAACATGACATCACAGAACCATCTGCCAAAGGAAGGGGGTTTGTCATTCTTCCAATTTAAAAGAATGAGTCGCCGAGCTAAAAGGGAGGAGTAGGCTATACAGCTTAGTTGTGACTTTTGTAAAGAAAGGTCCTCTGATGCAACGCCAAAATGTCCAATGAATGCGATTTCAGTTAAACCTGAAATCGCTGCGTATACTTCAAATATTGAGGACCAGAAAGCTGTTAAACTAGGACGTGACCAAAATGTGTGGAACAGAGTGGCAGGTGCCTGCTTACATCTGTCACAAATAGGGTCGACCCCTGGAAATATTTTAGATAGTTTAACCTTGGACATATGAAGAGACTATGCCTCGCACAAATGGAGGAAGAGTGAATTCTTTGAATTATGTCATACCATTGATCTTCAGTTATGTTAGCATCCATATCCTTTTCCCAGTTTTCTTTTATTATTGACAATGAGGAACCTTCCATTTCAAATATCGTTGTGTATAACCTTGACACTGTTCCCTTCACCTCAGGTGGGGTTTCAAGGATTGATTCAAGTGAAGATTTCGGTGGCAATGAGGGAAAAAATTGGGTAAATTATTTTAAGTTACAAAAAGTTCTCTAGTGTTGCTTTAAAAATCCTCTTGGGATATGGAGATTATCTGATGTGTTCACCCAAAGATGAGCTGTGAGACTGACATTGTATCAACATTGAGCTGTTTTAATAAACCTTCACTGTATGACTTATTATATATGATTTATTCTAGAATTCACTTTCTGTTGAAGAAGTGAGGAGCTGAGTCACAGAAGAAACATTTAGAACATAATAGTAGTGTAAAAACTTTCGGTAGCACGTTTTCTGTTTCAGTTTTGTTTTACTTTAAAACCATCGCCAGGAGCAGGATAAGGAGTCAGGAAAGAGCTGCTTGTAAATAGACTGATAATGTTGTAATGTGCCTAAATCTTTAGTGAGACAGAACTTCAGCATATACAGCTGGCAACAAAGAACAGTTTTTAGGTGAATTCATCTGTGGAGCAAAACTAATTTCAGGAATTATTTACTTGGATAGGAGAAAAAGTAGAGATGGCATGCAAGAAAAGTCCCTGGCCAGATGTTTCTGTTACTTGGTCAGTGCATGAAATCTCTTGTCCACCTGAAAAAGTTTAGCAAAATTACTACAAAGAGACTCAAAATGACTAGAGATAACACCACCGCAAACTTACTAAAAATAGGTGCAAAACAATCAGTCAAAGTCAAGTTTATTTCATCCATAAAAATGGAAATTACAGTGCTCATACCCGCCTAATGCAATACAATAAATACAATATAATGCAATACAATACATCAATACAATACAAAATTTATAAAAATGTATGTTTAAAGTGCTTGTTGTGCTGTCTGATAGTCTGAGGTATAAAAGAGAGAGCATACCGCTTAGTTCGTGTCACGGGAGAGTTATGGAATGTAGTGACATTCCATAACTCTACCCGTCAAATTACCATGAAGAGGGTGACCCGGATCCCTTGTTATTTTCTGTCATTTTCAGAGATGTAAAATGACTACAAATAGATGCAAAACAACCCAAAATGAGCAAGAGGAGATGCAAAATGACTAAAAGTAGGCTCTTTGAGTTTGAGTGTCTTGTTCCTGTCTTTTCCCTGACCCAGGGGTCCATTGTTTCACAATCTGTCCATGACAGTACCAATACAACATTAAACATTAAAAGAAAATAGTCATTAACTTATATTAACAAACTGTAAGACAAAGAGGACACAGACACCAAATAACAAAGTTAACAACAGCACTTGAAGGGAGCAGTAATGCAAAGAATAGAGAAACAGCTGATGACTCATGATGTGATACATTTGACCTTTTTGGTAGAATCCAGAAAGAAACAAAGGTTTATGTGTCATCAGTTAATGCAGCTGGGCTCACACTGTGTGATCAACCACTCTGTTTTAACGCTTACGTTTCCACTGTCATCATGCTAATATGTTCATGCATCCCTGAAGTAAAGTTGTGTTTGTGTGTCTCTCTCTTTCTCTTTTCTTTAATCATTGGCTTTAGGTGAGATCTCACGCTGAAGAAACTAAACTAGAGTGTGACTTTGTTTAGAGCAAAACAACTTGGAGCAGAAGTGAAATGAGTTGTTCATTTGATGCTCATTCTTTGTTTGATGCAGGGTGAGTCACAGCTGATGAACAGCCGTGTTTTATATTAAACTCAGAGCAGGAGGAAAGTATGTCATCCATGTAATGAAGTGTGTTAATAATGAATCCGCACACAAACTTTGAGAATAAAATGGAATGTTGTATGAGTCACAAGAACAGGGGAACCCTTTTAGACTTGATTTAAAATGTAACTGACGCACACTTGAGCAAAGATTGAGGCTGCAGGTGATGCCTCCTTCAAACAAACATATATACATATACATACAGGTCGTTTTTATGACGTGTCTGACGTGTTCCAAATGTCCACACCTGCAGGTGGGGTGAAAATTGAAGCACTTTGGGCTGAATGCTTGCATGAAAGGTGCTTTATAAATAAAGCTCAGTTCAGTTGAGTTGAATGCATTTGACCTAGGAAAAAAGAGACTTATTCAGATATCTCCAGAGAATACTACAGTAAAGTATGAAACAAGTGGAGGATAATCAACCTAACTTCAATTTATTCACTGGGGGTGGCAGTAGCTCAGTCAGTAGGGAGTTGAGTTGGGAACCGGAGGGTTATTGGTGCCAATTCACTTCCTGGGCACTTCCAAGGTGCTCTTGAGCAAGGCACTGAACCCCCAACTGCTCGGGGCGCCTGTCCATAGACAACTGCAGCCCCCTCACTCCGACTTCTCTCCTGAGCATTTGTGTGTATCTCAGGCCTGTGTGTAATGTGTGTTCTAACAACAGAGTGATAACATTGTAATTTCCCTTGCAGGATTCATGCATTATTATTATTATTATATGACTGAAGAAAACAAACATCTATTGATAATTATATACAATAGAATATAAAACTCAAAATCTACCCAACTGACCTTGTTCCTTCATACTTATGAATATGTTTCAGGCAGCCACAGTGTCTACCTAACAAAAGCTCCCCTGTATATCTAGGGAGGATCTTCAAGGTCCTTCTAATATAATCTAACTACAGGCTAGCCTGAACTGCCTCATATGCTTGGCAGAGTGTGAAGGTTGCCTTGGCCTTAGACATACATTTCTTTATAACTGATTCATTTTCTACCACAATGTAGATTAAGTGTTATGCTACATTGCAACCCACTGATTTGCTTAAAAATATCAATAAAAAATACAGTTGCAGAAAAAAACAAAGAGAAACATTAACTTCCCTAAAAAAAACACTATGTAATGACATCACTGTTTGGCAATTCTGCACCATTATTGGTCGGGCTGTCATTCAGAGAAATAATCATTTTGAAATAAACTATAAAACAAACAGCTCTTGCAGGCTATTCACAATCTGAATTACTGAGGAAAATAGGTTGGTCTCAATGCAGCCTGTCTGCTTCTCAGTTTATAAAAGTTACAGCTACATGTGTAGGGGCTTCCCCTGCACAGGAAACAAGTCAGAACAGGTGGGTGAGAGGGGGCGTTCCATAGCTCTTACATGAGCTTATATTTGAGGATGTGCATTGTTCTCTGATAACCTCACAGCTCTGACACATTATCCTCATCAGCTTCCTGAGTTAATCATTGGCTCTGCAGCTAGTTTCAGCTGCACCTTCTTGTACTCGCTGTGCAAGTAACACGACAACATTTACAGTGAAATAATTAACTGCTGGAACATGTTGACAGGTGGCTTGTTGTTGAACCGGTAAGCTCTAAAATATAGGATTGCCATGTTCTTTTCTCTTCTTCCTCCTTCTAGATCTGGTCCTTCCTTATCTTCATCACCTTTTCTTCAATCTGACAAGAATGTGATGTCTTGTCAACACTATTCTATCAAATGTGTTTACAAACAATTAGACATATTTCTTGCAATATTGTATACTGCATGATGACAGACAGCAAAATGACCCTAATGCACAGGCTCAGGGCCCTGAGGGGTCAAAGTTTCTGTTTAAAGTGATAATCAAATAATCACAAAGGGATGTCAATAAAAAAGACAGGAAATGACCAAGTAGATGGATAAAATGACCGCAAAGAGATACAAAAACACAAAAAGACACAAAACAAATACAAAGTCTCTTTCAGTCAGGGTGTCTTGCATGTCTGTGCCCAGGGGCCTATAGTTTCTTACTCCGTCCATGCCCGGATGTAAATCCTTATGTAGTTAACTATTCTATATACTATACTAATAGTCTATTCTAGTGGGCTACTGTCTTTCAGTCAGACTCAAGCGACCGAAATGATTCATGTAAAAATTTGGTACGTTGAAGGTGGCTCGCTCGGCTTTGCTCAGCTCAACAAATCTCTATGACTGGGGTGGAGAGTGCAATTTAGCATGACCCACAGAGTCACTTACAAGAAATAGTACAGGTTTAATACACAACAGTTAAGCTGTTTGTTTTGATTGTGGTAATAAAAAGCAGGTGCACAAGAACAGTGGAAACCTGAGCAAATATGGTATGAATGGGGTTCTAGAGGGTGTTCCTCGGTACCAAACCTGTTTCATCTGGCAACGATGTACTTGATTCATTGTCTCCACTGTTTGACAAAGTCTTAAAATAAGATGAGAAACGAGAGTGAAAGATGAATGCACATTTATGGAATTTCTTCTAAGCCTGAGTATAAAGCTGAGTGAACTTACAGCCTACACTCTTGGGGGAACCTGGAGAGAGGTATGTGAACACACTTTTCAAAAATGCATTTTTACAGAAAATATCAATATGAAGGAATAAGTTAGTAAGTCTGATGGAAAGTGTGCTCTGACCCCTTCAGTGGAATACAGTGCCTTGCAAAAGTATTTGGCCCCCTTGAACTTTTCGACCTTTTGCCACATTTCAAGCTTCAAACATAAAGATATAAAACTGTAATTTTTTGTGAAGAATCAACAAGTGGGACACAATCATAAAGTGGAACGAAATTTATTGGATATTTCAAACTATTTCAAAAATTGGGCGTGCAAAATTATTCAGCCCCCTTAAGTTAATACTTTGTAGCGCCACCTTTTGCTGCGATTACAGCTGTAAGTACTTGGGGTATGTCTCTATCAGTTTTGCACATCGAGAGACTGAAATCTTTGCCCATTCTTCCTTGCAAAACAGCTGGAGCTCAGTGAGGTTGGATGGAGAGTGTTTGTGAACAGCAGTTTTCAGTTCTTTCCACAGATTCTCGATTGGATTCAGGTCTGGACTTTGACTTGGCCATTCTAACACCTGGATATGTTTACTTGTGAACCATTCCATTGTAGATTTTGCTTTATGTTTTGGATCATTGTCTTGTTGGAAGACAAATCTCCGTCGCAGTCTCAGGTCTTTTGCAGACTACAATCAGGTTTTCTTCCAGAATGGTCCTGTATTTGGCTCCATCCATCTTCCCATCAATTTGAACCATCTTCCCTGTCCCTGCTGAAGAAAAGCAGGCCCAAACCATGATGCTGCCACCACCATGTTTGACAGTGGGGATGGTGTGTTCAGGGTGATGAGCTGTGTTGCTTTTACGCCAAACATAACGTTTTGCATTGTTGCCAAAAAGTTTGATTTTGGTTTCATCTGACCAGAGCACCTTCTTCCAGATGTTTGGTGTGTCTCCCAGGTGGCTTGTGGCAAACTTTAAACAACACTTTTTATGGATATCTTTAAGAAATGGCTTTCTTCTTGCCACTCTTCCATAAAGGCCAGATTTGTGCAGTATACGACTGATTGTTGTCCTATGGACAGAGTCTCCCACCTCAGCTGTAGATCTCTGCAGTTCATCCAGAGTGATCATGGGCCTCTTGGCTGCATCTCTGATCAGTCTTCTCCTTGTATGAGCTGAAAGTTTAGAGGGACGGCCGGGTCTTCGTAGATTTGCAGTGGTCTGATACTCCTTCCATTTCAATATTATCGCTTGCACAGTGCTCCTTGGGATGTTTAAAGCTTGGGAAATCTTTTTGTATCCAAATCCGGCTTTAAACTTCTCCACAACAGTATCTGGGACCTGCCTGGTGTGTTCCTTGTTCTTCATGATGCTCTCTGCTCTTTAAACGGACCTCTGAGACTATCACAGAGCAGGTGCATTTATACGGAGACTTGATTACACACAGGTGGATTCTATTTTTCATCATTAGTCATTTAGGTCAACATTGGATCATTCAGAGATCCTCACTGAACTTCTGGAGAGAGTTTGCTGCACTGAAAGTAAGGGGGCTGAATAATTTTGCACGCCCAATTTTTCAGTTTTTTATCTGTTAAAAAAGTTTGAAATATCCAATAAATTTCGTTCCACTTCATGATTGTGCCCCACTTGTTGATGATTCTTCACAAAAAATTACAGTTTTATATCTTTATGTTTGAAGCCTGAAATGTGGCAAAAGGTCGAAAAGTTCAAGGGGGCCGAATACTTTCGCAAAGCACTGTATATTGATGTTTGAATGCGCTGTGAACTTACTGACTGATGAAAGCAGATTTATTCTCGTGTTTGCAAGCCTTAACAGTTTTTTTTTATTTATTGGTAACATGCATTTCTCTGAGTTCACTTTTTTCAAAATACACAGTCAACAGAAGTCAATGTGGACTCAACTGTGGATAACTGCATTGCTTTATTTTCTGGTTGTATTCCTGTTTTTCTTTTTTATTTACATTGATGTTTAGTTCCTTCACATGTAATCCTTCTGATGTCTTTACACTACACTTTATAGTCCTTTTTCCTGCAGTTAACCTGACACCAACATGCAGTACCAGTGGGCTGAAGATGACTTTGATCAGTCCTATGGGGCAGTTCCACTGGGCCTCTCTGCACCAGATGATAATAAAAGGTATGTCATGTACCATGGCACCACCAGCCATAATGCTTAATTAATCCTGGCCACTGGTTTCAAGCAGTCTGAGAACGGGATGCTCGGCCCTGGCGTCTACCTCAGCAGAGACCTGCAGAAAGCCAGCGCTTATCCTAAACATCACCCTATATCTGACAAGGTTGTCATTAAGGTTATGGAAAGTGACCGCCATCAGTTATCAAGGCCACCCATATCAGAAGACCTGGCATTACTACGGCTATGACACTGCCTGGGTACCACCCAGGTGTGGAATGGTGAGGAGCGTCACGTGTCTGGGATCCCGATCGAATCAAGATCATTAACACTATCAACCCACGCCTAGTTTAACCCTATGGATATGGTGCATGTGGCTGTGCATTTTTCTGTATTGTTATACTTTATATGGGTCTTTTTCTGTGTATTTCTTTATATATATATATATATATATATATATATATATATATATATATATATATATATATATATATATATATATATATTTGGATAAAAAGTTTGTGTTAAATCTGAGTTTCTATCTGGTTATGTTGAAAACAGGGTATGATGACTTATATTTTTTAAGATAACGAAAAACAGAAGTCTCCACCAGGAGGATCATCACACCTGGGCCAAGCACCCCTGCCTGGACCTGCAGCACCATGCACAGGTACAATCACTTATAAATAATGGCTATAAATGTTTCCTCCCTCCTTTTGATTTTTCATTTGACACCCAGCTGCATATTCTATGCATCCTGTAAGTGAGATTAATCATTTTAAGAAACAGCTCAACATTTTGCAGTCACTTCCTCAGGCTTAGAAAAAGTCCTGCACATAACCAGGACTAACAGGAGCCTCCCCAAACTGACAAGAGCTACGAGGAAGAGCAGCAGCTATAAACAATGTGGTGGTGCTGTTTGTAGTTGTTTTGTGTCTCTTTCAGTCGGGGTGTCTTGCATGTCTTCGTCCAGGGGCCCATTGTCTCTTAACTATAATGTCCATTCCAGTGGGATACTGTCTCTCATTCAGACTCAAGCGTTTGAAATGATAAATGCAAAATTCATGTTTATTTGGAAAGCTGAAGAGGCTCACGCAGCTTGCAAGTTCTCAGTTTTCCAAATGTCTACACTGGAGGTGGAGAGTGCAATGTGGGAAATACTCCTGTTTACGCTGTTTTGTTTTTGTAGACATGAAACTCAGGGGCACACTGAAAGCATGAGCACATATGGTAGGAATGTGGTTCTGAAGGGTGTTCCCTCAGGTGTCAAACTTGTTTTTATCTTTATAGTGATCTTTGATTAAATGCATCCATTGTTATGCAGCTCATCTGCCACTGTACATGAGCATCTGCGAAAAAATCATATTTTATTTTCTTTCTTGCGGTAAAAACCTGCATCTGTGACCTAATAGAGGAGACCTGGAAAGTCACATAATTCCCTTGCTCACATCTGCCTGAATTCACTGATCACTATGCTGCTGGCTGGCAGGACAGAAACCCAACACCACCGCTGTGTTGACCACACCCAGATAAATACATATTGTAAACGAAAGTCTTAAAACGATGCAAGAAGTGAAACGAAAGTGAAAGATGAATGCACATTTATGTAATTTCCTCCTAAAGCCTGACGGTGCTTATATAAAGCAGAGTGAACTCACAGCCTGTACTCTTGGAGGAACCTGGAGAGAGGTATGTGAACCTACACACTGTGTTGTTTCCCTAAAAAGTACATTGTTACAGAAAATATTAATATGAGGAGAAGCAGTGACTTAGTCTGATGCACGCCTGAATGAATGCTCCTTTTTAACGGTTTCAGGTGAAGCTTCAGCAAGACAGTGGTTTTCTCACAAGCTAAGCTATTAGTTAAAATGTGCCTTACACTGTTATATAATAGGAACGACATTTTAATATGGTCAGGGTTGGAAAACTGTGAAGCAATCCATTTATTAGAACACTATAAATACTGAAAAAGCACAGCAGAATAAAGAGTAATCTTTATACTTACATGGGATAGTATTATAGCAAAAACATACAGCTACAGATGATTAGTTTTTTCCCCAGTTAAAGGTGTGTTTGGGGAGTTTTTCTAAGTCCAGGGTCTAAGGACTGAGGGTGCTGTACAGATTGTAAAGACCCTTGAGGCAAATGTGTGATGTGTGGTATTGGGCCTCCATGAATATATTTGACTTGACTGGACCGTTTGATGTCTCCACGTCACCTAACTAGCTTGATTTTTGGACTCAGTAAAATATCTTCTCTAAGAATAAGAAGAGTCTACAGGCAGGCTAGCAGCCCTGTGAGGCTGTGCTGAGCTTTGAGCTAAATGTTAACATCAGTATGCGTTCATGCTTACAACAACAACAACAATGTTAATATACTGAATTTTAGCAGGAATACACCTTAATATTTTCATTATGAGACCCACCCTGTACTTTTGTAGTACAGCCAAGGCTAATGGGAATGTCGTTAGTTTTGCTGGTATTTAGTACACATGGACACATTCAAATGATGACCTCATGATGGCGCTAGATGAAAACTCAGAGGGCCACCAAAGTTATTATAATTCATCCTGAAGGGAAAATAAGCCTTATGTTAATCAATGGCAGTTGGGGAGGCCTGTGACATGCAGCACACAGGAATTGAACCAGGAAGAAACACCACCCACCAACACAGCCTGTTTTTCAGTCTAAACACCACGCAGCGCCTATAGTGGCTGTAGACTCTTAGTTTTGTTCTTCACTTGATAGAGCTAGGCTAACAGTTTCCCTCTGCTTCTTCAGTCTTTGTGCTAAGCTAGGCTAAACACACCTAGAACTTCCCTGTATTGTTTTATTCACAATGATGTTTATTTTATTCACATGGAATCCTTCTGAAGCCTTTAAACTAACAGTCTTCTTTCCTACAGTGAAACCTGACACCAACATGCAGTACGAGTGGGCTGAAGATGACTTTGACATGCCCTGGGGTGTGGTTCGCCTGGGCACCTGCGCGCCAGTTAGTGATAAAAAGTATGTCATGTACCATGGCACCACCAAGAAGGCAGCTCAATTAATCCATGCCAATGGTTTTAAACAGTCTGCAGATGGGATGCTCGGCCCTGGCGTCTACCTCAGCAGAGACCTGCAGAAAGCTAGCCGCTATCCCATTGGTCACCCTGAGTCTGACAGGAGCGTCATTAAGGTTATGGTCAATGTGGGGAAAGTGATCGCCATCAATTCTCAAAGCCACCCATATCGGAAGACCTGGCATCACTACGACTATGACACCGCCTGGGTACCACCCATGTGTGGAATGGTGCCGAGCGGTTTGGAGGAGGATTGTGTCTGGGATCCCAATCGGATCAAGATTCTTGAAATAATCCAACCACGCCCAGTCACAATGTGCTTTGGACATGGTGCATGGGGCTACAAGTGAGCTTTGCAAGCTGTTATTAATTCATTTTGTATGCTCAAATGTATTTTTATATATTTGGATAAAAAGTAAATGACATTTGCATTTTGTTACTGTGTCATTGTAGCCTGGAAAATAAATGGTTGATGTTAAATCTGAGTTGCTGTCTGGTTATGTTGAAAACAGAGTGTGATAAGTATATTGTACTTCACTACATTAATCTAACAGCTTTCGTTACTAGTAACTTTACAAATTAAAATGTTGCACATAAAACACATGTAGTTTATAAAAGACAATGTTTTATTATAAATTAAACTACCCAACAATATACAGGCTGAAATGATTAGCTGATGAAACCCCTACGTTGATTGACATAACTGTTTTGATTGTTTTCAGTTTCTAAAATGTGAGAATTTTTCTGCAGTACTTTTTATTACTTTAAGTACATTTTCTTGATGATACTTACATATTTTTACTTGACATTTACAGCAACATTTTCAATGAAGGACTTTTACTTGTAACCGATTATTTTTTACAGTGTGGTTTTAGTATTAGTATTAGTAGTAAGGATCTTCCATCACTGCCTGTAGGTCTAGGTCTGACACTAAAGAAGACGTAGAAATCCCTTTAGTTTTTGGTAAAAATCAAAGTGGCATTTCATTTAATAATTTTAATTAATTAAATCTGTTAAATAGTATAGACTAATCAATTTTCTGTTTGGTATTCTATTAATTCAACAAGCAGTGTAAATCAGACTTTAGCAAATCAGGACATTATCCATAGTAGTAATGTTTTGATTTGAAGTAGCCTATACCACATTTCACATGCAAGTAAATGTCATACAGATTAATATAGTGAACCATTAATGTCCACTACCTGTGATTTTATAGAATCTTCTTTTGATGTCAGCATGGGCAAAAGTCCAGAGAATACTACAAACATATTCAGTAGTATTGGTAGGTAACCAGTAAGCTAATGAAAATGTATAGGTCTACCTTCTGTGCTCTAGTGGGGTTATAAATTCAAAATATTTGCATGTGAGTATTTGGCGTTTTCATGTTTACAACACCCTTAGTGTGTTAAGGCCTTAATCTTCATACTGGCAATTTCTGGTTTCATTCCTGTTATGTTTTATTTATGATGTTTAGTTTCTTGACATGGAATCATTCTTTACACTAATAATCCACTTTCCTACAGTGAGATTGACACCAACATGCAGTACCAGTGGGCTGAAGACGACTTTGATCTGCCTGGTGGGGCAGTTCCACTGGGCCTCTCTGTGCCAGATGATAGAAAAAAGCATGTCATGTACCATGGCACCACCAGGCAGAATGCTGAAACCATCATGAAATACATTTTTTGCCGGTCTGAGGGCGGGAATCATCAAACCAATCCAAGTCCTACATGTAAGCTCTACGCAGTGTGTGTGTGTGTGTGTGTGTGTGTGTGTGTGTGTATCTGTGTGTGTGTGTGTGTGTGTGTGTGTGTATATGTGTGTGTGTGTTGTACTTTTAACTTTTACTTGTACTAGTAATTTTTTTATTTTGAGATATTTAGGTTATATATTCGTTAGTCTATATCCTTGACGTTCCACTTCTGGGATTGCTCTGGTGCTGCAGGAAATTCCGCCGGATGCATGTATTTTCCTTTTTCTTTCGCTTTCTTTGTGTTGGAATTTAAATTCGGTGGATTTATAAGGACTATTTTTGGCTGTTCCTCAGATCTCTGCAGGGTAAATCCAGACAGCTAGCTAGACTATCTGTCCAATCTGAGTTTTCTCTCTCATGACTATTTTGCAGCGGCTCTGTGCGGAGCTTAGCGACGCCCATGACGATTCTGATTGGTTTAAAGAAATGCCATTAAACGTACGTTTTCCTCCCATCCCCGAATGCTATGTGGAGTAGCCAGATCCTCCTTTAGCCTGCTTTGGAGGAGGGTCTGGCAAAGCGAGACCATATATTCCTCAACATGTGATGTTTATACATAAGAAACGTATTTTTGTGGGGAGAAGTTACTTATATGGTTAGTCTCATAACATACAACTGGACCTATATGACCTAAATTAAAGTGTCTTATTGATGCTCTGTTCTAAACTGAAGGTTGACTGATGGGGCTTTTAATACATTATGACTACCTAAACACATCTTAATCAACTGTAGTAAGGACTTGTAGTATCCTATAAGAGTCCATGCTATCACAAGTTATCATTGTCTGTGTAAAGTACATATTGATGCACCTATAATATTGCATACTCATCATAATGTTTCCTTGATGGTGGTAAGTAGTAAGTAAAGTGTAATGCATTTGAATGCATTTAAAAGAATATATGCTGCATCATAGCATGCTACGAGTTGGTACTACAGTTGATTGTTCAGCGGTGTAAAGGTAGACATATTGTATTATAAGCCCCATTATAATTGGTGAAGAGAATCCAACGGACACTTAATCATAAAAGTAACATCTATAATGTTTTATGACAGTTGATATAGTGCATCAGAAAGCATTATTTGTTTATGAGCATAGTCGTATAGGCATAGTCATTGTAATGTATGTAATAATGTTATATAGTAGATGTCACGACCCGGTGACTCTCTGGTCTGGTGTGACTGTGTTTTTGTTTTATTTTTCTCGTTTGGTTGCTTGTAGTGTGGTTGGTGTGTTTTTGTTTCTCTACTGCCTTATCTTCATTTTCGTCAGTGTGCGGACACGCCTCCTCCTGCTGCCCTCTTCCCACACCTGGTTCCTATTCGCTATCAACTCACCTGCTACTCATCAGCTCATCAGCCTCCTTTAAATAGCTGTGTGACTTTCTGCTCGATGCTGGATTGTTACTTACCCTGAGTATGAGTGTCTTGCTGTTTTGTTGCTGATCACCAGTTCAGTATTCTTGCTTCAATCTAACCTGTCTGCTTTCCGTGTCCTAGAAGAAAATACTCACCTTCAGTCATCACCAGATCTCGGACCCAGTCAGCTCTACTCCAGTCTCCAGCTTCTTCAAACCTCGACCACCTCTCCGTTCTCAACTACCAGTTTCCAATCACCACGGACCAGCTCCTCACCAACCCAGAGTTCTTTTTGTTTAAAATAAATATTTTTGTTTCCACTACTCCAGCTCTGCGTTTGAGTTCTGTTCCCCAACCTGACAGTAGATGTTATACGATTGTGTAAACTGAGGTGTGAATCACATGTTATGTCCAGGTGGCACAGTGGCTCCATAGTTAACACTGCTGCCTCAAAATAAGGATGCATTTAGATGAGAACTGGATATTGTTAATTATCCATGAATGCACACTATTTTAGCCCAAGGTGTTGTCATCAAAATGTTTTTTTATCCGTTAAACAGCCCAAATAAGTTACATTTACTGTAATGTGGGACAAAGAAATATTACATTCAAGAAGCTGTAAACATCAAATGTTTGGCATCATTGCAGCTCTAAAACACATGCAAGGTTAATACAGACCTGTATGTACATAATGTTCTGATTGCATGACTAATGATACACCTACAATACACACACTGATTTGTACAGACAGAGAGTGTGGAAGAAAGGGTGTAAGTGAGAACACAGCAATGTAGGAGGCTAGGAGTAAATAAACAAATGCATGAATAATTAAAGACAACAGATCCATCAACTGTTTGGATCCTCTCTTTCTTTTCTTCAACAGGATTTAATTATAAATTGGACTTGTGGCCAACACTATCTGGCCTAATATAAGGGTTTAATTTAGTTTAGTGTATTACTTTATTAGACTGGGACAGTGCATATTGATAACATTTCTGAAAGAAATCCAGAGTTAGCCAGAAGGGGCAATGTTCATGTCATTAGGCAGGCAATAAAGAAGCATAAAACAATAACAACAATAGCATGACAACAATCAACGGATAGCATGACAGTGTGGATATTATGTACAGAGACTGTAAAAAGCAGGATCAGCTCTTACACTAAGTATAATTTTGACAAACAGAAAAACCACATGATAACACCTCACAATAATAATAATAAGAATCAACTTATGATATAGCAAATATAATTGATGGATTATGTCACTAGAGGAAATTCATCTGATATCAATGGAAACCACAAAGCTAAAACCCTGTTTCTGCAATAATGAAAGAATTGTAGTAAATGGGAATTTTTAAAGAATATCCACCTTTTTTGCCACTGTCATCAGCTATTTGAATTTAACTTGTTTCTGGTGAAAATAATGAATTGCAGTGAGTTAACAAATCTTTAGTGTATACCCACGATGTTCTACTTCTGCCGGGAATTCCGCTCACACTCTTTTCAACCGGATATCCGTTACCTTCCGCTTTCTTTGTGTTGGAATTTTAACCTCCAGTCGATTTCTGAGGACTATGGTTAACTGCTCCTCAGATCTCTGCAGGGTAAATCCAGACAGCTAGCTAGACTATCTCTCCAATCTGAGTTTTCTGTTGCACGACTAAAACAATTTTTAACTGTACACGTGTACATATTTGCCTCAATGAGCTTAAAAATCCTTGTTTAAAATCATTTTTTAAAGGCAAACATACTGTATATGAAGTATATGATTTGGGGAAATAACTTCCAGGTTCAGAAAGAAGACAGACTACACAACACAGAGGGAGACAAAGAGACAAAAGCTGATAGGAGAAAGAGATCCAAGACATGTGGAAGTAAAGTAAGAAAGAGTAAAGAAAGAGTAAAGAAAGAGAGAGAGAGAGAGAGAGAGAGAGAGAGAGAGAGAGAGAGAGAGAGAGAGAGAGAGAGAGAGAGAGAGAGAGAGAGAGAGAGAGATCAAGGTCAAAGAGTGAAAAGGGGAAGAAATCATGTCTATCTTTAAATGTTCATTCAATTAGATTTCTGGCACTTCTCTGTAATATGCATGAAATCAGACTAATCTGTAAAGCGAGAAGTGATGAAGCAGAGCGAGATTCATAAAACTGTTGGAGCGTAGTGTGTGTGTGTGTGTGTGTGTGTGTGTGTGTGTGTGTGCACGTTACAATTACCACTTTAAAATTCTTAGAATTACGTTGAGATAGGGATGTTTTGATTAATTGTCTCCACTGTTACCTAGCTATCTGCCACTGTACATGAGCATCTGGGCAATATCATACTTTTTCTACCATCTTGCAGCAGTGAAAACATGCTTCTGTGATCTAATAGACACCTGGAAGGTCAAATAACTCCCTCGCTCACATCTGCAAAAAAGGCCCTAAAATCACTGATCACTGTGCTGCTGCTGGCCAACGATGTGTTGACTACACCCAAACCAAAGTCATAATGTGGTGCAAAATGAGAAACGAAACTGAAAGATCAATGCACATTTCCTGCAGATACTGGAAGGTCTTCATAAAAAGTGGAGTGAACTCACAGCCGGCACTCTTGGAGGACCCTTTGAGAGAGGTACGTGAACACACATGTGAACACATACTTTGTTTTTTCCCTAAAAAGTGCATTTTTACAGTAAATATCTTCAATACTGTGTGTACGAGAATATGTAGTTAGTCTGATAAAAACGTTGCTCTTAAACCTTCGGTGAAATATGATGATATGATGTGTCTGACTCATATGTGAGCTTCCTCACTGATTAAAACAGATCTTTCCTGGTGTTTTCAGGCCTCAACAAATGCTTCTTTTTAAACTGTGTTTATACCCAGTGAAAATCTACAGCAAAAATGTTGTAAATAATGGGAAACCAAATTTGAATAAGGTCAGAGTGTAGAAATGGGAAGCAATTCATTTAACAGAACACTATAAATATGCACAGCAGAATGAAGAGTAATTATTATACTAACATAGGATAAAAAAAACTCTTAGGTAGTTACAATCTGTTCTTTTTTCCCCAGTTAAGTGTGTTTGTGGGAGGGTGTCTTGTTGTATACTGTACAGATTGTAAATCCTCTGGAGGAAATTTGTGATGAAGGGCTGTATAAATCAAATTGACTCGACTCAATGGTTTAAAGTTTCCACTTCAGCTGACTATCATGACTTTGGCCCCAATAAAAGCATATCCTGCATTTTTGTCAATTCAATTAAAATTGCTTGTCAGAAAAAACAATAATATATAAAAAATGCATTTTTGTCTCTATCTTAGAATAAGAGGAGTCTACAGGCAGGCTAGCAGCTCTGTGAGGCTGTACTGAGACAGCTTTATATGATACATCTTGTATAATCACAGACTATTTTTAATCCATGTTTATCATGGAAGTAGGCACATTCTCAAGGTCTTCATCTTATCTTTATCTCTGGACACTCAGAGCCTCCTCACATAAAGCATGCAAGGCCTCTCAAAATACCAAACCAAATAATTTGTGCATCATACATTCCTTCATGTCATTAGTTTTGCGGGTATTTACATTGCAATGTTGACCTGATGATGGCGTTAGATAAAAAGTCAGAGGATCACCGAAATTATTACAATTCAACCTAAGAGGAACATGAATGTGTTTATCAAATGTAATGGCAACTAATGGTGGTCAATCAATTGTTCATGATGAGTGGTAAATAAATTGCAATTAACACTGAATGAGTATTTTTGTGTATTGTTAGTCTTGATAGTCATTCTGAAGGTGATCCATCCAATAGTTGTTGATACCTTTTATACTAATAAAAGATGGTCAATCATGGTGGCTTTAAACTAAGATGGTGAAGACAATGAAAGTTATACATGTTACATTTTTTACATATTAGCATTGTTATTGTGAGCATGTCAGCATGCTGAAGTTAGCATTTAGCTCAAAGTGAAAAATGCAGCATCCTCAGTCATTTGAATGGTGCCAGTCTGGCGACACAATGGTGCTGCCATCACAGAGTCTGTGGTTAAAAAACTCTGAGCGGTCTGGCTAAAAAGTTGAATCTGGTTCAACTTTTGCCAGACTGTCTTGTTTCACTTTTGATAGAGCCAGGCTAACAGTTTTTCTCTGCTTCTTCAGTCTTTAAGCTAAGCTAGGCTAAACACAACCAGAACCTAAATCTTTGTTGATTAATCATATCTGAATTTTCTGGTTTAATTCTTGAATGTTTTTTTTTATTTACAATGATGTTTAGTTTCTTCACATGGAATCCTTCTGAAGTCTTTACACTAATAATCATCTTTTCTACAGTGAACCTGACACCAACATGCAGTACCAGTGGGCTGAAGACGACTTTGATCTGCCCTATGGGGCAGTTCCACTGGGCCTCTCTGCACCAGATGATAATAAAAGGTATGTCATGTACCATGGCACCACCAGCCATAATGCTCAATTAATCCTGGCCACTGGTTTCAAGCAGTCTGAGAATGGGATGCTCGGCCCTGGCATCTACCTCAGCAGAGACCTGCAGAAAGCCAGCGCTTATCCTAAACATCACCCTATATCTGACAAGGTTGTCATTAAGGTTATGGTCAATGTGGGGAAAGTGATCACCATCAGTTATCAAGGCCACCCATATCAGAAGACCTGGCATCACTACGGCTATGACACCGCCTGGGTACCACCCAGGTGTGGAATGGTGCCGAGCGGTTTGGAGGAGGATTGTGTCTGGGATCCCAATCAAATCTGGATCCTTAAAACCATCAACCCACGCCTAGTCCAATGCCCATTTCAACCAATGGTGGAGATGGTGCATTTGGCTACATGTGAGCTCTATGAGATGTTACCAAGTTATTTTGTATGCTCAAATGTATTTTTTATATATTTGGATAAAAAGTACATTACATTTGTATGTGGTTACTGTGTCATTGTACCCTGGAAAATAAGTGGTTGATTTTAAATCTGAGTTGCTTGTCTGGTTATATAGAGAGTAGATTGTGATGAGTATATTTTTGTTTTAAGATGTTTGCCTCAGAAACGTCTGCTGCCACTCTACAATGAAGGTGAATGAAATGTTGGTGGTGGCAAAGAGGCAAAACACAACAACACAGTTCGCACAGAGGGAGACAAAGAGACAAAAGCTGGAGGACAAAGATCCAGATACAAGACGTCTGGAAGAAGATGGAGAGAATAAAAAGACAAAGAAAGAAAGAGAGGGCAAAGTGTAAAAAGGGAAAGACATTGTGTCTATTTTTAGATGTTCATTCAATTAGATTTCTGGCACTTCTCTGCAATATGCATGAAATTAGACTAATCTGGTGGAAAGTGTATTAGAAGGCGAACACTGATGGAGAAGAGCGAGATTCATAAAACTGCTGGAGCGTACTGTGTGTGTGTGTGTGTGTGTGTGTGTGTGTGTGTGTGTGTGTGTGTGTGTGTGTGTGTGTTTGTGTAAGGAAGTCTTTGTTTGTTTATGCATACATAATGTGTATAGATGAGAAACAAAGGTGTTTTCACTGGAAAAATACATACAGGAAATGGTGTGTTTTTACTCAAGTAGGTCTGCTGTAGTAAATTGAGGTACTTGCACTTAGTATTTACTCCACCACATTTCATATTGTAGTTTTTACTTGATACCTTTGGTTGCTATAGTTACTTTACATAATTAAGATTCATAATATAACACATAATCAACAAATAGCCTACATTATTATATTTAATAATGTAGGCTATTTGTTATATAATTTAGTTTTTTTTAATTATTATTAATAATATTATTATTTGTATGTTGTTTATGGGATGTAAAACATGCTGCCCAGAGCCGCAGAAATGCTGGCTCCGGCCCTGGCAGTGACTCCTTTACTGGTTCACAAACTGCAGCGACGTCATTTTCTCCAACTGAAAAAATAAATGCTTTCACTAAACTGTTGACTGTTAATGGCCACATGAGGGCCTCTGTGTCCTCTCCGCAGCCTCCAAACCGCTCTCCTCATTTCAAGCCTTTGCCAAATTCCCTCCTTCTTCCTCCTCCTCTTCTGCCTGCCAGTAGTCCCTCTCAGGCCGCGTAGGGAATCATTCACACCCCTCTGTCGGCGTTTAGCGGATGGAGCTCTCAGCTTGAGCCGGAGGGAGGAGGAGGAGGAGGAGGAGAAAGATGAACGGTAACCCGTGTGCCCGCAGGCTGGCCCGGCGCTCCAAATCCGCCCTGCTGATCGCCGCTCTTGCCGTCCTGCTGGTCCAGACTCTCATCGTGTGGAACTTCAGCAGCCTGGACTCTGCCAACGGGGACGGAGGCGCCAGGAACCGGGAGAAGAGAGAGGACCGAGCCGGGGAGCTCAACAAAGCCGACAGGGCGCAACCGCGGAGGGGGCTGCAGAAGAAGGGCGACCCGCCGCTCTCGCTCGGAAAGGCGGCCGTTCGGCACAAGCTGCAGGCGGTAGGTTTAAATTATATCTGCTTCAGTGTTCACGGTGTACCGGGTTACGTGAGTTTAATTAGTTTTTCACACCTGTGTTTCCTATGCGACTGGAAAATAAGCGTTGGTCCCCGAGGGAAACCGCATGGTAGCTACAGAGAAGATGCTACTGAGTGGCTGCAGCTGCTCGCCTGTTGTTTTGGCAATTCCATCAAAACATTTTGGCCGTTTTTGTCCCTTGTATGGAGACGTGTCGTAATCCTAAACTTAAACTTAATGTCAGAATCTGGTAATTTGAGGCATCGAGTAATGACCAATATTCTAAGTTAAACAGAACTCTCTTTCCTTTTCGTGTGATTGTAGTGCACAGTTCAATTGACTGTCAACATATTCAGTGTGCGTCGTGTGTACAAGCAGCATTTAAACAATTTTAGAACATATCAATTAGTTTGTTTCACCCAGTTTGTCTCAATCCTCCGTAGTGCTAACAGTCAGCATGAGCAGAAGTAAATATAGATATTTGCTGTAAGTACGTGCCTTTTATTGTTTATGTACATGCCGAATGTAAGATTAACGCAGATATTGTCCTAAACCATCTTCATTTTTGTTCTACGTTATATGTCCGTTGGTAGAAAATCAAGAAACGATATAATTGTATGTTTTGTTAATAGAGTTTGGTTGGACATTTCTCAACAACAGAGCGTCTCGCCTGTAGACCGTCATTGTCGTTACTTTTAATGTAACATTTATTATGAATCCCTTGATTCTAAACCTTAACAGCAATTTCATGTTAAGAAAACTGCAGCTTCGAATGAGTAACTGTGGGGGTTAAAACTGTTAATTGAGAGTCTGTTGTTATGTTTGTGATCTAGGGGTTTAATTAAAAGCCTTCTTTTATTGATATTAAGGGACCCTGCAGACACCTTAGGAAACTGGGAAACGATTAAGCCATTTTAAGGGAAATTGCACCCCTCTGATACTGGCTTGTAAAAAGAAAATAGTAGTTTATTTACAGGGGGAAAAAATCATGTTTTCCAAGTCAAAGTTAAAACTCTTCTTCTGTTTTTTCATTTATCCACAAACCTTTATCTTGTCACTTCAATTTACTTTATTCAATTTACAACTTTAGCTCAGTTTGCATCTTCTACATCACCTTTCAAGCTTTTCCCAGTGTCTGTATGTATTTGTGGCTTACATTTATATAATGTCTAATCACCATATGCATCTTTATCACACACATAGGATGTGAGGAAGATTCCACAGTGTTATGTTTAGAAGTGCGTGTGTTGCTTTACCTGGTAGGATCCAGGTGTTCTCATGTTGTCAAGACATGAAGTGTGTGTGTGCGCGCGTGTGAGAGACGTGAGCTGTATTGCAGGCATCCACTTTTACGTCCTTTCATTACAGTTAACCGGATGCCGTGTGTGTGTGTGTGTGTGTGTGTGTGTGTGTGTGTGTGTGTGTGTGTGTGTGTGTGTGTGTGTGTGTGTGTGTGTGTGTGTGTGTGTGTGTGTGTGTGTGTGTGTTAGACTTTCAATGCAGCGGCTTCCACAGTATACGCATTCACATTGCAGATACATTAAAATACCAGCAGTGTTTAGCTTTCCAGCAACCACACTGTGTGCATGCATGCGATCATGTGTACTGACTGTTGATGTCCAGTTGAGTTTGTTTAAAGCAGTCGTGGATGGCGCCCCAGTTGCACAATTCTCACATTCATCACACCTTTGAGGGGATGGACGAACACACACACAGTGCTGCCAACCACATGTGTATCAGCGCTGAATCAAATCCTAACAGTCAGATCAGAGGATTGGTTTAGATAAGGTTTCTCTGATGAGATTTATACTTTGTAATCTAGTTTAGATGTGTGTGTGTGTGTGTGTGTGTGTGTGTGTGTGTGTGTGTGTGTGTGTGTGTGTGTGTGTGTGTGTGTGTGTGTGTGCGCGCTGGTTAATTGCCATGTCTTTAAACCAATCACAACCGTCATGGGTGGCACTAAGCGCCGCACAGAGCCACGGTGCCGCTGCCAAATCGCCTCGGGAAGGAACTTGTTTTAGTCGTGCAACAGAAAACTGATCGGACAGATAGTCTAGCTAGCTGTCTGGATTTACCCTGCAGAGATCTGAGGAGCAGTTAACCATAGTCCTCATAAATCCACCGGAATTAAAAATTCCAACACAAAGAAAGCGAAAGGAAACTGGAATCGGTGAAAAGACATGCATCCGGCAGAATTTCCGGCAGTATAGACCAAGACCACAAATGGACTAGATATAGACTAGTCCATTTGTGGTCCAAGCTTTCAGTTCAGTACAGAACCAACCTCTACAAGCACTGTACAAAAGTTTAGAACTCAGCAGCCTATTATTTACAAGTTATCAGATTGTTATTGTTTATGTGGCTTTCGCTGACTTTTTGAAAGTAGTAGTTATAGGACAATTGAGGGGAGGTCTATTGCTAAAAGCTGCAGATTTGTTCTTTGACGATGTTCGTGTGATACTGGTACTCAGTTCTCACCCAGAACAGTTTTGGTTCTGATGAAAACCAGACTTTTTAAACCCACTTAAAAGGAATAGTTCACTCAATAACAATATAACTTGTATATGGTACTCACCGCACTAGGCTCTCTATGGTCCCAGAAAAAGTTTTTTATCGAATGGTATTAAGGAGAGCGCACAACTAATTCCTTCACGGCAGGATAATCCGGGTAATGCTGTTTAGCAATAGATTGTCAAAAAAATAGATGTTTGAATTTCCAGGAGCCCACAAATGGATACAAGACACTTGGATAATGCTGTACAGGAATTATCAAAGTTTCTTTGCACCTTTTTATAACCTTTTTTTGCTGCCTTTGTTCGGCCTTGGTTAAAGTAATTTTTCGGTCACTCTCGGGACCAAAGAAAGCCTAGGGAGGAGAGAACTAATATACAATTTATATTGTTCTAGGTTTTTAAACAAGCGGCAACCTCCAGTCCTGAAAAGTGAAGCCAATGCAGAAGTGCCTTAAACCTGCATTCTATCTAATGGCCAGCAGGGGGTGCCTCCATGGGTTGCAAAAGAAGTCCGATTTGTAATGAAGTCTATGAGAAAATTACCCTCCTCACTTGATTTATTACCTCAGTAAACATTTTTTAAAATTATGGTCCCGTTTATTTAAAAAAGATGATAAATCCGGGGCTGCTTTAAGGCTTGGCTACCTTGTAATTGATAAACAGCGATGTCCTTGGGTGCTCAGTCAGATCCACCCCTTGCTCCCCCTCAGCTCCACCCTCTCATCCAAAAGTGGTCTGGTTCCAAAAAAAAAAGATGGCAAAGGCAAAACTTGAGGCTTCACAGCCGTAGTACACAAACAAATGGGTGACATCATGGTGGCTACGTCCACTTTTATACAGTCTTATGTTTTAAACCACCTCTTTCGTCAGGTAGGTAGAGCAGGGAGAAGTAGAGCCTTGAGCACCAATTGTTCCAAATGAAACTACAAAACAAATGTTTCATCCCAGTAAAAAATATGACTAGGAGCTTTAAGGGGAACAGGTGATCCTTGTTTTAGGTTTTTTTTTCACTTGCCTCATTTAGTTAGGTTAAATCGCACTAGAGTTCGTTTTCCCCATTGGTGCGGTTTGTTTGGCCAGGTGTGAATGCAGCAATTATACTTTGGTGTGGACAAAACAAGCGAACCGAGACCTCCTTGAAGAGGTGGTCTCTGTACGCTTTCAATCAAAACTCTGGAGTGGTTCGTTTGTGGTGAGAACGTGATCCGACCTCGAACCGCACCAACTGTGTGTTCTCCCCAAGTCTGAGCAAAATGGCTCCTGTAGTCAGGTGTGCTTTACAATCTGCGATGCGACAGTACATGCAAACTGTTGCAGCTCGCAGTGTTTCTCTCACAGAAATAGACTGCGGTCACTTGCACTGCCGTTGTGAAATCAGCCGACGCTTAAGTTGGAGACGGACACAGTCAGTGCAGAGCAAAGTCTCGGTGGGCAGAGCAGAAGTAGAAACGTCACTCGCGAATGTCTGTCTGTCTAATTATTTAAATGAAATTAGCTGGTTTGACCATAGAGATACTAGTCCAGAACACAGGACCTTCTTCTTGTATTTACTTTCTTTGTCCCGCCCCAGACACTCATGACGAACGAGCGGAGTGAACGTTTGTAATGTCACATTTTGGTATGCTTGGATTTTTCAAGGTGTGAAACAAAACTGAACCAAGGGCAAAACGCTCCAAGTTTAGAAACTCAACTGATTCAGACCAGAGCAAGCCAAATAGGTGTGAAAACACCCTAATAAGTAATTACAAGTTACCTCACACAGGTGAAGACCATGCAATGTGGCTATACGATTAATGATGATTTAATTGTTTGTGTTAAGAGAACATGAGCTGGTGTTTTGGTTTGATTGATTGCTTTTCAAAGACAATCATATTCACCACTGATCACAGTTTTTGTCCTATTATTTTGTGAAATATGCTTATTGAAATATATGGTGATATTTATAATGATTTATTATTTTGCCTGTAGTCATGAAGCAGCAGCATTAAAGTGCTTTCAGTCAGAACTGCAGACTGTAGTGTTTCAGATGTTTCCCTCCACAAAGCACACGTCATGCTGCCATGTTACGCTCTCTATTGGCGATTAAGCACAACACGCTAATGTTAAAACCAGAAAGCTGCTTTATGTTTGTTTTTTTTCCTATTTTCTTTGAGATAATTTTCACTAAATCTGGCATAGATAGATTTAAATCCTGCTGTAATCCCGGGTCGTCCTGCAGGTCCCAGTGCTACTACAGCCAGGTTTCACAGCATCATCCCGTCCCTCGTAAAAGTCTATTTAGCTTACTTTCTGTCCATCTGGCTCTGTTTTTCCTTTTGTCTCGCCAGCTCTATTTTCAGCATTTTGTTCAGACGGATAACTTTAATTCACTTCCATCGTGAGATGACCGTTTTCTGGCCATTTTGTAATTCCCATTAGATTCTAGAACTGCCACTTCATCTCACACTCATGTTCAGTTCTGTTCATTAGCTAGCCAAATCATATTTATTTGAACCTGCTGCATGAATAACGGATAAAAGACAACATCTGTGTTTGATTTTGAGATAATGAGACGTTTAAGTCATGATCGGTCAAGTACTTTGTCTTCACCTTGACTGTTTATATTTGTTTGTCAATACACCTTGTTGTGTATTTGTGCCATACTGTGAAAATACTCCACTACAAGTAAGTCCTGCATTTAAAACCTTACTTAGTATGTAAGTATTATCAGCAAAATGTTTTCCTAATCCTATATTTCTGGATTAAAATTACTACTGCATTAATGTGTATGTTGCAGTTTACTGCTGTAGATGTTTAAAGTTGTGCTAATTGTAACTCCTTTATATCCTGTTGGGTAATCTACAGCAATGAAACCTATTCTATAAGACCATCATGTTTGTAGTAGCGCTGTCCTTTGAGAACCATGTATCTCTGAAAATTCAACTTTTCATGGTTTCAGAAAAACAGTTTTCTGCTTTCAGCTTTGTGACGATGCGTTTTCCAGCTAATTCAAAACCAAAAACTGTCATCTGAAAAGTAACTAAAGCTGTCTGACAAATGTAGTGGAGTAAAAAGTACAGTATTTACCTCTGACATGTAGTGGAGTGGAAGTAATAAAGTTGAAATGAAAATACTTAAGTACAGTAAGTTATTGTTTATCATCACTGATGCATTAAAAGAGCTCCAGTCAAATCTAAAAAAAAACTGGAAAACATGATGAAAATATCGTTTTTCTCTTTCTTTGTTTGAGCAAGGTTAGAGTCTTCTTATCGCGCCACACAGATCTCATGTTTTCAGCTCTTCACATGCTTCTTGTAGATCATGATTTATTTGCTTCCCCTGTTTCCATTACACTTTGTCACAATACAGCAACTATCCCACCTCAGCCGAGCGTAATCTGTAAGGTTTTCACTGGGCAACAGCAATAAATTCCAACCTGTATGTTCCCACAGGTATACTGAACACACACACACACACACACACACACACACACACACACACACACACACACACACACACACACACACACACACACACACACACACACACACACACACACACACACAATGATTAATGCATAACTGGGGCCTCTTGATGCTGTATACAGCCTGGTGAAAGAGCGCTTTATTGCTTGATATGACGGTTTTCAAACGCACACGCATGCACGCACGCAGAATACAGGTAAAGATAAATTGTTTAGTATTGCAGAGAGAGCAAGCCATTTAAAAGATCAGCTGATTTAAAAAAAAAAAAAAAAAAAAAAAAAGAAGCAGAAAAGGTAATTTAAGAAACAGCATGTGGGACACCATGTAATGCTTGCACATGGTAAGACGTGGTGCTAGAAAAAGGCTAGGTTAACGAGTTGTGTTTAAAATGTTAACAGAGCCTGCGTCTCTAATATCTTTGGTTTGGCTGTTCCACAGTTTGAGAGCTAAAAAAAATTCTGCATCTTCAATATTCTTTTTTTTGAAAGCTAAAGGATCGTGAAGGAACACAATACGACAGTGAATCTTTAATGTAGGCCGGTCCTATGTCACTATGGCCAGCAAACATTTATAAAACAACACAACGCATTTTCATATTTATCCTTATCAGTGTGAACATGGCCTCTAGTCAACAGATGTCAGAGCAACAGGTCTCCTTTGTTCCACCCTTCTCTTACTCTCTCTTGCTCTCTTTTCTTCCCTCTTTTAATGTCTCTCGCCCCGGGCGCCTGAGGGAACTGGTCCTCTTGTCTCTTCTGTCTTTTCTGTCGCTTTTATCCTGCAAGCAGCAGGAGGTCTGAAGACGATTTCAATAAGAACCTGCTGAGAAGGAGAGCAAACTGACTCACACAGTTACCAAAGCAGCAATGACTGAATGTGTTTTGTGTGTGTGTGAGTATAAAGAATGATGTCTTTGTAGGTAAGCGGTGGTATTTTAGCTGTGGTCGGTCTCCATGGAACGCACAGGCTTCTGGGGAAAACCGCAGGAGGATCTGTGAGGCAGGGAGAAACAGTAGGCTAGATATTTATTCTGTCTGCAAATTGAAAGAATCGCTCACATACAGTTTTTACAGTTTAGAGTATTTGGAGTAGGGTTGCAAAATTAGGGAAATATAGCATAGGAATTAATGGGAAATAACGTGAATAAAATGGAAAGATTAGGATTTTACAAACATATGATGAATTTATAAAAACAGTAGGCCTATATAAATGTTAAAATGTGCTGTAGGGCTGGACGATTTTGGCTAAAATCATAATCACAATTAATCGAACAAGTTACCTCGATTACGATTATTGAACGATTATTTAAAAAAATCTTTTCTTATACTGTAAATATGTTCACGGTTATTTTTACGCGGTGGCCGTAATATGATTTAAGGGGAAAGTACAATGACACTAGAACAGCCATGACGGTCATTTTGACCGTTTTGAAATTTATGTGTAATAACTTATAAAAAATACAATCCTGCTGCTGCCTGACTATTCCTAAAAGAGTCTGTATTTTAATTTAAAATTGTTTTTTATATACATTACACAAAAGGCAAAAAAAATACAATCACTTTTACCTATTTCGGCCGTACACGGTCATATTGACCGCTCGGATTTTCGCGGTATTGTTTTTAGTTTTTCGCGCGGTTGAAGATGCATCTTGGTTACTTAGTAACTACCATAGTCTCTGTCAGAGAAACGTAACTAGTGGTCTCGGGTAACAAGTGTGGGCATCACCGATGGGCCGAAGGCAAAGCCAGAGTCGGTAACGTAGGCTACTACGGCGTGGATGGACTCCGTTCTGAATCAGAAGGCAAACACCGGGCGCTCACTCTGTTATAGGCGCGGAACACGTAGATGGCCGGTGGCTGTTTACATGTTCATATAACTTTATACATCCTCGAACTGGCTGGAATCATTACACACATCTTCTCCAAGGAGTGCACCAGCAGTAAAATTGTCCGGAGGAAGTTCATGCAGCAACTGGCAGAGGAGCTGAGAGCGGAGTTTATGGAGAAAAAAAGGGCACAGTGCACAGTCCGAGCAGCGCTGCGCACCACAGCAGACACCAAAACGGAGGCAGTGCCAGGTTAGGTTATAGCTAAATGTTCAAATAAGATACTTTTAATTGTTATTTGGCTGTTATGAGTTAAGTTGAATGAATTTCCACACCATATTTTTCGGGATATGAATGTATGAAATAATTACGGTTTACTAAGCCATGATATGAATTATTGAAACACGTATTACTACTAAAATGTATAATTAAACTCATTAAAATGTACATTTCGGTGTAATTACGTTTTTATAAAGATATCCTTACATAATACAGTATCGCAATTAGGTATTTATCATGAGAGATTATAGAGTTTGAAATGACCGCTCACGGCAGTTCTAGTAGTTATGGAATTCCAGCACTTCTAGTGTTAACACACAGTGGGTGGCCGCGGAAATATTAATAGGATTAAAAGACCGAAATAACCGACTTGGTAAAATTACGTCGGTAAATTCTCCAGACAATGACCTGCTCTATTTAAACATAGGCTCAATATCACATTACACAGACTTTATCCTGCCAGCTGCCTAGTACAAAGTCTGTTTAATGTCTGGTCGAACTGATTCAGACATTTGCGTTTTTACATACAACTACTCCTAGTAATGTCAAGAGTACTTCCCGGGGTACTTCTTCCACCACTGACTACAGCTAGCCGACTACAATTCCCTGGAAACATATTCTCTCTAGCGCCGCCCTCAGGACAGGTGTGTGTGTGTGTGTGTGTGTGTGTGTGTGTGTGTGTGTGTGTGTGTGTGTGTGTGTGTGTGTGTGTGTGTGTGTGTGTGTGTGTGTGTGTGTGTGTGTGTGTGTGTGTGTGTGTGTGTGTGTGTGTGTGTGTGTGTGTGTGTGTGTGTGTGTGTGTGTGTGTGTGTGTGTGTGTGTGTGTGTGTGTGTGTGTGTGTGTGTGTGTGTGTGTGTGTGTGTGTGTGTGTATTCCTATTCCTGGTTTACAAAAGTCATTCCCTTTCTACCTTTTCCTTTTTTTTTTTCCCTCTCGTGTTTCTTAGAGTGAAAGTGTATTCGATGACTGACCTGCATGAAGAGGTTGGGGATTCAAATAAATATATTGTAGATCATAAATATTTCTTGTGTCAAATCTCATTGTTTCCTTTGAGAGTCTGTCAAGTTTAGTGATGCTGTTTGAAAGGGTCATGGTGGTTATTGTTGTCAGTGGCAGAAGTTTTCTGGTACTTTTCGTGGTCTAGCTTCAGCGTTTGTGGTGGTGATGGTCTTGATTACCTGCCTTCAGCAAAGGGACATAACCTCTAATGAAAGCTGTTGGTTTCATCATAAGGAACAAACATCTTGGAGCTGTTTAAATCTGCATTAACAGTTGAAATGTTAGGGTACAGGTGTTTATTTCCCCATCCAGAAGTTACAGAGCAACATGATCATTCATTAGGAGTGTTTGTGTCCACCTAAGGAATATAAGTCCAACATTCTATCTCTTTTAGCTCTGTTCTTGTTTCTACAAACTCCTGAGGACTTTATCATAGCTTGTTTGTTGAAAACAGCTGCTCCTGGACATAAGGTTGATGAAATGCAGGGGGGCATAAAACCAAAACAATGAGCTGAGAGACTCTAAAACCCTTTGTAAAGCTGAGTGGAACTGCAGAGTTGGTGATACGTCTCTGTAGTGTCATCTCTTAAGTGATAGCGTTCATGTAAACATAGTCATTTGATCCGTTGTTATTATAATAAAAGTACTGATTCGTCTCCTTACCTGTCGTCGTCTTTTTCCTTCTTGAGCATGTGGAGCTGCATTCCATACTTTCAGCGTGAACTGTTATTATGAAACGGAAGGACAACATAAGACTATCATTTAGTCCAAAAAGAATAAAAGGGTTTCCATACACACAGATATTATGCATGTACTTGCATGTTTTAATGTTTTCTTCGGGCTGAAGCTTATTAATTTGCTCTGGCAGTGGTTTCAACATAAAAATGTGTCTAAAATGATTTGATCTATATTTCCATCTATCCACCCTGTGGCTGCTGCTTCTTTCAATGCTCCTCCTTTCTGGATTTTAAAACTAACCCAACATAAAAAAACATATAGATTTAGATCAATTTGAACCAAACCAGAATGTAGGAGTTCCTCTGTAACAATGTCAACAGTTTCTGTAGCAGGTTCACAATAAAAGCCTCCCAGTTGGCGGCACGTGGAACGCTTTTAATTTACTATGTTCACCATCATAATTTAGCATTTCAGGATTACGTAATGTAATTTCTTTGGTTTTATACTCATTTCGTCTTCTCCTTCACAGGCCGCCTACCATTCCCACCGGCCCAAAGAGAAGCTTCACCTGGACAGCAACAACAATGAGAACTCGGTCCCTAAAGACTTTGACACCATTGACAGCAACAGCAACCTGGGGGCTCGATCTCAACGCCAGCGAGTGCCGGTCACAAACCCCAAACGCAAGCTGGATAAGGCCCAGGCACAGAGCATGCTGGGAAAATCTGCTAACGAGGTCCTCAAGTACCCTCCCGTCCAACCCAGAGGGGTGGGCCACAATCGCAACCGCACCCACGTCCGTAAACCCCATCCCCAGGTTCCAACCGTCCCAGCACCGGTCCAGGGGTCCAATCAAGATCCATCGTTCTACCAGGCAAAGATGTCGGCCTCGCAGCTGCTGCCCAGTTTGGAGCCGAGAAAGGTGCAGCCGCAGTGTGAGATCAGCGGGAAGGAAGCCATTTCTGCTCTGTCCCGAGCCAAGAGTCGCGAGTGTCGGCTGCAGATAGTGGAGGTCTACTGCAAACACAAAGACAGAGCGCTCATGCCTGAGAAAGTGCCTCGCTACTGCCCCATAGAAGGTGAGACCAGAAGATTAATACAGAGAAAATTAATAAGTTAATGTTACATTATATATTAAGATAGTAAAATATTTACTAAGTGTACAATGTTTTTCACAATTAATTTGTATCTTTAACTAATTCCAGACAACATCAATATTTCAGTATTGTCCAATATGCATTTACTAGTAACATACTCTTAAAAGTCCTGTAAAACATCCACATTTAGATTAAGTTTAAGGATTAAAGACTTAAAGATTTAGCAACCAACTTTAGGTCATGTTTGTGCAGCTCCTTTAGGGACTGTTTGAAAATTATGAGGGGAAAAAGGTCATAAAGGCGCAGGGTTATGTATGTTTTTTGTTGGCTGAATGGAGGGCAGTCTTGACTTTTTTTGGGTAGAGGTGATATGACCCTTTTTCATTTCAAGAAGTCCTTTTAAAGCAACTGTAAAGTTGTCACAATACCAGAATTTCGACACTTCGATACAATACTAGTATAGGAAAAGATACTCGATACCACGGCATAAGAAAGAACAACTCCTAGGCACATGGAATAGGATAAAAACCTGCACATAGTGCAGGTACATAAACAAGTAACTGAACACTTACCAACACATTTGTAATAACATAATTACTATTCTTAAAGGTTTTCCCTACTTTGTTGGCCTACACGTTCTTTGTGTTGTCATTTTTGCTTCTAGTATGTTTTACTCTAATGTTGCTGCACTTGTAAACACAGGACCAGTTGATTTTTCATCTGTGCTGCTTGAGTTGAAAATCTGATTGATTGTGGTATCAATTAAGTATCAAAGTATCTGTACTTTTAACAACTTATTTTTTCAGCCAGAGCTGAAACGATTAGTCAATTAATCGGTTGCCAAACATTCTCTAGTTGCAGCTTCTCAAAAGTGAGGATTTGCTGCATCTGTTTGTTTTATGTGATAGTTAAGTGAATGTCTGCTTTAGGAAGATTCTGATTCTGAAATTCTTTTTTATTATTTTCTACCATTTTGCAGACCATTGATTAATTGATCAGTAAGGAAAATATTCTGTTTAATCCATACAAATAATTATTAGTTTAAAACAGAATGTGTTTTTGTTTTTTTTACTTTTGGTAATTTTGTACTAATTTCACTCAAGCTAAGTGTTGAGGCCATTTCTTTTTCTGTTGGTCGGCATTTGAACAAACTGGTGTAGCATATTTCCAAGTTCAAGTAGCCTATACTTACTGTATGTGTGTAATCTGGAATATGAGCACACAGAATTATTGTACATAGTTGGATTTAAATGTATTAACCTATGATTTAAGGACTGATTTATCCCTTCATGTTAACACAGCTGGTGATTGAGCCAGTCAACAAATGAAAGGGTGACAGGCTGAAAGACAGAAAGCGAAGGAATTAAAACGAACAGGCGGCTGCTTTGAAGTGGCAGGTTGCAAGAATTCAGAGGGTTTTTTTGCCTTCCAAATTTAGCCTTTGAGAAGCATTTTTAACCCGGCACGTGCCAGAGCCAAGAAGAGGCATCCAGTTTGTTGCCAGTTCTATTTTCAGGGACTGAAAGCATGGATGGACACGGCGAGGATGATACTCAGCCAGCGTAATTACACCCCAATTAAATAAGCAGTTTGTAGTCTTATATTTGGAATGGCTGACTAATGATTTACTTGTAGTCATGCTCTCTGAACCACCCTGGGCTGTTTGAGGTTTAATTTATATGATTATAGGTTGCTTTGATGATACACTAGTCATTATATCCACAGACTGGAGCAGCGGCGAAAGATGATTTGGTTTGACGTCTGATTTTTACTTTTGACGTTTGCTCAATGGAGAACAAGAGGGTTGTTGAAACAAAGTTGGGTGTTTCTGCGCTCATGCAGGCATAAGTGTACATCCCGAAACGTGCACGACATCGCTCCCCCCTGACTCCCTCTGTCTGCACAGCAGTGCTCTGCTGAGCCGCCTGATTACAGTTATTTCTCCTCAAACTCTCAATCCCAGCATGCCCCACAGCCCGGGAAGGTTACTAATTAGGCCAAGCAGGCCTCAACCCGCGCCATCTTTAGAGTGAGCGTGATGATGGAGGAGCATGAGGCTGTCAGAGGGTTTGTATATACAAGAGGCAGATTTAGCTCAGCCAGCCACAGACGGCAGAATAGTACCAGGAAGAAGTGGAGTGGAGATCGGGGTTGGCAGTGACATTGACAGTGATGTTGTCTTAATCCAAGAAACCCCAATCCAGCAAGTGGTGTCTGTTTTACTGTTCTCCTTTCAGATGTGTGACTCACAATATGTGCTGAAAATTGCTGATTTTATCTGTTTTGTTTCAATAAATGTATCACAAACTGCAGTAGGGCTGCAGCGATTATTTACAATATTTAAATGTTACGATTATTGCCTTGATTAATGGTTGTGTCAAATAAAAGTCAGAAAATAGTGAAAATGCACTTTATAAATTCCCATAACCCAATTTATTGTTTTAAAATGCATTGTATTGTCTTAACAACTCAACAAAAAACCCAAATATAAAAGATTCTCTGTAAGACAGAGAAAAGCAGCAAGTCCTCACATGAAAAGCAGTGGAGTAACCAAAATCAAAATTTTCTTAAATTAAAATTAATTAATCAATCAATGAAATCAATCAATTGCTTTTCTTTTATTCACTAATTGATTAAATGTTTCAGCCCTAGACTGCAAACATTTCTTGTTGCAGACAAAGTGAGTTCTCAGACTGTATAGCTAAGTGCTGACATGAACTATATTTCCAACTGGACATGAAAGCATCATTTAAAGTGTTCATATTATGCTCATTTTCAGGTTCATAATTGTATTTAGAGGTTGTACCAGAATAGGTTTATGTGGTTTAGTTTTCAGAAAACACCATATTTTTGTTGTACTGCACACTGCTGCAGCTCCTCTTTTCACCCTGTGTGTTGAGCTCTCTGTTTTAGCTACAGAGTGCGACATCTCACTTCTGTTCCATCTTTGTTGGGAGTCGCACATGCGCAGTAAGTACTGCTAGCTAGTCAGTTGCAGAGTATGAGGGCGTTCCACGCTATCAGCTAGGCGAGCATTTATAACGTGTGTTACAAAGTGACACACGTTTGTCTCTGAAGTAAAGGCTGGACTACAGTAGAGCTGTTTGGAGCAGTTTGTGAACAGTGTTTTCTGTTGGACTTTGGGCTTTTTCACTTTGTAAACTTATAACGTGCACAAAAAAGGTATATAACACAATAAAGGAAAGGGGAAAAGCCAAAAAGCATAATATGAGCAAGTGTTATTAAATACATATCCTGTTAACTGCTCTGTTAAAAATGCTGCATGTTTCCTGAGCTGCTGTCCTTGTCCTCTGTGTCCAGGTAAGGCTAATGTGAATGTACAGTGGGAGGAGGACCCCTCACAGGCTGCCCAGCTGGTGCCGCCACGGATTGCCTTCGTTCTGGTCATCCACGGCCGAGCCTCGCGTCAGTTCCAGCGCCTTTTCAAAGCCATCTACCACACCTCGCACTACTACTACATCCATGTAGACCAAGTGAGACCACTGGGTGGGATTACAAATGGGGAAGTCTCTTCCTGAGCCACAGCCAGAAAAATAGTGACACAAAAATCCAGAAAAATGTGGACAAACGTAAATGACATTGACGCAGCTTTTAACTAATGGGTAACACCATGACACTTCCATAGTTGAATATTGACAACAATTATCTCGTGTTTTACAAGCTTTCTGAAATTGTATATTATGTAAATATGTAAATATGTAAATACCTAATGTAAATATTAGGTAAATATGCAAATTAGGCATTATCTAATGTTAACTTTTGGTAAATTTAGGAGAAATCTACAGACGCAAATAGACAAGTGTAGTGAAATAAAATCCTGAATGTGTATTTTGGATGTTGAGTCTGAAAGAAAAGCAAAATAACCCAAAATCTCAAAATTGACCAGTGCGTGAACAAAAATGATGTAAGAACTTCTATGTTGACTGACAATGACGTAAATAGGACAGACATGTCCATCACTGCTGATTGGTTAGAGCGAAATAACTCCCCCAGAACAGGAAATGGTTAACCTCTGATTGACACAATTATTTTAACAACTGTGGAAATATCTGTCAATGTGCACACCAGATCAGTTTGAATCACAGAAAAAAATGTAGATTTTCAGATATTTGGGACCGTTAGCTCGCAGGGCGACTGGTAGTATAAGCAGCATTTTCACATGACAGGGAGTCATTTGATTTAGTGTTGATATCAAAGTATTTCCTAATGGAGATTTCAAAAGTGCTTACAAAACAAAAGCACACTATAACTTCCATTTTTGTTGTCATTTTCCACCCTTCTCAGAGGTCCAACTACCTCTACAGAGAGGTTCTGACTTGGGCCGGCCAGTATCCCAACGTCCGGGTGACTCCCTGGCGGATGTCCACCATCTGGGGCGGGGCCAGCCTATTGACTATGTACCTTCGCAGCATGGAGGACCTTCTTAAAATGTCCGACTGGTCCTGGGACTTCTTTATCAACCTCAGCGCTGCAGACTACCCCATCAGGTGAGAGACTGGGTCAGCCACAGGAGGGGTCACCTCATAGTGATTAGATTCATTCTACTTTTTTATTGCAGGTTTGAAATTGTACTTTGCATTTCTTTATGTCAAAGCAACAGTTTTACCAGTTGTTTACATTTCAAGCTAACGAGGCCCAAAAATGGCCCTTATCAGGTTTTCTATTTGTGCTTAAACTAAAAGACAGAAATGATCTGACAAACACTTTTTTTAAATTGGTTTGGTCGAAATCCCCCCCACTGTTCCCTGTTTTGTATCCCTGTAGAAGACTGTAGGAGATTTATCGATTATGTCAAGTTCCATCCAAACACACAGCACATTGATCTGTTAAAGCCTGGTTTAGTTTGTTTAAGGGCTTATGGATCAGGTTACGTGGCCAATAGACCTCAAGTGCATCGACTCTGAATGCATCAGGAGTCTGTATGTAGCTTTGAAGCTGAGCTCTTTTAATGGCTGTCTTGCTGCTTGGGGATTTGAAGGGATCTATATTCCTGAGGAAAGAGCTTGGCTGTGATCAGTGGAGGTGTTGACTGGTGATTTGCTCGCTGTAGCTATAGTCGTGACTAAAAGAGGTAACCTAAAGAGGTTTGTGGAGGTCCGATGAAATCGGTACAGTTCCATTGGCCCATTTATAGCCAACTTGTGCCAATTCTGATGCAGAGGAGGTCATGTTTTCGGCTCGGTTTGTGGTGTTTTTGTTGGTTTGTTTGTTAGCAGGATAACCGAAAAACTATTGACCAGATTTCCCTGAAACTTGGTGGAAGGGCGTAGCATGGGCCAAGAATAGAATTGTACCTGTACGGTTTCATATGACAAAAAAAATTGATTGATTGGAAGAACCCATTACATTTTGGAGTGGTTTCGATTCAATGTGCGGAAACACAAATAGTTTTTTTACTTTTGTTAACATTACCAGATAGTGCATTGTGCTGCATTCATGTGGTGTCGGACTCGGAATAATTGGAAAAATGAGTTCCAGACTGGGGAAATTCATATTGCATACATTTATTTAAATTTAAATTAATTATTATGAATTTAATCTGCAGATAATTTTTTCAATGAATGTATTTCAGAATATAGTAAAAAAAAAACAAAAGAAATACCCAGTCATTTCCCAGAATGCAAATGGACATATTTAAATGACTTGTTTTGTCCGACCAACGGTGCAAAACTCATATTCCATTTACAGTGATATAAAGAGAAAATTCCTCACATTGAAGAAGTTAAAACCGAGAATGTTTATAGTTTTGGCTTATAAAAATTACTTATTACTTACTTATATATATTTATTAGGGCTGTCAATCGATTAAAAAATGTAATCTAATTAATTACATACTCTGTGATTAATAGAAATTAAGCATAGACTGTATATTATTAATATATTATGTTATTAATATTAATAATAATATGAATTTAATATACAGTGGAGTTCGCCAGGCTGCAGCCATACCCGAGTCTAATAAAAAGGCAGAGCACTCTCTCCCTGTGGGGTCGAAAATCAAGCTGTTCCACTTAGCTGCTCCCTCTAGAGGCCTGGAGAACTTCCGTTGTGTAATCTGGATGTTGCGTTTTTTTTGTTGCATTTGTTTTCTGGGTTTGTGTGCTTTTCTTTTTGCATCGTTTCATATTTGCAGCGCGGTGTCTATTTGGTTGTGTTGTGTGTATTTGCAGTGCGTTTTATGTATTTGGTTGTGTTGTGGTATTTGCAGCGTGTTTGCTGAATGCTGCTCATGTGTTGTAAAATTAATGAAGATGTTTTCTTAATTTGCTTGTGTTTTGTCTATTTGCGTGTGTTTTCTTAAGTTGCAGGGCTTTTACCTGTCGGCCACCGTATATATGGTCAAAATTAAATTATTTAATAATAATGTATAACAATAACTTATTTCACTAGTAAATTGCTGTTGAACTACAAAAACAACCACCAGATGGGAAATGGACATTTACAATAACTTTAAATGCACCACGAAGCTGTAGTTTACCAGATTCATTGAACGCACCCTCTGTGTTGTTTTTTCCGACGGCAACTGCAGATTGTTACATACCGGTGTTGAATCCTCTAACACAGTCAAACTTTACACCGTTTAGTGTTAGCTGTCAGCATTTTAACCATTTTTAATCCAGCTACTAGCTAGTGGTAGGCTGACGTTAGCTGCTGTCGAGTATAATGTTAACTAGCGTCACGTGCAGCGGTGTTTGTGTTGCCTGTATCGTCTGTTTCAGAGCATCAGAGAGAAGCAGACATATCAGTGGCACCAGATTTCAGTAGCCAGGGTTGTCAGGAAGAAGATTTTTATAAGTAAATGTTCCAATCAATGATCCAGGCAGCACATTCTCGTCTCCCTCCTTCATTTTACAGTCGAATGGTGGCTAGAACGGCTCCGGGTCAATATGGAATAGATTAATCCACGTTATTTTTTTTAACGCGTTATTTTTTTCTCAGATTAATTAATCGAAATGAAAGCGTTATTTTGACAGCCCTAATATTTATTTATTTATTTATTTATTTATTTATTTATTTATTTATTTATATAAATATATGTCAATCGACTATTCATTTAAACTCTGGGAATGTGGTTACACCCCAAGGCAGCTTTAAAGCCGAGGTCACGATATAAACTAATCCCCAGTTTAACACAATTATTTGGAAGTAAAAACAGACTCCAACTTTCAATTGTAAACCTCTATTAGATTTTGCAGAGCTTTAATATTTAATGTGTGTATGTCTGTATGCACACAGGTTTAATGGACATTTCAGATTTAATTTCAGATTTGCTTCCAATGAGTAGCGTAGATATAACTGGGGTTTGTTTACAACATGTATGATCCTCTTGCAGCTCATGTCGCTGTTGTTGAATTAATTTAGTTGATTGATAAAATCTTACTACCATTAAATCTTGATATCATTTTCAATCCCAGTCCTCAAATCCTGACCCTAAACTAACCTATTCCCCCGAAGTAAACCAAATCCAATCCATGCTTTAAAAGTGCTGAACATTAAACTTCCTCTTTGAAGACTGACAAAATAAGTTCTTTATCTTTCTTCTCCTTAATAATACACGAACACACACACACACACACACACACACACACACACACACACACACACACACTGATCCACTCTCTGTCCACCAATCAAAGTGACTGTTTGAACACCCTTCCAGCTAAAATCCATAGTACAGCATTAGCACAATACCATCGATAGCTTTGACGTCAGTGTGTGTGTGTGTGTGTGTGTGTGTGTGTGTGTGTGTGTGTGTGTGTGTGTGTGTGTGTGTGTGTGTGTGTGTGTGTGTGTGTGTGTGTGTGTGTGTGTGTGTGTGTGTGTGTGTGTGTGTGTGTGTGTGTGTGTGTGTGTGTGTGTGTGTGTGTGTGTGTGTGTGTGTGTGTGTGTGTACTGCACCTACTGCATGTTTCTCTTTAACCCTCAAGAGAAGGTCACATTAACTTTTCAAATATCAAACCGCTAGCTTCAGAGGATCATACATCTGACAAACAACCAATCCAGTTTATTTTAGCAGTGGGCATATTTATCAAACATGTAGACAAAAGCAAATTTAGGAGATGTAAAAGAAATTGTCCAAACAGTATGGTGAAATACAGCCAGTTAGCTTAGCTAAGCAACAAGACTGAACATAGGGGGAAACAGCTAGCAGCTAAATGTAACAGCACCTCTAAAGATCACTGATTAACAATAACATGTTATCACTTGTTTATTAACTGCACTACATCTCAGAGGTAAATATTACTGTTTACTACATTATATTTGTCTGACAGTGTCCAGTGAAAACCATGTATCTCCAGATGTGTTGATGTTGAATGTTTGTGATAAACTGAAGGATAGTGTTTGTCTCTGTAGCAAGAAAATTCTCCTAGTTCCTAAGCTAAATAAAGCCTCTTGGATCTTCTGGAAAACACATCGTCACAAAGCTAAAAAACAGGGCTGTTTTTCTGACACTATGAAAAGTTGACTTTTTAGAGAGAGGCTGCGTGGTTCTCACAGGACAGCGATTTAAAAGAACATAATTTGCTGAATGTGAGAAGCATATTTTGTGATATATGACCATATGTTGTCGCAGCCTCAGTTAGATTTAAGTGTGTGTGAGATACTGATGAACACAAACATGGCCACAAACGCACACATGCACGCCTGCGGTTCGTCTTAATGGCTGTAATCAAATGATCTGTCTGTCTGCTGTCCTGTCTACTGGTTAGGGTGACACCAGGCTTGAGCCGTGTGCTTCCAGCTCCCACTACATGCTGGGAGTGGCTGTGTGAATGTGCTGCCTGCCTCCGCTTCAGGCCACACACTGCAGCTTAGCTGTTTGCTCTCAGCTGGAAGAGGAAGCTAAATAAACTGGTCCAGCTGTCCCAAACAGAATCGTTTAGAGTCACTCCAATTCCCCTAAATGGAAGATTGTTACGCTTTGTTTAAAAGAAACCGACAATTTGTTAGAATATTTAATGGCATCCTGCTTAGACGTGTATCCATTAGAGGAAGAAACCACCCTTTTAAGCACTGTTTATAAAAAAAAAAAGGAATGTGTGTTGCGTGAGTCTATTTTATGGTTTGGGGATGTTTTTCTTCCTCCTGTAGAGAGACACATGACAATACCTTATGAGATCATATAAGAGGAGTTTAAGAACAAAGTGTTTTGGCAATTTAAATTTCGAAAGGTAAATGTGGACAAAATATGAGATTGGGCTGCTGAGAATGGACCTCATAGATTAGATTTGTATTTGGCAGTGGTGGAATGTAACTGAGTACATTTACCCAAGTACACATTTAAGGTACTTAAGTATTTTCTTCCAATGCCACTTTCTTCTCCACTACATCTCAGAGGGAAATATTGTACTTTTTACTCCATTAGTACAGCTGAAGGTATTGATTAATCGATTGACAGAAAATGTATTGGCAACTATTTTTTTGCATATTTTAACTAACTATTTGATTTGATTTGCTGCTTTACATTTATATAATTATAATGAAAATAAAATGTTATAAGTGCGAAATGTGCTCAAGCCCAAACAAACTACAACAGTTAAGTCAGAGGATCACCAAAGTCAATATGATTCATCCTCTGGGAACCATGACTGTCTGTACAAAATGTAATAGGAATCCATTTGCTTGCTGTTGAGATATTTAAGTCTGGATCAAAGTGGTGGACAGATCGACCAACATTGCCATCACCAGAGCCCCTCAGCTAGCATCGCTTAAAGCCAGAGTTTACGCAGGGGTGTCAAACTCAATTTCACTAAGGGCCACACTGGGAAATGAGAATCACATTAAGGGCCAGACATGTATATTTTATTGAAAATATTTTTGACTGTATTATTGCATGCCTCATATAGCCTTCTCACTTACAACGTGGTTCACATGAAGCCCTAAAAAAGTTCTTTAGTCATCCTAGAATTTAGCGAACCAAGCAAATCAATGCATTCTTTTTTTTAAAAGTAGGCTACCACACAGCCAACTCACAACAACCTGGTTCAGAGGCCTGAATATGACAACTCACTGGTTGTGGGAGTCTCAAATTTGGCAAATCTGCCAAATTCTGCTTTGAGTGTCGCGCATCTCTCTCACGGGAAAGCCGTGGTGAGTGCGTTTGCCACTGACTGTCAAGTCACATAACCACCTTTCATCCTCAAGCTCGGCGAGCGCTTTCCCCTTCCTAGTCATGAAACTGGCGATTTCCTCACCCATCTCACACTTTACCACGGTTTAGCCAACATACCTCTGTGTGTAATTGCAGTTTGCAAACAGTTTCCCGTCTTTTAGGTTTGGCGCACAACTAGGTGGGCCCAATTCGGATCAAAATTTACGAGGGGCCATATTTGGCCCGTGGGCCTTGGGTTTGACACGTATGCTTACAGTTTGATGCTGGAGGTGTGTTTCTGAGTTGATGATTGACAGCTGCTGTCTCCCTTCAGGACCAATGAACAGCTGGTGGCTTTCCTGTCCAAGTACCGCAACATGAACTTCATCAAATCTCATGGCAGAGACAACGCACGGTGAGAGAGAGAGAGAGAGAGAGAGAGAGAGAGAGAGAGAGAGAGAGAGAGAGAGAGAGAGAGAGAGAGAGAGAGAGAGAGAGAGAGAGAGAGAGAGAGAGAGAGAGAGAGAGAGAGAGAGAGAGAGAGAGAGAGAGAGAGAGAGAGAGAGAGAGAGAGAGAGAGAGAGAGAGAGAGAGAGAGAGAGAGAGAGAGAGAGAGAGAGAGAGAGAGAGAGAATCTGATGGTGAACTTGTTTTTTGTAGGGGAGGTCATTGTGATGGTAATTAAGGGTAATCCCTCATTACCTTTCTCCTTTACAATTACCTTATGAACTTATTTTTCTTCTTATTCCTTCTCAATGCAGATTTTTGAAAAAAATGTTAAGATAGTATAGATGGAAGTTGTTGAAAAACAACCAAAAATGCCCCAAATTACAGATTTCTTGGTTAGTCCAGTCAAAAAACCCTGCTACGACGTATTTTCTTAAAACTGTGTCTGACACAGCATGTAAACCAATATTTTTTTTGGTTTTGCATTCATTTAGTTTAAATGTGTTTTATTCTAGTGCTGAAACTTTAATCTGTTTTTTGGTTCAAACACAGGTTTAGTCACAAAGGTATTTACAGTCTGCAGGCTTAGAAGGGTTCAGTAACTGATGATCAGTGGCTGAATAGTGAGCTTACATTCACTAATAATATAGAAATACAGTAAACATGTCTCTCTCTCTCTCTACAGTATCACAGTACATTTGTCTCAGATGGAAGTAATTATACACTGTTTCAGTTTGAGTTATCAGCTTAACACTGGATGCCGTGTGTACTCTCAGTTTCATCCGTAAACAGGGTCTGGACCGTCTCTTCTACGAGTGTGACACCCACATGTGGCGTCTCGGGGACCGCAAGATCCCAGAGGGCATTGCGGTGGACGGAGGCTCTGATTGGTTCCTGCTCAACCGGCCCTTTGTGGACTATGTGGTTAACTCCCGAGACGAGCTGGTCAGCAGCATGAAGCGCTTCTACACCTACACACTGCTGCCTGCTGAGGTAACACACACACACACACACACACACACACACACACACACATATGCACTCGAGTAACCCTTCATATACAAATACACAGGAAGTGTGTGCTGGTGTCCCCTAGAAGAGGACATGAATATAAACCGCATATTTCAATGGAATCCACCTTGAAGTGGATGTCTCATTAAAAATCTCTTTATCAAGAGAGTTCTGGCAGCAATTACAGACAAACAAAATATGCCACGAACCAGAATTAGACAGACATGTGATTATAAAATGTAATTAAAATACAATCATGTAAAGATTACAACCTAAATAGTACCTAAAAAACAACCCAAGAACGGTCTGAAACTATAAGAATAACGGATGAATGATTATTAGATGAATCACTTTTGAAAATAATCATTATTTGCAGCTGTAATATTTGTTGAATTTTGTATGTGGATTAAATATTTTATTAAGATAAGAAGATACTTAAATAAACTCGATGGATGGATGGATGGTATATAAACTTGTCTGTCTCTCTGTACTCTACCTCCAGTCATTTTTCCACACTGTGTTGGAGAACAGCGCCCACTGTGAGACCATGGTGGACAACAACTTGAGGCTCACCAACTGGAACCGCAAACTGGGATGTAAATGCCAGTACAAGCATATTGTGGACTGGTGTGGCTGCTCACCCAACGACTTCAAGCCCTCGGATCTGCCACGCTTCCAGGTGAGAATTTTTTGTTTGGGTTACTTGGCCAAGTTTTTACAGACTTTAGAAAATTTAAAATATTACTGAATAGAAAACGGAAAGAATCAGGCATGTGTCTACCTGCTTGAAAACTTGAGCACTTGCTTCAACTTGTGGGAAATTCTGCCACGAGGCTATTGCCAAATATGAAGGGCTGTGTTTCCCTGCAGCTCTGTACCAGCGTAGTGGCATTTTTCTGAGACACACTCAGTTTTTTCTTAGACAGATTTACTAGAGACCTTGTGCTAAACTTAAATGTCCTCTGCAGCCATGGTTGAAGTCTGTCTTTGTGCAGCCAGCCCCTGGTTTCATCGTTACTCAACTGTTAACAAAAAAACTATTGATTTATTTCTTTAAAAGAATAAAGAACCCTGTGTTTTATTACATTACTTTTCTACCACGCCGGATGACATTAAATAGGACAGACCTGGTTTTAACTTCTCAGTAGTTGCAAAGCTTTCCATGGGTGAACATTCTTTGGATTTTTTTGTATTGAATGTGACAATGTTGCAGCCCAATAATGAGAGGTAGAGCACAGCTACAGAGAGGATAGTCATCATGTTCAGTCGCTCTGTTCTGTCCACCCTTCCCTCTCAGGGCCTCGGTGGCCTGGGACCAGAATAGCTTCGTATTCACAAATTAGCAGTGCTGCTTTTACTTACAGTAGGCGGTCCTGGGCTCCCTGTAACGACAGACCTGAAGACAGCGTCTGTGGTCGAGCTACTGATGGTTTCTATAAGAAGAGCTGATCCTGGAAACAGCTGTACACTTTAGGCAGTTCATATTTTTAGAACTTTGTAGCTAGTTGGCGCTGAGGTTTCTAAGGTTGTCATTATCATAATGCCGGGGTTCGCCAGCAAGAAAGATGGCTCGGAGTCCTGAATGTACGGGTCAGGAACACACATGTACAGCATTTATTTCCATTATTTAACCGGTTGAGACTCATTGATTGATTAGGAATCTCTAAAAAATAAAGACCTGCTTTGAAACAGTCAGGATCCAGTTAAAAGCACATCAAAGAGTGAGGGGAATCAATGTGTAAATAATGGAGAGAAAATGATTTGGCAACAATTCTGATTATCAGTTAATCGTAATTTACCAAGCTAATTTCCCAGTTTCAGCTTCTTTAATGTGTGAATGTGTTGCCTTTCTCTGTTTTATATCATTGTAAAGTCATTGGAATTATGGACTGTTGGTCAAACAAAGCAAGTAATATGAAGAAGTCACATTGGGAAAATGTGAAATCGTTCTGTTTTTTTTTATTACATTTTATAGACTATTGTACATTTTTGACTGATTAATTGATAATCAAAATATCATCATTTGCAGCCCTAATATTGTTTAGAACTGAAATACTTGATTAATCGATCAATAATCAACAACAATAATCAATAATCCAACAAATAATAATCTGCATACAAGTACTTTTAATTGGTACTTAAAGTATATTTTGATGCTAATACTTTTGAATTTTTACTTTTAACTTGCAGGACTTTTAGTCAAAACTGTAGTATTGCTTCTTTTACTTAAGTAAAATATCTGAATACTTCATTCCCCACTGGTAATACTGTGGTTTAAAATAAACTAAAGGAGAAAAAGTCAAATCTGCAGCAGCATGTTCATAAAGCTAAAACCTGTTCAATCTCAATCAACTAAATAAAGCTGAAACAGCTCCAAAAAAAGAGCAGCTGGTTGAATCATATTTGGCTGACTTCCTACAGTGAAAACAGAGAACATACAGTTTTATATAATAGGCCTCTGATCTTCTGATGAAGGAAACAAGAATCCCTCCTGAGCCTGTAACTAGTGGTTTCCACTGTTGCCTTTAGCTGTGTAAGACTGTGTGTGACGGATAAAACTGTCCTGCTGAATAAAGAGCTCAGCTGCTGCCTGGACAGTCGGCGTGGCTCTCATTATATTGGGGTTTCCTGGCTCGCTGGTCGGTGCTGCCGGGGCTCACCAATAGGTGCTTTGCTGAGGTCACACCCTCCTGATGTCATCAAAACCCACACCCTTCCTTCCTCCAGACTGGCCCACACGGCAAAGTGTGTGCGTGAATTGACTTGTCGTAACTTGGCTTTCCATAGGAGGCTCTGCGGTACAATTTGTCTTCTTCCATATGTAAAGTGTCTTTGAGTTTTCTTCAAAGTGCACTACCATTTAAAAGTTTGTAATCCGCTGTTTAAAAACAGTGTAATTCCCAACAAATATATTATTTACATTTGAAATGGTTGTAGAATGAAATCATTCAATATTCCATTTAGTGGATGTCCCAACAGTGTTTCATGACAGGGGAGAATACTGTTGGAACCTTGATGTTGAATTTGTTTAGAGAAAGAGTAAGTGACCCTTGATACTACTGTATATTGAAGCACAACGGTGCAATTGGGCTTTAAATATGGAGTGACTGTTTTTCTTTGGGCCCTCTGCATTTAAACTGTGATTTGTAGGTCCATAGTATGTTCAGCTGATATGCAAATAGTGCTGACCCTAGACTTACCTTTTGTTTTTGTTTTTTTAAGATTATTTTTTGGGCCTTGTGTGGCCTTTTAATTGACATGATAGCTTGAAGACAGGAAAGGGGAGAGAGAGAGGAGGGACGACATGTAGCAAAGGGCCGCGGGTCGGATTCGAACCCGGGCCGCTGCCAAGGACGCAGCCTTCATGGGGCGCACACTCTACTGGGTGAGCTAGAGGTCACCCCTTACCTTCGGTTTTATTGTGAAGTTTTATGGTGACTTAATCGATTAGTTGAGCAAGCGGAAATCTGCAAAAACTCTAAGTGATTAATCGTTTTAGTCATATATTCTTATTAAAAATGACAAATATTCTTTAGTTACAGCTTCTCAAAGATTACATTTCTTATTTTTCCATGATAGTAAATAAAATATATTTTTCTTTTTGCAGTTTATGTAGTCATATGAAACAAACTGTTGGATCTTGCTAACCTGTAAGTTTTTATATTTTAAGTGAGGCTTTTTAATTGGAATAACTGGATGCTGGAGATTTATTTTACATTCATGCTAATTGCTTTGCATAAACTGTAAGTCAGTGGTTTCAAAGCTAGAAAAACAGAAACGACAGCCACTAGATCCTAAGTAGCCTAGATCAAAGTACAGCAGGAGTTTATTCTCATTCTTAGGAATTCTATTTCAACACATGTTGTGATTTGAACAACAATCTTATTGTTAATCTTATTACCTCTGCCAAGGAGGCCATGTTTTCGGCTCGGTTTGTCATCAGGATTATTGAAAAACTACTGGCCCATTTTTTCATTAAACTTACATTTCAGAGCGCATCCGAATCACAGGGCGGATACATGAATTATTTTTCACTTTCATTAATGGAAAAATGTGTTGCCAACTGGGAAAATTCACGTGAACGCCCCTTCAAGTAGGACGTTAACATTGCGGGATAGGGCATGCCTTGGCAGAGGACTGCGCTCTCCGAGTCTCCTTCTAGTTCTTCTTCAGTTATTCTATTTCTTGATTTTATTACTGTGGTTTATACACATATTTCTCCTGTTTTAAATATTGTCTTCTCTGTCTCCTTATTCATTTCTTTTATTGAAGGTCAAAGTTAGTCTTAGAATAATCATCCCTCCTCGTCTCTTTCTGTCTTTTCGACCACAGCAAGCGTCCAGACCCACCTTCTTTGCCAGGAAGTTTGAGGCCAGCGTCAGTCAGGAGATAATCAACCAGCTGGACTCCTACCTGTTTGGACCGTACCCCCCAGGCACCCCGGGCCTTCAAGCCTACTGGGAAAACATCTATGAGCAGGAGACGGACGGCCCCGCCAGCCTATCAGACTCCACGCTCAGCCACTACCACGCCTTTGCTCGCATGGGCCTGTCCCGCGCTGCTAGCTCGCTGCAGGGACATCCCAATGACAACAGCTGCAGGTATGAACATCCAGATGTGGATTTATTGAGAGCTGGATGTGGTGTGGCAGAGTCAGCCTTGCAGTTAGTCAAGTGGAAGTCAAACAAGTGCCGAGCAGCGGCCAGTAGACGGAGTCTGACCTGGTTGGTCTAATAATACATCTGGTTTTGAAGAAGAGTCTGGCTTGGACCTCTAAATTGGCATTGAAGATCCTCTGCCTGTTCGCCAAAGTTGACTAGGAGTTCATTTTTGCAGAGTGGTAGCAGAGTTGCAATTGTTAAAAGCTGCCTGTAAAACCCAATGTTATAACGTTAGAGGGTACGGCCGTTCTCTCTCCCTCTCTCTCTTTTCTTTAAGTTTTCAGATCACCAAAGGTCAGTTTAAAAGATTTTCGTCAGATTTTGAGAGACTCTAGTCACGCTCATTCCGGTCCCCGTTTCTGGGTTAGCACTCTAAGTTTTCTTTAAAATAGTGTTAAAATCTCTTCTCGTCTCGTTAGCTGAGTGTCTCGTCACACCCTTACTGTTTTGTGTTTGTGTTTGGTGAGCCAGTCATTTGTAAACTATTAGTATAGTACATCCATGGTACCAGGTGTTTCTTAAAGGGGTTCCAGATATCCTTAAGGAATAAAAGGTCCAAGAAGGAGTCCCTGCATTATTGAAAGCATTCAGGGGGTTCCAGGGATTTGTGAAGGAGTTTTAATGGTTTTTAAGGGGCTCCAGGAATTTGTAGACGGACTGCAAGAGCTCTTCATGATGTTTCCAAGGGGTTCTTAAAGGCAATGAAGAAATGCTTGGATTCATGCCAGGGGTTATTGATGGGTTCTGAGGGTTAATGGGGTGTTTGTGTATGGGGTGCTAAAGTTGATTTCAGTTTGAGCAATCTCACAGGTCCCAGTGAGAGTAATTAAGACCTTTACTTCTGATCGTTGTATGTTTATATGTCACCACTGTTCAATTCTGAATCCTGAGACAGAACCATGAATGAAATGGCGGTCTGAGACATGATGCTGTCACGCTGAACCTGTTTGGTTCATTTCAAACAAACACTCATGTGTTTGGCCGTTTGGTTTGGATTATTTAGGTTGGTTTAAAACGCTGTCCATCAAACTGTTGTGGAACAAACAACTAGACCAGAAGTGCATGAAAAATGTGTCCTTGGTCCGATTCCAAGGTATTTCTGGTGGTCTGTTTGATATGTAAAACCAAAGCAGTCAAACCACAATATTTAGTCATGGAATATACTAGTCTGGCTATCACCAGACCAAGTTCAATCTTTTAAGATTGAACATTAGTCTGGGGAGTCTGCTCTGTATTTTCTACTGCACAAGAGGCGTGATCAATGGGCATAGTTAAAATGACTCTGTACGCAATTGGATAGTCCTTCAACCAATCAGACCAATGATCCAGGTGACGTAGCAGCGACAGCGGCATCACCGGATTGCTGCACTTCGGTGGCCGAATGTAAACAAGAAGCTGCTTGGTCGCTTCTCTATCGCCATCGTGTTAAACCCACCAATAGCGTGCCAGGTGGATAAGCCAGTTTTTGATTGGTCCCCGCAAAATTGTAATGGAAGCAGGATAGATAAACGTATAGGTTTCCAGCCTGAGCTGCAGGGCGAAATCAAATCACCGACAGATCGGGCTGGGTTTACCCAGTCTAGGAATATACATGATATTAGCACAAATTCAAAAGATAAACTGCTGTTAAATTCATATGCGGATAGTGAAGTGTTGAGAAAACAACCTCCTAAGTGATATTTAAAGCGGTGCGTATATTTACGGAAATCAGTTGAAACCCATATGTTACAAGAAACCTCTTTTTTTTTTCTCCCGTTTGCCACTATTTAAGAAATGAGGTCCAGATAGTTGCCCTCTCAAATATTAATGATCATAATTGTGGAATCTGAGAAGATAAATAAACACTTAAGCTTTAGTAAATTGCAGCATCGCTTGCTGTCAGTTAACAGAAATGTTATTTTCCTTGTGGGTCCATGTAGTGCTGTTGATGACAGTCACCAAAACTGTATAATCAGTAAGTTATCTTGTGACTTCATGTTTACAGCTCTTGGTTTGTTTGTAATTTGTCAGTGTGAACAGGAAACAGACCAGAACTACAAGGCAACAGTGGATCATTTGTATCTTGGTCTGGGCCTAATGAAGCGAACTAAAGGTGTGAGAACAAAACTCTATGATAGAATTGTAAAAAGCCAATATCTGCCTCATGTAGAGTCCTCACCGGTTGTGGGTGTATTGGGGTCATTTAGACATTGGGTCAGTCAATTTCGGCTGAGAGAGAAACTGCACAATCACTGTCTGAGGGGAGTGACGAGGACTGGCAGATGAAGTATGTCTTTCCACTAAACTCCCCACCACTGGTGTTTGTGAGTCCAAATTAAATATAAAGATAACGCCAGCTTGTCCTGGGGTACAACCAGGCTACAGTGTCTGCACATACTGGATTTTTCCAGCTGTGTGTGTGTGTGTGTGTGTGTGTGTGGTGGAGACCCAGTAGGTACAAGGAGGTACTTGTTGTTCGAGTGAGGATTGGTGGCTAAAATGGGTGGGGGCAGCATTATGGGAAGTGTGTGTGAAGGGGGGGGACGAGAGGGGGAGTTAAACAGGACGAGTCTGTTCCATTCAACCTGTGATTTTAGTCAAGCAACATTTCAGGCCACATACACACTAATGTGGATACATATGACACATGATTCCATCCACATTAACACTTTGGAATTGTTTACTTGCAGATTTTTGGTCAACACTTCAATCATAAACAAGAAAACAGTGAAATCTCTTCTTACTCTTTTGCTTTAGAAACTTGTGTATTACTGCCACCGACTAGTAGGCAGTGTGTTTGTATAGAGTTCAGACTTTAACAAACAGGGTCTGTTCCTGCTTTTGCTCCATTCAGTCTTTGTGATTTTCTGTGATCACCTATTTTATGTTTTAGTATGTGTTTTTGTGTTTACAATGTCATACTGCTGCACCACTTTAAAAAATGATTTGATGTAGTATTAGCTCATTGCTAACCATGGCTCGTGAAATTAAATTAAACCTCTATGACCTACTATACTATGACTTTTTATAGCATACTTTTACTGTGACTTTTTATGACCTACTATATGACTTTTTTAAGAGATATTATACTACGACTTTTTATGACTCTTTTTATGACATACTATACTATAACTTGTTATGACTTTCTTATAGGGATTGCCCGATCAGCTTTTTTTGACCCCAATCTGATTTTTTTAATTATTGAATATTCAGAGTCCAGATACTAGTCCAGATTCGATACTTGTAGTTACTCAGATAATACAGCTGCACACCATTTTTTTTCGTCGTCTCTCCGAGGGACCGTCGTCCTTCATTTTGGGCGATTTGACATGTATAATTGGCGGGGCGGGCACTGCCGGCAGTCGGACTCAAATGACCCATCTGATTGGTAGAGTGCTAACCCGGAAACGGGGAGCAAAATGAGCGTGACTAGAGTCTCTCAAAATCTGACGAAAATCTTTTAAGGCCCTGACACACCAACCAGACGGGCCGACTGTTGGCAGAAAAGGCAGTCGGACTGATCAGTCGGGTCCCCGAGGTCCAAAAAGTGCCTCAGAACACACTGAGGCGACACCGACTTGAGCGTACGCGAAACGTAATACGTCTCCATAGCAGCAGGTGGCACTGCTCTGTATTGTTTCCATTAACAGTCTGATTATTTCCCAGAAAATGAAAACCGGCAGCTGATTGGACGAACGCGTCACATGGTTCTTTTTTCTCCGGAAATTCACAGCCAGACTGTCATGGCGGCTTGTTCAGAATACGATCTCATATTGTACTAAAATAGTTCACCGAAACGTGTTTCTGACAACATTTTAAGCGAGAAATAGGCCGTGCAGTTTCTGAATCTGTCTTCATTTCAGATTGACAAAGGTCAGTTTAAAAGATTTTCATCAGATTTTGAGAGGCTCATCCACTCCCCATTTCCGGGCGAGTCCCGACTGCCCTGTCTCCGACTGAACATGTTGGGTCGGCCCAAATGAAGGCCGACGGCTCCTCGGACGGCCGACGGCACGGGACACACTGAACAGACTCGAGTCACCGACCTCGCCAAACGGTCCGATGGCCGATTATCAGGCTGGTGTGTCTCCTCTCTTAAATTGACCTTTTGTTGATCTGAAATGAAGACAGATTCAGCAACTGCACGGCCTATTTCTCGCTTAAAATGTTTTCAGAAACACGTTTCGGTGAACTATTTTAGTACAATATGAGATTGTATTCTGAACCAGCCGCCATGACAGTCTGTCTTTGAATTTCTGGAGAAACCAGACCCACGTGACGCGTTCTTCCAATCAGCTGCCGGTTTTCATTTTTGGGCGACAATACAGATTTGCGCCGCCTGCTGTTATGGAGACGTATTGCATCTCGTCGCTTTGGTGTGTTCTGAGGCATTTTTTGACCAATTTGGGGAGACTGATCAGCCCAACTGCCTTTTTCTGCCGACGTATTGCCGTCTCTGTATGTCTGGGCCTTTAGTCCTTTCTCTCAAAACCAAAACAGTTCTCTTTTATATGATATAGCCTACTATGACTTTTTTATGATATACGTTAATATGACTTTTTATGCAAACTATATTATGCATTTTTATGACCTACTTTACTATGACTTTTAATGACATAGTATGACTTTTTTTATTACATGCTACAGTATACTATGACGTTTTATGACTTTTTTTATGACATACTACAATATGATTTTTTTATGACCTACTATAATGACTTTTTTTATGACATACTATACTGGGACTTTTTATGACTTTTTTAATGGCATACTATACTATGACTCTTTTATAACATACTATACTATGACTTTTTTTTATGACTGATGTTTTTATGACATATTGTACTATGACTTTTTGACTTTTTATGACAACTATACTATGATTTTTTTTTTTTTTTATGGCTTTTTAATGGAATACTATACTAGGACTTTTTATGACTTTTATAATGGCATACTAGGAATTCCTTTTACTTTTTTATTACATACCATACTAGGACTTTTTATGACTAAGTTTACTATAACCTTTTATGACTTTTTTATTATAGGTATGCTTTATTATGACCTTTTTATGACATACTATACAATGGCGTTTTAGGACTTTTTATGACATGCTATACTCTGACTTTATGGCATACTATACTAGGATTTGTAAAGCTTTTTTACATACTATACTATGACTTTTTATGATTTTTTTTTTTATGACATGCTATACTCGACTTTTTATGGCATACTATACTAGGATTTTTTTAAACTTTTTGTACATACTTTACTATGACTTTTTATGACATTTGTATTACATACTATACTATGAATTTGTATTAAATTTTTAATGGCATACTATGACTTCTTATGACCTACTTCAGTATGACTTTAGTATGACATACTATACTAACATTTTTATGACTTCTTTTACAATTTTTACCTTTTTTTAAAGACATACTATACTATTACTTTTCAAATGGCATACTAATGACTTTTTATGACTTAGTTTACTACAACTTTTTATGACATAGTATGAATTATGACTTTTTTTTTTTTTTTTTAATGGCATGACTTTTTATGACATACTATACATTTTTATGACTTTAATGGCATACTATACTTTGACTTTTCATGACTTTGTGGCATACAGTTCTATACTTTTGGACTTTTTTTATGACATACTATGACTTTTTTAGTACATACTATATTATTGTAAAGGTATCAAATTTAACCTTAACCTGCATAAAAACTATTACCTCAAACTTGCACTTGAGTAAAAGGGCTTTGTTGCATTCAGTCACTGGGTACAATGTTGTACCATCATGTTGGCAATATGTTGAACTTTGTGTAAATGAAACGAAAACACAAAGAAAAGATGCATATTCACTTTATTGCAGACATGGTCTGAGTGTAGTATGTGTTTATCTCTCTCAGGTACATGGCTATGAGCCACCCAGTGTCGGTCCACCTCTACTTCCTGTCAGACCAGTTTCAAGGCTACCTAGTGCGTCACATGGCCACTAACAGAGCCTCTACTCAGCTGGAAAGCTTGGAAACCTGGGTGACTTCCAAAGACCACTTCACCCTGGCCAGTGCCCCCAACCCTACCAACAGGCTGCAGCACGTCCAGGTCAGACACACACTCCAACAAGGACTTCAGAAATTTGACACATTTGTTTCGACCAGAAGCTCATGTTGTCTGTGCATATTTTATATTCACTCAATTTAAGTGTTTTATTTATAAACATGTAAAGCACAGATTTAAAATATGCGCTTTGTTGTGGTCAGTTGAAAAGCAAATATCTCAGAATTTGTCTTTTGTTCCCCATTTGAGATTTTTGGAGAAGTTTAACAATTGCATGCTACTTATGGTTTGAGAAAGTATTTTGGGCTAAAAAATGCCAAAGCATTATACAAAACAATTTAACTTCTATATACTAATATCAGTGGATGAATTGTTTGGTATGAAACATTAGCATTTGTAAGATTAAGACCTTTTTACAAAGTGCTTCACAAAAAAAAGTAACGTTCTTTAGATGGCAATAAAGTCATCGACATAAAAAATGAAGTTCAACTGGAAGACTGTTCCAGACTTTAGGAGCCTTAAGTTTGTCTGGACCGGAAGCCATTTATAAAATAATTTTCAGCAGCTTTTGCCAGATACAACCTAAACTGTCCCTGCAATCAGAATCTGAGTCAGTCCAAACAGGGCGATCCTGAAACTCTTCCTGTTGTTCAGGTTGGGGCGGACTGGGATCCTAAGGAGCGTCTCTTCAGGAACTGGGGGGGTCTGCTGGGCCCAAAGGACGAGCCGGTGGCCGTGCAGCGCTGGAGCCGAAGCCAGAGCAACCTGACGGCTACTGTGGTGTGGATCGACCCCACCAACGTCATTGCTGCCACTTACGACATCCTGGTGGACGCCTCCGCTGAGGTCACCCACTACCGGCCGCCGCTCACCCTGCCCTTGAGGCCCGGCTTGTGGACGCTGAGGGTACTGCATCACTGGAACCCGCTGGGCCAGACCAGCTTCATCGTGGCTCCGCTGGAGTTCCACCGACAGCAGCCTTTACAGCAAGGTGAGCGGTCCAAACACATCACTGCATTTACATGCACACAATAAATCAGATTTAGGCAGGAAAGTACAGAACTCAAAGAACTGGAGTTTGACATTTCAAACATAATTAGGGAGGTCTTCCATCACAGCATACGTAGCTACAGTACAGGCATTACTACTATTTCGTTCAAAGAGCCAGTAAAATATTACTTATGGCACAACGTTTCAGTATCAACCTGCAGAAACTCATGGAAACACCTGCTGAAATGTTATTCAAGAGCTTTAAAGGGGTCCCTGTAGTTTGTATGGCAATAGCAGATCTAATACCTAAACCACCCACACAGCAGAGGCCCTCCTGTCACAGCTGTCAACACCATGCATACATATATTTATAGTGTCAGTATCAAGTCACACATGCACCAGGGTCACCTCTATCCAAATTAGCCTGAGAGAGAGACTAATCGAGACAGACAGGGGGAGGCAGGCGGAATAATCTAGACAGACTAATCGAGAGGGGGAGACAGACCGACTGGGGGAGACAGACGGACTAATCGAGACGGGGAGACAGACTATCGAGCCAGACAGACAAAGCAAGACAGACATAGCGAGACAGACAGACTAATTGAGACAGGGAAACAGACAGGGGAGACAAACTAATCGAGACAGACAGACAAAGCAAGACAGACTAATCGAGACAGGGGGAGAGAGGGAGACAGACGGGGAGGCAAAGAAAGAGACAAAGATAAAGCGAGACAGTCAAACCAAAGACACAGACAGGGACAGACAGACAAAGTATGAGACAGGGGGAGACAGACAAAGCGAAACAGACAGACTAATCGAGAGACACTGGGAGACGGACAAAGAGACGGGGAAACAGACTGACAAAGAGACAGGGGAGACAGACTAATCGAGACAGGGGGAGACAGGGGGAGACAGTCTAACCAAGACACAGACAGGGAAAGATAGACAAAGCAAGAGACAGGGGGAGACAGAAAGCAAGCCAGACAGGGGGAGACAGATGGAACAAGCGAGACAGACAGGGCGAGACAGACAAAGCAAGACAGACAGACAGACAGACAGACAGACAGGGGAAGACAGGGCGAGACAGACTAATCAAGACGGGGAAACACAGGGGAGACAAACTTATCGAGACAGGCAGCAAGACAGACGGGGAGACAGGCTAATCGAGACGGGGGGAGACAGAAAGAGACAGGGGGAGACAGACAAAGCAAGACAGACGGGGAGACAGACTAAGAGACGGGGGGAGACAGTCAAACCAAGACACAGACAGGGAAAGACAGACAGACAAAGCAAGAGACAGTGGGAGACAAAGCGAGCCAGACAGGGGGAGACAGACAAAGAGACAGGGGGAGACAGACAAAGCAAGACAGACAGACAGACAGACAGGGGAAGACAGGGCGAGACAGACTAATCAAGACGGGGAAACACAGGGGAGACAAACTTATCGAGACAGGCAGCAAGACAGACGGGGAGACAGGCTAATCGAGACGGGGGGAGACAGAAAGAGACAGGGGGAGACAGACAAAGCAAGACAGACGGGGAGACAGACTAAGAGACGGGGGGAGACAGTCAAACCAAGACACAGACAGGGAAAGACAGACAGACAAAGCAAGAGACAGTGGGAGACAAAGCGAGCCAGACAGGGGGAGACAGACAAAGAGACAGGGGGAGACAGACAAAGCAAGACAGACAGACAGACAGACAGACAGGGGAAGACAGGGCGAGACAGACTAATCAAGACGGGGAAACACAGGGGAGACAAACTTATCGAGACAGGCAGCAAGACAGACGGGGAGACAGGCTAATCGAGACGGGGGGAGACAGAAAGAGACAGGGGGAGACAGACAAAGCAAGACAGACGGGGAGACAGACTAAGAGACGGGGGGAGACAGTCAAACCAAGACACAGACAGGGAAAGACAGACAGACAAAGCAAGAGACAGTGGGAGACAAAGCGAGCCAGACAGGGGGAGACAGACAAAGAGACAGGGGGAGACAGACAGAACAAGCGAGACAGACAGGGGAGACAGACTAATGGAGACGGGGAGACAGACTAATCGAGACAAACAGGGAGAGACAGACAAAGCAAGACAGACGGGGGAGACAGGCAGGGGGAGACAGACAGACAAAGCAAGACAGACGGGGGAGACAGACAAAGCAAGAGACAGACAGACAGACAGAGACAGACAAAGCAAGAGACAGACTAATCGAGACAAACAGGAAGAGACAGACAGACAAAGCAAGACAGACGGGGGAGACAGGCAGGGGGAGACAGACTAATCGAGACTGGGAGACAGACTAATCGAGAGACAAAGCAAGACAGACGGGGGAGACAAAGAGACAGGGGAGACAGACTAATTGAGACAGACAGGGGAGACAGACAGGGAAAGACAGACAGACAAAGCAAGAGACGGGGAGACGGACTGGGAGACAGACAAAGCAAGAGACAGACAGGGGAGACAGACAAAGAGAGACAGGGGGAGACAGATGGGGAGATGGGGGAGACAGACAGACAAAGCGAGACAGACGGGAAGACCGACTAATCGAGACAGACAGGGGGAGACAGACTAATCGAGACGGGGAGACAGACAGACAAAGCAAGACAGACGGGGAGACAGACAGGGAGAGACAGGGAGGGAGGGAGGGAATTAGAGACAGACAGGGAGCCAGAGAGAGCGAGACAGACAGGGAGCCAGAGAGAGCGAGACAGACAGGGAAATGGAGGGAGAGATAGAGGGCGAGAGAGAGACACAGAGGAAGAAAGTGAGCGAGAGAGAGACAGGGAAGTCAGGGTGAGAGAGGGAGGGAACAAGAGACGGACAGGGAGCCAGAGAAAACGAGAGAGAGCCAAAGGGAGATGGGAGACAGAAAGGGAGAGAGACAGACAGACAGGGAAATAGAGACAGAAAGAGATGGAGAGTGACCGAACAAGAGAAAGGGAGAGAGACACACACAGAAAGGGAGGGAACAAGAGACAGACAGCCAGAGAGAGAGGGAGACAGACACAGGTAGGAAAAGAGAAGAGAGAGGCAACACTTATTGAAACTTTCATGCCATTAAAGCCCCATTGAATTACGAGGGAGGGAGAGAACAAGATGTTCGCCTCTAAAATCACCTATAGTGGGGCAGCATAGCTCAATAAATTGAAACACCTACCTGAGCTGCTTTGGTGGAACATGTCAAGAGAGCAGTCTACCAGGGTGGTAACATCTGGGGGAAAACGCTGCTACCAGACCATGTGCTGCCATCACCATCTGACTGGGGGTGGGTGAAGACAGAAGGAATGTATGAGCTCCACTGGACGTTGCCACAAGCATCAAAATCATGCCACCAGCTCATCTCTTATGGCTACAAGAATTGCTGCAGGTGCAAGAAGGCTGCACTACAGTGCACAGGCTTCTGCTTCTCTAAGCGAGAATGCGCCAGCTGACTCTCTTTTTGTAGAATAGTTAATGACAAAAGTATGTTTACTTAAAATGGTTACATTGCCTGTTATTTAAGTTAACTGTACTTGCATATTGCTACGGTTAAATCCAGTTATAACTATACATTGTGGATTTCTTTCATTTATATATCACTTTCATTGTAATAACATATTTGTAACTTAAACCTATATGGAAATAATATTTGTGGGGCTGAAAACATGGAAACAGCAGTTTGGGGGTGGCCAAAGTGGGTAATTGCTAGATTGGATCCACTAGACGTGGTTAGGTTTAAGCATGAGGAGTGGGGATTGATTAGGGAAAGAACACCAGGGTAAGCCAATCAGAGGCAGAATAAGTCAGGCCATGAGGCATGTCACGATGTTCACATGTCTAGCAGATCCGATCTAGCATCTACCATCGAAGTGTTCTATGCAAGTAACCACATTTTGGAAAATGGCTGCTATGGTCATTATAATGCTAATCTGCAGTGGCCCAATATCCAGATCTCTTCTAAATATATCGAGCTATATATGTACCAGTTTTGGTGCTTTTATTACAAAATGAACAATAGGTTTAGCTACTACGGTTAATCTGATAATCATCTTTGAAAAGCCCAGCAGGTTTTTTTACAACATATTTCCAGAGGACTCCAGACTAGCTTGATGATAAAAAATTGTTAACATTTAAATCCAGTATTGCCACAGTCTGTTAAAATACTACATTTAAAACTTTGGTTTTACACTGGGCAAAGATTTTCCCCATTCGGGAGATCTCAAAAACCTTTGAAGATGCAAACCACTGTCAGATAAGAGGCCAAGAAAATAACATTTGTATTGCCCCGCCTACGGTAAGCACTAAGAAGTCTATGTGGTCGAGTAACATACGGAGTACCGAGGTCACAAATCACACTAGAAAATACATGAAACCAAAATTATTGTTTTAACTCTAAGGTTATCCTAGTGTGGAGGAAATATGCTTTCCAAAGCCACCTTTTTCACCATTATTCTTCTCCCACCTCCTCCTTACCACTTGTCCTGGGATCCAGAGGATGCCCTGCAGTTGCACGGTGGCCCAGCCAGAAATTCCTACATGGAGCAGAGTTTCCACGGCCTGAACCCGGTGCTTCGGCTGCCTGTGAGTCTGGGCGCCGTGGAGGAGGCTGAGGCCAACGCTGCCCTGACGGGGGCGCCGCTGCGCCGCTGGCTGGATTGGCTGCTGGAGGGCCACTGGTCGGCTGCAGACGTCTGCTCGATGGGACCCAGCGCCTGTCCCGTCATGCAGCGCTGTCATCTCACCGTCTGGAGCGCTGCAAGCCCCGACACCAAGTCTGAACTGACCCCGCCCAGAGAGGATGGACGGCTCAGGTAGCAGACGGACAGGCTGAGGGAGGACAAGAGGAACAAATGAAGGAAAACGATGGGGCTGATGTCCTGTTTGTGTCTTATATTTATTTATTTAAAGTTTGTGCAACATCAAAGTGAAAGGAAATGGATGAATGAATCTTTGAAGGCAGCAACAGAAAGAAGAGGAACAAACTCCAAACACTGAGAAACAAATCTTCAGTCCTTATTCAGTTTGCTGCTCAAAGCTCTCGTGTGTGTGTGTGTGTGTGTGTGTGTGTGTGTGTGTGTGTGTGTGTGTGTGTGTGTGTGTGTGTGTGTGTGTGTGTGTGTGTGTGTGTGTGTGTGTGTGTGTGTGTGTGTGTGTGTGTGTGTGTGTGTGTGTGTGTGTGTGTGTGTGTGTGTGTGTGTGTGTGTGTGTGTGTTTCCCTGGGTTACGGTATGCAAGTGAGTTCTACATGTCCAGATGCTAAAAACGGACGTAGTTGCTCATTATTAGGCCATTATTGCTCACAGCTTAGTTAGTGCTCAATTTCCTGAGTGAAATTATGTTTTTATATACATTTTTATTTCAGACAGTTATTCACAGATTACAATTTTAGTCAAAAGTTTGAAATATTGAATGCAACTTCCTAGAATTGAACACTGATCCTAGAAAATAAAATACTGATTTAATTTCCCGTAAAAAGGTTTTAAAAAACAAAATGACGAAGCTAAAATTTAATTCGTCGATGCTGTACAGGAACTCAGTGAAGACAGAAGCTTGCATTCTTTTTAAAATATTAATTAAAAGTCAACAGTTTATGCTTTGACTTTGGCTTTTTTCAACCACAAATGTGATCATGAGCAATAGTTTGCTGAAAGAATTAAAAGTATTTCTTGAAGATCAAAATCAATTCTTGTTGTAATTTGAAACTCTCAGCCTACACAGAAAGTGCGTAGGCTGAGAGTTTCAAACTGTAACAAGAATACGGCATCCCATAATTTAAATCACCATAGTACAGTGTTTGAGTTCTTGAGATAACGGCACAATTAAACGGCACTTCAATGTTGGGATAACAGGCCTGAAACACTTATAATAAAACACTGTTTTATTGACATATTCCAGCTGTGAGCCAGGGATAATGAACCTGGAAAAAAATAATTAGCAACTATAGATGTTCTCATACAGAGCCAGGTGGGTGTCAGCGGAGACTTTCTAAGAATGTGCGCAAAATATATTTATTTTTCCTTTAATTTCATTAGTCTTTTGCTGGGTGATTAAAGCGACGCGCAAAGACCACAGTTCCCATTTCCTTTCCAACTACAGTCAGTGTTTCTTTTAACCATTAAGACCTTCACTAACCTAAACCGTGTTGCTTTATTTGCCTGAAAGGGTACTGCATATTGGAAAACACCGGTAAACTGTGGTGAAGTACTCAGATCCTTTACTTTAGTAAATATAGTAATACAATAACAAAAAACACCATTACGTTTACATTAAGTAAAAGTACAGAAGTATTTTTAAGCAAAAGTACAAATTTTGTAGAATAGCTCCTTTTAGTGTGTCTTTTTATTTATTTATTTAAAATGTTTTTTTTGGTGGGCTAAGGTCAAGGTTTAACTACTTAATATACTTGTTTAACCTATAAAAGCATCATTTTATAAATTGCTGTATTTATGTAAACTATAAAAAAGTAACAAGCTAAAAGCTGTCAGATGGAGTGAAATAACAAAGTACAATATTTGTCGTCAAGGTAGTTTAGAATTGCACTTGAGCAAAGTTACTTTCCACTACTCACAAACTACATGTTAACTTGTTGAAAGTTTTCTCCTCTGACGCTGCCCTGCTCTGTATTCTGGTGTGTGTAGTTTTCTTTCTGTGCCATGTCTGAATCCTTCAGACCGCCTGAGGAGTCTACTATGCTGGAACTCAGAACAGATTCATTTTTCTTACACACTCTTAATCTGCTCTTGGCTGAAGAAATTGATGTGACGGTGTCCAAGTGTTCACAGGAGTGAGTTGTTTTGTTTTTTTTAAGTCAGTGACTAATATTTGATATGCTATTTGCAGCAGGTGAGATTGTTTTTGAAGAAAAAAAAAAAAAAAAAAAAAAAAAAGTCTGCCATTGTTTCTAAAAGGCCTCCAAGTGTTTGTCAGGACTGATGGTAAATGTTTGTGTCGTTCAGTTTTGGGTGGTTAAATGTCCTCCTCTCCTCATCTGCTCTCATTTTAACTATTTTGCGTTTTTTTTTTTTTTTTTTTACAACCGTAAGTGCTTAAGTACAGCTACATATTTTGAACTAAGGATTGGTCATTTGCAGGCTGAGCTGTCAGTAACTGTTACAATATTTTGTATTAACTGGTCCGTTAAGTTTTTTTTAATTTAAGATGTCAAAAATTGAATAGCCAATGCCCATCAGCAGTTAGAGAACAATGTATGCCTTAGAAATGCATACTTGTATATGTCTGAGCACTGAGCCCCAAAATGTTTTTAATTTATGATATGAAATTAAAGCAGCAAACATTCATATTAAAGTCATTTAAATAGCTTATAAGTTAATTACTAAATTTTTTTCTGTGTTACTAAATAGCAAATGTTTCAGGGATAGAGATTTCAAAATGTATAGAAAAAAAATGTAGACATCGCTGCAACAGTAAATTTGATAACACTTTACTTAAGGTATCTATATAAGAGTGACATGACACTGTCATTACACAGTCATGACACATGAACCCTAACTTGTTATGACAAAAACCGAATGACGCTTACTAAAAGCGTTATGTCAAATGTTTATGACTTGTTTATAATGTTTGTGACACGTTCATGACAGTGTCATGTCACTCTTGTGTAGATACCTTCAAGTAAAGTGTAACCGTTAATTTGTCTCCATTATTTCAGATAGGAATAACCAGAACAAGTTAATGAGCAAAAGCCAAATCTCTTGGTTTATGTATTGGTATATTATAATCATAGTCCTTCCATACTTTGCATTACTTGCATAACATATATCATCCTGTGAGTTGGGTTGGGCTGTAGCAGGTGAGGCGGAGAGGGCAGGCCACCCAGGACATTTAGATGCACCTTTAGATTTCCATGCTGCTCAATGATGGACATTGTGCCAAGACAAAATATTCCTACTAAGTCTGGGTTGCAACAGTGAAGATGAAGGTTATACTGTGCGGTTTTTATGATCAGTAATGCATAAAAATCAGTGCAACAGTCAAACCTGTTGACTAACCGTTTAACATGGGGAAAAAATAAACTAAATCCAGTTCAGGTTATAACTGGATTAGATCAGTTTGCATTAGATGGGGTTTTGAATTGTAAACTAATGATCAATCATGCAGAAATTGAAGGAGCTGATGGGATTACATTTCACACAAATAACTTGTATGATTTTTCACGAGACAAATACAAATGTATTGATTAATAATAAAAATAATAATAACCCTTTCAAAACAATAGTTCAACATTGTGAGAAATGCAGAGTTAGATGTTCAGATTGACACCACTCATGTCTGTACTGTAAATAAGAAGCTACAGTCAGTGGCCAGTTAGCTTAGCAAAAAGACTGGAAACAGTGGGGAAAAGCTAGCCTGGCTGTCCAAAAGGTTACAAAATCTGCCTAACAGCACCTCTAAAGATCACTAATTAACTCAAGGAAGTAATTGATTTTAGCCCCAAAAAACAGTCCAGCACAAAAACAAGTTTGTAAACCACAAATTACACTTTTTACGGATTAAACAAACTACATGTATAACAAAGTAATTTAATGTTTTTTTAGAGGCTCTGGTAGAAGGATTTTATCAACTTTGGACAGAGCCAGGCTAGCTGGTCCCCCCCTGCTTCCAGACATTATGCTAAGCTAATCATGCACATATGAGACCGAGTTTTATCAATTTGATCCAACTTGCAGCATGAAAGCAAATGAAATACTAGTCAAAAGTCGAAATATTACTTTTTAACTTCACCCTACACATATGCTGCTCATATTTCCAGAATGTAATAGTGTTGAACATAATCATTAATTTATGTTATGGTAATTTTAAAATCAAAATGGTGCAAGGTAATGTCAAATTACAAATCCTAATGTTTGCTGGTGCAACCCATCTTCAGTTAGTCATATTGTGCATTACTATGACAACTAATATTTAACAATTTTTTATAAATTATTCCAGTGTGTAGTTGCCATATGCCAATGTTACTGGGACCAAAACTGGAGAGCAGTGGGGGGTTCGAAGCCTGAGGGGAAAGCTTAGAATGAACCGTTGTTCTGGGACAGTCAGCACTTAAAGCACGGACAGTGAACAGTGGGTCATATTTATTTTAGAAAAGATTGTGACTATTATATATAACTTATTTGAAATGTTACCCGATGTTTGGGTTGAAAGAGCTATTAAACTGTACAAACAATACAGCACAGGACCAAAGTTTGCAGAGAGCATCAGTAATTTACTGCCACTAGATTTGGGATTGAACAGAACGCAAGAGGTACAGTCAGCTTATGTTTTATCCGTTTGATTTCAGAACTAGACTGGTCACCAGAAAAAGTACTTGTTGTAGACACCCTAAAGTTATTAGGTAAAAGTTAAACAGCTGTCACGATACTGTAAGGGCATTTATTAGGTCCAAAAATGTCTGGGAATATTGGCGCAAAAAAAGTAATTCAATTGCTAAACCTACAGTTCAAAAACAAAAGTGAGCCATGAATAGTTATTAACAAAATACTATAATGTACTGTATTTATGAACAACTTTATTGCAGAATTAGATTTATGTATTCAGGTAGATCAAACCTATTTTGGTTTCTTTGCTGTAAATCAAACAAAAAGGCAAATCAAGTCTTGTTGTGCTGAAATCAAACCGTTTAAAACCCTGACCAGGTCCAAAACTTTACCATTTAAATTTAGTAGGTTGTCCGCTTGCGACATTACATTTCACACTAATTCTTAGATTTTTTTGACCAATAGTTGCCAGTCAGAATCACTTTTATCATAGTTACATTTTTAATTTTTTTATTACAGCTTTTATGATTTCATTTATAAATAAGGTCATTTTTTTCAATATTTTTACATGTCAGCAGTCATTTTGGCATAATGTCAGTCTCAAAGAAAGTCCTGGACAGTAAAAAAACAAAACGTTATTGTAAAAAAAAAAAAAAAAAAAAAAAGAAAAATAAAAAGACAAATTGTATTTCCTGTTTCTGCTCATGTTGATTTTAATATTAAGAGCCACTTTATGTCCAGTATGTATTTTCCATATGACAAGTCGATCGAAATAAATATTTTGTAAAACACTCTTAGACGATGTATATTTAAGTTAATGACATGGACATATGTCAGCTCTTTGGATGCAGTGATGATGGTGCCACAGAAGTCGTGACTGTTTTTTTAGAGATTTTGATGGTAAGATGTTAAGGTTTTCAGATTCTGGGGGAAAATCGCAGCTGTGAGGCTTGTTTTTTTCATTTTATTTTTGCCTCACACACACTTACAATGCTGTTTCTTTTAAGCCAACCTATTGTTTGTTGTTATTTTTTTGCTCTTCTTCATCTCTCTCTCCTCTCTCGCTCTCTCGCTCTCTCTCTGGGAGTAGTGCTGTGCCTTAGCTGTACTCCTGTTTTAGGAAACCCTCTCTGAAAGCATCAAAAACTGTCTCGAATGTTAAAAAAAAAAAAAAAAAAAAAAAGAATTGTTGTGAATGCCTTATAAATGACCATAGCGGTTTTGAAGTACAATCTCCATTTATTTTGTGCCTGTGCAGTTTATTTCACATTCTTGTATGGACAGGTAATGCTGAGGGGTTCAGGGGCCCCCAATAAAATATTTTTTTTTATAAATGTTGAGTTGCTGAGGAAACTGTCAAATGATTACTTTAACTTCTTTAAACTTTGACTTTGCTCCTTTTCTTGTACTTTACTTCCCTACAATAATTTGACAGCTGGATGTACTTGTTACTTTGCAGATTCCACATATAAAGCGTATACAATATTCAATTCAAAACAGTTTAAAGCATAATGTGGTGCAATTAAAACAAAATATACACTTTACAAAGTAGTTCAAATGAGTTCCACCTCAGCCGGCTACAGCAGTAGATTTCTTCTTATGCTTTAAGGTATCAGTAATAATAATAATAATAATAATAATAATAATCATAAATAATAATAATAATATTGGTAATAGTATAACATTCTGCCTAACAAGTACTTTTACTTTATACTTTTTATGTATATTAATTTATTTTTTTTACTTTGGTAAGAATTTGGAGAATCCAGAACTTTTATTCATACGAGTATTTGAACATCATTGCATTGCTACTTTTGAATACTTTTTCCACAATTTACCACCTGCAAGCAGCTAGAAAGTTGTAAGAAAACCTATTTTAGACCAATTCAGATCATTATAGTTATACAATAATATGGCTGGGATGTTTGGAAAATCATCAAATGGTTTTTAATGGGACATTTCAAAGTCTCTTTTAGTTGCTGCGATCATTGAGCCAGACAATCGAAATTCAAGCAAAGGAGGGCAGAAAGCTGAGGAGAGAGCACTTCAACACTCACAGTTTTCTAGGAGCAGCATGAACCTACATTCAGTCCTTTTGGTTAGCGATATTTCTGGTGAAATTACATCATTTTCCCATTGTCATCAAAAACTGTAAAGACCAAACCAAAACCAACAGTGAATTATCTACTAAACGAGTATTGTGTCTGTATCAAAGCCTGATATATTGTCTTCCTGTGTTCCATTGATCTCCATTGTTAAAACCATCAATAAGGGCGCCCAGATAGCTAGTTGGTAGAGCGGGCGCCCATATATAGAGGTTTACTCCTCAACGCAGCGGGCCTGGGTTTGACTCCGACCTGCAGCCCTTTGCTGCAGGTCATTCCCCCCTCCCTCCCCTCATGTCTTCAGCAGTCCTATCAAAATGAAAGGCCCAAAAATGACTACCAAAAATAAAATAAAAACATCAATAAGCCATACTGTTGCACTGGGTGAAAAAAATATCTTAATTTAACACCCACCTTTTTTGGGGAATTTTCTGACATTTGGCTTGTAACGGAAGAACTGTAAACCCAAAATGCATGTATGCAAGAAGTCTTTTAAAAGTTAAATTCCTTATCTTAATCCTTCCTTATTGAACACTTTATATCTGCACAGCCAGCAGTGATGGAATCATCAATACAGCTGATCGATGACGCGCAGCCAGAGGAACAGAGCTAATTATTAATATCTGTGTGGCAGCAGAGTTCACTGTGACTCTGACTAAGACTTGCATTTGTGCTAAACTCGACAAAACAAGTCCTGTAGTGAACAATGGAACTGATGTTCATGTTCTTTGATGCTTTTGGGTAACAAGGGCCTTACAATAGAACTGTAGTGTAGCCTACATGTATAGTGTTAGTCATCAGAATAATAATTAAAAATATCTTATTAATATTACATAAAGGGTAAGGTAGCCAGGATTTTAGCACTATACACCAATATGCGTCTCTAGAATCTTATTTGTATTTGTCAGAATTTTGAATTTCATTTGAATTGTTGCATGAATATTTTATCTTTTCACTTTTTCCTTTTGTTAACAATGTATTAATAACATACTTATTTAGTAAGTTTACTTATTAATTATGAATATGGCTGTATGAATGGTAAAAATATTTTGGGAGGGGTAGAGTTTTGCTACTTCAAGAATTATATGAAAGTATTTCTTCATTAATATTACAGGACTAATATTTATGTCACTGTAGGCCATTCCCACAAGGAAATACATTAATAGATCTAGATCTAATAACTTAAATCAGCCTAATATTATGCATTTCATAATCCTAACTCAAGATATATTATGTGATGATTATCATATACAGTATTAAAGAGAAGTTGTACTAGGTCATAATTAGGTGACACTAAAAATCTAGTAACCATTTATCTCAGTATTAAATTAGCCTCCATAAATGTTTGGATTAGTTTAACTTAGTTAATCCATTTACGGTATATAAAAACAATTCATTGTTGATTATTATTACTGCGTGAACATGATGGTTATGGTTTGAAAACTTATGTTACTGTTGATTTATCTAGAAAGGTTTATACATCTCTGACCACAATGCTGAGCAAACAAACATAAGGAGGAGGAAAAGGTGTTTCTGACTTACCTGTTTGGTTCTCCAGTCTCCTTCCAGCTGCTCTGTCCTTGGTTTTCCTATATGGACACAAACATGAGGAGATTCACTGTTAAGGCCTCTACAGCACAGCACATACATGGTTAGTGTAAATATGGTTTTATATGGTCATCTTTAATATTGTTCAAATGTAAAATATCCCGCTTCCGTACATCTTTACTTTTACAGGTTTAACAAATTGATGTCAAAGTGTTCAAAAAACTAAATCAATACATGCCAAACTCAAAATCTAGTATATTTACCTGCACTGCAAACAGCAGGTTTTCAGCTAAGTTTACCCTATATTATGGGAATAAAGTACACCGTCAGTTAAGACTCCTATAAAAACAAAAATCATACTATACATATCATATATCTTAGTATTAAAACGGATGCATGTTATTCTAAGATGGGGCCTTCTAAAGATACATTTGCTGCTCTCAAAATATAACTGATCAGTGGTCAGACTCGGAGCGCTGCTGCCCCCTTGTGTTTATGATTCAAGTTACATCAGACCATAGACTGACAGTTAATAGCACTATGTCTGTGTTAAAAGTAGTTTATTGCTGGGTAGTTGTATTTTGTTTGGGACCTAAACCAAATTAAACATCATAGGTGTGATTGGCAAAGGACAAAAAGCAGAAAAATATACACCCATGACGCAATAAAATTGAATGAAACACCCAAAATTCAATGAAAGTAATCCTTAATATATTACTTGCATAGAACGTTGTGTATGCAGGGGTTAAATTGGGATTTGTTATGTAGGGGGGCTCTCCCTAGGTATGCCCCCCCTGGGACATTTCTTTGAAAAATAAACCATTAAATGGCACTTTCTGGAGAGTTTTGTCCAAAGAAATGGAGAAATTGAGTCTTACATGATATGTGCAAAACTGCATGGTTAAGAGCCTATACTTCGCATTGTTGTAGTATCAACAGGTATTAGGGCATTTAGCATTTACATCACTGTTAATCAGTCATCACTTGATTACACGTTGCATTACCTTATTATAATATAAATAATGTGCCACATGAAGAGACAGTGCAGCATATGACAGTAGCAACAGCTGAGAAGATTTGGGTCTGTGTTGACCAGGTCCACCTCAGACAAACTTCCTTCTCCCATTCTCTCTCTTTACTACCACACCCACACACCCACCCACATTACCACGCCCATGCAGCCCAGCCCACGGACATGTGCATTCACTAATTACATTTGTGTACAAATGGTGAAATAATATAAGCAGTACCTTATGTAACAGATTTTTAAACATTTAATGTAACTGGCAAACAATGCTTTCTACTTTTGAAAGAGCACACGTTTATAACAAAATTTGATTTATGCCGTTTGTATGCTGTTACTGTTATTTTCTACATTATGTAGGTACAGTGGGGCAAAAAAGTATTTAGTCAGCCACCAATTGTGCAAGTTCTCCCATTTAAAAAGATGAGAGAGGCCTGTAATTTTCATATGTACACTTCAACTATGAGAGACAAGATGAGAAAAAAAAAAATCCAGAAAATCACATTGTAGGATTTTTAATGAATTTATTGGTAAATTATGGTGGAAAATAAGTATTTGGTCAATAACAAAAGTTAATCTCAATATATATACCCTTTGTTGGCAATGACAGAGGTCAAACGTTTTCTGTAAGTCTTCACAAGGTTTTCACACACTGTTGCTGGTATTTTGGCCCATTCCTCCATGCAGATCTCCTCTAGAGCAGTGATGTTTTGGGGCTGTCGCTGGGCAACACAGACTTTCAACTCCCTCCAAAGATTTTCTATGGAGTTGAGATCTGGAGACTGGCTAGGCCACTCCAGGACCTTTAAATGCTTCTTACGAAGCCACTCCTTCATTGCCCGCGCGGTGTATTTGGGATCATTGTCATGCTGAAAAACCCAGCCACGTTTAATCTTCAATGCCCTTGCTGATGGAAGGAGGTTTTCACTCAAAATCTCACGATACATGGCCCCATTCATTCTTTCCTTGTGGACAGGTGTCTTTTATACTGATAAGTTCAAACAGGTGCCATTAATACAGGTAACGAGTGGAGGACAGAGGAGCCTCTTAAAGAAGAAGTTACAGGTCTGTGAGAGCCAGAAATATTGCTTGTTTGTAGGTGACCTTATTTTACTGAGGAATTTACCAATAAATTCATTAAAAATCCTACAATGTGATTTTCTGGATTTCTTTTTCTCATTTTGTCTCATAGTTGAAGTGTACCTATGATGAAAATTACAGGCCTCTCTCATATTTTTAAGTGGGAGAACTTGCACAATTGGTGGCTGACTAAATACTTTTTTGCCCCACTGTATGTATGTTGTCACTGTCTGTTCGATTGTCCGTGTTTCTCTCGTTCGCTCGATCTGAGCTGACTATTCCTTCAGAAAAACAGCTGATTGTTGCGCGTCTCTCTCTCTCTGATCAACGATCTAATAGCATAAGTGTAACAGAGCTGTGTGACATTATAATCAAATATATAAATGAAAATAGGTTAAGTATAACTAATATTTACACATAGGTCTAGTTTTGGTTGTTTAAAAACGTAAAAAAAAACAAATAATAAAAAGTTGATCTAAAAAAAAAATTAAAAAAAATCACCAGTAAATTCCTGTTAAACTACTGGATGGGAAAAGGGTATTTTACAACAACTTTGAATGCACCACGAGGCTGGCGAGGCTGTGTTGTTTTTCAGACAGCGGCAGCAGCAGACTGTTGTTGGTATCCTACACAGTGACATACAGACAAACCTTTACACCGTTTAGCTGTCAGCATACGCCGTTTGCGTAGGCGCTCTTCTTCGCTCTCCATTGTCTGGCACGCACGAGCAGACGATGTGCAACAGCGCCCTCTGCGGTCACAGTTTCTGATGGGTCACAGCTTTCGGTGCAACACCTGTTTTATCCGGAAGAATCACACCCCTGAAACATACTGTTCTTCCCAAGGGGGTAAGCTTCTCCTCGGACCGCGAAGACCCATCGAAGCCATCACCTCCCGTTAGCATTCCATTGACTGCCATTCATTTTGGCGCCACTTTGACAGCGAATAACTTTACATCTGAAGTGTTTAAAGACTATTTGTCCATTGTTTATTTCTAAAGAAACACGAGAATGTATAAAAGGCTCCATTACCTTGTACCTCACGTTATGGCTCCGTAGCAGACGTTTTTATAAAAATAGGCTAACGATTGTGTCATAACCACGCGACTTAATGTCGCACAGTAGATAAATTACCGGAGAAGCGTGTAGGCAGTTTTGTCTCACATTAGCGGTTTAAGTGTAATTACTAATGTTAACTAGCATTTTAGTTAGCAATAATTACCCTGTGCCTATGTTATCACCTTACATATACCTACGCTCTCCGTCTCTGCAATATTTGGAATGATTGAGATTTCTCTTGGCACAGCTACCAGAAGACTTCCAACTTTCAGACAAGTTACTCACGGCACATTTACGTCGTCTCTCTCAGTTGGAGGCTGCGCAGTAACGCTAGCCATCACCGGAAAAATGCTTCTAATGGCCTTCACTGGTCTCCGTCCAGAGCAACGGGATCTGTTGGTCCATTATTTATATATATATATATATATATATATATATATATATATATATATATATATATATATATATATATATATATATGGTTCTTCCTAATACCAGTATTAATTTCATTTATCTGCCGTTTTATTCTTTATGAACGTATTAATTTTTTTTCTCTATCCATTGCAGACAAAGAGCAAGCTGTGGACTTGAATTATTAATTTCTTTAAATTTTAGAGACAGACCCACAAAAAGCATCACTCATTTCAACACTTCGCGAAAATGTACCAACCTGCCCAAAGCTACAGCTAATATATATATACGGTACAAATGCTACCGATTCTGTGTGTAAAAAAAAAAAAAACTCACCTGTAGCTGAATTTAACATAAATCCAACAATGCAGGCTTAGTATCCCGGATTATATGTTGTTCACCAGCTCAATTATTTTGTTCTCTGAAATAGTAGCTGAAAATAAATATCCTCTTTTCAGTCCTCACTTGTGTAACACACCTTCATCACAGCAGACATTTCGAATTACTGCAGAAGGGCCAGGTGTAGGCAATCTCATCAATATGGCCCCGTTCCGTTTAGGTTTACCCGCCAACCAACCAGCATGCCGTGTCAGAACGTTGGGACTTAAACAACTGAACATATCGCAGCCTTTTGTAGTTACACCTGAGTCCAAAATGTCTGCTGGGACAGATATGTAGTTCGTTGGTTGTTAAACTCTACAGATGTCAACAAGTAGCCTTCAACAATTTAATAATGTGTTAAAAGAATAAAATGATTAAAGAAACGTGATTACGTTTCAATCTTAACTCTGAACAGACCTAACTCTTCATATTGGTAAAAATATGGTATCTATCCATCTATGTCTGTACCAGTTATTACTCAGGAAAGAAGGAATCAGGAGACCGGGATTTTTTGTATAGATATTTTAAGAAAATACGGACAAATGCTACTAATGACTATATACATTGAGAACAGCAGCTTTTTGCCAGTTGGGAACAGGGGAAACTTTACAGATGATATAAAAACAGGTGGACTTGACTGACAGATGTGGCATCACTGGCTCCGCCTTTCACTTCTTAGACAACTTGGCTTGTTTATTTTTGGGGGGCGCCCACTTCAAACACATAGTGTCCACTGTGAAAGAGACAACAAATGGCACAAGTTAGGCAAAAGAAGAAAACCTACAGAAATTTCCATTGTCGTATCAGACCAAGGCAAGGCTTTATTTGTATAGCGCATTTCATGTCACGTCAGCCTCAGAGTCATTGTGGTCGAGATACTGTGACATGTGGATGCAGCATTTTGCTATAACAAAGAGCATTGAGAGCCAACAATAGTGCAAAAGCCTCAGTTATTATGTTTTTTTTTTTAATGTGGAGTCTGTCCATCCAAAAAAAAAAAAAAAAAAGAGACATTATCTCATACTTTGATAATTGTAACACTATGATCATTCAACCTTTTCTGATTCTAAGTTTTTGATGTTTAAGTTACAACAAGGTTAGAAATAAGGGAACAAAAGAATGCAAAAAAAATATCAAATGTCTGGACTAACCTGTAATAGGTGGTTTCTTGTACTGGGCGCTCTTCAGGTGCTCCTCAACCAGTTTGGGTGTCACACAGATAACGTGCTGACCTTTCCAGTACTTCACCATATTGAGTGACTGCAGCGTGCTAATGATGTCACTCTGCGTGATGCTGGTCATCTGGCTGAGGAGAAAGAGAGGGAGGAGGGTCTGAAATATGAGCATCAAAATCAGAGCTATAAACATAAGAAGATTGCTGATGGCTATCTTGTCACCGTATTGTGTGTGTATTTGTGTGTCTCTACCTGAGGTCTTTGATTGACAGCGTTCCTCTAAAGTCCCTCAGGATCTCCAGCAGGACCCAGGACCAGTAACTTCTGTAGCTCAGCTTCCCCAGATCAGACAGAGGCTTCTCTGGAGAGCCGACTGAACTCTCCAGCTTTGACAGCTCATAGCCTACACACACACAAGGATCTGTTGTTAAAATGTTAATTCATTTGTGTGTTTCTGTATCTGCAACAGTCAAATACACATTCTATCATTGTTTTTGCTAAAATTACTGTACAGAAATGTGAGTGGATGTTCTTGGATTTAATATGGAGTCCGTCTGGACTCCTTTTAGACAGCGGATTGACTATGAAATGGGTAACTGCAAAGTTTCAACTGCATTCCAACTGAAGTTTCGAGTAGAAAGGCGAAATGAAACCAACCTGAGACCTCGGTAAGTGCACATATGTATGCATATTTTATGTGTAAACATTTATCAGTGCATATATTGTTTATTTCATATTATTTTATTCTAATTTAAATACTTGTATATATGTGTGTCTAGCGCTAGGGGCTTCGGCTTTTTTTTAAAAAGAGAAACCCAGTGTTGTAAAATGACAAATACATTAACCTTGATATTCCTGCTGTCGGTTGATTATGACGATGACAGGAATCAGAACGACACTAATCTAAATCGATATATCGAATTGATCCTCAATGATCCAAGATTACTGAGACAAAGTGAAAATAGCCATACATAATCGCCATCTTTAAGATGTGCCTTTATTTTGCCATTCCAACTTTATATTTTTTTCTTTTTATTAAAGTGAGTAGTTTGTATTTAATTTAAATATATGGAAGAGCTAAGAAATGAAATTGTCTAATCGTATTTTTGTTGCTTTTTATTATTATAAACGCTTGCTCTAAGTATTACACATTGGACCTTTAAAAATGACGGATTTAACTAAAATTACTTGTTTTTCTTTGTCTCATTGTTTTTTTGGCTGCTGTCATTAAACAAAAGATTAAATTGTAGGTTTTGGTAAACTGTAATGATTATTTATCATTCTGGCCAGTGTATAAGCTAACCTATACTAACAGACTTAAGAAATAGAAAAACCTAACAATATTTAATCATTAGTGAAAAATAATCATTAGCTGTAGTGCTGATACACACACATTACAGCTACTGTCATGGTCTTTCACTTACTAAAAGCTATGAGGAACTTTCCGTAGCCTCTGCGTTGGTATGGCGGCAGTGTAAGAATACATGCCACGTTATTGCCATCTGGAGACTCTTTCTCCTGAAAAACAAAAAAGCAAAAGTTAAGATGTTAATGATTCCAGTTTGAGGTTCTCTACACTTACTGTGTGATTCTGCTGAATTCAAAACCTTGAGATTCCAAGATTTAGTGATAATACTGCAGCCTCAACAAACTTGCAATAATGCAAAGGGAATGAAGGTGCTTGTGGAGTTTTTGACCATCACTACACTAGGTGATTGAATGAAGAAATACATGGATGTAAAAAATGCCGGTTTAAATGTATTTATTTACTTTACAAAATGGTTTTATGAGGAAGGTAATGCATGTAGTATGTTACTCAGGCCTCAAGAATACATGTTGAACACAACTGTGTGTTTACCTTTAAATAGAAATCTAACATCAGTGAGTCCAAATTTAAGTTAGGAAAGTATATTTCAATCGACTTGAGTGAAAAACACTAGAAACAGGTCTTACTTTGGAGAAGTAGCCGACAATGTGCGCTCCCTGTTTGTTGACTTCAGTGAGGATATAGAAGATAAAGGGCTCCACGTCAAAATAAAGCGTCTTGTGGTCGAGAAATAGTTTTGCTAGTAGACAAAGATTTTGACAGTAGATCTGCAAACAAAGACCAACAATGAATCACAACGATGAACAATATCACACACAAAAAAAAAAGAAGTCTCTTACATAATTAACTGATTTTCTTAAACTCAAATGGCATCTGGTTTTATTTCGACTAGAAACACAGATTAGGACACAGATACCAGAAGCCGATGAATCCATATTATTTAGCATTAAACAGCTTACTCCTTCAGGTGTGGAATAGACTTTCCAGGTGTGCTCACCTTGTGGTCCCGCCCATCCACTTCATACACTGATATGTTGCTCCTTCTGTAGATTTCTTTGCCTGGAGGCTGCTTCCACTGACAGTGGGACTAAGGAGACAAAAATCAAAAAGATCTAATTCTATTTTCTTTCTTTCCTTCTTATCTTTACATTTAACGATTTTATATGCTTTGTAATTCCAGCAATACTATGCTTCTAATTTATATAATTTATTAAAATAAAAAGGTCTCACTTCTTGCGTTCACTTTGGTAATAAACTTTATACGATTTGGGTTTCACATGTGGAAAAGATGTGAGGCACAGAGAAAGGCCACAGTTAACTTCCAAAATAAATGTGAGTAAAAATTCAGGACATTTAGGAGGACTCCGTTACTTTTAAAAGACATGTCATTTCACAAGTCATGTCTCCATTATTAGACTCAAACAAAGATAGTAATATGCCTACATCCTAAACTGAAGGGAAAGCTGCACTGACCAGATGATGCCTGAAGGTCTTCTCGTACTTCATGTATTTAAGGCAGTACTCGCAGATCCACAGCTTGGGCTGCTTGCCGTAGTCCTCTGGAAACGGCGAGAAGTACCAGGCATCAATCTCAAAGTTTCCTATCTGGATCTTATCCACATATTTCACTTTCGTGATCTAAGGGACAGACAAGCGAGGTGGTACAATGAGGGAAATGATCTTCATCACACATTTTAAGAAGTTAAAAACATAAGCCAGTTTAACCAAATAAGGTTAAAGGCACAGCAGGAGTGAACTGAGTGTAAAGAGCAGCAGAATAAGGTAGTTATGTTAGCTCTATACTTTTGTAATTTTTAATAAGAGAAACTAATAGACACACAGACACTCCACCTTACCGCCTCATGCTCCTTCTCCAGGGCAGCTGTTGTTGGGTCCATCTCTGCATATGTCTGTAAAGGACATTGTGTTAAAACACAAGACTGTCCCCACAAACCGTGAAATAGCTATGTAACAGCCAATGTCTCTACCTTCTGTACATGGTTGATCTCATCATGTTTGCGCTTCTGGTTGCGAGTGATCTTCCTTTCAGGCTGTTCACCCAAATCACCGACGCTTCCGATCTCTGTGCTCTTCCTCACTGCATCCTTCACCGTCTTGGTGAGTGCTAGGCGGGCTTTACCCACCCACTCATCTAAGCGTCTGTTAACTGCATGTCAAAAAAAAGATGAGGAATCATTGTAAAGCAGTAGGTGAGGTGCTAGTGAGCATATGGGCAAGAAATAAATCAATAGCAAGCAAATTGAGGGTGGAGCAACTTTGATGATATCAATGTAAATGTTTATGTTCGTAGTTAATATTTATATTCATTGCAATTATCACCATATCAAGAACTAGTGATGTACTCACATCCTACATAGTGAACATAGAACTCCTCTCTGCCCTCCTGTTCATTCAATCGGGACTGAATAACCTCTGCTGTATCTGAAAAGAGAGCAAGTTCCATTAGTTAATGAGACTTTTGTCCAACAAAGTAATTTCTGTTAGGTAAAAATGCAAGCTATAGCTATATGTCCTGTATAGTACATATCACCAAACTCCATTCAGATATATGCGACTTTAATACCTCCTTGATTATTAGCAAAGGAGGTAGCCTACTTATTATTTTGCCTGATAAAACGTGACCTGGTATGTGTTGAGTCTGTATTCAATTCGGCAATCTAATAATCATCCAGACTGCAACGTTAGCCTACTTGCGCGAGTGAAATATCAACTTTTAGAATTGGTTTGCACAGTTTGCACTGTGATGATTTTATGATCCATGCCGAATTGTCCAGAAAGCCCAGCTGAGCCTTTTGTAAATCAAAAATTGTTGAATTAGCTACGTCTTACAACCATGTTTTCAAGGGCATCAATAAGACCTTGCACTAAATGTTAATGGAGTTTAGTGTGGATTTCTCCCAAAACACAACAAGGGAGTCCGCGCAACTAGCTAGCTAACGTTAACCTGCTAATGTTAGCTAGCTGAAATCGGAGTGAAACAGGCAGTACAGAGGCATCACTCACGCCATGTCTTGTCGGCTCTTTGACATAAATACGTCTCTCCAATTTCGACCGAGACCTCCTGCTCCCTTCCGCTGCAGAACACTCCGCCTCTATCCGGGGTGTGATGAATACTAGAGCCCCCGGCTTCTCTCACACGGTCAACGGCCTCCGCCTCGTCCTCTTCCCCGCCACTGCCGTTGGAAGAGCAAGCAGCCTGGATACTAACGTTACTGTCCAATTCACCCCGCTCACTTTCCATATGACTAGAGTCCATGTCCACATCCATTCTAGGATCAGAGTCCTTGCTATTATTGTAGCTTTTGTGAAACTCAGTCCCGCCAGTCATAACCTCAGTCGTTTTGAAAACAACAACACACCTCTGCGAACCTGCGCAGTTTTTTAGAGGGGCTGGTCTCCACTAAACAACTGACTGCCAAGATGGCGTCTGTAGTACGTAGCTAGGTTCAGGTTCCACCAAAGATGCTCCGCCTCTCTTCCTGCGCCAGCTTCTACATCTCCCATAAGACCCACCACGTTGTTTTAGACTTATTTAGCTTAATTATAATAAAGTGATTAACGTTGACCGTCTTGTACTGAAGATGATTTAAATTTCTTTTAGGGGTTAAGATATAAACTGACAAAGACTTAAAACTATATTTTACCCCAAACATCCTTCTAACCCCCCTGATGGTCTAGGGCCCCAGAGCAGTTGGTTACAACAATATGGATAGAAAATCATTCGTTCCAGCCTTCAATACTTGGGGGAAGATGATCCTCTTCAGAGTAAGAATCTAATTCTTACTGGGCTGTGGGGTTTGGCCATTTTAGCCCCACAGACTGTAGACCAAGGGCTGGTCTCTTTTGGTCCCATTTAATTAGCTAGGAAAAATGATTAAGATCCTTTACACTGATAGCAATACCACAATGTAAAATAATCTGATAAAATAATCATATTATTAGATAAGTAGACACTCAATAAAGAAAGGATTAATGTTTATCTTAAAATATAATCCTTTACAATTGTTCAAATAAAACAGTACTATTATTAATAATAATGAATTAACATGCAAGCCACATTTTTATTTTGCAGCTGGCAAAGGCTGAGCTGATTTAGCCATTTTATTTAGTGTTGGGTGGTTTGATTTACTGTATAACAATGCATTGTATTTTATAAGCTCAGTTTTTAAAAATGTAATCTACAAAGTCACCAGTAACTATAGCCGTTTGAAAAATGTAGCAGAGTAAGTACAATATATCTGAAACAGAGATATAAACTGGCCCCATCTACGTACCATAGGACCACTCTGGCAAACAAAACATGTCCTGCTAAATTTCAGTTGCTTCAAATTACAGCATCATTGTAAACAAAGAAATATTTCAAAGCTGCAAGTTGGTGTAACTAAACTGGAATGAACCTTTAAAATAAAATCAGGAAACAAAGACATGGTGTAACACATTGACATCCACAGAACATTTAATTTGTAGTTTAAGTCATATTGCACCACAACAAAAAGCAACAACCATCTGTATCTAATATCAGTGTGCTTAAAAGTGCATACCAGAGACCAGAATAACGGCAATGTACAGGAGGAAAGGATTCTACGCTGAATGTTGTTTCTGGTGCAGGGCTTTAAGCTACGCAAACTGATAATGGAGGCACACACACATTTGGTCATTGGCCCTCCTGTTGCCCTTTGTCATAGCACCTCCTCTCTAGCCCTCTCTCTCTCCACCACCACCTTGTGTTGGAAGCCCCTGCCGTGACCCCGGCGGGGACCCCCTCCTCTGCTGTACAGGTTATTGGGCCCTCCCCTGCTTCTTGAAGCTCGCCCGTCCCAGTAATAACGCCCAGGGGCCCCAGTGTCTGGGACAGATCTGTGAGGACCCCTTCTCCTTCCACGGTGACCATGACCACCTGCGGAGTCTGCAGCATCTTTTAGACATTCAGTTTCCAAGTCTGCCTGGCACGCTGGCTGGTCATCTGGAGACACCAGGGTCTGTTGATGCTCTGAGTAGACACCCCTGCCTGTCTTAGACTGACATAATTCTGCATTTACTTGCATCTGTTGGCCATGGTTACCCTGAGCTTTGGCATTTATTGGTCCTTCAGTGCAGTCGGAGGACAGAGACAGCTTATCCAGGTGCTGTGTGATGGGGGCGGCTCTCCAGTGTTGTGGTCTGGACCTGCCTCCTCTCTTCGGCCCCCTCGCCTGGTTCGGATGCCTCTGGCCCTGAGCGCCTCTGCAGTGGGACAGTCCAGGAACAAACTGCTCTGCTCTGACACCAGTTTCGTAAGAGGAAACATTAGAAGCAGACAGTACCGGGGGTCCAGGTGAGACATCTGCGTCCAGGGTTCCGTTTTCAGCAGCAGATGGAGTCTGCGGGAGTTGACATCAAGTTTTTGTGGAACATTTCATGGCGACAGAGTTTACACATTTATTTTTGCATTATGTATTTAAATTTACATATTTTTACTAGGGCTGTCAAACGATACATTTTTTAATCGCGATTAATCGCTGAAGTTATATAGTTAATCGCGATTAATCGCATATTTTATCACATGATTAAAATTCTATTATTTTGCATTTCAGAACAGTTTTTAAGTACATATTAACAATCGAAAGCAATTTTTACCAGTGTATCTTGATTGGGTATCAAATTAATGCAAAGAAAGTTACTTTATGAACTTGATTTTAAGATTTGTAATTATTTATTTACTGTAAACAAAAGAAAAATGTGTGAATCTGTCATTATTGCACAATTCCTCCAAGTACCTAACTAAAAAACTAAAAATCCCTATCCTTACTAGAGTCAATATTAGGGTTGGGCATCGTTTGGATTTTAACGATTCTGATTCGAATTCCGGTTCTTATTGATTCTCGATTCCGATTCTTTGAGGGTTGAGTCGAAACGGGTCACATGCTTATTTTCACAAATAAGAGGAAAGTTTTATTTTGATTCAATGGTGGTTTGCAGTTTGACCGCTTTTTCAACGTAAAATAAAGCCCCACTAGAGCGCTGCTTACTGTGCTCCAAGGCTGCAACACAACAAGAGCCTGGCCGCTTCGGAAACCAAAACTTGCGCATGTTAAATTGGGAAGCGATGATCGGTTTTGAAACCAAATCTTCTAAACGATTCCAATAAAGAAACGATTCCGATGGAATCGTAATTTTTTAAACGATTCCAAGTAGGAATCGGTTCTCGATGCCCAACCCTAGTCAATATAGTGTTTAGTAACTCCTAAATAATGTTGATTACTCACTGACGTCCAGTGATCACCGGTTAATGAGACAGCGTTTGCAGCACCTTGCAGCAGTTCCACTGTGGCTGCTTTCTCCGTGTCATACAGGCTGTGTGTGGGGCTGCTGTCCCCCTCGACGGCAACGAGACAGGTCAACCGTAGTAAGTCTTTAAGACCCGAGTCCTCTACGATGCTGACAGGTCTGCAGTTAGTTGCCACCCGTTTCACAAGAGCTGTAGTAATTTTTTGGGATTTGGTTTCATCCACAGGTCGGCAAGTAGCATGCTAGCAGGTAGCATAACGTTAACTGTACTACTATGCTTAGCTCCGTAGGTGGTAGCTCAAGCTTGACGTGCTTCGGTGATATTTTAATTTGGCTTTACACAATGTGCATATATATGGCTTTTGACTTGTCTATGAGCCGTCCGGGAGTTTTGGAAAATAAAAAGCACCATTCAGGATTTCATTGCTGCTGTCTTTCTCCATCATGCCTGCAGCCTGCAGCAGCAGGATGGGTTACGAGGAAGTGGCAGCTTGATGATAAGCAACGGTGCTGCAAAGGGTCAAAATATTAGCCTGTTAGGCACGACGCAAAGCCGAGTGAAGTGTTAAATAAATTAATAAATGCCGGCATGCGATTAGAAAAAATTTTTTTTATCGCATCACGTCAGCCCCAACGCGGCGTTAACGCTGACAGCCCTAATTTTTACCCATTTATTTTTAAATGTTTGTATTTTTAAATATTATTTGGAACATTTACTAGCTTATTAATTTATCAATTTATATAGATTTATTAATGTCATTTATTTATTTTTGATTTTGGCAAATTCCATTCTCCGTCACCTCACTCTGCCTGAGTTTTTGGTACTTTAAACCCATTTGTTCTGAATGACAAGTCGCTATGAAGATTTCGTACCTTTTGCCGACTTCAATTTTTTAACACTCTTTATTTAACTAATTTAAAAAATGGCTGAGTAAATAAAATGTCCAGGTTCCATCAGATATCTATCCAAGTCAGTACCATGTAGTACGACAGCGATGAAGACATTTTTTTATGCTCCGATTTGCTAGAAAGGTATGTATGTGATTACTTTATAAAATAAAACTGATGAAAAATTTATAATGTAAAAATAATAAACCAACAATAATATGCAGGTCAGCTTTAACATCTACTCTAAATACGTGTGGGGCTCCTGGTATAAAAAAGGTACAAGATCAGAAAGATGAGACATGCAACATGTATCTGAACACCAACGCAATTAAAAGAAAGAATTGCAGACAACTTTAATTCTACAGATATCAGCTATGGTTTGCAGTCTAAATGTGGCCATATAATGTCTGATTCAGTCTTACCTCGTTGGTATGGATGAAAAAGCGATTTGATTCCACCTCCGGGTCAATAATCCCACCTTTAGACCTCTGTCTTTCCAAAAGCTTCTGGAGTTCACACCACTTCTGTTGAAAATTTGAACCAATCGCTGCTTCGTCCAGCTGAGTGAAAAACACAAAGCCTTTCAATGTTTATTCTTGATCTCGGAAACAGCTTCTAGTGGACCTTATGGTGACATTTTGAAACCGTGCCATTAGAAGATGGAGTTACCTCGGGCAGCTGGGGGGCGGGGGAGGACAGAAGCTGATCCACATCATACGTTAGAGGCTCTCTACACACCGGACACACCACAGTCAGCTCCTATGAGAAGAGTCAGTGATTAAATACCGGTAGCTTATAGAGAAAGACACAGACAGCCTTCTTTGACCAGATATCTGACCTGGTAGTCTGTTCTCTCCCTGGTCTTGTCCTCCTCCAACTCCTTCTCCCTCTGGCGGAGCTCCCTCTCAGAGTGGCGGGCGTAGCGGCCGAGGCAGTGGGAGTGGAAGTAGTGGTAGCAGCTCGTCTTGGAGAACGTCTCTCCCTCCTGAAGACATGCAGTACACAAATAAGCATGAATGGGTTTGCAGATGCAAATTGTATGAACTTTTCTGGAAACCTCTGCATACAACATACAGTTTACTCCTACATTAAATTAGTTTTTTTGGCTACTTAGAGGAGCAGAATAAACTTGAACACAACTGACATATCACCTTATACATGCATTATGTTTTTATTGCTGTGTCATGTATACAATTATTATATATAATATTGTCTGACTATTTCCTTGATTAATCAATTCATATGTCGGTCTGCCAGAATATGTCGGTCAGTTTCTTAAAGCTTCAGATATTGTCATTAAATTACCTGTTTTTTTGGACCAACTGTCCAAAAAATCCAAAGATATTCAATTTATCATCACTTAAGACAAGTAAATTGGACATTCCTCATAAATGACAAGCAGGAATGGGTCATTTTTGCTTTTAAAATGACAATGAATTGTCTCCTGCCAACCATACTCATATGTTCTGTTCTTTCCCTAAATTAAAGGACAATTCCGGCGGATAACGAACCTAGGGGTTAGTAACGGATGTGTACCCACTCTGTCGTTCTCTGGGACATGTTTTCTTGCTAAATGATTGTGTTTGTAGCTTGAACGAAGCTAGCACGGACCGCTGGTTAGCTTAGGCTCTGTTGCGGCATAGCTCTCTCTCTCTCTCGTAGACCTTTCACGGAGCTCCCGCAGCTCTTTGTTCAATAAACTGTCTGTACACTTACAAAGTTCTCAATGCTTAGGTTAACATGTAGGGACCCTTACTATGCTACCGTTGAAGTTTGGTGATATTTTGAGCCTTTTTAGTGGTATAAATAGCGATTTGTTTTTACATTCCCTGTGCCCCGAATACTAGCGTTGTAAGCTAACCAGCGGTCCGTGCTAGCTTTGTTCAGACTGATGGGACAGAAGATGATGGCTCTGATGGGAAACTGCGTACCTTAAAGCCATAGAGGCAAATGACACAGTTTCCATGAGGAATATTGCTTTCAGTCAGGATTTCTTTCGCTTTCTGGAGGAGAAAAAAAACAATTAGAAACTTTATCAACATCATTACCATAATGTATTAAATCAATAGATAAACATCCACTGAAAACATATCTTCTCTTAAATGATATATTTAAAAAAAAGCACTATATATAGTGACCTCAATGAGCTGATACAACACTGGTGAACCCAGACACGACTGAGCCTCCAACTGAAGACACTTTTGGACACTAAGAGAAAGGGGTTGCATGATTACAGGATTTTACACTCAATATTCAACATTTCCTGATCAGGAAGTAGTGATACAGATCAGTGGGTCTAAATCAGTCCACAGCTTCACTTAGTTACCTGCTGATCTTGTCATCAGACAGCCCCCGTGGGTGATGAATGGAGATGGCTGGAGAAGACGAGGGATACTAAGTAAACAAAACAGGAAAGAGAGTCAAACTTTACTTCATCAGTAGTGAGCTGAACTTTAAAAGGTTAAGTCTGGTATTATATGTGTTTTGTCATTGTTAACAAATCCCATGAAAAGACCAAAACCAAAGAATGTATCTACTAACAAGTATTGTGTGTGTGTGTGTGTGTGTGTGTGTGTGTGTGTGTGTGTGTGTGTGTGTGTGTGTGTGTGTGTGTGTGTGTGTGTGTGTGTGTGTGTCACAGCCTGATATATCTTCTTCCTCTGTGCCATAAAACACATCAATGAGCCACAATGTTGCACTGGCTGACATGTTCCTTTATTATCATTAAAACACACGCTTTAGTTCATTTTGAGTCAATCCCACACACAATGTCCTGCTGCCACAAATACTCACTAGAGCACCAAATATATTTAGGTTTTTAAAGATTTACATTTCAGTAGGAACCAATGGGCTTGGAGCTGAGAGCCACAGACAGGAAGTCAAACAGTATTAAGAGACGGACTACAGTATGTTGTGGGTTTTGGTGTGGCTTTTTTGGTTTGTTTTATTAATGGGATTTAGAACTTACCAACTTTAACCTTTACAATCCATTACATATAGACACACACACACACACACACGTATATATATATATATATATATTCTTTTTACTGGGAGTCATGGCAGTGTATCAATGTGTGTCATATTTTTGTGGGGGGTCAGGATACTGGGGTCAGGATACGATAAGGGAGAGCGTACCTGCTGATCAAGGGTCAAAGTCAGAGTGAGTCGGACAAACTGGGAGACAGAGTCCTCCGCTGTGGACGGGTACAGGACCAGGCTCACCTCCCAGCCCCTGGAGGACACAACACACAGTTTTAACAACAGAGACACGATTCTACAGGAGACTGGTAAAGTCTTAAAACTCAGAGCTGAAGTGTCATCAGATATCAAGCAGGCTAATGCAACAAAACAGCATCACAGGCCCCACAGGCTACACAGACCATGTGCTCTGAGAATGAATTGTTTCCTTGCTCATGTGCAAAAAACTACATTAGAGAAAACAATATCAATAATAATAATAATAATAATAATAATAATAAAGATCTTATCATTTAAAAGATTCATTAGTTTTGATTATTATATTTCCCCATGCTCAACATATGACTTATCTGAATGACACAAATGATTTGATCTGGTTCATGGTCATCTTTTAGCATGCTATGCCAAGCAATTTTAAAATTTTAACATTACTCTAATTACTTAATGACTATGTTGAAAAAAGCTCAGGTCATGTTCTGACAGATATATGAATCTGATGAGCAGTGTCCCTTGTTAAACTGACATAATGATTCAATGAAGGATGGTGTTATACTGACTAACCATGAGATAGCAGAGCAAAGAAAAGTACAAGCAACATTACCTCGAATTTATACTTTAGTAGAGTACTTGAGTACAAGTATTTAGTTAAATTCATCCACTGTCCTGTCAATAGCCAAAGCTAATAAAGCAAAGTTATGTAATTTCGGCTCGTTGTCGTCTCACCCGTCTTCTTTCCTGTTGACCAGCAGTTCATCCAGATAGATAGACTGCAGCACTTCGATTTCAGAGAACACACTGCGGAGAAATAATATCATATTTAACTTGTACTGCAGCCTTTCTGTGGAGTCTTATAACAGTTTAACGTTCACACAAATTAAGCTAGCGTTAGCGTGTTAGCTCACACACTGTTGCTAGTTAACGTTAGTTGCTACATGAGACCTGCTACATTTCATCATGTTTTACTCAGAACACGTTAACGGTCATTGGATATATAAGCTGTACATCATGAGTGCCATTAAATGTGTATGAGGTTTAAAAGGGAAAAGTCATGCTGTCAACAAACTCACTCGCACTCCGCTGCCATGATGATGTTTCTGTGAGTGTGAGCTAACGTGTTATATAGCTAGCTATATATCTATGGCTGGGCTGCAACTGATGCAGCACACAGACCTTTCAAAACAGTTTCCCGGCCGGCATCGGCAATCGTTAGCTCTATTTACAACACTAAGAACATCACGTAACCACACCAAAAACTGAACCTCTGTTTTGTCTGCTACCAGCGTAACATCGCTATTCATGTAGGTAAAGGGTTTATCTATACTGCTGTCTAATTTGATTTTTTTTATTTTGAATGTATTATTGGAAGTATTAGCATGCTATTATGTCTGACTTGACGAAAATCACGAGTTTTCATCGCCCTCCAGTGGCCACAGCGCGTAACTACACCTCTGTTTTGGGAAATTATTTTGATAGGGGTGTATTACGTTTGTGATTTTTGAAAATGAAAAATATCTATAATATCTTGTATAATATATGTGTATAAATGTATATGTATGTGATAATAAAAATATCCTTATTACCGCCGTGGTCAAAGAAATTAAACTAGATGTTTAATGTTAAGTATTTATTATCGCGTTTCATACAACACAGGATTGCACAATAGTTGTGGCTCCTCCACATACAGAAAATGTTTGTAACAGATACTCAAAATATGTAAATTAGAAGAGACTAAAAAACATAAAATAGAACAAACTATTTAAAAATAGCACTAAAGAAAAAAATAAAAAGGAAAAATTAAATATAGTTACAATGGATATAGTTACGTTTACATACATACAAAATATATACAAATATGTGTAATATCAATCAATGTATTATGAGTGTTTTACATTATAGTGTAAATAGAAAACTTTGGTTATACCATGGGCTATACTGTGGCCATACGGTGGCCACAGTGTGTAACTACACTTACTGTAAAAGCTTTATTTTCTGTTTAAACCGGAAGTATTACTACACTTAATGTGTCCAGCTTGATGCTAAGGAATACCATTGTGGTCCTCATTGTGGCCGTTAGAGGGCAGAATAAGTCATGAATATGACATAAATGCACACAAATTGCTATCATGTCTGCATACGTGTATGTTTTAAAGTTACAAAACAACTCATTAATACAATTAATACAAATATTGATACCACTATTATTACTTGTAATAATGAATTCTACGTATTGATATTAATAAATATTATACTAACAGTGTATTAAAGCGGATTTATGGTTGTGCGGGGGCTCTACGTTGTAGCCTACGTAAGTGGCCTGAGGTTTATACTTGCGTGCTGGTGTCTGCGTCGTTCTAGCGGATCTCTTTAAGAGAATAGCAGGGCCAGCGTGTGGTTGTTAGCCATGAATTTAATTTGGTGGTGCAGCTACTCACTATGGCCACAGGAGGGCAGTGAACACTCATGACACACAGACGATCACTCCTTTTTGTAATACTCACACTCATGTTATATAAATTGTTATTAATATCGATTATACTAATATTCAACACTGTGTTGTGAGGCCACAAATAAAAAAATATATTTTTTTTTTTCATTTATTTGGTTATTTTAATTACTTATTTATTATTTCTATTCTTATTATTTCGTTCATATTATTATTATTATTATATTATTATTATTATTATTATTATTATTATTTTGTACGTATTGTTCATCTTGTTTTGTTTTTTTCTGTGTTTAATAAAGAATAAGATTTTTTTATTTTGAATGTGTTAACTGGATGATAATTTTCATCATTTTTAATCGCGAGTATACGTTGCCCTCTGGTGGCCAAAAACCGTAACTACAACTATTGTAAAAGTTTTATTTTTGAATGTTTAACCGGAAGTCGTTCTATTCTTAATAAGTCTAACTTGACACCGGTATGGGTGTAGTTACTTATTGTGGCCACTAGGGGCAGCTATACTCGTAATTTTGAATACATACATGTAGTGATCATGTATGCTTCACATGGTTAGTAAATGTTATACAACTATTGAAACAACTCGTGATTAATACAATTATGACAAATATGGATGATATCATTGTGTTTGTAATACTCACAATAATACCGATGTGTACATGTTGATATCAATAACGTTTTAACTAACAGTAATACAGTGTAAAGCCAGAAAATTAAATTGAGTGTTGCAGTTCCTCACTGTGACCACTGGGTGGCGGTAAACATTCATGATTGTAAATGCGCTCAGGTCAGTTGTCAAGTTCACTAGTGTTAGGACAGATACAATATACAACGTGAATCTTCAAAATAAAACTATTAACTATTAACACCAGTCAGAAACGGAAACCACCGATGCGGGTTTTTAACGATAGGGGGCAACGTTAGCGTTTTGGGATACGGTTTGCCGGAAACTCTTTCCAAGAAAAAGAAGAAGAAGACCACAACGAAGAAGTAAACCCGCGAGACGCAAGCAACAACCATGAAACGTTAACGTTATTTCAAATTCATAAAAGAAGAGTTTTACTGTTAAGTGCATCATTGTTTTTATAGATTAATTAAAAAATATATACATCTAAGATATAATGCGTACTTGTACACAGACGCGTGCGACGTGATAGCATGACAAAACAAATCCAAAGTTGAAATGTTTTACTCACACTAGCTAGTTCGTTGTTTCTGAAGAAAGCCCAAGAACATGGAGGAAATTGGGATGGAATCGGACTCAGCCGATATTTCGGGATCTGCACCACAACAAGGGGTTGCTGATGCTTGGGAAACTGTCACTTCAGCTTTGGTGAGTGGGCTTTATCACTGGACTCACGTAGCGAGCATGAAGGGAACCCAAGTCGCCACCGGACTGCATTCAAATATTTCATGACTGAATGATTACTTGCTTGTAGTAATGGTCCATACCCGGTGGGACGTGACGTAGGACAGTTCACTAATTAGTAGGAAGTATTCACATTGAATTCGGCATACATATAACGCTGTCTTTGCCTTTCCCTGTATTTGTCTTCCTGTTAAGTCTTTTTTAATCTGTCTGTATATATTTAGTCTAACGTTACAAGCTGTTTGCCTGCGTCTCCCTGCACCAAAAAACAAAAAACCAAAACCAAGGACAGTTTACTTAGATTCAGGATCAGGTCTTGAGTTGAAGTCAACCACATGCAGGTGGCTCTATCCCTGGCAAGCACACCTTGAAAAGTGTCCAGTGTATGAAATGTCTTTGGCCGGGCATCTTCTAGTTTTTCATTTGAGATTAGCATGGACAGATTAGTACATTTATAGATATTAGATTGCACACTACAGCCCTGTAGTGACTGTACTGACTTTTCTTGGTCTATTTTTTTTTAGGTGTCTCCTGGCTGCTCGGTGACAGAACAGAGCCTCTCAGACTCGTTGGCCCTGCTGTGTAGTCAGGGTCTGGGCCGGCTGCTGGGCGGCTGGCTGCTGGAGACTTTGCAGTTGCGTCTGTCCTCTGTTGTGGTTCCCGAGTTCTGGTCCGGGCTGAAACAGCCGGAGAACGAGCTGGAGGAGAGAGGCAGGGCCTGGGTTCTCCTCACTGCCTTTCGGACTCTATTAGGCCGACTGGAACCTTTCCTTGGCAAGTAGAAGAACAAAAAAATATGTAGTTGATAAGTTCAGTACTGATTTATATCAGGGCAGCAACATTATTCAAACATCCCTTTTCTTCCTCCTCCTAGGTGGTTTGGAGAGGCTGGGGACGTGGCAGGACGAGGGCCGTGCCAGTCTCTGTGGCCCGGGACCTGGGGGCCTCCAGGAGCGGGCCTTTACCATCATCAGGGCACTCCTCCTCTTCTCCCCCTCCCCTGTTCTCCAGGAGCGAGTGCTGGAGTTTTACAGCAGGACCTTCTCCGTCTATATGAACCAGGAGGGGCAGGCCGAGGACGGGGCCGAGGTTTCAGACGGCCCCGAGCGAGGGGTCTGTTCAGGCTGCGGGGTCCCAACACAGCAGTGCTGGTGTAAGGAGGCCCTGGAGCAGCTGCAGGAGCTCAGCCACATACTGTGAGTGGACAAATAACACACTGCTGCTGACCATTTCCAATGCCCACATAATTCATAGCTTTTCTAATATTTATAATGTTATGTAAGAATACAGTTTTGTCAATACCCTCTGCTGCACTAATCAACACTTTTGTGTTGACAGTGGATGAAAAAATGTGTTGGTTTGGGAGAAGATTAAACATACAGAATAACATCAGCTTTATACTTAAAGAAATAATAACAAAATACCTTTTTTGTTATGGCTGGTATTAGATTAACACAAAACGACACTATGCATGTCATGTATGTGTTATGTGCTTCTTATGAGCATGAATGGTTGATTTATTTGATGTGGTTGTAGTTCCAAACTGCAGCTGCTGGAGTGGGTCAGCTCCGAGGCCGTCACCTCCATCCTCCACAAGCTCATCGAGCAGCGAATGGAGCAGCACTGCAGGGGCGAATACGAACGCTCCTTCCTGCTGGAGTTCCAGAAGGTAAAACATGGACCTGTGAATGTTACGTTAGTCTTGTCTGGATAAACCCCTCATTAGCGGTTTGCTTTTAAGTGCCTTCATTTTGAATATGTTTTGTGTGAGCAGTGGCTGGAGCTGGTGCTAGGCTGGCTGAGCAAAGTGTTTGCGAGCGAGGTGGACAGAGAAGGTGTGGTACCTGTTCCCAGCGTTCCCAGTGTTCCCAGCGCCCCCAGCATCCAGGCTGGCCAGCCTGGCAGCTCTGTCCTGAAGCAGTGGAGATGCCACATGCACCAGTTCTTCTGCAGGATCTACGTCAACATGAGGATCGAGGAGCTCTTCAGCATAATCAGAGGTGAGAGAGAAAACAGTGTTTTGTTGTCGTTATTTTAAAGTGTCCCAGCATGTCTCGGAGGTTCGCCTTTGACGATGCTAGGCTAGCAGTTCCCCCCTGCTTCCAGTCTTTGTGCTAAGCTAGGCTAAATACATCCTGGACTTATCTTAAATGAACCTGCTGACCTCTGTCGACATGAAATCAGGGAAATGTAGTTTAGTTAGAAGCAGAAATGTTTTAATTTTCAACTTTTACATCCCACATTCTACTTGTGCTTATTTTCATGTTCCCCATCTCTTCTTCAGATTTCCCAGAATCTAAAGCAGCTATTGAAGATCTCAAGTTTTGTCTGGAAAGAACCAACCAGCGACAGCAGCTCCTCACCTCATTAAAATCTGCTTTTGAGAGCCGTCTGCTGCACCCGGGTGAGTTGGCTGCTGGAATGAAAGTACCGTACAGTATTTCTTTAGTTATAACACAGCAGCAGGACGACATACTTTAAATTGAGTTTTGATTGTCTTGTCTTTGTCGTACCATCCATTCTTAGGAGTTCACACATCGGACATCCTCACGGTTTACATCTCGGCCATCAAGGCTCTCAGAGAGCTTGACCCATCCATGGTCATCCTGCAGGTTGCCTGCCAACCAATCCGCAAGTACCTCAGGTGAGTCCATTTATACTCTTATTTTTATTTTAAACATTATTTTAAACAGGAGATTCAATTGTTTGTTGTCATTTCTAGAAGCCTGCTTCACATGAAGTTAAATTGTTCCTGGCTGATATCTTTAATCTCTCCCTGATCTTTGTGCTCTGCTTTGGTTTATTTATACAGAGCACTCTTTTAACCCGGCATAAAACTTTTGAGCCAATTAAAACAAACATAAAATAAGGAAGCTGCTACTTTTCTAATTATTACGGTTGAGTTTTGTTGAAGTTTCTGTGGTGTGTTTAAGGACCCGGGAGGACACGGTGAGGCAGATCGTGGCCGGTCTGACTGGAGACGCTGAGGGCTGCACGGATTTGGCCTCCGAGCTGTCCAGAGGGGACCCGGTGACTCTGGAGATGCAGGACAGTGACGAAGAAGGCAACGACCCAGAGGACTGGACTCCAGACCCGACCGACGCCGTCCCCGGTCAGTAAACGCATTCTTTGTTATTTCTGCTGCTTGTATTTGTCGTCCACTGGATTTTACTGAGTCAAAAAAATAATAATTTCAGATAAGATGGGCTCGAAACGTAGGTCATCCGACATCATCAGCTTGCTGGTCAGTATCTACGGCAGTAAGGACATCTTCATAGACGAATACAGAGCCGTGCTGGCTGACAGACTGCTGCACCAACTCAACTACAACACTGCCAGGTACAACTGAACAAGCACACTTTGACTAAAGGGTCAGGTTTCTCTTCTTTTTCTCCCCATACATATAATCAAATTAAGTACAGAAATGCCTTAGTATATTCTACTATCCCACATATATACAAAATGGACGAAAACATACCCATCATCAATCATCCCACCAGATCAGACCACCACAAAACAAACAAAAAACCTAGAGACAACGTACTACAAAATGATAACTTGTATGTTCTTTACAAGTTGGAAACGGATAATTACGATAACTCGGATATGACAGGAACCAGCATAATGGCGGGTGGCGCTTCATAGACTTTGTTGGAAAAATGTACACATTTAAATCAATTCACTTTTGTATTTTTGTGGAGTTTTTTTGTTTCCGATTGGGCTATGTCCAAAATGTCAACATCTGCGGCTCTTTATATAGTCTTGTCCTGTTTTGTGTGTTTGCAGGGAAATTCGTAACGTGGAGCTGCTGAAGCTCAGGTTTGGGGAGTCACACATGCATTACTGCGAGGTCATGCTGAAGGTAAACACTGCCTGACACAATGTTTAATTTAATGCAGTGTAGTCTCCTTTAAATAGTCCGATGTGCACTTTATAACATGAGATGATACTGTTGACATATGCAACAGATATTTGCGTAGTTTTTTTATATCCTCCTGGGAATCCGTGGAGAATTTAAGTCAGTCTAGTTACAGTATGTAGTTTCCCTACCCTGTCGTCAAGAAAAGTCCCAATACATATTAAAAACCGTTGGACTTTCTGGATGTTTAAGTAGACACGCAAGTTAAATAAAGTAAAAAGTATCTGAAATGATTTGTTGAGTTACAGTAAATTGGCATAGTTTGTTTTTTTTTACCTCTGGCTCTAGACATTTTACAGACCCAACAATTAATAGATTCATCTAAATGATAGCAGCTAAACTTATCAGTAATAACATTTTTTTTGTTTTAATTGTCAGCCCTAGCTGACGTCACACATCCCTTCCTTCTGTCTTGTGTCCAGGACATGGCGGACTCTCGGAGGATCAACAGTAACATCCGCGAGGAGGAATCCAGGCTGAGCGAGGACGAGCAGCCGTCTCTGTCCCTGTCCTCCATCATCCTGTCCTCTGAGTTCTGGCCTTCGCTAAAGGAGGAGAAACTGGAGCTCCCTCCGCTCATCTGCCAGGCCATGGAGGCCTACACACACCGCTACGAGAAACTCAAGGTGGAGTGTTCACCTCCCGCCATTGGCTGTTCTGTTTGTTACACCAGGGTGCTTCTGCATGTTTTAGATTTTTATAAGTGTATCACCACTTCTTAGTTCCTTTCTTTTTCATTATTTTTATACAATCTGAAAATCAACTGGTAAAGTTCAGACATGAAACTTGATGCAGCTGATTTATTTTTTGCCTTAGGAATAATCATCACATGGAAATGCAGTTTTCAGAGTTGGCTGCTAAACAGCAACATTTTAAATACTACACATCGTACAATTTTCAGCCTCCATGTTTGCTAATAGCTTCTTCAGGATTAGATTCTGAGACAACACCACAGCAGCTCATGACTTGTTCTTTTACACACCACTACAAAAACTTTAAAAAAGCAGTTTGACTTGCTCTCACAGTGTCGTGCTTGCAGTTATCTCTCTTTCTGTCATGAGCTTTTTTGTGTGTGACTAGCAATCAGTACTTCATGTATAATTATTTTAGACACCACAACATACCCATCGCTGTGCTGGACTGTATTGAAACTTGTCTACTGTGTTTCAGGCCATGAGGACGCTGAGCTGGAAGCCTCACCTGGGCTCAGTCACTCTGGACCTGGAGCTGGAGGACCGCACCCTCACCAACCTCACTGTCTCCCCCATCCACGCTGCCATCATCATGCACTTCCAGGAGAAAAGTACCATCTTTCATTTTAAAACTGATTTCATGTCTTGGTTTGTTTTCCTCTGTAATTAATGGATTTATTATATTTTGTCTATGCACCAGAAATGTGGCAAATTAGGATCTGGTCAGGTGCTTTCCTTGAGGGCTCATGTAGTCCTATTGTGGCTGATATTAACTACTCTTCCAGAATAAACAAAAGTTACTATTTCTCAAACTTTGCTGAATTTACTAAATGAAATTACAACCAGAAATCAGGATAATGTAAATAGTTACATGTGCATTCAAAAACATTCCACCTCACCTTTTTTTTTTTTTTTTTTTTTTTTAAACGGACTGGTTGTCTATTTGTCATCCACAAGGTTCTTGGACGCTGGAGGAGCTAAGTGTGAAGCTGGGTGCCCCGAAGGAGCTGGTGCACAGGAAGCTGGCTCTGTGGCAGCAGCACGGCGTGCTGAGGGAGGAGGCGGGAGGCCGCTATTACGTGGTGGAGACAGGCTCGTCCAAAGAGAAGATGGAGAGAGGCGTGATGCTGATCGACAGCGACGAGGAGAGGGACTCAAACACAACCACCCAGTCTGAGCAGAGGGAGGAGAAGCTGCAGGTGCTTAACACACACACGATAAATATGAGTACCTGAAGACCCATCTTAAAACGCTCATTTTCTGTCTCTGCAGTTGTTCTGGGCCTACATCCAGGCCATGCTGACCAACCTGGACAGCATGACGCTGGACCGCATCCACTCTATGCTCCGGATGTTCGTTGCCACGGGACCCGTTGTCACAGAGATGGACGTCAACGAGCTGGAGGCCTTCCTGCAGAGGAAGGTCAGGGAGCATCAGCTGATGGTCTCTGCAGGTGTCTACAGACTCCCCAAATCCAACTGATGAAGAGGAGCATAAGAAAAAACTGTGTGTGACGCTGCATTCAGGTGCTGATGGGAAGGAACACTACTTAAACTTCTAAATACAGATATCAGTAAATTCCTGTTTGTTCTGCAGACAGACCCTGCTTTTTCAGATCAATTCTGACATCAACCCACAAGTAAGTATCAGTAGCTGAAAGAAGGGGAAGTTCTTCACTTTCAAAGTAATCCAACAAAATTTCCACCAGCGTGTCAAACTGGATTTTCATGTGAAATGAATGCAGCATAATTTTATGAGGGCTAGTCCTCTAAAGGTTTGTTTTTTTTTCAAAATAAAAGCACTTCCACCCCCTTTAGCATCAGTGCAGACAGTGTTGATGCTGCAGCCACAGTTGTTATGAAGTTATTGGTGTTGAACACAGACGAACGTATAATACTAATGTATTATAATTATAAAAGCTCTTAAATGTCTCCTGTGTGTTTGTCTGAACTGAGTCAACCAGGGACATAACATTTTTACTTACAAATCGATATTTCCATTTCACAAGTTTCTAGCAGTGATCTTAAGCTGTTCTACTGAATGGACATTTATCTGCAGTTAGAAACACACACTTATCTCCTAAGCCACAGTTTACAGAGTTTTTTTTTTACCCAATTTTGTATTGATAATCTGAATCTGTAAAGTTACTAGTAAATAAAGGTATCAAATAAATGTAGTGCAGTTAAAAATACAATATTTACCTCTGAGATGTAGTGGAGTAAAAGTAAAGTAGCATAAAATGGAAATACTAAAGCACCTCAAAATTGTACTTAAGTACAGTACTTGAGTAATTGTACTTTGTTAATTTCCACCACTGTTTTTTCCTTTTACATGTAACAAAGTATTTCTGCACTGACGTATTGCTACTTTTACTTCTATCGGTATTAAGTCATTTAAAAGGCTCCAAAGCCAAACCGAAAATCCTTTATCTTTTGTGAGACATACAAGTCATCAGGATGATTTTTCTGGTGATATGAGTTCAAGTTAGTTTAACCCTTGTATGGCGTTCGGGTCTGTGGGACCCGTTTTCAATGTTTGCTAAAAGAAAAATGATGCTATTTATTATTTCTTCTAACTCAAACTCATTGGCCTGGTCTCATTTTCTGTGAAGAACATAAATAACTTATTTTCAATGACTGCACACAGTACACCCATCCCCCCCACATAACTATTACATATGAGGTGTTCGGGTCTACTGGATCCCAGTGTAATAATTGTAGGTGCTATGAAACTTAACCGTGTCCTCCTAACTGGGCCGTGTGTGTGTGTGTGTGTGTGTGTGTGTGTGTGTGTGTGTGTGTGTGTGTGTGTGTGTGTGTGTGTGTGTGTGTGTGTGTGTGTGTGTGTGTGTGTGTGTGTGCGTGAGTGCGAGTGCGGGAATGTTGTCTTTCTGCACCTGCTATTCCCACACAGTTACAAAATTGTTACATTTCAAGCACTTTCACCTGTTCTGATTAAGTTCTAAGAAATAAGTACCAGTAATGATCAAAAATCTTGTTTCTGTTTACCTTTTTTTATAATTGAATTTCATTGTTTTCTCACAAAAAAAGGAAAATGATCATATGATCATAAATGTGATCTCACAGGGGTAAATGGCAAATATGAACCATAAATGATGTATATATCATTGGTAATTGAGCTAAAGTAAACATGTTAAGTATTTTTACATAAATTGTTATAACTATATTGATTTAAAAGCCTAATAATGTGGTGGGTACACCAGACCCGGGAACATTGGCTGTGTAACAAAAATATAAACACCAGACAAGGGTTAAAGGTCCCATATCGCCAAAACTGATGTAAATTGTCTTTTTTGATTATAAAGCAGGTCAAGGTGCTATATTAATACTGTAAAAGTATCAAAACGCTCAATCCACAGAAACGCACACAGCCATAATTCAGAAGCTGTGCCTTTAAATGAGCCGTCAGGACTTCCGTACGGCTATGATGTCAGAACTATTATATATATATATATATATATATATATATATATATATATATATATATATATATATATATATATATATATATATATATATATATATATATATATATATATATATATATATATATATATATATAGGAAATGCCGCTATGGTTGAAATGACGGAGTAGAGACTCAGAGTGCAGATGCTGAAGACCCGGAAACGCTGACCAATCAGGTGTTCGTATTTTAAATTCCAGTGAAAACCATTCGATGGTGCAGCACTGAAGAAAAAGGGTTAAACTCACTCAGTACATCATGTAGATAAAATGTACATTTTTTAGATAACTTACAGGAAAATCTAAGGAAGAAGGTGTTGAATTATGAATTGGTTTAAATAGGTTGATCCACATCATAAGTTATACTGGACTTATGGTTCTATATACTATATATATTGTGATACAAACAGTAACTCTGGATGTATTGCTTTATTTGGATTTGGACACATTTGCTAGGCAACAAATGTATATTAAAAAAACAACAACATACATTTTGGGCTTGTAATTTGTCGGGGTTACACACATATTCTAGTCTTGGATTATTACTGGCCTCATTTGAACTGAAATAAGGTATACAGACGTTGGAGTGCACTCATCACACCTGTTAGTGTGTCAAGGTTATAATTTAGTAACAACTGCAACCAGTTCCCTTTCAGTGGTAAATTAAGTTTACTGTATTAAGAAAACACAACAACTAAAACATTGGCACACAACAGTGGTTCATTAGTGCAAAGTTAAAAGACCGTACCAGAGTTTCTGTATATTTTAGCTCATTCACCACGATTACATACAGTTCTACATTTCAAAACAGATTGTTGTGTTTTTAATCAACTGTACAGGCAGCAGTTGTTTATATCACTACAATATTAAAATCAACTTGCAGAGACTTGAAAATGAATTGAGTTAGTTTACATCATGATTGCTCTGACTCTTTTAGTAATGTTACTCCTTTGTGGAAATGTAGTGTAGACTCTTCACTCTTTTTTTTTTAAATCATGTTTTGTGATGGATTGTAATCAGATGGTTAATAGATTAAGAAGAGTCATTAGTTGTAGTCCTGTAACAAACGGTAATAATTTAGTTATTCTTGGAACCACAGTAGGTAGTTGGGCTAAAAGGTCATCAATTAAAATCAGAAATGTTTGTGAATATGCTCTTAATGTCATGGCACCGGTCTGATAATTTTTTTGTTTCAATAGAAATTTGAATGATGATTGGCACTAATGAAAAGGCCAAGGGATACTGAAAATATTATGGATTTATGGGAAGCATTTTCAACAGCAATCTGTATAGTAATCTGGGCAGTTAGTAGCAGAGATGACTCACCGACCAACCTCTCCATCATCAGGCCCTACTGCCAGCAGAGCAAAAATTTGAAAAACACTACAGAATGCTTTAAATGTGATTCGTAGTAAATGGGCTAAAAATTCTAAAACACCAGAATGATCCTTTAACTCATGTAACCTCCCAGCTGCTACATGCAGTCAGTGCTGACAGACTGTAAATCCCTCTGCCTCGGTTCCATTCACGACCAGCAGTTAGGCAGAACTACCTGCCGTCTGTTGGTTACTACACCAAGTTGGTGTAGTAAATAGCGAACAACAGTTTCAAACACTCACATCTGCAGTTTGAAACAGATCACTTTTCTCCTAAGGCACGTTTTCCCAATCTTGTTTGAATGCTTCTTGTGTAAGCGATGAGCGCTATTTGGCTGTGATGTCAGTTTGGGGATCAGCAGCATTTCTTTCCTCTCTTCCTGCGGTCTCGGTCTCTGTGGGCGTTGATGTTGACGGTGTCCTTCTCCCGCTCCCTCTCAGCTCTGTTCTGGCTCTGCTTCTTGGCCCGGAGCACCATGTGAGTGAAGGCCATGAACATCTGAGCAAAGCAACAAACCACACTGAGTCTTCAGAGCTTTTGGAAAATGTTGCAACAGCTAGTGGATTAATCAATTAGTCAATTGACAGAGCATTCATCTGCAACTAAACTATTTGTTTCGGTCATTCTTTAAGGTTAAATTCCCAAACATTTCATCTCAAATGTGAATATTTGCTGTTTTTTTAAAGTATTTTTTTTTATAAAAAGAAAAAAAAGGGGTTTGGAGTGTTGGCTCAACGAAACAAGCAATCCAAACCCAAATGTGAGGGGCATTTTCACCAATATAAAAATTATCTGCAGATTATTCTGTAATATAATAATTAATTGCAGTCCTAAAAATGTACAAAAGGAAACATGAATCAACACATACAAATATGCTTTAGTAACATTACCAGGGCAAAAGAATGCCAAACGCGTATATGAAAATACAACCTAAAGGGATTTTATATGAAATTATATTACACTTACCTCTTCTACATTTACGTTCTCTTTGGCACTGGTTTCGAACACCCGAACCCCCATTGACTCCCCAAAACGCACAGCATCCTGGGTATCCACCTGTTTCCTGGCAGGGTCGTCATTTTTGTTTCCCACTGAGAGAGTGAGCAGGAAAAGTTATTTTTATTTCTACTCTTTCAGGACAGGCACAGGCTGGTACAATCTGACCATTTTGTTTTTAATCAAAGTGCATAAAACACCAACTATACTTACTGTTTAGACCTCCACTCCGAAAAGTGTTAAAACTCCTCAAGTGTCAAACTTTTATACTTGGGTGTAGTAGTGTTTCTTTGATTAAAATAACCAGGTGGAACTTCCTTCATTTGTTTTTAGAATCTCAGTTTAGACATTTACAGAACACAGCCTTTTCATTAGCAGGAACATTTACACAGACCTTTTTTATTTTAACCACAGTGGGTCCTAAAAAGTCCCTGCTCCCTAGGCAGCACTTGAGCAAGCAATCAAACTGTTCAACCAATACATGTGTTGGTCTGAACGTTTAACAACACTCCAGTATGCAGATAACATGAAAATACAAAACTCGCATTAATACGGTTGACTCACCTAGAATCTTGCAGACGTTGTCACAGTTCTGGGAGATTTCATTTAACCACCTCTTAACATTTACAAACGACTCTGGATTTGTCACGTCGTAAACAATAATGACCCCGTGGGTGTTTCTGTAGTACCTGGACAAAGAAAGATGAAAAAAATAGAGTGATACACCGCCAGGCTAAAATGAAAGTGAGTTAAAATTCCTCAACATAAAACCAATTTTGGCCTGTGGATGATTACGTTGATGTGATGGTTCTGAATCTCTCCTGGCCCGCTGTGTCCCAGATTTGCAGCTTAACTCGCTCTCCATCGATGTCCACTGTTCGGATCTTAAAGTCAACACCGATGGTGGTGATGTAGCTGCCTGCAGGAGACCAGCGGACCATCAAAAGTCAGAATAACAAGACAACACAGACTCCCCTGTACTGCATCTGTGTGCAACATTAATATGCAAAACATTCACTTCAGTATCAACAGAACATACTTTTTTCCTCCAAAATTTAGTACATTGCCACAGCAAAGATTGTGCATCCATAATCAATTGCATATGTTTATATTATGCTATCAAATTATCAGGAGTGTCAAATTATCTAGGTTAGGTGCAATTATATTCATGACAGTAATGGCTCCAGGAAGTTAACAATTCGTGAAACCCCCCTTTTTTTTAATTAATTGTTAAAAAAATGTTGCTGGGTGCAAAAATGAAATAACTTTAAGGGGACTTTGTGATCCTTGCTGATGCAAATGCATGCCTTTGTTGCCCATTAAGGCTCCTTCACAGCCATGCCCCATCTGTACAGATGTTGTCAGGACTGTTAAAGTGTGTGCACACTGACTGATTGACATATCCCTCACTCTCCTATTAGTTTAGTCACACCTTACAAACTCCCAGTGTAGTTCCACTCACCTTCCACTACAACCCAGTCTAATGAGGCAAAATAACTGCATGGCATACGGAGGCTTTACATGGAGATTGCAATAAATGTGTTTTCTGCCAAATGGGAATAGCTTTGTATGTCAGATATTTTAATTCAAACAATGTTTGAGGAAGTCATTGCTAATCAAAAGGTTCTATATGTCCACCCTTCCACCAAAACGTCTGCATGTTGTCTTAAACGTTGCCTTCCTCTGGAGCTCCTGACATGTTTGGGCAGCTCTGCTTACCCAGATAAGATGACTTATTACAATGCTTTTACTTCTCTGCCTAAAAGAAGAGCCTAAGTGAGAGCCTAGAGTGTGTTACTCTGGGGATTTTTGTCCAGTTAGGACTGATTTTCTACTAATAAATATGGAGGTGTTTACTGTGATGTGACTTTCAGCAAACTGTGTTAACTCACCAGAGAAGGAGTTGTCTGCAAAGCGAAGCAGAAGACTGCTTTTTCCGACACCTGAGAGACAAAAAGATCGGAGGGAAAAGATTAGCAAGTAACTTGCTCTGAGGAATTAAATGTTCCCAAACAGGAACAGACAAGCCAGGCATACCTAGGTTTCCAGGATAAGGAAAGTGAAACAAAGCAAGAAATACGGGCAAAGGTTGAACTCATACTGGAGACAAATGAGCTTGAAGTGTGTGATTAAAAAAAAAGATACAACAATCCTTAAAAAATCCCGCCAAAATAATCTGCTGAAACCTTCCCTGAGAGAACCAGTGGGAACTTGTTCAAAAGAGATGTGACAAATTAGAACAAAGCAGCAGCAGGCTGGGAAACATACAGTATAGTATAACCACAACTATCACAATATTTTAACCTTCAAAAACAAGTGTCACCACAAGATATTCATTATAATCCAATGCAATATATGTATAACCAAAGAGGAAAATAAGTCTAAAACGTCTTGCAATTGCTGAATGTATGCAGGTAAAGAGGAAAACACATCTTCAGTGCAACAAAAAGTAATAACTTAATGGTGTCAGAGTATCAAAATCACACTGAATTAAAACACAATATTGATCATTTGTTCCACATTACTATGGAGTCCCAAAAGCAACAAACGCCACTAACAGGCTGCCGAATGAGTCAAAGCATTTTTGAATACATCAATAAATAAAACGATTAATAATGGTTTGTTAAAAACAAGCCCAGTTAAGCCCCATCACAGACAAAGCTCGTGGGAACCATTATCAGAAACTGAAACCTGTAACCCTCCGACTACCTGTCCACAAACGCTGAACGCTGTTAACAGGCAAAAAACGTACAGATGTAGCGGTTGTTTTTTCTAATGATAAAAATCCTCCCTCATAAAAAACGGGAATTATAGGGAAACATTTCAGGAAATATTCTTCAAAGAAACTTCACAAAATTGTTCCACTAAAACCCTGATGATGCTGATATGTTCCCAATCGTATTTATAATGTCACAGAATCAGCTAATGCTGGAACACCCAAGTCATGTAAGAACAAACAGCCAGCGTTCCAAAGTAATCTGATGTTTTGTGACTTTATATTCTCGACTAACAAGAATCAGAGCTAGAATTCGTCAAGTATCAGTATAATTATAAAAGTCAGAATTGATCACATCTAAAAAAAAAAAAAAAAAGAAATCCCCCACCTCAGATGTGGACAACAGTAGTGAGTGACTACGTCTGATAACTAAGCTCAGAAGCAGTGATGTTTGAACAACGCGGAAGAGTGTGTAGCTTTTGCAGTTTGAAACTTGCTTAAAACAAACGTGGCTGATGCAATCTGAAGCGGTGAACTGCTTTGTTTTGACAGTGAACCAGGAGGTGGCTTGAAACTGGTCTGAACCTCTGCGGGGCATTTCTTTATAATAACGTTCACTGAGTCAGACAGTTTGTGAGTTTCAGAAAGCTATTGCATATTGTAATAAACCTAGATTTGGCTGACGTACCAACACATAAACAAAGTGTGTTCATAAAGCAACTTTACTGTCTTACAAATTCATATCAACTCAGCTCCTCAATTATATTCTGCAACATTGACTAGATTAGTGAGGGAAACGTATACAGAAACGTGTTAACCCTTGTGTTGTCTTCGTTTCAACCTTGAAAAAAAACACTTTGTTCTGATATTTGTGACGCCTTTTTTCACAATTTGTTTTTGCTTTTTCCAACGTTTAAAATTTTTCTTCTACACATTTTCAGCGCTCATTTCTACGTCCAATATTTTCTGATATAAAAGAAAAATTTAAAACGGGCCAATGTGACCCGAAGTCAACACAAGGGTTAAGATAGATGGATGTCCTTTTTTTTTTTACTTTCTTTATCAAAACCCCCTATCAATAATAGTATCATACAGGATTTATTATTCTCAAATTTGAAAATCAGCAGAAAACACGCACACACGAGTTACAGGAGTATCGAACTAGTGATCCTTTGTGTGGCAGGCAAAAGCTTTCACTGATATGACACTAATATATATATATATATATATATATACACACACACATACATACACACACAATAGCGTAGAGCCTTAGCAGTGGGGTGGCATGCATGACTAGCAGGAGTGACACTAAAGTTAAATAAACCATTTTCACAGTAGACATTTTGACTTGTCAAACACAAGTGAAACCTGTGCTCTTCCTACTATAACAAGTCAAAATGTCTGATCTGAAAAAGGTTATGATAGATTTCTTCTGTGTGTAAAAAAACTAAGCGATATTTAACTTGTATTTTTCATTTTCCCACAAACTAATGAGAAGCATGCTTTAAAATAAACATATAGCTAATGTTATTGATAGTATAATATACTTTGCTTCTTTTGTTACTAGTTTCCCAAGTATTGTGTTGCCAGCATTTAAAAGGGCATTCATTTTTGGGCTTCCTGTGCATTACAGAAAACCTTTGGGAACCACTGAGTTCATGTATTCACTTGCAGGCGGCCTATTAATGCCATTTGTCACTTCTGGGACCCTAAAAACCAACATGCTTTGACTTCAGATGAAGCCCTAAATTAATTTAATAAAATGCACTAACTGGAGTCTCCAATGATGAGCAGTTTGAAGAGATGATTGTAGTCCTTTCCCGCCATTTGGAAGGCCTCTTACTGTATTTCCAAATAAAATCAGTTTCATAGGAGGAGGTGATATTCCTGATCTCCCCAGTGTTTTTGATTTTTTTCACCTCCCAATGCTACGAGCTCAGAGTAGCACAAGAGTTTGTCCAAAAATCACAGGCATTCCTGTGCCAACAAGAGGACATTCCAGTCGAATTTCTGCACCTTTTTAGTTTTGGTTTATACTTTGATTTTCAGTTCAAAAGTTCACATCATTCAGTTTGGATTCACAGTGAAACCACAGCAGCCAGAAGAAAACAGACCGTTTCTGAAGAGCTCTGTATGTATGGTTCATGCTTGACGGCTGAGAGCAGCCACGTGGTTTCACCTTAGTTCCAGTCACACCCACTGATACTCCAGCAGGGGATTTCCAACTTGTGACAACTCATCGGTTTTTATACGCACTCTCTGATTTTTTACATTCACAGTTCTATCAGTGAAGTGTGGACACTCCCTTCTTTCTCCTTTGGATGAAGTCCCACATTGAATGTAACATCTTCACAGAGGTCTATTCATTTAAACACTGAAAGCCACACATTTAAGGCTCTATGATTACAGGGATTTGGCATTTTGTGGTTGTTTCTCTGACAGCCAAATGGACAGGTGACTTAACAACTGATCATGAATCCACTTATTGCCCTGAACTCCTCCACCACTCATTCATTAACTCCATCCCTTTTTTTAAAGAAGAGAAGTTGAGGTGAGAGAAGTTCTCTTTTTTTTTCACTGCAGTTCAGTAGTAGTTACATCTGCTGAGGTTCCTTTAAGCTGATCCCTTAATTTCACTTCCTGTTCCAAGTTCTTCTGGTGGATAGGTGAAAAGACAACTGTCCCCTGTATCATTACAGGAGGAGGGCTCTAGCTTCTTTCTTCAGCCCAGGTTAAAAAGGTGCTAAACAAAGAAAAAGAGAAAAATAATCAGACATTAAAAGGAAAACACATCAATCAGCAGTGCATCATAACCACTGTGCAGTGGTGGACTGTAACTAAGTACATTTACATATGTGGTGTACTTTAGTACAAGTACCTCAAATTTGTAATTGAGTATTTTATGTAACTTTATACTTCTCAGAGGTGAATATTGTACTTTTTACCCCACTACATTTGTCTGACAGCTTTAGTTAATTTTCAGATGATGACCCCCCCCCCCCTTACTGTCCAATGAAAACTATGTATCTGCAGATGTGTTAATGTTTAATGCTTGTGATAAACTGAAGGATGGAGTGTTCCTTCATGTGTTGAGAAAGTTCTCCTTCTTCTTAAGCTAAGTAAAGTCTTTAAAAAGCATCATCACAAAGCTGAAAACAGGGCTGTTTTTCTGAGATATGTGGTTCTCACAGAAGACAGACACTACAAACATATGATGATCTTATAGAATATGATGCATTGCTATAGATTAAACTAGCCAACAGTATATAAAAGGAGGTAAAATTATTAGCACAACCTTAAACATCTACAGCAGTAAAATACAACATATACATTAATGCAGCAGAAATATTAATCCAGAAACATCAGATATAATAGGAAAACACTGACTGGGAACATTGCACTATACATACTTTTACTTTAGGTACTTTATGGTACATTTCGCTGATTAGACACTTTAAGTAAGGTTTTGAATGCAGGACTTACTGTATTAGTGGAGTATTTTCAGTATGGTATTAGTACTTTTACTAAAGTAAAGGATCTGAATACTTCTTCCACCATTGCCACTGTGATTATCAGTTAATTGTTGATTGCTGTATGGAGTGTGTGCCCCTCCTTAACTCCCTCCCTGCTCCTCAAACAACAGCTGAGTCACTAAATATAACTTCCTCATCCTGCTTTATCCACCCCCATTCTTTAACTTAGCTTGGTTAGCTGGGTAGCAACAACAGAACCTCGCTGACAGTCCGACTGTCTAGCTGTCATTGCCTTCCCATGAGTTGCACTAAGCTTAATAGGGAAGTAAAACAGTGGAGTTTGGCTAGCTAACGTTGAGACAGTTTTCCATGAAAACAGGAAAGGCTGCAGCTGTCTTTAAAAATGATAAATGGGTACTTTCTAAACACTAGTCGCCGCATTTGTTTTTACCTTGATTTAATAACGGGGCTTTCACTGAGAGGAAGTCTATATAACAGTTTAATAATTATTTGTAGGGCCTATATCAGCGCAGGTTAACACCTTGTACATAATTGACAATATTGTTGAGTCTTAGTCATCATTCAATTTGGCTTAGTTTGAGTCCCCCAAGCTGCATTTGTACTGCTGTGTGAAGTAATTTAAAGCAAATTATTTACTAAAAGTCTAATTTAATGAATCATTCTAAATCTAGAGAAGACGAATTTAAGTATAACACCGTTTGAGAATAAAAGTATTTTCAAATGGGTGCGAGCACTTGCCCATAGACGAGCCGAAGCTTTTTTTCAAATATTTTGTACGTAGTTTGGCGTAAAATTCTAACGAACACGAGGCAACATCGTTCAGTGGCCACAGGTCAACCAGAAAACAGCACATCCACATCAGCATTGGTTTAACGGAAGGTCGACACTATTGATACATGTTGTTAAACGGCAGCTGCAATGATACTAACGTTTATTAATCTGGTTGGAGTTTAGCCGTTAAAGCGAGGTTTGTGTGTGACGACCAACAGCTCACCTTCTAGGAAAAGTTCTAGGTTGAAGACAACGTTTACGCCAAACTTCCCAGGAAAATGTCTTATTTTTCGGAAAATGAATTGAATGATGCTACGCTAAGCCTATAAATTACTTGTATGGATGTATTAAAAACTTAAAACACGTTCTTCGATTCGGCACAGATTAAAAACACAAATGTGGGCTTGTGTGGACGTTGAACTATTTCAATTGTCACTTACCTTTTGGCTAACGTTACTAACGTAACATAACGTTACGTCGTTGGTAGTATTGCATGAGCGGTATGAAACAGCGGATTAAGTACTTAGCTACACGCAGACTACTTCAACTGGAGTAGCAACGAGACCATAACAATACATAAAAATAGCGATTCGTGTTAAATAACATGTGCTAAGAAGCTAAGAAACCTTAAAATCTTCCGGATTTTTTTTTTCCAGTCTGGAGTGACGGTCTCTGGGCCTGACCCTGGCCTGCCACTTACTCCCGACACCAAGACGTCAGAAAACTTCTCACTCCTCGGAGAAACTTTAAACTAGACATTTATAAAAATAAACTTACTTTGGTCAATGAAGTGTACTTGGTGCTCGGTCACTGGGTCATGTTTACAGATCCGCGGTTGACGTTGTTTATGTCCCGTTGAAGTCTGCTAGATCACCGCTTCGGTCGGAATATCTCCGCGCCGACCACACCTGACTGTCTGCAGCTGATGACCCACTCTCATCATCTGATGCTGCATTCACGTCATGTGGGAAAAACCTAAAACCGCTGTGCGCCAACTCAGGGCCTACAACTAGATTTTTTGTTTTTAACTTTATAATTTAGTCCATGTAAGGTTATTCAAAAAAGGACACAAAACAAACGGCAACAGGGTACACAACTAATAAGAAACAAAAGTGGTTAATCAAGAAATTCTTAGTGTCCAAAATTTTGATGGGATTTTTTTGTCCCTGCAGTGCATCCTCATCTAAACTACTACGGTCAGCATTTCTAGGCCCGCATAAGTCATAAACTGTTTTACAGTCTATGGTCATAAAGGGCTGATTAAGCCTGTCCCATGTTAAACACAGATACAGTGCAAACATCAACTCTGACAAATTAGTGACAAAAACATTTCTAATTAAGTCTAGGTCCTTTCTAAAAGGTACAAACATTCAGGCCAGGTCATTTCACATACATCACAGCTTGAGCTTTAACCAAAATGCTTAAATTTAGTGCTGAATTAGTATTATCTGAGATTTGTGAGAAATGAAACTATCAGTAAAGACACACCTAAACCGCAATTTCGCCATGCCGGTTTCAATATTGCAAGAGCAGTCAAAACCAGTGTCTGGTCACAGTTAACAGTGAGTAATGTTTCCGTCCACAGCCTGTTTCCCCCTCACACAGAAAGCATGGACAAGTATGTTGAAAATGTCAGTCATCCTATCACAATTTAAATGCTGAGTAAACTGTTGTTTCAGAATAAAACCCAAACTGTGTAACAATCTACTCCTCTTTGTACAAGATTTAAAGCAGCACAATAACTAAAATGTGCTTCGTCTAATTATATACACACACAGCTCTGTTGGAACAGCAACCTCTTTAATATGATTTTCACCTGAGTCTTCCTATTTAGTCACTTGAAAATTAGATTTTTTTTCCTCCAACCATTTAATTTAAAGTGCTCATATTTTGCTTTTGGCTTTTCCCCCTTTCCTTTGTGTTATATATCTTTTTTGTGCACGTTATAGTTTACAAAGTGAAAAAGCCCGAAGTCCACCCCAAAAGGACTTACCATCTCCAACAGAAAACACAAACTGCTCTATTGTAGTCCAGCCTTTACTTCCGTGACGAACGTGCGTCACTTTCTAACACACGTTGTGTGCCTGGACAACAATGGAGCGCTATGGCACAGAGGAAGATATATCAGGCTTTGAGACGCACGCAATACTTGTTAGTAGATACATTCATTGTTGGTTTGGGTCTTTTCATGGGATTTGTTTATAAGAAGGACAATATAAAATATCACCAAACGTCTTTTAAGTTTGATGTCCAACAATAATCAAATGGACAGATTCCACAGAAATTAAATGTACAATTGCCTTTTATTAACCATTTTCAACAAAGAAATTAACCATGTTTCAGTTTCTGCTCACATTAAATGGAAATTTGAATCTGTTACATAATAACCAAAAATACAGACAGCTTATATCTACAGGTATAACGCAAGAAACAGTACAAGTACAGAGGAACATTGTTAGTTACATTTTACTTAACTGTTTGCGTGTGTGAATGTGTACGTTTCTTATTCAGCTCATAAAAAGAAATGTACAAGCCTGCCTCGGGTCAACGCTGCTTAAAAAACAAACACATTGTTGATAACTGTGTGATGGCTCAAAACCAAAACAAGTCCCCTGACATTAGCAGATGTTTATCTACTGGCCGCTGGCTGTAAAGTCCATGTTATAGTCCAGTTCAAACCAGCCGGAGGTGAACAGAGAAACAAAAAAATAAGTAAAGCGCCTCAAGTTGTTGGCTCATTTCCTTCGTCTGCTGCTTGAGGAGCGGCTCGGTGACTGCCTGCTGCCACTCCTACCAGAAAGGAAAGAAGAAAATATATCACCATTAATAAAAAGTGTCAGAGTACAGCAGCATAATTTTCTCACTGGTGAAAAGGATATTTAGTACTGATAAACTATAAAAATAATAAAAAAAAACTTTTTGTATAGCACATTTCAAATTACCAGCATAGGCTCTATGCAAGATAGGATGAATGGAAACAAACAAGAACAGATAAAAACAATAGAATGGAGGCATCCGACATCGGTTGTGGATGTATGTAAAATGGAAGCAGTTTGAGTCACAAGTTCTGCATAACAAAGTTGTTCTTTTTTATCTTGTCAAATTTAAGTAACCTCGATAGCCAGTACAATTACATGCACACAATTATCTAATTAAATAGCTACAAATTCGGACAATGCCGCAATTAAAACAACGGCTTCTTTTTTTGCTTTCTACTATTTTCATATTGAAACATATGACAAGAATTCCAAATATATTGCTATTGATTGGCCCTCAGGAGGCCATATTCTGAATACTAAACTAAAATACGATTTAGGTACCGTTTTATATCCTTGTGTACATTGTTGCATTATGAGAATGAACCACAACAAAACTTTAATCAGCCCACTACCAATGACAAAGGTCCATGAAGACTTTGGTACATAGAGTTAGCAGTGTTAGCTGACAAATCAAACTAATAGGAACTAGCCAGCTCGGGAAAGCTGACAGAGTTAAGGAGGTGGCTGCATTTTTAAAAGATAAACACAAAATACCTAGCCAGCTAACAAGCAGTTTGACAACTAGCTTGCTAGCAGTTCAATGAAAGACTCTTGACTGGGGGTGTGTGTGGTACATGACATCCATAAACTACAGCAAACTAGCCTACAATAAATCTTTTTTGATAAAATGCAGGTCACAGTCAACAAGCATCATTTTGAGATGTTGGAGGCTGTCCTCGGTGCACCGGGGCGGGCATTGAGGACTATAAACAAGTTGCTGTCAAACCAACATTATGAACCTATTGCTTTACAAAACAAACGTTATTCTTATGTCACATACACAGTACAATGTAGTTTGCAAGTACTGCATTTTAACCCATCCTAAGCATTAGCAGCAGTGGGCAGCTATACATACAGCATCCGGAGAGCAACTTGGGTTTCAGTGTCTTGCTCAGGGACACTTTGACATGTGGCCGGAGGAGCCTGGGCCCGAGCCGCCAATGGTTCGAGAGGCGACCACTACCTCTGAGCCACAATCCGGCTCACCAGATCCGGCTGTGTTGTGACTTTTTTTTCCTTCTCTCTCACTAATTAGAAAGACAGTAACAAATCAAATATATGATTACCTTTATATTTTAAGAAAATTGCAGATAAATAAAAGGCATTTATATAAATTTATAAGTAAAATTTAGAACAGTGCATCGTCTCCATAGCCGCGATGCAGACTGATCCATTGGACAATGGCCATAAGGGTCAAATTGTTGATTGACACTCTTACTCACTCCTGGCATTACTTTAACATCTGACCCCACCCTTTGCACACATAGTTAAAGCTGTTGGCACACTCTTTAACACAGTTTAAATGTCATGCGGTAGCTACAGACCTGCGGCTAGGTGAGGGCGGCGCTGCTCTCATGTACCTTGGAGGAGAATAACTGAGTGAGCGAGAATCTCTCAGTGAATCAGCTGGCACCCTCCGAGGCATTGCAGGGCTGTGAGGAAAACACAACTGTCAATTAAAGTCTCAAAGTCAAAACACTGCTGTAGAACTCCAGTATAGTTTTTGCAATTCACTAAAATCAAGTAAAAGTTAGTATTTAAATAACAGTTGGGGATGTGGTCATTACAGCAAAAATTGTCATAAAAACATTATAATTATTATTATTATTATTATTGAACAATCAGTATTTCTACCCTGTCATGGAAGGTTCCTTAAAACGCAGCAGGAAAAGGTAAACACTGCTGATATTAAAGACATCCTCACAGCTTTGTCCTATTTAAGCTGCTGATTCACGGCCAATCAATACAGCCTGACCCAGCACGGCATGAGGACTCAAATTCAAAAAATAAAATAAATCTATGCTTCCATCCAGTCCAGTCATATGTAGTTTGAAAAGAAACACGAGAATTTATCTTGGTTGGTGAGTTGAATCCAAAAGATGCTAAACAGATGATCCTTTTCTTCTTTTTTTTTTTTTTTACACTTATCACAAGGATCCATTACATTTTACTATGTAAATTACTATGTAACAAAGACATGGTTTCTAAATTACCTCCAACATATTTCACTGAGAAGATTATATTGCCCGATTATATTGGAGTATTATTTCATACCCAGGTAATCCGTTCAAGACAATTCTTTTAATGTTGCACAACTCTGCAGCAATGTAAAAAAAACATTTCCATAAGTAAATGTTTCTATAGTAGTGGAAACACTATGGTTTTGTGCAACTGGCCACAGATATTTCACTCTGACAATAGCAGAAAGTACCCTTTCCATATACAGCAGCTCTTAGAGAGGAGACACACCAGCCCTATAATAATCGGGCGTCTGACAGTTTGGCGAGGTCGGTGACTCGAGTCTGTTCAGTGTGTCCCGTGCCGTCGGCCGTCCGAGGAGCTGTCGGCCTTCATTTGGGCCGACCCAACATGTTCAGTCGGCGACAGGCTCGCCCGGAAATGGGGAGCGGATGACCCTCTCAAAATCTGACGAAAATCTTTTAAATTAAGCTTTGTTGATCTGAAATGAAGACAGATTCAGAAACTGCACGGCTTATTTCTCGCTTAAAATGTTGTCAGAAACACGTTTCGGTGAACTATTTTAGTACAATATGAGATCGTATTCTGAACAAGCCGCCATGACAGTCTGGCTGTGAATTTCCGGAGAAAAAAAGAACCACGTGACGCGTTCGTCCAATCAGCTGCCGGTTTTCATTTTCTGGGAAATAGTCAGACTGTTAATGGAAACAATACAGAGCAGCGCCGCCTGCTGCTATGGAGACGTATTACATTTCGCGCACGCGCAGGTCGGCGTCGCCTCAGTGTGTTCTGAGGCACTTTTTGGAGCTTGGGGACCAGACTGATCAGTCCGACTGCCTTTTCTGCCAACGGTCGGCCCGTCTGGTTGGTGTGTCAGGGCCCTTAGCAAACCAGAAATGGAAGTTCTGTAAAGTCACCACACCTTATGAGTAACAGCAAGTTTTCAGTTCTTTTCACCTCTTTTTCTTAGTTTCCTTTTCATTCTCCGATGAAGAGGATGAAGAAGGAGATCTTGGAGCTTTGACTGTCTTCCTGATTTAAAAAATAAAATAAAAACAGTAACAAGGGTAATTATTAATAACTAGAAAGTAATTTATTATTAATCCATAGAACAACTGTTTTATTATTGCTGCTACCCTGGATTTTGAATGTTTATTGATCTCACACAGCTCAACATTCCACGTCTCCTGCTTACCCTTTTCCTTGCTCCACTTCAGAGTCAGAGCTGTCTGATGAGGATGATGAAGACGAGGAAGAAGAGGAGGAGGATGAGGACGAGGAAGAGGAGCTGGAGCTGCTGCTCCGCTTGGCTTTCTTGCCTGCACTTGCCTCCTTCCCGTTTACAGCACTCTCACTTCTGACTGTTTGGTTTGATGGTTGATGGGTCGCCACTGGTGACTGCTTCCTGCTTGGATCTCGAGACACCGGTTTGGTCTCTGGTTGGCTGCCCGCAGGGGACCTTCTGGGGGGCACATCAGAGCGCCTGGAGTCTGACTGGGAGCCTCTCCTACCTGAGGTTGGGGCATGGGATGAGTCTCTGGAAGGGCCTTGTGAAGAAGAGGAACACATTTTCTGCTGTCTGTCCTCTCTCCTCTCGTCCTCTTGCTCCATTCTTTTGCCTCTCTCCGTTAATGCTTTTGTGTCTTTCATTTCTCGCTGTGGTGACGGTGAGGACGAAGAGGAAGAAGAGGAGCTGGAGGATGATGATGAGGAGGAGGAAGACCTGTGGGGTGGGGGGGCATCTTTTGGTGGAAGATGCTCCTTTACCCGTCCTCTCTCTTGTTCTACCTCCCTCTGCCTGACCCTCTCATGTTCCCTTTGTCTCGCTCTTTCTCGGGAGAGGGAGTGACTGCTCCTCCTTCGCCGCTGTGGAGAGGGAGAACGACGGGACCTGGAAGATGGATTCAGCCATTAAAATTAGCTCCCTTATGGCATCAAAGTAAACAACGTTAATGTGACACCAAGGCATACATCTATTATCTACAATATTTAAAAATTGATTCCCAGAAATCAATGCTCCTAAAACCTTTCTTATGGTTCCATTTCATTTTCATCCAGTATTTTCACAAACAAAAAATAAATGATCTATCTTATAAAGTGTGTGTCTACCCAAGTACATAGAGCATGCATCACTAAATAGTTTTATGTATTACCAAAAAAAGTCGTTAGTAAAAAAAAATTTAGCAAGTGCGTAATTGCTTAAACTCTAAATAAAAAACGCAGTAAGTTTCCTTAAAGAACACCATTTACACTTTCATTTTCACATTTTATATGGAATTTCAGCTGTTGTTCAATCTGTGACGATCTGTTAGCACTTACACTTAATTTCTGTTTAAGCAACAGCCCTATTTGCCATTAAAACATAACTTCTACTTATTCTTAGTTCCTTTAGTATCTTCTGGTATAAAGCTGCATAAAAAGGTCAGTAAATGTGCGTGACATTTGTGTTTACCGATTTATGTGAAGGTACATGTAACCATGATTTCATGAAAAGACCCTTTTTTTTTTTCTTTTTGTTAACAACATGCAAAGGCTAAATATTGGGTAAAATGTAATAGTAAACTTCACGTCAAACCCATTCATCCCCACTCAGACATGGCACTCTTTAAGGGGGCGCCAGCTGCAAAGATTGAGCATATGTACGTGAAGGTTTTCATTTTACCTGCTAGGGGGGCTTCGCCGCCTTGGACTTCTAGACCTGGACCTGCTGCGCCTTCTTGGGCTTCTGGACCTGCTCCTCCTGGCAACCCGCTCACGTTCTCTGTCCCTCTCCCTGTCCCTCTCCCTGTCCCTGTCCCTCTCCCTCTCCCTGTCCCTCTCCCTGTCCCTGTCCCTCTGCCTCTCCCTGTCCCAGTCTGACCAGGCCGGAGGAGAAGCTCTCCTGGATCGGGATGGTGGTTCCTGATACTGCCTTGGTGGAGTGCGACGTGCTGGGGAGGTAGTGGTTTTCTGTGGTGGCGAGCGTGACCTCCTAGCTGAGGGGCTGGACCTTGCAGGCCTCCTGGCTGCGTCCCTGTCCCTCCCTCTCTCCCTTTCCCCGACTTTCGGCTCCACTCTTGTTTTTTCTACTTCGGCCTCAGAGGGAGAATACCTTTTGCTGCCTCTGCTGGCGTCTGCTCTGTTGGATGGGGAAGGAGGTGGACTGGGGCTGTCCATCTGTGTGGGGCTATATCGTTCCTGACCTTTTTTCCGGGATGGGTGAGTCTCTGCAGGAGCTTTGTGGGAAGCTCTTTCCCTCTCACGTTTGTCTCCTTCAACCTCTCTGTCCTTCTGGGCTTGTCGATGCCCGTTGCCCTCAGAAGCAGGGACAGGGCTTTCCTTTCCCCCGTTGGCTAAAAACCTTTGAACTGCAGCTCCAATGGCAGATGGTGTACTTTTCGAGGGGCTACTTTTTTCCTTCCCTGCTGAGCCAGCCTTCTTTGCCTTGCCTTCATCTTCAGAAGATGAGGATGAAGAGGAAGATGAAGAGGAGGATGAGGAGCTATCACTGTCGCTATCGCTGCCGCTACTGCTGCTGCTGCTATTACTACTACTACTGCTCTCTCTCTTTTTCTCAGCCCGTTTCCCCTTGTCATCACTTTTCTCACTCGTCAGCGGGCTTCTTGTCTTCTCTTGCCTCTCATTCATCTCTGGTCTTTCGCTCCTGCCTTTCTCCACAGGTCTCGATCCTTCTCGCCTACTTTCTGCAGTTGAACGGACAGCCTCATCTCTCTTTCTGCCGCCTTCTGGACCTCGCTCTCTGTCTTGTTCTGTTGGCTTGTTCAGGTGCCTGTCTCTCTCGTTAATGCTCTCCCTTTCTTTTTCTCTTCTCCTCTCATCCTTCTCTCTTTGACGCCCATTTGTGACAGGAGAGCGAGAGGCAGGTAACGGGGAATTGTGGGACGGATGCCCTCCTTCATTTCTCCTGTCATTTTTCTGTTGGGAAGGAGACACCTCTCTCTCCTGTCTCTTAGCAGCGTCTCTTCTGTTGTCCCTTTCATTTGGCGCCCTTGAGTGCAGATCTCTCTCAGGCCTGCGCTCCCTCTCTCCACTCCTCTCCCTCTTCGGGGGAGGCGAGGGAGATGTGGAGTCATGCCTCTTTTTTTCCTGTTTATTCCTTTCTTTTTCCCGCTCAGTGTCTCTGCTCCTTTCCATCCTAGTCTCCTGTTTGGGTGGAGGAGAAGGAGAACAGGATGAGGACGAGTGATGTCTTGTCCTCTGAGGAAGGATCTCCTTTCCTTTGTCCCGCTTTTCTGTGCTTCTTGAACGCCTCCCTTTCTCTGAGTCTCTGCTTTTTGAAAGGCTGCCTTTCTCCACATCTCTGCTCCTTGACCTCCTCCCTTTCTCCACATCTCTGCTTCTGGAGCTCCTTACTTTCTCCCTCTCTTTTTCTCTGCTCCTTGAACGCCTCCCTCTCTCATTGTCTCTGCTCCTTGATCGCCTTCCTTTCTCCATCTCTCTGCTTCTGGGGCTCCTTTCTCTCTCCCTCTCCTTTTCTGTACTCCTGGAACGCTTCCTTTTCTCCATCTCTCTACTTCTTGAACGCTTCCCTTTCTCCCTCTCGTTATCTATGCTCCTTGAACGCCTCCCTTTCTCCCTCTCCCTGCTTTTTTCGGTCTGTGGTGGTGGAGAAGGCGATGAAGAGTCATGTCTCCTCTTGGAGGTTTTCTCCATCTCACTCGGCCGCGCTTTTTCTCTCTCAAAATTTGGCCTCTTCTAGATGAAAAAAAGATTTATTGGTGTCATTTTAAATGCTATGTTCATGATAGATACATGATAATATTAATTAGTTTAAATGTAGTTTAAGACACTATGAGCAAAAGAAACATATCCAACTCAAGGTTTCCAAAGGTTAAGTCCAATGCAACAGCCTCACCCCTTCGCCTCCCTGATGCTGTGGAAAGTGGTCCTCGAAGCCACGTCTCCTCCTGTCTGGTGATCGCCCCTTTCTACCTTCATCAGCTTTTCTTGCAATTTGGTCCTGTTGACGTGATTTCAGTGGAGCTGGAGACTGGCTGTTGATATCACAGGGAAAAAAAAATAGCATTTACTGAAACATCCCTGTCTGGAAGATGGATTTTGGTTTAGCCCATTACAGTCCTATAAAGGGTTCAGTATGTTTAAACAAACTAGTTTGAACAAAGTGTCAGAAAGTCTTAAAAGGCACAAGTGTTTACAGCTGTTCCGAAGTGCCAGACAACATTTTTATCATTATATCATCTTATCTCATACCTGTGAGCAGAGCTGGAGGAGACACTCCTGTGTTGCACTGCCTTTGCTTTCGGAGGACTCACACTTTTACTCTTCTTTGTTTTCTTTTTTAACTTCATCTGCTTCTCATCTGACGAACTTTGAGAGGGTGAGGATCAGAGAAGACAGAAATTTACACCTAATCCCATATATTCAGTGTATTTGTTCTAAATCATACTAAAAAGGCAGAAGTCTCAGTCTGTGCCAGGAGTCTGACCCACGTCCGTTGCAGAGGGTAATAAAACAAAAACTAGGAGTCTCCGTAATCTGAAGCATAAACCAACATGGCTAACACACTTTTATTAACTCACATAGCAGCGCACACTGCAGCTTCACTTCTGCCGTGTCTACCCTTCACAACGAGAGCCCAATTTAAATTCGCTCAAAGCATTTCGCTAAAAGGAAATGCATTAAAATAGGTTACACTACGCTAACAACATTTTTGCCGACACTAGATATCTATCTATAAATTGCAGGTACGTTTGTCTGTCTGTTATTCGCATATCTCTCAAACTTGACAGGTATCTTGCTACAGGCACGAGTAAGTGCAGTGCCAAGTTTGACATTGTTTGGATTAGAAATGCAAAAGATATCGTTAAATATATGTCGGTAAAAGAAGCACACATTGGCTTTTGCCGCTCTAGCCACTCACCCTTTAGCACTGCACTCAGCGCAGGACCAGAGACAGAGAGGGTCGAAGAAAGCAGCGGAGCTTTGGCAGCTAAAATGTGAAATGCACCTCAGACCCACAAAAATGTGCAAAGTAGCACTACTTTGGACTGTCTTTGACTATGAATAAACAAACGACAAATCCCAAATTTGGGCCGTCTCTGACTTTGAACAAACAAACGACAATTTCCTAATTTAAGGACGTTTCAGAATCCCACACATGCAAAGCACAACCAGCTACAGACAACAAGTGGCAGACAGAGTGTGATACCACTTATAGGCAGGCTACCAGACAGTATTAAATTTCTGTGAGCTGTAGCCTACATTCACCACTTCTAAATAGAGGCAGAACATAACGTAATCTCAGAGATTATTCCTTCACAGCGCTGTGCAATGCGAGAAACTCTCAGAGCTGAACCGGGCAGACACAGCACTTTTCATCAGACTCACCCCGGATCCGGTTAAGATATGTGCTGATTAGCTCTCATAAAGGGCCAGATGGGTAGCGCACTGCCATGAGTCCATGACGCTAATGTCTGATTGCTCCACGTTTTCATTGTAATATTTTGTGATTACATTCTGAATCTGCAACGTTCTCTGTCAGGTAAATCAGTAAGTCTGTAGCAGGCTATACAGTGGAGTTGCATATTAAGTGGTTTGGGGTGATTCTGTAATGTTGGGGTACAATTTGGTTTTGAAAAATTCTACAAGCAGTAATAGCGCAGGCCAAGCAATTGGCCCATTCCAAAAAGGCACATTTTCAACAGGCGTATTAAGTTGATGTGAGCTGTAATTCATCACTTCCAAGTAGAAGATAACGTAATCTCCGAGCCTGACCAGGCAAAGCCTCTTTTCCTCCGGGCAGCTGCCTCCGTCTCACTCAGACTCACCCTGAGTCCGGTTCCAAAGCTGCCTGAACCATCGATGTTTAATAATAATAATAATAATACCGGACTGTACTGCGTTGATAACATTTTCACAGAGCGGACTAGAAGACTCAACGTGGTAGAATGATTTTATCAAGGCTCTTTTACTTTGGGCCCCCAGGCAGTTGCCTGCCTTGCTTAATGGTAAAGTCTGCTCTTGGTGTTTTTACAGTAAACTAGAGTGTATTTCACTGGTGTTTCTGACCATGAGCAGTTACAACTTTGAAATGGCCAAGCAATCAGCCCATTCCAAACAGGTACGGTTTAAACAAGCACTGCACTTGTGTTAAAACAAAAGCAGGTTTGGTAATCCCCAATAAATACGATATAGATAAGAAACAAATTGAAGTTTTATATACAGTTTTGGAGCTACAGCTTTCAGACCAAGAACAAAAACTCTCACTCTTTATAGTCAAATTTCCCATTTACAGTATGAACTGTGCCACTTGGGTCAAGAACAAAGCTCACGCTGATATAAGGGAAGACAGATATGATAGACACAAACGCCTACCTGTCTTCTTCTTCTTCATCATCTTCTGATGCATCACTGAAACACAAATTTTCCAGTCAATCACGGTCCATGTGAAAGGTTTAAATGAAAGATAAGAATTCAGTAATTGAATACCGTTTCTTTTTCTTCTTTTTGGATTTCGTCTTTTCTCGTGGAGGAGATGGGGAGGGACTCTCTGAGCTGCTGACCGAAGACAGAAAATTGTCAGACCTTTTCTTTATTGTCAGGAAGTTTTCTGCTCCTATCAAGTTCATTTTCTCACCTGTCTCTGTTCTTGTTTTTCTTTTTCTTCTTCCGACTGCGCTTCTTGGGAGGAGAATCTGAATTGTCTGAATCTTCCACCAACCTGAGAGAGCAAAGGCAACATACCTCAAGTCAGGAACAGAAATAATGCTGAGTGAACCTATTACATTGCAAAATCGATTCATAGAATTCCAAAAATCGATTCACATACATCAATTTTTTTTATTTTATGTCTACTGCAATCACGTGGGAAAAATAACTACATTTACATACTGTGAATCTTTTTTTTTTAAGATTATGTTTTTGGGCATTTTCAGCCTTTATTTGGACCGTACAGCAGAAGACATGAAAGGGGAGAGAGAGGGGGAATGACATGCAGCAAAGGACTGCAGGTCGGAGTCAAACCCGGGCCCGCTGCATTGAGGAGTAAACTTCTATATATGGGCGCCCGCTCTACCAACTGAGCTATCTGGGCACCCGTGAATTGTTTTTGAATCAAAAATAGATATTGAATCATGACATTTTCTGAATCGTGCATCCCTAATGACCATAGTAACTGTGGTTTTAGGATTGACAATGAATGCAGCAAGTATTGCAATGTTTTAAAAAGCATACATGTTTATGCTGCATAAACTTTACTTCATCAGCCGACATTTGGCAATACTGACTTCTTTAGATGACGCTTGTTTTTTTAGACTAATGTCTGTATCTAAGAATGGATTACATCACTTATAACCAGCATAAAAGGTCCTGCTCACAACTACATTTTAATGAAAAATACCTTTGAAAATATAAGTTAAAGACTAGAGACTTAACTGCATTGGGTTAGGTAACTCAAGCAGTTTTGAAATCTCTGAAAGCTAATGGAACACTGAGCCAAACACGCTGCTGTTATCGGTGTTAAAAAAATAAAATAAAAAAAAAATAAATAAAAAAAGAATTCTTTTGGCGAGTGTGTTGTCACTAACACTAGTGGTTTATTTTTGTCTGACTACAGTGTGCAAAGCTCTTCTTTGCTGTATTTTGTCCAGTTTTTGTTTTAAGATTATTTTTGGGGCATTTTTAGAAGACATGAAAGGGGAAAGAGGGAAAATGCCATGCAGTAAAGGGCTGCAGGTCAGAATTGAACCCCTGGCTGCTGCGGCAAGGACAGAGCCTCCGTAATGGGATGCACGCTCAACCAGGTGAGCTACCCAGGTGTCCCAAATTTGTCCCATTTTTAATGCCTTTTTAACAAGGTTGGAAAATATTGACAACTATTTTTAGCCACAATGTCCAGCTCTGTTACTTTGCTAGATTTAAATGTAAAACAGACATTAATTATGATATGCACACTAGCACTGTGGGTGGTTTTTGACCTACTCACGTATATTTCTGCTGCCTTTCCCTCTCCAGGCGTTCTTGCTCTTTCTTCTCCTTTTCTCTCTCCTTGCGGTCAGCATGGAAGGATGACCCGTCCACATAGTCGCTGGTGATGCCAAAAGCAGCACGAAGACGGTCGTTCTTCTGCTGGTTGGCTGCAGCCAGAGCATGAGTCTCTGTCGCCCTGAGAGAAAACAAACCGCTTTGTATTACTGACACCGTGCAATGTGGACTATATAATGCTCTGTGTACTAAATCTGTGTAGAGTGCATTTATGGTGGATATCAGGTGAGGTAAAAAATAAAAAAAAAAAAAAAAAAAAAATTATTTTAATATATTGTCTTTTTTTCTTCATGTCACTTTTTTCAGTGTACAATGCCAAGTCTTCAAGACCCACAGCCCCCTCCGAAGCCTGGCATCACCATGCAGCTAGCATACGGTAATGTCTTCCATGAGTTCACCTGGAACTCCCAGATATGAAGTCTGTTAAGTTACGTCTGTTCCTCTCTGTTGTTGTTGTTGTTTTTTTTCCACATAGAATCTGTCTGGTTAAAGTCAGCCAGAAAACAACGACGACGAGAAACAAACTTATTGCGGTTTGGGAGTTCCAGGTGAGTGTGTGAAAGCCCTTGCGAGGCTTACTGCGGTCAAGCAGTCGTGCAGTGAGGAGGATTTTACCCATTTTAAATGTAAAAGAAATCAACATGTCGCGGTCAACGTTGATATAGATAGTTTTATTGTCATTGCATATCTCTACACAACGAAATTAAGATGACATCAATAACTCACGTAGCAGCATAACGATAGATAAAAAGTGACACCATCAGCAACAGTTAATAGATAAATATATAATATAAAAATAGAATAAAAATTACAACAAGAATAAGAAAACCAGTACATTTACAAACACAGTATGGTTCAAGTCCAGATTAGCTTAGTCTTTCAACCTTTGAGCAGCTCATTTATGGCTTTTGGAAAAAAACTTTTTCATGCTGTTTGTCCCTATTATGATGATCATCATCATCATCAAAACGGTATGTCTTTTATGTTGTTGTCTTTCTCAAAATTGGAGCCACGTGAATTATTGTTGTCTGTTTTTGTCGTACTTACGTTGGCCTCTCAGTGGTGGCGGGAGGGGGCTCCTGCTTCTCCTGTAGCATCATACGGAAACTGTTCACCTTCTCCTCGATTTCCTCAGCTGAATACCTGACCATCAAAACAGAAGAGAGTATTAAACACTATACAGCTCAAAAGCAAGAATCTTGCCCCTACTCTTATTTTTCTCCCACTGCAGCAAGCTACTGTAGGTCCTTGTTATACAGTAGACTACATTTTCTGTACGACCAGTAAATTCATTACCCGTATGATAATCAATTGATCTAAAATGAAAAGAAACCTGTCACACAGCTGCAAAGAAAAGATAAACACAAAATGTAAGTAGTGCTAAAACCATTAGTTGATGCAGTAACAACTTGTATTGATAACTATTTAGAGAACGTATTAACCTTTGAAATAATTTACAAGTCAAAAGTCCAACAGCCCAACTTGGACAGACTATCTCCTTGGTGTGTCAGGGCCTTTAGTGAAACCCTGTGTAGTCCAGAGGCCAAAATACAGTATTTGTCTTACCCTTGCTCCTCCATCATGTCCTGCAGCTCGGCACACTTGACCTCTAGCTGCCTCTTCCGTTGGTGCTCCAGGATGTCCGCATTGGGCTGCCTGTTCAGCTGACTCTCTAGTCGCTCCCGGTCCTTGTCATCCCGCTCACCCCCGCGCTCATCCCGCGGCCTTTTGACCCGCAGGCTCGATAGGTTGCGCTGTACATAGCCATTGGTGCCGCTGCCCCGCGGAGTTGTCAGGCCAATCCCATTGTACATGGCTCTGAAATAAAAGATAATTAAATATTGTATTTTAAATAAAGCATTATCAGTGTCCATTTCTTATAAAAACTAATCCAATTTGATCCAGCATTTTTCATTGAAGCATATTGTCATAGATACAGATCATTGGCCTGGAATCAGTAACAGTTTGGTCCCCTCTGCCATAGCATCACTAAACAAAACACAACAATTAACTATCATGTGTGTAGGTGCTATATGTATAAGTTTAGGTATGTGTGTATAAATGTGGATGTATCGGATGTCTTTCGTGTAGCCATGTTGTGGTGTATAATGTATTTATGTGAGGCTCTGTTCAGACTGTAGCAACAAATTTCCTTGGAAAAGGAAAATAAAGAAGCTATCTGGTTGACAATGTCTATAAAAGTAGGGTGGTTTTCTGAGGCCGGCATTTGGTAATATTGTTTCTTACTTGCAGCCATAAAGATCTCCAAGATCTTACTCTATCACAAATCTTATATATATATATATATATATATATATATATATATATATATATATATATATATATATATATATGTGTGTGTGTGTGTGTGTGTATCTCAATATCCTTGATATTAAACCTAAATGTCGTATTTAAACTTTTGTTTTGTTTAAAAGCTATCAGCACAGGCCTCTGCAGTTTATCACTTTGCCATTTTAATCATTTAAAAATACTGAGGGACTTGTATTCTAAGATGGCTGACATAAATTAACTAGTAGCTAGTGATCATTCAAGATAACTGACATGGCCGTATTTTAAGTCCTAACGTACACTATATATGAGGTGGCTGACAAAATAGCATAAACAGTAATTCAGTAACGTTAGCTAGCTAATTCATGAAATCACTAAAAGACAAACAACTAACATTAAAGCAGGCGGCATTTTGAAAAGTGTGGCACAGGTTTCTCGCAACGTATCACAGGATTATGAAACATTGAGTGGATCTGTGTGTATCTTGTTAGATCTAAATATACATTCATATCTCGAGAATATATGCACGATAAATAAAATTTTGTCACGCATTAACACGTGCGCCAGAATAGGCCTGTTGCTACGTCTGAATAGTAAACGTATGATGATGACTAAGACAAACCATCGAATTCCATATTGGAACTCAGTGGATACGGCTAATACGGCTGAAATTCACTGATTTAATATTTAGTTTAATAAGCAACGCGGTAAATTTAATGCTACACATTTCTAAAGGCCCGACCACACTTATGCGTAGCTAGCGAACAATTCCCATTTAAGCTAACGTTAGCAAGCTAACGTATTTGCTACGTACCAGTGTTTTCTCCCGGAGCGGAAAGAAAACGGAGTCCGAATGAATTTGTCGAAAATTAATATCCTGTTGAATCAAACAATAAAACACGCCTTATAATAACTGGGTCTTAGAACTATGAAAAATAAAGAAATGTGACTGGTTTGCTATCAGGTAGCTGGTCTGATCTCCAACCAAAGGAGGTACAAGATGAAAACCAAATGACGTCATACGCATGCGATGCACGTTTAACCTGCGATGCGTTCAGGCGTTCAGCTCAAAATAGGTTTAATCAAGTTTGGTGAAAAAATGAATACATTATGCCCTCTCTATGTATCAATACACACGTACATACATACATATAGCCTATTGGTGGATGTAGTTTTACCATATTATTCTATTCTGAAACATATACTTATACTCCACTATACCACATAGGCTATTATTGCACTTTTACTCCACTACATTTTTCATCTCCTTCCTGTCCAGTAAAAAACATATATCTCTAAATTTTCAGCAGCAATACATACTATATATTTTTTAAATACTTTATTGCAATGTTTCTTTCATCATCTTCCAGTCAATTATTTACTTTGTAATGTCTTTAGTGGTTTGAGTATCTGAGTCTGTTAGGATCATATAGCTCCAATTAAATGTCAGAAAAAGTTAAGACGGAATAATAGATATGAGAGACTTTATTGTTATCCATCTGTGCAGTACAGTAATAGAGAAAACTGTGTTTCCCTGGTCCCATTGCAGTACAAAAAACAAAACAAATGAAGGTGCAAACAACAAGATACAAGGTGCAAAAAACAAATGTACACAATGCCAAAAATGAAAACAACATGTAACTGATTAACAGGTGTGTTACAAGGCTGGATTATCAACAGAGTATAATGGGCAACGTCTGCATTTAACAATAGCAGTGATTCAAGATCATTGGCATTAGTGAATTTCCAGTCTTCTGTGTGGCAATTACATTGTAATTGCTTAATTGTACCTTTTTAACGTAATCTTAAGTCCCTTTGTTTCAGAGAGACCAGTGATATATTTCAGTCTATATTATGCTTATATTTTTAAACAACATGTAATTGTTCACCCATTGATAAACTTAAACAAAAAGTAAGGAAATTTGGGTTTGGTAGATTATTTCTCTATGGTAACAATGCTTTTTTGGCAATACATCTTATATAGTTGGAAAGCCTGTTTAGTTCCCTTTCAAATGGTGCCCCATTTGTAAGGAACATGCATTTGTGGAAGGAGCAGCAGCGCTGAGTATGTGGGTTGCGCCCATGAAAAATTTGCCAAATCTATTGCCATGTCCTGCCATGACTGCCCTTCACCATCAGGCCCGTCTGCACTGGTGTTGGCAACAGGTGCACTGCAACGTGAACATGTGGAGGAACGTTATGTTCAGTGAGGAGTCCAGATTCTGCCTACCGCAGTTGGATCATATGGTCAAAGTGTGGAGAAGATGCGGAGAACGCTGCACTGATAGAGTAACACCTTTTGGTGGAGGCAGTGTGATGGTGTGGGGCGGCATCTCCCTCACTGGAAAAACAAGGCTTGTCATCATTGGAGGCAATCTCAATGCAGAGACATATAGAGATGAGATTCTGCAACCAGTGCCAATCCCATATCTTCATAGTCTGGGACCGAACGCTATCCTCCAAGATGACAACGCTCGCCCCCACAGGGTGGGGTTTATCAGAAACTACAGAATGTGAGAGTGGAGAGGATGGGGCCTGCCAGCAGTCCTGACCTCAACCCCATTGAACACTTGTGGGATCAGCTTGGGCATGCTGTTCGTGCCAGAGTGACCAACACAACCATGTTGGCTGACTTGCGACAAATGCTAGTTGAAGAATGGGATGCCATCCTACAGCAGTGTGTGACCACGCTGGTGACCAGCATCAGGAGGAGGTGCCAGGCTGTTGTGGCTGTGTATGGTTCTTCCACATGCAATTGAGGCTCCTGTTTGTGAAATGAATTTGGGGAATCTGAGCAAAATATGTTGGAAAAGATATGAGCCAAGGGCTCAATATGGACCCACTGCTAATTTCTCTGGACTCAATATGATATTTAAATGTACAGTATATAGATCAATTGAATTCAGTCACATGTTGCTTTCAATCCTCCGGAGTAGGCTACTCCTCCATCTCCTCCTCCCTACATTTTTTAAGGATATAAACGTGCACAAGCCCTGAGGCTCAAGAACCTTTTTTTGTTTTTTTGTTGACACAATTAGATTTTGTAATCATTGTTAAATTGCCATCAAATAAATGATAACAAACACTTTTGTTTCACTCACCAAAAGTTGATTGGAACCTGTAAATAAAAAAAGTTGGTGGACCATCTCAGCATCAAGCAGGTTTATAGGGTTTTCAAGGTTCACCTTACGTTGATAAAGACTGCCTCTTTGTGGCAAAATTGAGAACTGCATTTCAATCTTCCTGAGAAATAATAAAGGAAGGTTCAACTCATATTAACAACATGGATTATTTTTATTTCTATGGTTTAAGAATAATACTGACTGTTCAACCGCTCAGTGAACAAATTGCCCTGGGTGAGAATAGGCACTAGTTAAGAAAACAGCCAAATGACTATTTAAACTGTCCATCTATGTTTTAATAATTGTAACAATCAGATAAGCAATTCTGTGACTTCTTGCCAAATGGTCTACCTCTGTTAAAGTAATTTCTGTTGGTCCGTGTACGTTTTGATAGTTTGTTTTTTCGTTTGAACCACAAAACAAAATAATGATAAATCAGCTGTTTTTCGTTTGTCGTTTCAAACCAAAAACAAAGAAACGGTAAAAAAAAAAGAGCCGTTCTCCCGTTTTTGGTTTCTGAATCCAAAAACGAAAAACGAAAAACGACTAAACCAAATAACGGTCAGATTTTGTTTTTTTGAAATCCCTTTGGTCATTTCTCCGTTTGAATATCTACATTGAAATAAAGACAGGTTGGTCATGTGACCCGGAAGTAATAGTAAATATAGCCTATAAAAATAAAAGCCAAGATTTTAGAGCGGTCGTAATATGCAGGGCTAACGTTGTACCAGAGTAATTTGAAGAAAAAAAATCAATCAGTAAATAGGCTTATATAAACTGGACCGAAAGAAATATGTTAGCAACAGTAGTTTATTACAGTGATTTAATATCGTGCCTATCCACGTACACATCACCAGTCACGTTTAATGAGCGCATTGTTGGTTCAATACAGTTGGTAATAGTTAACCTAAGAACGTATTGTGTGTGCAGAGTTGTTACTGTTAGCACTATTTTATATTATATAATTAAATTAATATTTAATGTGGTTTCCACGGTAATGGACCAAACTGTTCCCCCTTTCTACCAGCAGGTGGCAGTATTTACATGACTTTGGCGCTTTTTAGATACAGCCATTCGTTGGCGCAAAATCTTTGAATTAATGGAAGCCCAAGGGGGTCAGTATTTGGAGGCAGCTTTGAAAAGCTGTCTATGGAAAAGCTACAGAAAAGTGTTGGGGGTGGGGCTATCATTGGATACCGCCTGATGCATTTTGTTTTTCTAGCACCTCATTCATTCAAGTAGTCTTCTTTGAAATGTGTACCTTGCAAATGTTTTGTTTACATTCCAGATTGATTATAACGGCTAGTTGTTGTCGCAATTACTAGGCATATTGGTAATATTAAGCAGAATAGCCTACTTAACAACTGCCATCATTATGTATTGCTACAGGACCACACTACAGAGAACACCTCCTAAAGTTTTGATAATATTTATGGAATATCATTTATGAAATTGTATTTTTACTTTTACATACACACATTTTACAGATAAAGTTCATGCATCTCAGTGATGCACAGTTAACTTCTCAATCATCTATTGCTACGATATCTGTCATTGCACAGTCCAAATGATATATTGAGCTGCAGTCAGAGGGAGTGAAAGCAAACACATGTTGATTGCTTATGCTGCTTAAGACACATAGGCTAGGTGTACAGACACATTCTCATTTCTTAATTTTATGCCATTCTAAAACATTTTTATGTTAACATTTAAGCTTTCATTGAAATGTAAAGACAGTGCTGCAAGTCTGATCATAAATAAGGACAGTGAGTTGCCTACGCAGAGCCCAAAGGATACTAAAGGACAGTACCCACCCAGCCACAGCCTGTTCACCCTGCTGCCTTCTGGGAAGAGATATAGAAGTTTCTGCTGCCGCACCACCAGACTTCAGAGCAGCTTTTCCCCCAAGCTATCAGACTCTTAACTCTAGTTCATCCTCAGTACTGCTCCACTGATTATAGTTTATTTCTGTTTACCATTTTTTATAATTTCTTCTATATTAATGTATATTGTCTGCTATGTAGCAGAAGGGAGTTACAAACTCAATTTATACTTTATACTATATAACCTGTTATATTGTGACAAAATAAATCTACCCACCTACCTTAAAGAAGAATAAAGTGAATGTTTTGGAAAGGCCAAGTCAAAAGTTCTGACCTTAAAATGACTGAAATGTTGTGGAAGGATGAGGAAGCAAGCAGCTCATGTGAGGAAACCCACCAACATCCAAGAGTTGAAGCTGTTGTGTACAGAGGAATGGGCAACGATTCGTCCAAGTCAATAAGCAGGACTGTTCAAAAGTTACTGGAAACATTTTGTTGCAGTTATTGCTGATGTACTCAGCGTTGACAGCCTGTTTTTAGTAATGTAATTATGTTTTTGGACTTTCTTTTGAGGACCTTGTAAAATGTTCTTACCTTAGGGCTTCACAGTAAATGTTCTGCAGCCATAGATTGTACATGCAAGCCTTTGAAAGCATGTATGTGCTATATATGTTGAATAAATGTTTAAGACTTGTATGGATTATCTTCACTTGCATGACACAATGGGAGTGTTGTATGTTATACACACTGGGATGTGTATAGAGAAGAAAAATTCACACAGTATATAGCACACTGGTAAATCATTCTTTTGGCCAGATGGCCTACATTAGGACATTTCTGATGTGAGTTTGTTGTCTGAGCTGCTAAGAAGTTGATGGCAGTGTTAGAATCAGGTTAAAACAGAAGGGCATGCAGGTTTAACTCTGGGCTGGGGGTGAATGATGATGATGATAACTAGGTTGCAAATAAAATCAAAATCAAAAGCCAAATTAAATGAACAACAATAAATGCATCTGTATCAGTAATCTTGATTTATTTATTGCAGTTACCAAAGACACAATACAGTCAGTCATGTAAATACTGCCACCTGCTGGTAGAAAGAGGGAACAGTTTGGTCCATTACCGTGAAAACCACATTAAATATTAATTTAATTATATAATATAGTGCTAACAGTAACAACTCTGTACACACAATACGTTCTTAGGTTAACTATTACCAACTGTGTTGAACCAAACAATGCGCTCATTAAACGTGACTGGTGATGTGTACGTGGATAGGCACGATATTAAATCACTGTAATAAACTACTGTTGCTAACGTATTTCTTTCGGTCCAGTTTATATAAGCCTATTTATTGATTGCTCTTTTTTCTTCCAACGTTACTCTGGTATAACGTTAGCGCTACATATTATGACCGTTCTAAAAGCTTGGCTGTTATTTTTATAGGCTATATTTACTATTACTTCAGGGTCACTTGGCCAACCTGTCTTTCTTTTAATGTAGGTCTGATATTCTAGATATCCTAGATATTCAAAAGGAATTTCAAAAAAACAAAATCGGACCGTTATTTTAATTTGGTTTAGTCGTTTTTCGTTTTTGGATTCAGAAACCAAAAATGGGAGAACGGCTCTTTTTTACCGTTTCTTTGTTTTTGGTTGGAAACGACAAACGAAAAACAGCTTATTTCTCGTTATTTAACAAACTATCAAAACGTACACGGACCAGGTCCCTTAATCTTGGCAATATTATTTATATTAATATTAACCTGTTCGATTGGTATAACAAATACAAAACTACATTTCCCAGAATGCCATCGCCTGATTTTGACGCACATTTTGACATAAATACATCCTGCCAGAATTCGACCGTTAGTGTGTCACCGAAGCCAGTAAAGGAGGCGTGTGTGTGCTGCTGCAGTGCGGGGTCGTTTCCCTACTAAACGTATAACGAAATTCACAATAGAAACCTAACCGACGGTGGTTCAGTAACGATGGCTGACGGAGACAACAAAAGCGCAAATATGCTAGTAAGTATAACCACTTTTCTTTCTTTTTTTACTAATGTTAGTGAATTTCAAAGGGTTCTGTCTGCTCTGGGTGTGTTGAACTGTAAGGTTAGCATTAACGGCTAATCTGGTGGCGTTCACGCAGCCGACGATGGTCCTTATTTGTAGATTTGTTTAATCCTCGTGAACTTTGCACCGCCAAGTAGCAGAGCAACTCAACTAGCGAGTTAAAGCTAATCCGACTATCCACTATGCCGCTACATTGTGACAGCTCTCTGCAGGTAGCTAGCTGACATTAGCTAGCTAGCTAATGTCAGCTAATGTCAGTTAACGCTAGCTAGCGTTACTACGCCTTACAGTTAGCTCCAGTAGAGACTGTTCCCTTTGTAACATTGCTATCGACTGCTAACGCCAATTACAACGTTTTTTAATTTTTTTATTTGAATTTTTTTATCGACTGCTAACGCTAATTTAAAAGATTGAAATCGAGTTATGACGTTTTACCTCGGCGTAGCTTGATAAACGTGTGGTTAGCGCTAGTCAATTCCCCTTTATGCATTGAGGAAATGCCGCACAGTCATATCAAGTTAGTAGGAAATACCGTTATCGTGTCCTTGCTTATCGCCCCCACACCCTCGATTTTGGACTTAAATAAATTTGTAATCATTTTAAATTCAAAATACATTGCATTGTTGTAAACATTACCAGCTAGCTAGTTTCCACAAATCCTTATGAACCAATATTGCAGAATAAAACTACTTGCGTTTTTATAATTTTACATTAGGGCACAAGTGGCATGGCCCAGGGGAAACCACTGTCCTTCTGTAGATATATCCCTGGTCACTATAATCATGCTCATATTATGGAAAGGTTAAGTTTCAAGAACAGACTCATCAGTAATGTGGATGTTTTGTAATGTGTATAATGTTGTGTTCAGGCTCAGGAAACGGCCCAACTGGAGGAGCAGCTGCAGGGCTGGGGTGAAGTGATCCTGGCCGGGGATCGCATTGTGCGCTGGGAGAAACCTTGGTTCCCTGGAGCCCTGATGGCTGCCACCACTGTGCTCTTTCTGTGGGTCTATTTTACTGTGTGCTGCGTCACAGGGTTACACACACAGCTGGGCACATAGTTGGCATTGCACACATTTCCTTTTGCTCAGCATTAAGACAGATTTATAACAAGAAGTATCTACACTAACTCAGCTGCTCTGGTTCAGAATGTAATTGCAGGTGTCCTAAAACGCACGTTTCCAACATTTTTTGAAATGCAAAGCCTGAAGAAGGAACTATGTAGATTATACCAGTTTCCTAAATGAGCTTAGGTTATAACATTCTTTGGTTAGTCATACTAGTTATTAAATAACATTGTAACTAAATAATCCATACTAGAATGCTATGGGACTGTCTTTTTGCTAAAAGTTAATTCCTTTTTTATGTTAATGCACACATCTTTCTTCTCAATCACTGGCTCACAGTCAGTCTTGGTACAGTACCTTACATTTAATTTTTTTAAATGTCTCTGCAGATGGTTTTTAACATTACAGCTTAAAAAAACATAGAAGGGAATGTAAACAACAGATTTAATTCCTGCATGGATGATACAAAATGCTCGTTATTCCATTGAGAGCACTTGGAATGAACTTTGTTCTTAACCATGACAAACTGCTTTGTCTTCCTCCTCCAGGCTGATTTACTACCTGGACCCATCAGTGCTGACTGGGCTCTCCTGCGCTGTCATGTTGCTCTGCCTAGCAGACTACCTGGTACCCACACTCGCACCCAGAGTCTTCGGCTCCAATAAGTGGTGAGAGCATGAGGATGAAAGTCACATTGCTGGGGAAAACAATTAAATTGGTTTTCCATTAGACCATAATCTGGTTTATTTCCTACCTTTTTAAAAATATGTTCCTCTGTTTTGGCTTTCTAAGTAATTTCCTCTGTATTTTATGTAAGGAGTTTGTGCTAGTTATGGAAATGGAATTTTCTGTATTGCACTCTCATATCAAAATGAACCGGCACACCTACACCTGGCTGGACAAATGCACCACTCACTGGTATGCCATTGTTTTTCTGTGTAATTTTCATATGGGCTGTAAATACTGCTTGTGTGAGAGGCACATCCTCATTTAAATAACATATTCTAGCAGCTGCATTTTATTTATATATATATATATATATATATATATATATATATATATATATATATATATATAAATAAGTTAGTGACACTTCATAGCAGAAGTTATATCTAGCCCACACTATAATTTACAGAGACCCAACAATTCCCAGAAGAGCATGCTTTTGATGCAACAGCAGCAAGGGAAAACTTTCCTAACAGGCAGAACCTGAGCCATTTCACTTTGGTGGGAAAGGGGAGTTCTCTCTTTTTGCCTGTACAGAATATGACTCTGAATCTTGTCCTACATGGTGTACAACTATTTAATGGCGCTTTGACATTACACAGATCTTACTGAACGGTCCCTTGACTCAGAACCAGACACCCAGGACAGGATAGAGTAACAGTTGGCGCAGTGTGTTGGATGTCTGTCCTCCACCAGACTCCTTCAATCTTGCAATATATAACCCTGCATCAGCAGAGCATGACCTGTAACCTTTTACACTGCTGCACATTCCATAGGCTGAGGCAGCAGACATGTTGTGTCAGTTTGGTACTTGAGTGCATTATTTGGATAAATGGTGAAGAGATGTCAGGATGTTTACATGCTACACATTATATTTAGTAGGTTAAAAACACCAGCCTTTTTTCAGGAGTTTAGTTATAGGGGAAATTAACTCTGGGGATGGGTACAAACATGCGTGCCTGGGTTTAAAAGGCAGCTTTGTATTTCTAGATGTAGGCCAGGAAAGAGTGCACATGCTGTGCAGCTCAGGCTGCTGCTGAGCCTGCAGCTTCACAAGGTAGCAGAGTCTGCCAGACAGCAGGAGAATGTCTGTGAGGACCGGTTAAACGGGGCTATCAAAGTATGGTCCCGGTTTGGCTCCCTGACAACAAGGACGGAAATAGGGGATGATGACCAAGCAGAAAATGAAGGCCTCTTTTCCCAGCTGCCCTTCTTTCCTTCATAGTCAAGCCCTTCTCTTGCTCTTGCAGTGTTAATCACTATAGGCTTACATCACTAGAATATACAAGCACAGGATGTTTTCTGGCCCTTCGTATTGGGACTAGTGGTTCAATCAAATCTTTGGCTCTAGTAAAACGGTGAAAAGTGTCAGTCAGTTTCCCAGAGCCAATGTCTAAATTTCTAAATAGCCTGTGTTCAAGCAACAGGCCAAAACCCCAAAATGAGCAGTTAAATATGACAAAAGAAAGCCAACAAATATTCACAATTGGGGTCAGAACCAGAAAGAAAACTTATCAAAATATATTCCTTTTTTTGTTATCTAAGGGAGATTACACATCTGCAATTGGTAAACCATCTGCTTAAACCAAGGATTCAGGCAACAACACTAACTCTACAGTCACCATGAATGAGGGAGTCGTTGCAAATGTTCACTATGTAATACTTTTCTCTATCAAAGAGCTATTGGCAAGTGAAGATAGCTGTCTTGATGTGAGAAACCACAATTAATTTATCAGCTTCCTCTTGATGACCAGAAAAGGAGTTGTTGGTGACTATTTGTTTGCTTTTATTAAACAAAAACTCTGCCAGGATACCGTTAGGTTTGTGTTTTTAATCACGTCCTTGTCCTTAATCGCTCCTTGTGCACAGGACCACCGAGCAGCAGCAGCGTTTCCACGAGATCTGCGGTAACCTGGTGAAGACCCAGCGTCGGATCGTGGGCTGGTGGAAGCGTCTCTGCGCCCTCAAGGAGGAGAAGCCCAAAATGGTAAAGAACAATACCAAAGTTTAATCTGACTCTCTCCCACCTACACACAATGTCACTGAAAGTTGGCTATTGCATACTGTAGACATCAGCCTAAAAGCTGTCTGCAGTGCTGCATGAACTGCAGTAAATGGAGCCTTCCAATCTGTATCTTACAATGGTGCGCTTGCTCTGTGCTCCAGATAAAAATATCCTCAGCTGATTTGGCTTTGCTGCTCCACTTAGCAAACCTCAAACTGGGTTACAGACTGTGATAATAGCCGTGTTTTTCACAGCATGCTTGAACCCCGTTAGACACACTGTTAAATTGCATTCTGTAATTCAATGGCACCTAGTCTTCTTCAAAATTACAGCGCATGTTCTGCTGATGAAACAAAATTGATATATGTTGCAGTACATGTAAAGAATGACTCTTTAAACTCATTAAATGATGCTCTGTGTGCAGTCAGGATGCAGTTTGAGTAGCTGAACTGCTGTTGGTTAAAATGTAACGTGACCTCCCTGTTCTCCACAGTACTTTGCCTCAGTGATCAGCAGCTTGCTGGTAGTGGCCTGGATCGGACAGCAGGTGCACAACCTCTTCCTCACCTACCTGATTGGTGAGTATTTACAACATGCTTGAACAACTACATGTGTTTTTTTTTTTTTTTTTTTTTTTTTTTTTTTTAAATCCTTTATCCTGTGTCGGTCACCTTGTCTTCTGAAATGGCATTATTACAAATATAAATAACACAGATCCATTTTAATGCAGGTATAGTAAAGTCTTTGACAGTTGAGTAACTTTATCTATTCATGCAGTTTAGTTGGCGGCGAGGTGTGAGGCCTGACCTTAGCTCTAAATAAGTTCCAATATATCTAGTGAGAGAACGAAACTGGAATCAGGGGCTATATTTTATTCACTAAAAGGTAAATAAAACATTGTATGGTTTTCTACTCATTTTAGGTAGGGATGCACTGAGCCAACCTTTTTTACTACAAATACCTGGGCTTTAGGTATCTGCCAGTTCAGAGTCAGAGTGAAGTTATTTAATTTTTATTTTTTATTTTTTAAAGGCATTTAAAGCCTTCTGTGGCAGCTGTTGCATGCATGTTTTACCTGGAGTACAATTTTTAGCACCCCACTAGGGTGCGTCTAGATTTCTAGGAAAGAGGAAAAGTGCATTGAAACCTGAAATTGTCTCTCAGGACAAACACTCCTGTCAGCCTTCAGCTGCACAGCGGTGCCTCAGGGAAAGTGACAGTTGGTGTATCAGCAGCTCTGCTGGCTGTGTGGGAGCCAATTCTCTGTTACATAAGCTGAGACATGTCAATGATTCTTCTGATGGGAAAACCATGGAGTAAAAATTATTTCAGAGGGCGCATGACTCTGAAATGACAAAATTCTGTATTTTAAAGCTTTAGTGCGCACCCCCCACCCCTCGCCCATACAGTTGCTAGTATGCAAGGAGGACATGGAGGATTAAAAAACAATGACTCTTCAGAAGCGCTATCATGTTGACTTTGTTCCTCATTGGTGTTGGACTGTAAAACATCCTTTTTGATAAGAAATTAGAGTTATGTTAATGTTGTGGCAGCTTATTTGTTTCAGTTGCCTAGCAGCAATGTTTGAACATTTAGCCTTTTTTCCTCTTGTTAAAAACAAGAACTCACAAGTTTCTTTTTAAAGGCAGCAATTTAAGGATCCCACAGGCATCTCTGGAGCTACTGAAAATAAGTTTGTGGAATGCATATTGGAAGCATTTGGTAAACTGTTCAGTGTTAGTGTGCTGAGTGTTTGTTTGGCACAAGGTATTTGGCTTTATTAATGTGAGTAGAGTCTCAACAATCATTTTGACTGTTTCTGAGGAACTTATTAAACTCTTAATCCCAACAGATATTTATGTGATTGTGTAATTACTGCAAAAAAGTGCCAATGTGTTAAAGTAAAGAAACTCGGTATGATACGATTCAATACAAATATGAATTTGGGGGAGAGCTCAGATTGCCAATACAACTCTATTTAGCAGCTTTTCATTCAATACTTAATGGAAAAACTCAAACAATATTGGATTTGTGAACTACATCAGTATAGTCAATGAGATGTATGTAGCTTAGGAGATGTCTAATCATGTGGCAATCATTTCAAAAATATGTATAACTATGAATTTCAAAAGCAGGTAGTAGGTGGTGTTTTATTTATTATTTATATATACCTTTTTTTTTTTTTTATTTTATTTTTCTTTCTTCTGCAGTGAACTTCCTGCTGCTGCTGCCCGGCCTGAACCAGCATGGCGTCATCACCAAGTACGCATCAATGGCCAAGAGGGAGATCAACAAACTGCTCAAACAGAAAGAGAAGAAGAACGAGTAGACGGAAGTGTGAAGAGGAAATCTCAAAGATGAACCACGACAAAATGGAAGGGGGAGAAGGAAGTTGTTTGAAGAAAAGAGAGGAGAGCAAAAAAAGTAAAGAAAAAAAGAGCCTCCTGGTTCCTCAGTCTCCGCCACAGAGCAAGACACCCTTTTTTCACACATTGGATAAGTTTAATTTCTCTTCCACCATTTGACGTTCGAACCTCACATCATCCACTAGTTTTTTTTTTTGTTTTTTTTTTTTTTAATTTAGAATTTATCTGCCATGCATGCAGCCACCACGTGAAGGTTATCTGATAGTGTCAATCGTTCATACACAGCACTGAAAGGCTCAACAACACACGCGCTCCCCTGCCCCGTACAGTTTAAAACCTTCCTTCTGTTCAGGTGTGCTTCATTTTAAGATGTCAGTAATGCTTTTAAGCCATTCCCTCTACTTAAACAAAGTGACTACTGAGCAGTTTTTGTAGCATTATTGCATCGTTTTAACCTCAGATTCCTCACAGTATTTTTTTTTTATTTTTTTCTCCCAGGACAGGTCATGTACATTTTACTTTTTTTGCTTATTCTGCTTTGGTTGTAGTTAAAAATAACGCAGAAAACTGGATTTAAAGCTGAGCTTGTCGGGAGTGCAACTGTTTCTTGATGCAAGCCTATTGCTGTGCTGCTGCTAGCTGGACTCTGGTCTATTAGCTCTTCTATAAAACCCCAGTGTGTTAATGGCGTGGGGTGTCTGTGTAAATAGGCCTATCACTTTGTCGCTGTCAGTTTTCCTTTTCTCTGTTATTTATGTGTTCTGTCCTCAATCTTATTGTTTCTGGTTTGTTTACTGTCTTTAAACTCATTTCATTTTTTGTCTTTATTGGAGTTCTTTATGAAAACGAATAAAGTGTGATTTAAATGAGGTTTTTCAATGGCCTTTCGTGTGTTTCTTGGTTTAAAGCTGACTTGTGTATTAGCGGCTGTATTTTCATAGCTTTCATTGCCATAACTGGCCTGAATGTTGTGTATGGAAATTTGGAAATATATGGAAAAAAAAAAAAACTCACTGTATACTACCTGCTCAGCAGCAGACAGACACTGTTAAAGACTAGCAAGTGCAGTGCTAATGAACATAAGCATTTAGCAACTGAAATGACCAATATTTTCCTCAGGAGCTGGTAGAGACCAAAATAGAGTTAAAAGAATATGGACACAGACTCGTAATGAATCATGTTGTAAAATGTGTGTGTGTGTGTGGAAATCTTGACCTGACTAATTAAAATTAATATCACTCCTTGGATGAAAGGGCCTTCTGGGCAAGCTGTAAACAGGATAGAGTTTATAGTATGCCTGTTTGTGCAAGATACTTCAAAATATTTTTTGTCCAAGATGAGTAAGAACCAACTGACCAATGTGTGAGAAGTGGCAATCTGGGCCCAAAATGAGGACCTTTTGGATTTTTATATCAAAATATTTTATATAAAATATCCCTAAGACCACTGGCTGGGGACTTTTCACATTTTGATTATTTATTGATCTACAAACCACAAATCCAAGAGATGACATGTTAAGTGAGAATACTTCTAACATAGTCCCAAGATGCTAAAAGACAAACCACATCATTAAAAATGAAACCATATACTCTTAAAAAATTACTAGCCCAGGTATAACCTGTCACCCTACTCCATAAATAAGACACCCCAGAGACAGCAGACTGTACAGACGTGTTGACTGCGTTTCTCAATGTGTTACAGTACAACTTTTATTCAAAACAGATTAAGGATATGTGTACTAGTTTTATGGGGTTGTCTACTTGTGCTTGTCCACAGACTTAGTCCAATCATTGTCTGGTTGCTTCTCTTTTCCTCCCTCAGACGGAGACTTAAAATGTCTTTTTAATTTTTGCATATCTTATCTGACTATGAAACTATGTTGTTTCCCTCAAGGGCTGTTCCCAGTGTTCACAACAAGTTCTTAGAGGAAGATGTCTGATGACATGCCAAACTAAAAACACTGTACTATGCAGTCTACCACACCCTGCAGTTAAAATATATTTCAAATGATCAGGCTGTCATGGATATCCATTGAGTTGTATTACAGAGGAGAAATCAGCTCTTTTATGGAAGTCAGACAATCAAGGACTAATGAGACACTTTTACCTCCATTACAATGTTCATCCTTTAAGTAAAACATCATCAAACCAGACGAGGAGTCACAGAAATGCCAGGATCATATATTTAATGTCAGTGTTGTGCAGTGTATAATTGGTGTAATGTGTTTCAGTAGAGTCTGAGTGCAGAGCAGTCTGTCTCCCAGCACCTCGCTGCCCACAGCAGCTTGTCTCTGGACCGTCTCCTAGGCTCACCTGGACCGTTCGTCCGCCTCTGTTCACCTGAAGACAGGTTTGTTCAGTCCTAATGGGTTTCCAAATACAACCTTAATACGATCAAACAGAAGCATTAGGTCCAAACAATGTCCACTGCATTGTAGAATAACAGAGGTAGATACATATAATTGATTTGCACACTAACATTAATTATTCTAGTCCACCCCACAAGATGGATACACTATGTAACACCAGGAGTAGGTGATATGTAATCACATTGTATTTTATTTAAATGTGATATTTTAAGGAAAATCCATAAATAATTTGTTCTTATGGATCCAATGACCAGATGAGAGTGTGTTTTTGCTAAACCAGAAAAATACACAGATCTAGGTACTCCATCACGAGTCTCGCTTTGCCAGACCCTCCTCCAAAGCATTCTGAAAGAGGGTCTGGCTACTCCACACAGCATTCGGGGATGGGAGGAAAACGTGCTCTGGTTTATTGACATGTCTTTAAACCAATCAGAATCGTCATGGGCGGTGCAAAACTCTGCACAGAGCTGCTGCAAAATCGTGCGAGAGAAAACTCAGATTGGACAGATAGTTTAGCTAGCTGTCTGGATTTACCCTGCAGAGATCTGAGGAGCAGTTAACCATAGTCCTCAGAAATCCACCGAATATAAAATTCCAACACAAAGAAAGCGGAAGGAAACGGAAAATACATGCATCCGGCGGAATTTCCTTCAGCACCAGAGCAATCCAGGAAGATGAACGCAAAGGATATAGACTACTTCATCACAAACTCAAATAAAATGCCGAAAATGAAGTTTTGCTCATTGATTAGGAACATTACATATTGATAACAACGTTTATCCTAATGTTCTGTGTGTTGGACAGTGAATACACTCAGATGAGCTGTCAAGCTTTTATCAAATACTACTTTCAAAATTAAAAAGTGAATCAAAAGACACCTCGATGTTTTTAATATTCGGATCACCACCAAGTATGTAAATAAAAGTGGACAAAACATTCACAAAGTGGTATTTTTTATTTATTGCAGGGCTGTTTGTTGCATTACGTTGCAGGGCTTCATAATGTTTTAATATTACTAGTGATGTATCCAAAGAATAATTATAATAATATTCAGTATAAATATCTGTCTTATTCCAATTAAATAGCGTGTGAGTTGTAGTGAATAATCTTGTTTATTGTTCTCCCCTTTCAGACATGCAATGAACTGGAAATTGTAAATTGTACATGTCAGTCTCGTGTTTGAATCATTTAGGTGAAATTGAATCCATTCAATCAACCAAAATTAACTTTTTTGTCTGCCAGCCAAATTAATTCAAATTTTACCAGCTGTTATTTTTCTGGCTGGTAAGTAAAGCAAATCAACCAGCCACTTGCATATTTTACCAGCATTTGGCTGGTGGATGGTGGTGCTAATTTTTAACCGTGTACTGATCACCCTGGGTGTCATGTAACCAGAAAAGTAGTCCCAACCCAAATCATCTGTCTAAACCTCTTATTACACAGGTGATGCCGATGCTGAAACAGACTAGGAGTCAAGAGCAATTTAATTTGTATTCTGATTTAGCTGGCTGAAATGGATTACATGGACTTTTGAAAGAAAGTGATAATATTTACATGTACATTTATGCAGCAGAGTTCACCCTACCTGTCAGTATGTTGTGTTGGTGCCACTGTGTTGGTCTGCCGCCAGCCAGTTGTGTCGAGCCGTCAGTTACTGGGGGTGTGTACCCTGCTTTGTAGGTGGTCCAGAAATCAGATGGATCCTGTGGGTTGGTTATCTCTCTGACGGCCTGGCCACTGCGATACCGAGCCCAGTTTTCCACCTTTGGGTCGGTTCTCTGGAGCAAGACGGAGGCCAGAAGGTTGTGAGGGACCAAAGGTATTGTGTCAATTAAAAAAATGGGTTTTATTTACTGAATTAACTGATTGTGATGAATTAAGCCAATTGAGTAAAGGTCCATAGAAACACCACAACCCAATGGTCTTTATACATAAACAATTAAATAAGAGAAAGCCACTTCTCTGACCACTAGATCTAACAAATAGAAAGACTGATACAGGGCTGACAATGCTGGTCTTATTTGCCATTACTATACTTCGTTTTTGGTGTAACTTTATTGTTCATATCCGTGTTTACTAGCTAGCAGTCTTCTTCATCCGGGCACATTGATGCATATCTTGTTTGCAGCATGGAGCACCAGAGCCAATATTTAACATTTATTTAATCATATTAAAATATAAATATCATTTCAAGAGTGTCCTGGCTAAGCTACGCAGCACCACCACCACCACCACCACCAACAACAACAACAACAACAACAACAATGTCTTACAGACAAACAACAAAAGACCAATAAATTATATAATATGCCACAAAATCAGAAATAATCAGATTATAAAATCTCTAATAGAATCATAAAATATTTACTTATAGAAAGAACCTAAATACCACCTTCAAACAACCCCAAAGCTTTCAGAAACCATAAATATACATCAAAGGTATGCCTGGAGTGATTGTGATGTATTCCTGATGTGATGTTTGCAGTTTTGCATATCACTGTAACCTTACCGGCGTGATGTGTTTGGGCCTGTGCACGTCTTTAGTGTGTGACTGCAGCGGACACTGCAGCGGTGTGGAGATGTTACTAAGATCCAGCTGGGTCCGATGCTGTGAGAGGAAGCTGGGATCTCTCAGGTGGAAGATCAGAGGACGTCCGTCAGCCGACCTTCCAGAATAACTCTGACAAACACGAAGACACAAAATGATGAAAAGACTACTGAAAATGTATTCATCTGTCAGTTATTAACAGTGGGCTGCACCTGGTTGTGGGTGGTGGTGTAGGAGGGTGCTGTGTCACCCAAGTTTAGGGTGCTCTGATGCAGATTCCTTGCTCTGGAGTTCTTTGCTTTCCTTCGACACTGCCAACCATGATGGGCCAACCTCTGGTCACCGTTCATCAGACTGTTCATGCTGATACCTTGGCCAAAGCTTCTGAGGGTTTATTTGCTTGTCTGAATCATAGACTCTAAAAATGTTCTACTATGGTCTCTAATACAGTATAAAAGGAAATGGGTGCACAGTTCCTACTTGAATCTCAGAGACAGACAGAGAGAGAGAGAGAGAGAGAGAGAGAGAGAGAGAGAGATACATATACATACATTATATTTTATATATCTTAAAAAGATTCAGTTCATTCACTGACATACACCTGTTTCTGTGATCAATCTAAAGTTAAGCACAAAGGTGGAGATCCTATAGGTGTCTTTAATTAAATATGTTGCACTAAGCGAACTGCTGACATATACTACATCTATAATCAAAGCTTTACAGCTATGAATCAATAGAACTCAAATCACAAAGATCAGTGGCTGTTTTCGAATGCAACATTTGAAAGTAAAAATGAAATCCCCTTTGAAATATCTAACAGAGCAAAAAAATAAAGAGCACAATAAAGAAATTAGGTGAATCAGTGATGATACCTTCATCATCTGCTGTGTTGTTACTTACCAGATAAGTCAGCCTGCGTCTGTGGAAACTTTGCTGTCATGGTGACAAGAAAACAAGAAAGCTACAGTGTGAATTTACACCATTCAAACATACACATTATAAATGAGTCCAAGTTTACTTCTGAAGTGTTTGTTAATCAGTCATTCTGGAAGACTGCATTGTTTTTTCCTACTGGAAAATCTACATATAGGTACTCATTAACAGTGGTGGAAAATAACTAAGTACATTTACTAATGTACTTTGTTACAATTTTGAGGTACACGTACTGTCCTTGAGTATATCCATTTCCCGTTACTTAATACTTCTCCTCCACCATATTACAGAGGAAAATTACCAGATATAATAACAAATAATAATCTAGTTAGTCACTCAGATTAAGATTGAACATAAAAATGACAGATTATAAAATATGATGCATTGTCATTGAATAAAGTAACCAATAGTATATTATAAAGCATGTATAATAAGTTCCACAACAAACAAGATAAATGTTTCAATGTTAACGCATCAATAACAATTAAATAATAACAATCCAATAATATAAGTGTGAAACACTGACAGTGGTGATTCTGCATAAAGAGTACTTTTGGCAAATATAGGCTACTTTTTCTATACCTTTCTTAGTTTATTTTCAATTACTTATATATAAATATTATATATATATATATATATATATATATATATATATATATATATATATATATATATATATATATAGATAGATAGATAGATAGATAGATAGATAGATAGATAGAATTGTGCCATATAAATACATTTGCCTTGCCTAGTTATATTATTTTTTATATTATAAATTATACATATTAAATAATATTATATATTATTTGTTTGCTTGATGCTGCTGCTCGCCTCCCTGCAGCCGCAAGAGGAACTGCAGGCTTGGACTGTGAAAGGGAAACCACCGGCGTTCGTGCATCAATATTCATCTCTCGGTCACCCTCCTCCTCCTCCTAGGTTCGGTTAACAACACACTGTTTCTTTGGCTGTATTGAAGGTTAGGCTGTTTCTCGTTCGTCTAAATGGCGTCTAACGGTAAGAAAACCTTTCCCTTCTGTGCTTAAATAACGTTAACGTTATCGATGTTTTAACAGTGAAGGTTAACAAGCTAACGTTTGTAACGTTAACGTTAGCTAGTGACAAGACACCGGTTAGTGGTAAATGTTGGTTAACGTGAGCTAGATAGCTGCTAATTATATCTGTTTAAATTAACGTCACTGCTTAAAGACGTTTTTATTTTCAAATCACTCGGTTAGAATATCAAAGGACCTCACCACATCGCTTCTCCGATCGGAAGAAGGCTAACTAGCACTGACATAACTAGCTAGCTAGCTATGTGTTGGTAGTAGCTAACCCTATATACTGTCTATGTTTGTAACCGTAAGGCTAGCTACCATTTAGCTTAACAGGCTCCTTGCTTTTAGCTAGCTATTTCCATTGTGCCCATGGTTAAAAGACCTGTGCCACTGGCCATGCACTGACCCAGTTTCAGAGGGCGGCCAAGATCATCATCTTCTTTTTATTTTTCTTCTTCATTATTATGGCAGTTTAGACGCTACTAGGCTAATGTTATTAGCATGATGCTCAGATCCTTTACTACAATAAAAGTATATATACAATATATATATATATATGATATATATATATATATATATATATCAATATATTGTTATTGAGGGGGGATTCCAATGTGAAAGATGCTTCGTAGCATTTGGATCAGTACTATCAGATCTATACTGTTAAAATCTTTGTTTTGATAACACTCAATTTCTTTGTTCCATAGATTATTCCCAAACATCTGGCCAGGGGTAAGTAATGTCTCAATCAATGTTTCTCAACGTTGGGGTCGGGACCAGATTTATTTAGTTTTTAAATTTATCATACTCTATATAATCTATCAGGAGCTCCATTCATTCTCATACAAACAGCTATACTAGAAACACATATAATTTTTGGGGACATGAGAATCAGGTTGTAAATTTGGGTTAAACCAAGAAAAGTATGAGGAAACCCTGAAATTAACTAAATAATTTAGGAAATCTCATCTGTATATACTCGGAAAATTATGGAAAAATGCTTACTATCATTGAATTACAGTTTTTAAGTGCTGTGTTAATGTTTAATGTGTTTTTTTTTAACCTCTTGCAGCTATGGGTCCTATGGTGGAGGTGGAGGTAGTGGAGGTGGTGGTGCTAACCAGGGCTATGGTCAGTCTTCTGGACAGAGCTACAGCCAGCAGGGCTATGGGGGCTACAACCAGAGCTCTGACAGCAGCCCCGGCTCCTACAGCCAGGGAGGATTTGGCAGCTATGGTCAATCCCAGTCAGGTAGAGGAAGACTCTCCAAAACCACACATTTTAGCAGTCACACATTGTGGTGTAGTTAACTTTAACTCCATGTCCTGTCTCCTCTGTTCTCCCTCTAGGATACAGTTCTCCACCCTCTAGCCAGGGTGGTGGTGGTGGTGGTGGTGGTTATAATCAGTCCTATAGCCCTGGAGGCTATAACAGCAACCCACCCTCCAACATGAGCTACAACCAGCAGTCATCCTTCTCTGGGTACAGCCAGCAGCAGCCTCCTTCTTCATCCTCCGCAGGGTAAGACACCATCAGCTTTTGCGTCTCTACTCTATTTTTACAGACTTTAGCCCCATTTGTGCAGGAAGTTGCTGCTTTTTAAGCATCCTCTTCATCCTGGGTTAAGCATATAAATCACCATATTAAAACTCTGTGAAATATGCAGTTATGCTGCAGCTAAGACAGCTCACAGTCAAAACGTCCTTTCTGACATGTAAGTTTCCAGGTCCACAATAGTCTGATATCTCTGTGAAACTGATTTAAACTGAAGATTTATCATTGTAAATAGAGCTTAAACAATCACTATGCAGGTGTCTTGTGGTTTAAAAAAAGTTTGGTAACCACCAGTTTAAGTTTCTACTCCAGCAAGCTTTGGTGCCACAGTTGTGTAGCCTTGGTGGTGCTGTTTTCTTGCTTTTTAATGCTTCTCTTCTCCCAACCTTCAACAGCTATGAAGGTAACCCGCAGGCCTCTGGCTACAACCAGCCACCGAGCGGTGGACAGAGTGGAGGTGGTTACGGCAGTGGTGGAGGTCAGACTGGTGGCTATGGGGGCAGCGGGAGCCACCAACAATCATCCCAACACGGAGGAGGTCACTACAACCAGCCTCCGAGCTACAACTCGCCCCCTCCGCAGAGCTACAGTCAGCAGAGCCAGTATGGTCAAGGTGGAGGTAAGGGATGGGTTTATATTAACTTTTTTTTAAATGTTTCCCAAGTGAAATTAAGTTAACATGAACTCTACATGGTACAAAGTTGGACATGACATACACATTTTGCTGCTCAGGATCGTTCACGGACCTCTCTAGCAGCTTTTATAGGGGCAGTTTTTTTTGTAGTAGAAAAGTCGTTGCAGTGAGATCTGTGGGTTATTGTTTTTGGAAAAACACATTGCTGTTGGGTTTTTCAAATGTCATTTTTTTATTAGTTTGAGCACAAATTCCATTCACCTCCACATGCACTGTGTTCACAGTGTCCCATAGCCACAACGTTTTCTAGAGTGAATTGGATACAACTAAATCAAACATTTTGTTTTTATAATATAGTGTTGACATTTAGAGTGTGTGAAGTGCACTCAAACGGGTAAATCTGTTGAGGTCTGATTGTCTCAACTCTCTCAGGATATGGAGACGAAAGCCCACCGATGAGCGGAGGAGGAGGTGGAGGGTACGCTGGTCCCGATGGAGGTTACGGAGGTCAGGATGGCCGCGGTGGCAGGGGACGCGGGGGTGGATTTGGAGGTCGTGGTGGTGGCGGATATGATCGCGGTTTTGACCGAGGTAGCCGAGGTGGTCCAAGAGGAAGAGGAGGCATGGGGTGAGTGTTTTAAAAATCATCCAGTGCCCATATTGTCAGTCCTGTCTAGTGTAGTAGGTCTCCTGGACTCATGAAAGCACACTGAATCTACAGTGATGCATGTAAATGTTTCCTCTCCTGGGGTTACGTGTGGAACTATGTCGAGGAGTAGAAAATAGAAGAGAGAGTGCTGTTGTATCTACATGCTAAAGCAATTGAGAGGTGTTGTGTCACATTTTCCCTGCCACTTACTTTTGAGGAAATTGAGTCTTAGGGATTCTTAAATTGCCACAAAGCATTTGCTACGTTTTCAGTCTGCAGTGACAACTGCAAGGATCTTGGTTTATTCTCAGATCTGTATGCCATACATGCACCTCTCTTAGGTGAAAACATACCTGATTAAAAGTGCATCTGTGTTTCATAGCACCTCCCTGAGTTAAACTGAGGACAGATACAGTCAAAGTCCTGTGCTGGAACTCTGGGAAATAACTAAAATAAAATAATATAATCGGTTCAGATCCATTACCAAATGATACCAGGGCAAGAATTACTAATATCGATCCTGATACTTATTAAAAGCTGCTACTGTACTCTGACAGAGGGAGAAGCAATGTGTCATGCTTTTGTAAGGTGAATGCATCATCAATAGGCTGCTTCTGAATACATTTTTATTCCCACTGAGTGATATACTCAGATTGGCATTTCTTTTTACTCTTTTAATTACTTAATCACATGCATGTTAAAACACAAGAGCATTTAAATGACAAATGTGTTAATTGTGTGAATTCTCTGAACTAGCATGGTGTTCGCTGCACGCATGCACACGGAGAGTGCATGCACTAAGAAGAGTGTTTATCTTCCCAGAGCGTGATCTAACGTTAGACAGATCCATTTTTTTTTTTTATCACTAATATTGCTTCTAAAAACTCAGAACAGGGCTTAGTTTTGGTGGTATAGTATCGATCTGACCACGCAACACAAACCAATCATTGCTGCAATGCTGTGGTTATGATAGAAATCAATATCTAAATATTAATACAAACATTTTTACAATAAAATATATACAGTGTAACGAAAAGAAAATAATTGCCGTTCATGCAATGAACTGTGCTCCCCTGTTATACATTTAATTCGGGAAAAATCTTCCTGTGTGTAAAGCAGAACCTTCAGTAACTCATGTTGGGATTTTTTTTTTTTTTTTTTTTTTTTTTTTTTGGTTTGCTATAAATTTAATAAAATTAACGATTCATTTAAACCACAGAATTTTGTAAAACACCTCTGATGTGTTTGATCAGAAAACATAAAATGCCCAGAGCTCACAAAAGAAAACTGTATGTACATGTTCAAAACATGGTTGCCCACAAACAGGTAGCGTTTAAAATGACGAGTTGAGCTTGTAAACTGGGTGAAATTCAGAGTTGACATCATATCAAACAGGGGTTTGGATTTAGGGTCCTTGTGGCTGAATGCTGGTTAGAAAACACATTTTTAAAGTCTACATTATGATCATTACCACCAAAAACAAGAAGGCACTTGTGTGAAGTTGCAATGAACATGCCAGTGACTCATATAATTCGTTAATGATGGATCCTTGAATGAAAGTGCTGCAACATGAACCAGGATAAATTGCTGCGTTGGGTCTGGCTGACCATGGCTAATAGATTTAGGTTTGTTTGTCTGGCTTCATTTTCAACTGGTTTTATAATCTGTCCTGAGTGATCCGATCACAAGTGGATAGCTCTAAGTACAGGTTGGAATGCACCCTGAACCCATTGAGATTAGGGTTGGGTACCCTTTTTTTTTTTTTTTTCAGCACTGGTGCTAAATTGATACTTTTAAAACAGTGGCGGTGCCTGAACCAATACAAAATATTTATGTTATGGTCTTGTTGCCTTTTTTTTACATGACTAAAAACACAAAAAATGTGTACAGCAGATTCTGTGTAGACGATTCCACTACCAGTGGGATAATCTAAACTTTTCATGTTCAGAGTTTTTAAAAGGACAACATTTCTGGTCCCAAACTTTCCATCAATATTACAGAAATTATGGTATGATCACACTCAACTCCGCATTGCACAAAAGCCAGGTTATAAGCAGAAATACGAAACTCAATGTACCTTTTCAAATCTGCAATTTTTTTGCTTGGAGGAAGTTCTGTTAAACACAAGAAAGGGGAAAACTAGCATTGAAAACAGGTTGAGAATGAATTTGTGGTGGCTGTTTGTACATAGCCCAGAAATACAACAAAGCTACTTTCCAATTAGCAAAGTAGTTGGCACTGCTCTCTAAACTGGATTTTCTGGGCAAACTTAAGATAGAGATATATATATATATATATATATATATATATATATATATATATATATATATATATATATATATAAAATGTTATAAAAATTTAAGTTATGACTTTTATACGTTTTATAAAGTACAGAACAGAATCAAATCACAATTTTTTTTTTTTACAACAATAGTGAAGCTATGAAGCAGAATCTGGTATGGTAAGTTGATGTTTTTGTTATAGAGGTTGCACTATATTTCATGTACTTTCTTGTTACTCATTGACAAATTAATTTTCCATTTCATTGTACGTTGTGTTACCTATCACAGACTATATCTCGATCTCCTTCCCCACCATTACAATATATGGAACTCAATCCCCAATGCGTCATCACAGATTCCTTTAAGTAGGCCTATGGCATTGGGCACTAATAGAATAGAATTCCATGTCACGAAATTAGGTAGATTTCGGATGATATCCTCCTGTGTTGTTCAACAAAAGCATAGGTAAATTATGACATTTTTATCTTTACATATTGATGAGTTTAAATGTTTTTTGAGTGATCTTGGTTTAAGATTTGAGAATGGAGGAACATGTAAGTGTGAGTAAAAAAAAAAAAGCGACTGGTGCTTGTGTCCTACCACACTAGATGTGACATCTTAGTATAATGAAATGTCTGTAATTTTTATAAAAGGCACAAACTGTTAGGTGTTTAAGTGTAAACTAACGGCAGATGTATAACTCTTAAGAAAGACAAATTTGCCCACAACAAAAATTTACATATTGGATATTGGCCCGTAAGCTTTGACGCTCTGTGAAGTCCAAAGCCAATATGGTGTTCTTCCTCCTGAGTGTCTTTTTGTCTACGACAACTTGCAAAAATGGCACGTAAACTGTGGTCTTTACACACACACACACACACACACACACACACACACACACACACACACACTACACTACACTACACTACACTACACTACACTACACTACAATACATTACCATTACCATTACCTGCCTTTCTTACCTGTTACCACCACCTTCCCTACCAGCCCCTACTGTGTCATACTCTGCTTTAATCAATCTTTGAATCTTCTCCTAGGCTTTTACCTTCTCTCCAGGCTGGCTTTCTGCTCTTAAGCCATTATTTGGGAAATTGCAAAAAGGGGGAAGTCTACAGACAGTTAATAGTATTCTTGTAGGTAGAGGAAATAATGATTGAAAATACTAATCATTTGGGAGATCATAGGAAAAGCCTCAAAGAACACCTGTTTTGGGGTTTGCTGCAATTTGTGTAAAGAGTAAAGGTTGCCAGAGACCTAAAAAACACCCAACACCCATCCAGGGGTCAACCGTATTAATGTTTGGGTTGGTTAATTGTTACAAAACCCAGTTATATGATGAAATAAAATTGGTTCATACAAGTCACTTAAAGACTTGATAGGACTTCAGGGTAAAACTGGCAAATTCCAGCTGCTTGTGAACATAGAATGACAAGGTCTTTAAACTGGCCTCTTGTCCTCAAGGTATATTCAGGAGACCCCGGACAAGGTTTATTGGGGGGTCCAGTAGGACAAGTGCCAACTGAAGAGGGGTGGGTTTAAGTGAGAGACTGTGAGAGTGAAGGTTACCCACAACCCGTTGAGAGCAATCGCTGTCAGCACCAGCCTTCAATGCGTGTCGTTTCTCTCTTCCTCCTCATCAGAATGGGCGATCGTGGAGGATTCAATAAGTTTGGTGGTAAGTGACAACAAAAAAAACACTTGAGCAAAACGGTTTGTTGAGTTTGAGGTCAAAAGGTAAAAGGAGGGAAGATCAGTACACTTAAAGCATGACGCAGGTGTGTGGTTTTTGAGGTAATCTAAGTACTTAGAGATGTACAATGTATAAGTACTACTAATCTGATTAATACAGAAATATAAACACATGAACAGAATATGCGTAGCATACTGATGTTAAAGAAAACATAAATATGACAGGTTGTCAAAGTTAAGACTTTTATGTTATTTAAACTAAGCAATATGCTACGCAAGGTAGCGTGATGCATAATTTTTTCCATAGCACAGCCTCGCAGGTAAGAACCCTCAGTGTGCTTATGTGTGGATAATATTCTCAGGTACTGTGAGTGTACTCATGCTCGGTGAATGAAAGTGTCCAGCAGAGGGAGTTAAATGTCACATTATAGCTTTACATGAAGTTTTTCCTCCTTTGCTCTATGTTGGCGTTGGAATAATGATGGTGTTTGGATGTGATGGAAACCTGCAGTGTTTGATGGGGTTTGATGACTGGTTTCATTGCACAACTGTGGAATGTCTTAAAGCACCAGTAACTTGATACGGTACACGTTGTGCTGTAAATGGAAGGAAAGTTTGGTTTCTCAGGAATTTGGTAATTCATTTGAAACAATAGACAAAGGTGGTATTAAAGCTTGGACTTCTTCTACTGTTTAGGTGAACTTCAGGCTCACTCTCAGGTCTGTGGTGTTGACAGATACTTGGCATTTACCTTATCCAGCTTGAAGTTGCTTTTATTGAGGTATTAATGTATTTTTTATTATTATAAAGCAGCAGAGTGGATGCAGGTGCATTAGTGCAAGTGACCTCTACAATAGTTATGTTAATGGTGAGAACAGGATGTGTTTCACCATCAAAAATACAATGTTTACCAAAGGCAGTGGAATTTGTATGTTTTAATTCCAATATTTAGTTAATATACAGTAGTAGTAGTAGTAGTAGTAGTAGTAGTAGTAGTAGTAGTAGTAATTTATTTTTCAAAGTGTCTTGCGCCAAAAGGAGCCCAGCCCGCATGGGCTTCCAATACACTAAAAACATAACAACAAGATCAATAACAAAAAAAGAGAGCAAAAGAACAAATATAATACACCTATATTCATGTCAAACTAAGTGCAACTAACAATGTCAAAGCAAATCTACTGCTTGGAAATTACAGCTATCAAAGAGGCACATTTAACATGCCCTCACACACTGTTGGTAAGCATCTAACAAAATACTGAGGTAGGTCTGTAAACTGGTACTGAGGTCTGCATTCCTCAGACCTCGAAAAACAAATCTGACATTTTGCAGATGTTTGAAGGAGAAGCATGTGTCTGAGATTGGGATATAATGGACAATAGAACAAAGTGTCTCTCCCAGATCCCACAGATGGCACTTGTTATTCTAATCTGGAATTAAGTGGAAGAGTCCTAGTATAAATAAGCCTATACTACATGGATTATGTAATAATAATTATTATGTAGTTGAAGTGCAGCAGGGTCCAGTGTTGGAAACAAATTCTGTGCCGTTGGAATTTTAAATTGCACCAGCGAAGTTGATTAAGAGGTTTTTGATTTGTTACATACACCAAAAATATGTGTAGTGAATAGTAATTAGAAAAAAAAAAATTCAACTACTAAATTAAAGTGCTACATTTAATTTAGTATAAAATATGTGCATATTAGCCACGTGTCCAGGTGGGCTGAGCAGTTTGCTCAATGTATAAAATGTGAACTGTAGACACAGTATGTCACAGTTGTGACGCAAAGTATGCTATGAAATTGTGTACACACTCAAGTGCAAATATGCAAATGTTCAAAGGATTCACAAAGCTCAATATGCTGGACGAGGCCGAGGATATCCAGAGGTCAGAGTTCATTGTCCTGGTCTGAGAAAAGAAGGTTTCTCTGACTCTGTGTTGGCTACAGAGGAGTTTATGTGAGTGTAGGAGCTGAAATAGTTTATTGCTTGGGTGGTGCAGAATGTTCATAATCCTACTAGCTGTGGTTCCGCACCTTCTGGTGTACAAGTCCTCGAAAGTGGTGAGTGTAGATCCGAGGGTCCACCACTCTCTGTAGGTCTCTAGGACCCCCCACTTAAGATGATCTTACCTGAAATAATAATATGAATCTCACAAAACAACAATAAAAAGCTACAACATAATAACACAGAAATAAAGACATATTGCTTGTAAGAGTAAAAACACTTTACAGCAACAACTCTAGTTTTATAGTTGCAGTGTAAAGCACACAAATTATGGGTGAAAGGTGCCATTGTAATCAACACATATATAGATTGTTGATTTGAAAAAAATAATTCATACAAATTAATTAGAAAGCATCTCATTGTTTGTATACTTAATGTATGGTTGGTTCTACATGAAATACATTTACCAATCACTCAGTCTCAAGTGAGATTGAGACTTGAAATCTTAGTTTCGCTGTTGACATGGATACCTGAACACATTAGTCATGGTGACGTGGCGCTATCATGATAAAAGGTGTGGAAGCTTTTGAAAGGGAGTTTTTTTTCATAAACAATAACTAGTCATCCACCAGTTGTGCCAAGTGTGGTCAATTAAATAATAATTAATTTATTAATAGTAATAATATTATAAAACGTCAGTCATTAGTATGGTAACCTCTGTTCGTGTTCGCCTGGTTTCACGGTCACGTCTTGTCAGATTTGAAGTGGTTCAAAAGTTGTGTTGATGGAAGGGCTTTGGCTTCTTAATACAATGCAAAGTTTGTTTTAAAGAAGGAACATCTTAGTTTCAGATACTCTGGTAAATCAAGCTGCCAATGACGCAGACTTCAGTCCATCTTCTAAAAGGATTTTACACACCAAAGATCGTCTTAAGGTGTTTCAGTTAACCTCTGAAAAACTTCAACATTGGAAGTTGGTTTTCTGAATGGGTAAAGTATGTAACTGTTGTACTAAATAACAAAGCGCTTTGAAATCCTTCTCTGAATGACGAACATCGTGTTCTTATTCTGAACTGTGTGTTGGGGACAATTTCCAAGAATCCTCTGTGAAGCTGTGTAAAAAATATGGTAGACAAAGAAATGAATGAAAGAATGACAAATGACCGTGTCAGTTTAAAGTCTACACTCAATAAGGGCATTCATTGTGTTGCAATATGTTGGACTTGGTTACAAAAGTTGGTAATGTCTGTGTGAAAGGAAATTATTCATAGTTTGTCAAGAAATGCATCAACACAAAGGGTTGACTTGTTTTAAATATCAAATTCAAGAGATTTACACAAGGCTGTGTTTACTCAAAAAACAACCCAACCAATTAAAATGATATGCTGTGACAGGTATGGTGGTTATTCCGATGCACAAAATCAACTTGAAGGCAGTATTTCTATAATGTGCACAATCTTGTTTTGTGTTTGTGAGACTTCAAGATAACATCAGCTACTTCCTCTTCGTGCAAGTGGTAATCTTGAAAGATGGTATGAAATAATGACTGTTGAAAGACAGGGTGGTAAAAAGTTTTTGTTTATGACAAATATGCTGTACAGGCTGTCCATGGTAAAGTCCTTAGAGCATAGCTCTACATACCAAGTGGCTAGAAGCTTAATACTTACTGTTGTGGTGGGAACAAGGAGATAAGTTACACTGTGTGAGTTGTTTATGTAGTTTATCATTTATTCATTTCCACAATTAATTTCAGTTTTTTTGCCCTCTCAAGGACCAAGAGAGCCGGGACATGGACATGGAGGACCCAGCTTCAGTAAGTTTTGTTGTTTTTTTCACTCCACACCGGACATTATACAACCATCATCACATCTTTCACCATCTTATGTGACATCCGGGTTCCCTGTTCCCTGTTCGCCTCTTGTTGATTTTCTGAACATCTCTTGCTTTTATCTTCCAACAGTGCAAGACCAGGATAACTCTGATAATAACACTATCTTCGTGCAAGGCCTGGGAGACGACTACACTGTTGAATCAGTGGCAGACTTTTTTAAGCAGATTGGGATCATTAAGGTAGTGTATGTTAGTGTATATAATAGTAACCGACTGTACAGTAGAATGAGGTAGGGTGGTCCTTCAGTGTCATTTAAATGATATTGGAGCTTTGTTCCTGGGACAATTGGAATTATGTCATTTCAAAATTAGAAATGTTTTATCAACATTTGATGTTGGCTTTGGACAAATTTGAAGAATACAATAAAATTAAAATAATTCTTAGAATAAAAGCTGAAATTGTGGCAGCACAATTAATTAGACCAGAGATCTTCAATAGGGGATCCGTGACCCTTAGGGGGTCCTCAGAGTTACTCCAGGGGGGGCCGTAAAATTATTGTTTGTTAATTTTATGATTTTTTTTCCTTTTAATTAAAATGTCTGAAAATATACATTAACATGAAACACAGTGCCTTCCCATGAATGTTTAGCATTAAAATATGATTTATAAATAAGGTGTAAATGTCCATCCATCCACCCAGTTTAATATGCAGCTCAGTTTAATACAATATATGTAGTGGGGGGGGGGGGGGTGTCCCAGCTCTGTCTCTCTTTCAGCTAAGTTGTCTTTGGCCTAAAAAAACGTTAAGGACCCCTGAATGAGACTATGAGACTGCTTCCAGGAAGGTGGGAAACGCTAACAAGCACAGATTTAATCATTACTGAAATGGAGGCGGATTAATTAGTGCAATGTGTGTTTGAGTGCTTTTTTGACTTGGTGTGTGAATTTCGTGTCTCAGAAAGCTTGAAATTGATCAAATTCAACTTCCAAACTTTAAAAATTTAAACTTTTGAAATTTAGATTTTATACAATCACATACATGACAGTTAATATCAGCTCAAGACACCTTTTTGCAACTAGATTATTATTGTTTGTGTCTCTACACATTAGGTCATATGACCTAATTAAACCACTGCATTTTCCCTGTCTCGTTTATGCTCTTAGATCAACAAGAAGACCGGCCTGCCCATGATCAACCTGTACACAGACCGAGAGACAGGGAAGCTGAAGGGGGAGGCCACCGTGTCCTTTGATGACCCCCCCTCAGCTAAGGCTGCCATCGACTGGTTTGATGGTGACTCATAACTTTTAATGTTTAGTCCTTGACCGCTTCAATAAGTCAGACAGGGTAGCATTATATTTTCAATAAGGTTGCAATTAGGAATGTAATGTAGGAAGTGTACAACAGTACTTTGGTTTTAATATGAGAGTGTGGAACATAGAGAGTCTAGAGATAGACAGCAGAGAAGTGGACTGTGCAGCAAGAGTGGGTTGAAATCTTTATTATTATTCGGCCGTTTCAATACTTTTTTTCTCCACCTTAAAAACTGATTGGAATCTGTTGTAACTGTCATGATGTTTCTGTTTGTCTTGTATTGTGTTTAAAGCTTTAGTGCATAACTTTTTGATATTAATGAACATCCGTTGCATTCAAGCCATTGCCAAATGAGTTGCTACAAAGCTAATTAAGACTCCACACAACTCTGTGTATTTCTCAGTATGGCTACGTTCAGAAGATTGTGTCGTCCGGTGACTTTCCTACGCAGAAACTCGAGTAAAGATAATTACCTTTTCTGAAGAGTCCATCATGTTTTTTTTAATCCTCCGTGGCCTCCTTGGACAACTGTGTGGAGGGAGGGGTGGGGGGCGGTGCGCGGTCACGGGAGGCTTGTATTATGTGGACGCACCGACAGTTTTTTGTCTTTACTTTGAATTCCTCATGGAGGAGACAGAAACTAGGCACTATAGCTTTAATTCTGTGCTTGTCTTTCATCCATTTTGGTATTTAAAGCATGTTGATTTCTTGACTCAGATGTCATAAGGATGACATCTTTTTGTTTTACTTTGACAGGTAAGGACTTCAATGGAAATCCTATCAAGGTGTCTTTTGCCACCCGCAGAGCCGACTTCGGAGGCCGAGGTGGCATGAGGGGAGGACGAGGAGGACGAGGGGGTGAGTCTGTTTTTTTTTTTTTAATCCTAAATTAGATTTTTTTTTTAAAGTTGGCAATATGTTATAGCAGTATGATGTTTGTTTTTTTTAGAAGTCCTGTTTCATTTAAGACAAATTAAGATTGAAACAATCTCACCACCAGGTTCGTTTTGAAGCTGCTCAGAAGCTTTCCATCATATCAAAAAATGAAGACTGGGTATACTTTGTCTGCTGAGGAAGATGGTTCCTCAGCAGATAAGTTTGCCCAGTCGTCATTTTTTAAGAACTTTAAGGACTTCTCGTTCATGTTGTCTTAACAGTAATGATTAAAAGTTAATTCATGACCTTGGAAACAGACTTTGACAAAACAATCTCACCACAAGGTCCATTTTCTAGCAGAACTTTTAAGTCTCAATCTTTGATAAAACTTTTTCCAAATTGCTATTTCTATTTATTTTTACACCTGTGAGGGAATGAACATGTGACAGCAGGGGTTGTAGCCAATTCCGTGGTCTGTCCCGGGACCATGGTCTCTGGCAGGGACCAGTGGTTACTGCCACTAGGGGCGCTAAAGACACTGGTCGCGACCAGCTCATCAGTGGTCGCGACCAGCTCATCAGTGGTCGCGACCAGCTCATCAGTGGTCGCGACCAGTTGCTCTGTGGCACGGACCAGCTGGTCTCTGGCACGGACCAGTGGTCATAACCACTAGGGGCGCTAGAGACACTGGTCGTGACCAGCTCCTCAGTGGTCTGCCGTGGTCCTTGTGTTCTGTGAAGCGGCTTTAGTATTTTCTCCCCTGTCCTGTTGTTTTGGCAGCACTGTTAGCTGGAACAATGTCAGAGATCATAATAGTTTGTCTATAAAATACACTATATCAGATGTATTGTGATTATTATTGTTATTATTATTGATTATGAAGATCCATGTGGTCAGGACCAGCTGGTCTCTGGCACAAAGGGCACTAAAATGACTGGTCCTGACCACCTCCTCTGTGATCTGTTCTGTTTGGACCAGTTGAGTGATCTGTGGAGTGTTTGTTTGTATTTATTTTTAATACATTTTTAATACAACTTTTTGCGTTTCTCACTGTGTTAGCAGAATCGCCTAATGTGAGAAGCCATAATTGTTTGTCTATACAATGTTATTGATCACTATTAATAGAAATCATAACAATGATTACATTATTAGTCGTAGTTGAATGAGTAATACCATCGACTATGCAGGTCAGTGTCTTCCTGACTGGTTTAAACTTTACCAATGTGTTTGTCACATTACCCTTTGTATCAAATCTTGATCTAGAAACTAATCTCAAATAAATGTAGTGGAGGAAGAGATGTAGAGTTGAGTGAAAAAGAAACATCAAATGAAATACAATGTAAAAGTCAGGTCATAAAATTTTCCAGGAATAGTTTTGAAATCAGCTGAATTGTCTAAACTGATTTTTGGCCTAATTACTTTTAAAGAAGGTCATTATAGTGTTTAACCCTCCACCTAAAAATATGCATGTATAGAAACCACTCTGTTGATATTTAGAGTATCAAACAGATTGATACTCTAACTCTGAGTACCATAGTAACAGCTATGAGTAGAAAATTAATTTCTACAAACCTCAAAAAATTACATAAATTATGTATTTTGTAGCCCTCTGTGTGTATTACCAAGTACTCACATACCTGGCACATCAAAAGACAGCTTCCAGATGGCATCTGCTATTACCACTGGGGGAAGGTGGCCACATTTGTAGCAAAAGAAATCATACTCATAAGCAGTAAGTGCAGAGTAGTGAAAGAATACCCTCCGGATGGTGTTGTGGTGGATTGTCAAATTCAGTTGATGCTCCATAGCACTGATTAATCTTCCAATAGCTGTGTGGGTCTGTTAAAAGATCAAGCAATTAGTTCTGTTCTATATTTACGGTACAAATTAGTGCTATTTTAGGTTTCTAATTGAATGAAAAAAGGACCATATTACCCTCAGTAAATTTGTCATGAAAGAGCATAACTGAAGAGTCAGAAACACTTTGTTATTGTAGTTGTGGAAGCCTGTCAAGTAATGCTGAAATCTGACAGGTGTTCGGCAGACAGGGCACGTTTTGATGGACACCTAAAAGGGAAACAAATTGTTACAGGATATAGTGGATTTGTTTGTATATATGAACCCTACTTCTATCGACTGGGGTACCTGCAGAGACCAAAGGTATACTATTTGTCATAAAAAATATATATAAAACCAGTAATTTCAGCAGACAAACCTTTTTGAACAGTAAGAACGCCATAAACTGTTGCGTTTTTGGTGACACATTTCTCCTCGGACAAGTCTGGTGGTGTAGGACCTGGACAGTACGGGCACTTGGTTTCTTCAGGTGAGAACTTCTGTGGGATGTTTGCTGCGTTATTTTGCAACTCCTCTGGTAGTTTGGGAGGCACTCTTTTGCGGTTACACAAGTATTCTATAATTGTTTTAATCTGTTCTGAACTAATTTTATTTTCACTTTCAAAATGGCCTGGCTCCATATCTTCACTGTAGAGATCATTGTCACTACTGAAGGCCATGTCCCTGTCACGTAGGAGGTGTCATCTTTCTTGGAAGGTCCAACACAACGACACATAAATGTGGACACACATTCTTCTCTTTGTGACTTTGCAGCGACATGTCCACTTTCTACTTCCAGTGTCCAGTGTCACTCTTGTTCTGCCAAAACAACACCAACTGTCCACTTTTGATGTGTACACAGAAAAGTTTACATTACTGCATGAATAGCCGTGTTCATCAAAAAACACAGGATATACACATGGAGTCCCATCCTGTGTGGCTCTGTCATTTGAGTTTGTGCATTCTTGTTTAGTAGTGCTGGAAATCAGCCCCTTTTCAAACATCTCCTCAATTACAGTAGTCTGCAGCAGAGGAGGTGGCTGGTGGTACTTGAAATGCTTTACTCTGTCCAAATGTATGCATTCTCTGCCCATGGCCATGGCCATAAACTCCCTGCAGTTTCGCACTTCGCAGTCAAGGACCTGCCTAGAAAAGGACTTTGACACATGAATTATGGTCCGTGGTCCAGACTTGTCCTGTGCTGTAACAAAAATCCCTCTCTCTTCATCCACAAGCATCCGTTTCTTTGTTGTTTGTCCAACTCGTGTCTTCTTAATGTAGGTGCACTAGAAAAACATGCATCACATGCAGGACACTTAAAAGATTTTCAGTTCTGTTTGTCAGATTCCACTGGCTTCTCTTTCACAGATAACAAATCTGGAGAAAAGGAGAAAAAACATTACAGGCTGTATGTGGCATTACTTTCTCAAATACTAAGCATTTTGTGTCATACTGTAGTACAGTGAAATATAAATAAAATCCACTGTGCAGACACTTGCTTGTAATACTTGGTTAGGTGCTATGATATGACTGGAAATATATAAAAAATATATCTACCGTATTTTTGTCATAGCATTGATTACCATAAAATAAGCTTCAGTGGGCAGTGTTCTCTAAGACTTATACAAAACAAAGTCGCTGGGCCTTTGAGGCAACTGTATCAATTCAAATATAGTTTTCTTATGTCAATACATACCTGGGAGGAGTGTCTTACTCTGAAGAATCAACCCTGTCCATTGAGGTACAAAAAAAATAATCTAATTTCATTAACTGTGTAACAGTTATTTGATAATATTATTATAACTTGAGGTTCCTAACCATATGTTGGGATAGATATAAAAACTGGAGACATTTTCAGTGAGTCAGCCATCACTATTAACCAAAGTAACATTGCTTCTGTTAAGTGAGGCTGGAGAAAATACGGACCCAAAATGCAGAGGCAGAAAACCGAGGATAGTTTAGATGTGAAGATTTAATACCAACACAAAAATCCAGGGTACAAAACTAACAGGAATATAAAAATAGTGAAAACGCAGGAAACAACATAAGGAGTATAAACTGAGGAAGTCCAAAATGCAAAAAGGGTAAACAGAGCTAAATAACAAAACGGAGCACAGAGACCACAGGGAAGACTAACACAAAACTCAGAGACCGGAGCAAAAACATGGACAGGAACTATCACAAAGGAATACAGACAGGAGACAAAAATGCACAGACTTACACGGAAAGACATGACAGAAAACCAGGCTAACAAAATGACAGGAAAACAGACTACAATAAGACAAGACAAGACAAAACATCAAAACCATAACAGCTTCGTCATGCCAAGGTACGCTTATTCAAGGCCAGCTTTAAATTACTGGAACACAAACATGTATGGCCAATAGATGTGATGAATTACTTTTACATACACCAGTCTGTGTAAATAACTGTGATCATGGAAAATGCTGATGATGGAGAGTACAATATCTGTTTTTAGTGATCTTACCATGTGTTTTCAGATGTTTTTCAAAGGAATGTTTTCTTTGTATGACGGATTGGCACTTGGGACAGTGCCAATGGCTCCTTTGGGCCAGCTTCACCTCACAGTGACAGGGTATACTAAAAGTGTCTGAAAACAAATGTGAAAATGAACACATTAGGCCAAGAACAGATTGATATGACACTGGAATTTGGTAAAAAAAATCTTTAACAAAATTGAACAGCCATGGTAGACTTATTATGCTTACCAACTGTATTGTCTCTGAAGCACATTGCATATTTTAAATGGACCTTATTTAGATGGTCTCTCGTAGCCACTGTGGCAACATTGCAGTAAGGGCAATTGTTGTCCTCATTTTTGTAAAAGTCCTCTGTTGATGTGAAGGCTGTATTGAGCACTAAATGACAGTAGCCTACAAATTGGTATTATTGTTAGCATGATATTGACTTTAAAAATATGATGAATAGCTCAAACAAAATAAAATACATATCACATGAAATCAAATACTTTACCTGCAGCCATATTTGTCAAGTAGCCTAGCTCACTGTCAACTACAAGGTAAAAAATTATCATTACTTCTATATAGTGTCATTCACATAAGACAGACAGCTATAGCACATAGGCGTTTTCCAAAACGCTCCACGGAGCGTTGTGCCCTTAATATAAACATAAAATAATGAGTTGGAATTATAGAGCGCTTTTCTGGGCATTGAAAGTGCTTTAAAGAAACCATTATTCTGTCTCTTGTGGCTTTATAAGCTATTTATTACTATTACTACTATATTTATTTCTTCTTCTTATTATTATTATTATTATTATTATTATTATTATTATTATTATTATTATACATTTGGGGCTTATATTCAATGACATTTCAGTTAGGCTATTAGTCAAAGACACACAAGATGGCTCAAATCTAAAAAGAGTCTGATCACGTATAGCATATCTCGAAGAATAACAATGAAAACATAATAAAAGTCAAAGATTACTTACACAGATCCTTGGAATGGGCCTGGGAATCAAAGGAATCCAAGGAAAGTATATCCTAGGCCATATTTGCCACTCTTCGTGGTTTTAGAATGAGCATATGGCCTATGATCAATATGATCACACCTGGCATTAAAATTGGAAATGGCTCCTGATTGGCCAGGAACTGAATCACCAACCGTTTCCTTCATTTCATTGGTTTAAAGGCAGTGGCCATGCAGCCATGGCATGATCGAAAAACCAATTGAAAATCAATCTTCAATTCTCTTCAAAAAAGAGTTAGGGTAAGTGGTCCTGATCATTGATGATGGAAGACACGGGCCTGCATAGACGATAGTACTACTCATACAACTATGACTAATAATAATAATTTAATCATTGGTATTATGATTTCTATTAATATTAATGATCAATAATATTTGACAGACAAAAGATAATTATTTTTATTTATTAATTTTTTTACATGTATTCAGCACAGTGTTGCCAACACAATAAGAAAGGGGAGAAGGTGTATTAAATGTACAATAACTACTCCAAAGACCACTCAGTAACTGGTCAAGACAACAGGCAGATGACAAGGACCACAAGACAGACCAGTGTCTTTAGCGCCCCTAGTGGTAGTGACCACTGGTCCGTGCCAGGTAGGAGCTGGTCGCGAGGAGCTGGTCAGGACTGTGAGGCAGGTCACAAACACACTGACCTGCATAATCGATAGTACTACTCATACAACTACGACTAATAATAATAATTTAATCGTTGTTATTATGATTTCTATTATTAATAGTGATCAATAACATTGGATAGACAAACAATTATGGCTTCTCACAATAGGCGATTCTGTTAACACAGTGAGAAACGCAAAAAGTTGTATTAAAAATGTATTAAAAATAAATACAAACAAACACTCCACAGATCACTCAACTGGTCCAAACAGAACAGATCACAGAGGAGGTGGTCAGGACCAGTCATTTTAGTGCCCTTTGTGCCAGAGACCAGCTGGTCCTGACCACATGGATCTTCATAATCAATAATAATAACAATAATAATCACAATACATCTGATATAGTGTATTTTATAGACAAACTATTATGATCTCTGACATTGTTCCAGCTAACAGTGCTGCCAAAACGACAGGACAGGGGAGAAAATACTAAAGCCGCTTCACAGAACACAAGGACCACGGCAGACCACTGAGGAGCTGGTCACGACCAGTGTCTTTAGCGCCCCTAGTGGTTATGACCACTGGTCCGTGCCAGACCACAGAATCGGCTACAACCCCGTCTCACATGTGATCATGGCTGGGAAGGCTTCACTGTTACACTGACAGAAGATCTCCTGGTTTGGTTCTGTGCTCCGTGTAGGGCCAATGGGTCGTGGTGGATTCGGGGGGGGTCGAGGTGGAGGTTTCCCAGGAGGCAACGGAGGCAACGGAGGCAACGGAGGCAACGGGGGCAACGGGGGCAATGGGGGCGGTGGAGGAGGAGGACAACAGAGAGCCGGAGACTGGAAGTGCTCGAACCCGTAAGTGCTCGAACCCGTAAGTTCAGGATTTTTCTCTTCATGAGGGATCTGGATAGAAACATTTTATACTACAAAATAAGTTTTAAAAAGTATTGACCTTTTTGTTCAAGGATCTCAGTGAAATCTCAGCTTTTATTAAATGTTTTGCATACACTGTATCGTGTTCATAGTTCATAATACAGCTTCTTACAAATACTGTAAGATTTGTTTTATTGCTTTGGTATATTGGAACATATATACATATAAATCTCAAACAAAAATAACATTTTGTAGATGATTGTGCAAAGACCATTAAGAATGCATGACAGAAGTGTAAAGATCATTTTTATTTTGTGGTTATATATTGATTTCTGTCCTTTCTGCACGTTTCTCTTCAGCAACTGTGGCAACCTGAACTTCTCGTGGCGTAATGAGTGTAACCAGTGCAAGGCCCCGAAACCTGAGGATGCTGGTGGGATGTCCCCAATGGAAAGAGGTTAGACTTCTGCAGTTTTTACATTGTAGTCTGTTATTGGAGGTGTATAGTTTGTATGCTGTTAACTTGAACAGAAGGTTTTTCATTAAAGTGTTATTTCATCCATATTACAAAGATTTTTTTTTTTTTCTTATTTACTCACTTTTGAGTCTGGTCGTGCAGATAGTTTTGGTTTCATTTGTACAGTTTTCATTGGAACTACTTTCTACCGGAGATCTAGTCCCTATAAAAACAGTTTACCACACTTTGTATGATATAAATGATTGGATTAGTAGTTGATTAATTACAAAGTGCATTGTGTGTTTTTTTTATTGTGATATGGACCCCCTAGGTCTGAAAATAAACTATATCCATATCCTTTGAACAGGAGTCATGTTACTTTGTTGTTTATTTTTGACTCACTCACTCACAGTTAACCCTGCAGGGTCAGACTGCTGACATTTTTGTCTGCAGTGTAAACTCTTGCCTCGGGGGTCAAACATAGTAAAAGTGATATTTTCTGTCATGTCAGGAGGTTATGGAGGAGAGCGCAGAGGGGGGTTTGAGCGGGGCGGCTTCAGGGGCCGAGGCGGCGACCGCGGGGGCTTCAGAGGGAGCCGAGGGGGCGACCGCGGAGGATACGGCCCTGGAAAGATGGACGCAAGGTCAGATACACTCAAACAAACGGCACTCTTATATTAAAATAGTTTCAACATCAAAGGTACATAATACAGTGTTTCCCACATAATAGCTATACCTGGGCAACACACACAATATAATAAAGGATGGGTGTTTTTTATACTCCCTTGTCCATTTGCAGAATTAAACTGTTTTTGGTTGGTGTAATTGTTCATCCGGTCCACATTGCTCTAAAACAGACAAAAGAAGTGGGTATCTACCAAAGTTAGATAGATAGCACTTTATTGTCCGTGTACAAATTTGTCTTGCAATACAAGCTCCAACAATCACAACACAACAACCTAAAAACAAGAGCTAAAAAACATAGAAGCATCAATAAAACATAAAAAGATACTTAATTAATATGAGGGGGGCCCTGCCCTGCAAGAATGGTCTTAAATAGCCATAAATATATAGATAAAAGTAAAAATAGGGGGGAACTATCACTTCTTTGCCCTCCTGTGTTGATTCAGCAGATATATTGACAGAGGAACAAATGAGTGTTTATATTTGTTCTTTCTGCAGTCTGGGACCCTATAGCGCTTCCCGGCGGGCAGGAGTTGGTACTCCCCATGCAACACATGGGAAGAGTCCTGGGAGATTTTGTCAGCCAGTCTGACGGTATGCAATACGTGGCTTTCAGTGAACGCATTCTCCACTGAACGTCCCACCAATTTGGAACAAATCTTCAGGAGCCGTAGAATCCTGGCCTTCAGATGAACTGAGAGGCCCCCAAACCACACTGCGCCTCCATACTGCAGGATGCTTTGAATTGTTGACACAAAGAAAAGAAACAGGATTTCGCTGCTTGCTCTGAATGACCGAAGTCTCCTTAAAAAGTAGATTTTCTGCTGTACTTTGCTGCAGATATAGTCTACATGATAGGTCCAGGAAAGGTCACTGTCCACGTGCACTCCAAGGTATTTGAAAGATGAATTTTGTTTTATGTTTTGATTGTGAATGGTTATTGGTGTAATATGGCAGTCATGAGAGGTGCCAAAGATAATCTCCTCAGTTTTCTTTGTATTGAGGATGAGGTCATTTAGATCACACCACTTTGCCAGATTATTCACTGTTTTCCTTTTAATGTTTATAGAGGTCAGCCCCCTCCCCCTCCTTCATCAGAGCTACCAGTGCAGTATCATCAGAAAATTTGATGATATGGTGGTTGGGTGCAGAGGTAACACAGTCGTTGGTATAGAGTGTGAAGAGCAGAGGAGAGAGTACCTAGGGTATGATTTTTTCCAATGACTTCATTAATACAGAAGTTAATGCCACAGGTCTGAAGTCATTGCACTCCCTGGGGCATGATTTCTTTGGCAGGGGGATGATGTGCGATGTCTTCCAGGCCATGGGGACAGTGTGTGTATCCATGGACTGTTGGAAGATGGGTTGCCACACTGGGGCTAGCTCCTTGCTGTAAGTTTTAAGGATAGAGGCACTGATGTTGTCCGGGCCGGTGGCCTTACGTGAATTAAGCCGACGAAAGACGTTTTCCACCTGACCGACTGTAATTGTCACTCTATCCTCAGAGCCCACTGCGACTGACTCCAGCACCTCTCTGCATCTCTCTGTACTTCCAGAGGTTTCAAACCTAGTAAAGAAGGTGTTCAGTTCAAGGGCAGAGGTTAGCTCATCACTTGTCACAAAAGGTCTCCTGTTTTTACCTGGCATGCCTGTCATGTTTTTCATTGTATCCCACATTTTGCGTGGGTTGCCAGCCTTGAAAGCTTCCTCCAGGTGTTTCTTGTGTGCCTCCTTTGCCGTCCTCAATTTTTCTCTCAGTTGTTTGTTTTTTGTAACTCCCTTCTGTCTTTATTTTTAAAAGCCAATTACCTCAAATTCATTACTTGTTTAATGTCTTTAGTTACATAGGTTTTATTATTGGGATACACCTTTACTGTTTTTGTGGGTATGATAGACTGTACGCAGAAGTTAATGTAGTCTGTTGTTGCAGAGCAAGTTTCTTCCAATGTGTCCCCCCTCAGCACTTGCACTTCGTGCAGTCAAAGCAAGCTCCCAGTTCCTCTCTGCTGTCATCAGTCCACTGTCGGACCACCTTATTCTCTGGTTTACAACTTTTTAATTTGGATGTGTACGTTGGGATAAGATGTACTACATTATGGTCAGAGTTAGAAATTGGTGTTCCTGTCTTTTCAGTGCCAAATTCCCTCCCTGGTAACACACTGAGTGCCTCATCATGCCATCAGGGAGGAGGTTTAGAGTCCCATGTTATTGATTGTTACAACACAGTTTTTTTTTGTTGAATTCAACTTTGGTAAAACTTTGCTCTGTTGACAAAATAGCAATTTGAAAAGCAATTTGTGGTTAATACCTGAAAGTTCCACATACATTTGTATAACAAACCTGCACTGTACAGGCGCGCGCGCGCGCACGCACACACACACACACACACACACACACACACACACACACACACACACACACACACACACACACACACACACACACACACACACACACACACACACACACCCCTGTTCACCCTGTAGTTGTTGTTCATCGGTTGGAGGCTGATGATGTAATCTGTGTGTTGTTATTTGCAGGGGTGACCACAGACAGGAGCGGCGGGGCCGTCCCTACTAAATCATCCTCCATAGGACAAAGTCTTCCCTGGCCCACCTCCAGTAGAAAGACCAGTGTGTGTCCCCTGCCCATACACCTTCCACCTTTTATATTACTCCGTTAACTGTGATCCTTTACATTCAGTGTGTAGAAAAATGTAACTATCCCTGTTTTTGTGTTTGCTCTTGTTCATGTGACTCGTTGACGTCCATCCACAGTTCCTTCTTCTGCTCAGTGAGGTCTCATTGCACACAACTCTACAACTTAAAGCTGGGGTAGGCCGTTTTTGTGTGTGTCATTGGGCAAACCTCCATAATAACCTTTCATAATTTTGCAATTCAAGTGTTCTGAGAAAAACTTGACTTCTATGCTTTGTTTTCAGGCTTTAGAAAATTTAGCCCATGGAAAAAAAGAAGTCTAAAAGAGAGTCGCTAATAGGTTAGCATTTTGCTAACCGTAGCCAAAGGCCCACAGCTGCAGCTAATTTAAGCTAATGTTTTTGAAGCTAGCTACTTTATAACCTAGAATCACAGTATGTCATATCAAAGGGCTTTACAAAGAAAACAGTACAGTAATTCTCATAGAATTGTTGCTAGATAACAACATTCATCAGGATGAAGTTAGTCTTGCTATCTCCACAGCGCTGTGACAGCGTCTCCAATAGTGGAGATAGCGGGGGGGGGGGGGGGGGCTTTATCCCTGCGATGTGAGGACAAAGAGGGGGGGAGCTGCAGAAGGAGGGCTGGATATTCACATTCTGCTGATTTTTTTTATTTTTTTTGTGTGTGTGCCTTTTCCAGAAAACTGCATACCCCAGCTTTAACACAAGCTTTCAGAAAGTCCAGTTTAACCACGTTATCTAAACCACTTACTACATGTGCAGGGAGATTATGTTTCAGGTCTCATTTCAGTCTCCGATTTAAAAGAAATGTCCGGAAAATTCTTCTCTTTGGTGTGGATTCATTAACGTTTTAAAAGGAATTCCTAACATTGTAAAATAATAAATGTGTCAACATTATTATTAATTTCTCAAGACCTGCTGTACTTGCAGGAATTAAACAAATCTAGCACTTGTATCCTATAACTATAGTACATTTTGTGAATATAAACATTTACTAATGTATTATTAAAATAAATAAAGATTGAAGCTGTTCTAGTTTGGAAATGGAAACAAAAGTGAATGTTGCTTTTAACATCAGAGCTTGTACTACTGTTAACATAGAGAACAGATTAAAAGTAATAATATAACTAAATAACTATGTTTTATACATGTTTTTGTGCTTTCACTTAAAACATGTCTGATAGCTTGTGTTGTAAATGTGTAGCTGTTACTGTTGCTGCATGCTTAGATGTCAGCTGTGGAAACAAGTTAAGCTGGTGCTGCAATGGTTTACAGTCAAGATAACAAAACCAGAAAATTGTTTGCTTTTTACAGTCCGTGACTTAGGTGTGACTTCAGTCACTTGTCAAAAATGAATTAAACTCATTGCAACCATCACATTGAATACCAATACTATACGAGATGCCAACATTTGTTCTCACAAGATGTAGTAACACAGTACACTCTCTGGTTTTAAATATTCTGTCATGAGAAAAGAGCTTAAGATTATGATGAATTAAAATCCTCTTTTGTTAATGAGGCATTATGTCGCTGCAGATGTATTTAACATGTTTTTGTTGAGACATAACTCAAGTAGTGTATTTATTATTTATGAGTTTTTGTATTGTGCATGTGCTGGTTTTCAAATGAAGGAGTTTCTTAAAATCAAACAATGCATCTGTGGTTCTTACTGACACGTGCAGCTTATAAAGATTTAGTTGTATGGAAAATTTCTAATGGAGCTCAGATGCCAGAACCTGCAGACATAAAGACGAGGCAACAGTTGTTTCTCAGTCCTCGTAATTCAAAGAAATGTTGAGTATCTTGATTCTTTGAGATGTCAAACATGTTATTATCAGCTTTAATTATCTCATTTTTAGAATGGCTTTTATCTCACCAGCATTTTTATGATCTGAGGCATTGGCCTTTTGTTTGACTGCCATTCCTGTTTAGAACTTGGCACACTGTTTAAGTTCAAAGAATAGACTGATTTAATGATCATATCATCAACAAGTTGGTTGTTAATGTAATTTACTGTATGCCAGGTAAACGAGTACAACATGTGTCAACATGTCCTAAATCCACTTTAGGTAAGGGATCAAATTTAAAAGGTGTTGCATTCTGGCACAACAACTAGCTATGTGCAGTTAAAATCCCCAAACTTAACATTCTATTTTTTATTATTTTCAACTGAAAAACTGTCAGTGTAGGATCCTTATATAATAATGGCCATAATAAGGACCTTTATAGCATCTTCAAGCTGCAGCTTCTTCAGCTGCAGTTCATCTAATGGCCACAAGAACAACATCTAGGAACTTTTCTCTCCCAGTGATGTGGCTTTAAAAACTGTATATATATATATATATATATATATATATATATATATATATATATATATATATATATATATATATATATATATATATATAAATAAATAAAAGAATGCTTGAGATTGTTTTGGCTGAACTGACTGGTGTCTCAGTTTCTAAATTGTTTCTACCAACAATGAATCGGTCCTGCTAACAAGTATTGTGTGTGTATTCAAAGCCTGATTAAGGCGGAGCAGGTTCAGTCCAGACAATGCACCTTCATACACCTATATATATATATATATATATAAACCTATAGTTTAGATTAGATGAGGTGCATACAGTGTTGCTAGATTTGACTGACCCTAAATATCCCAATCAGAGCAAAATAATAAGTAGCTTAATTTTTTTTTATTTGCACTTGGAAGAGGATTTTCTTGTCTTTCACTGTTTACATAATACACAAAGCTAGCTCGCAAAATCACTAAATGTAGCATAGTACTTATTATCAGCCTTTTTGGGTTTGCCCTGTGTTTTGTTTGTTTCTGTCCTGTGTGAAACTAAATGTCCCCGTTGACTGTTTTTTGTTGACTAATTAATTTACATAACAAAAGTATGTATTTTAACCCCAAAGTTTTGTTTGAATTCACGTTATGTTGACATGACACGTGTCATTTTATTGATTTCCCTGGTGTGCTATTTATATGCCTTCCCATGAGATCATGTTGGAAGAACTAATGATTTTCCCATCAGCCTCAGCTGTACTTTGTGTTTATTAAAGTGGACATATTATGCTTTTCCGTATTTTCTATCATATCTACAATGTTATAATGTCGGATTTTCAAATAATGAGGTAAACCTATTTTAGAGAAATCCCTGGGAGCTTAAACTTTCAGATTTCCAATTGATTCTGAATGCTCCAGTGATGTCATCTTGGCTGCCAATGTTGTTAAATTCTCCCCAATTTCGGATCGCATTACTGCTGAAACATGTCCGGTTGTGTAATATTTGGTTCAGAAGCCTTTTATTTGTGATTTTTCACAGTACAAAGTCCTGCTATATACTCCTGTTGCAGTAGCTCCAGCTGAAAAAGCAGAGTGGAGATTCCAGGAAACACGCTGGCCAATCAGAGCAGACTGAGCTTTGTCTGGAGGGGGGGCTTAAAGAGACAGGCGCTCCTACAGAGGGCCTCAGACAGAGGGTGAATACAGGAACAGCAGCCATGGGCAGTATGAGAAAGATAGGGTTTTTTTTAAACATTAAAGCATGTAAACGTGTCCTAGTACAAACACAAGCTAAACTAAGATGAACATATTAAACATTATACCTGCTAAACAGTATGTTAGCATTGTCATTGTGTTAGCATTCTGATGCTAACTTGGTTTGTAGTAAAGTACGTCCCATAGCTGGAATCAAGTAGCAAATACATATTTTCAGAACTTTCCATTTAGTCCTATGGCTTCGCTCACTTTTCTCTGAGCCCTCTCCTTTGTTGTTCTTTGTCTGTAAAGTACTGACGTTCAGTTGTAGAGCTGCAGATGCCCCCAGACGGTGACAATAACTTGGTCCTCCATTTCTCATTCTCTGTGACGTCAAAGGCTTTCGTGCCACAGCGTCACACAAATTCTTACAAAGATTATTTTTTGGGCATTTTAGGCCTTTAATTGACAGCTGAAGACATGAAAGGGGAGAGAGATGTCAAACCCGCGGCCCACTGTGTTGAGGAGTAAACCGCTATATATGGGTGCCCGCTCTACCAACTGAGCTATCTGGGCACCCAGTCACACAAATTATTTGCTCAAGTTCAAACATTTCAACGCTTTGCATTGACTTTGTATGAAATTGCGCCGTGCAAAAAATTTGCTTCGCGTTTAGTCTGAACACGCTTTTAGTCTTGTTATCAAATCATTCTTGTCTTTATCAAAACAGGTAAAAATGTATAAGCAGATTTATTAGTTGTCATTTACGCTCAGTTGCCAGTTTATTAGATACACATCACTAAAGCTAACACAGTCTAATGTGTGTTTGTTTTTATGTTTTTTTATTTATTTATTTTTTTTATGGTGGATCGGAATGCACATGTAGGGCCTTAATAACCTGTGAGGTGCAACACTTCTCTGGGAAATGTTTGTCTCTTTTACTCTTTTGTCTCTGTTTTTTTTTTGTTATTATTAATCATTTGTCATACATCTTCTCACATGGTTTATCTAGCTCAAAAATCATTTCCTGGTGCTGTGTGGAGTTTTCCAACACGACTTCTAACTTCTGCATACCTATCCATGTACCCATAGTCCCATGTGTATATACTGTCAGTGAAGCCGACTTCCTTGTTGAGCTCAGCATGTGTGAATGTTTAACTGGCAGATCCAGTTTGCTTGTGAATAATAGGTCATGTGTGTTCCCGGAAGAAAAGCACGTCTTTGACCAAAAGCAATCCCTCTAAAAATCCCCATAACAATTCCGTTGAGCATGTAGAGTATCTGCTTCCAAAAATAATTCACAGCTATGTTGAGTGTATCTCAGATGCTTTTTTAATGGCAACACACACACACACACATATATATATATATATATATATATATATATATATATATATATATACACACACACACACACACACACACACACACACACACACTACCGGTCAAAGGTTTGGGGTCACTTATAAATTTCCATTCCATTCCAGACAGAATACCAGCTGAGATCAGTTGCATTGTTTTTTTAATCAGGGCAGCAGTTTTCAGATTAAATTATGTGTTTACATAATTGCAAAAGGGTTCTCGACTGTTGTAGACAGAAGTGGCTGAAGAAACACAAAATCCATGCATTTTGGTCTAAACGTCATACCCAAATTAAAAGTGGTACAGCTCCCATATACTTTGACAATCTGGGGTGTGCCTGATATCATTGGGAAGGAAACACTCTCAAGTTTTTGTTACAAGTGTCAGGGTGATTCAGGTATTTAATGTCAAAGTGAAAACGGATCAGATTTGAATTACAAATATAAAATACAAAATAAATATGTATTCATCCCGAATCACTGGTGTAGCAGTTGGGTTTTTAAGTCACACATGGAAATCTCCTGTGTGCATTCAAAGGGTTTCAATTGTTTTTAGTTTAGATACACATGTAGGTTCAACTTTTGGTGAGTCAGACAAATAACTCAACAAATTCACAAAGCTAGTGCTTGTCAGCAATTTTTTATAATGGCATCAATGTGCAAAAATGTTGATCAGCAACACATCTGGTTGGGATCACTGCAAGCCTCAGAATGGATACAAGAACATCCCAGTCCCAGTACAGGGGAAGAAGAAGAAACTAAGATCTGATAGACAAATCTGTTTTCACTTCCTGGACTTTTCTCCAATCTTTGATTCTTTTTGTAAAATGTGAAATATATAAATATGAAATGAAATGGGAGAAGATGAGAGGAGAAATGTCTCTTTGACTGAGGCATTTGACTGAGATCCAGTTAAACAGGTGGTGAGAGGCTGGGCGAGTCTTTGGACAGGTATTGTTAGTGTTACTGTGTGGGAGGTATAGAGAGAGGGGAAGGGGAAGGGCACAAGACGATTATTTAATGCAGGAGTAGATCTGATAGCATGTACTTACAGTTATGGCTCTCTACAAGGTGATCGGTGCGGTGGCTCTGCTGACTCTCCTGACACACGGTAAGGACCCTCCTCACTGCACACACCTGAACCAATCATGTTTGAGTCAAATATTGTAATTAATTAAGTTAGTAAGTAGTGAAGTAAAACGAGTGCAAGTCCTGTATTCAAAATACTAATTTTGAAGTAAAAACCCACCAACTCTGTGATCCTGTCACGCTGAGTGCACGTTAATGATTCAAAGTATGCATGAATAAAAGGCATGGCAAGTTTATCTATACAGCACATTTCTGACACACAGGCTAGCACAAGGTGCTTTATTATATAACTAAATAGGTACAAACAGTAGATTAAAATAATTTAAGAAGTGCAAAATGTAAAATGTATGAAAGTGAAAGTGTCCAGGTCAAGTAAATTCTCTAAAACGCTTTTAAAGTCCAAAAGTTATCGTGTCTGTTTATAATGTTTCAAGGAGGTAAAAACAACCAAAGAAATTAATCTGAAAGTGTTCAGTAACTATCAGATAAATGCAGTGGAATAAAAGGTCGCTATATCCCTCTGAGACGCTGCAGAGAAAAACTCAAACCTTAAATCTTTGGATCTTTATAGATTGGGAGAGGAATATATCTGGATCATTTTGCACTGAACTTGTAGCTTAATTAAGCATGATTGGTAACTTCGTGAAGTGAAGTGATAACTATTGTCCCGTCTGAATGAATACTTTACAGCCTGTCAGTCACTATAAATCACTACTTCTCCTCCTCCTCCCTGGTTATAAAGTCATAAAAACGGTTACAGCCTCACAGTATCATCATAGAAATGATGGATTTAACGGGTAGTCTTTTTACTTTATACAATTTTCTTTGAGGGCTGCTTTAAAATTCACATGCATTTTAATAATTTAATTCTATATTTAGTGTAAAAAATTAATTACGTTTCTGCAGTTTAAAGATGGAAGACTGTGTGTAATGTGAGTATAATTTAGTCAACATCACACCTGTGAATTATCTGTTGATTGACAGACCATCTTAATGAAGCAGATGAGTCACATATTTCATGCTCTTTCACCTTCAATAGATTTGAATACGTTTTAAATTGTTGCAGAACAATTTACCTGTTTGATAGATTACAGCATCACGAACTGGAACAGGGAGTTCTGTGGTCGCCAAAGGTTTCTTTCTAGCCTGACGTCGTCATACTCAGATTCTAGTCAGAATGTGAGTCTGATACCACTCCATTGGGCAGTGATTATGGGGCATGTTTCAACCGAACCAGGAAAGAAAATGCCTCTGCACTCAATTGGATAGTGTGGTATCTGAACAGTTTATAACTTTATATACATTTGTACTTAAGATTTTTTGTAAGGGATTCCTTTGACCCTTACCCTACTTTTACTGAAACATCTGGAAACTGTTAACATGAGCAGAAGAGCCCTCTTGGACAGAAGAGGCCTTATTTGAAGATGTGCCAGAAAAGAAGGTATCATTGGTCAGTTCTGACCCAATCATGTCAATGCAATGCACAGAATATATACCATATGCCCACAAAGAAAAGGCAGAACGACTTATTGGAAGAATTGGGTTGGTTGTTCTCCAAGCTCTCTGCATACAGCATCACAGCATTACTATTAAAAGTCACCACAATAGACCTACAACCAATCAGAGCAACAGAGTGTGACGTATGTCTTCTTAGCGACCATTGGGGCCAGCTGATAAATAAAAAATCTAACTTTTGCTGAATCCCGTAGGACGGCAAAAACATCTTTCCGATTGACAAATGCCTTGATCGCGGTTCTCTGTCCCTCTTTTAAAATGAATGTGCTGTCGATATCTTCTATAACAGACACGATGGCGGAATCTGCACATCTCAATTCTCCAGCGGCAGCCATCTTTGTTGTTAAACAAATTCAACCCAAGCGCTCTTTGGTGACGTGGTTGATTACGTTACTGTTGATCATCTGTCCATCGTCGTATAAAGCCCGCCCTGAAAATTTGATTGGTCCAAACAGCTCTGGTTCGAACATAGTTGCTCCACAACGGATCAAGTCCAGACCGAACTTCCCGACCTCAAATGTTGTGGCCGAGGCTAAGTTCGGCTGGCATCCAGGCTAGTTTCTTTCATCACTGCTCAGAAGAATGTGTTGTACACACGTTAAGTCCCTGATAGCAACACTTTTACTGAGGAAAAGAAGAACGTCTGTGTTAGTCATCCATCACAGCAAATGCTTTATGCCACTGTATGTAGGAAAGATGTGATTTAGTGATACATTCACTTACTGTTGAAGTGTAGACCGTCATCATGGTTATTTATAATTTATATTATATAATTATTTTTCGCAGGCTTGGTAGTAGACTTATAGAGTAAACTGAACTTCATGTGTAAAATGAGTTGAGTGCCCCTTTAACTTCTGCTGCTGGGATGTTTTATCAAAGCATCATCAGAGACTGGAGAAATAACAGTAATAGTGGTAATATGATGAGCAGTAGTAACCGCAGTAGAAGTATAAGCATACAGCATCATTTTGGGATTGTCGTGTTGTAAACTGTCAGTCAGTGATCATGAGACGTCTGTCGGTGCAGATCTGGTTGACTTGAAGCATGCCAACATTGGAGGCGGTAAAACCAGTTTGATGGGACAGCAGACAGCACAGAACACTACTTATCTGTTAAAACGAGAAAACAAGACAGTATGTAAAACATGTGACATTTAACATACTGCACTGTATGTCAACACCACATAAATAACAGCATACTTAGTGTTTGTCACATGCTATCAATACTTTTGACATACTTTTTAAATTTTGCAGAGTCAAGATTTAATGACAATGACAAGATTTAACACTATAAGTGGTTGTCATGTTTACATATTTCCAATGATAGGGTTAGAGACTGTGTTGTCATTTTATTTATGTTAGATAAAGACTGGGTGGGGTTGTACTGGAACAACCCCACAATGTTTTTTTACCCCACAATGAACTTTAATTTTATAAAGTACAGTAAAACATATTGCACATATAAAAAACACAAAAGATATATATGAATGAGATATACTGTATATATATATATATATATATATATATATATGAAAATGAACGATAACATTTAGATATTGAATAAATAAATAATCAAATCAAGACACAAAACAACACTGTCTCTCTCTCTCTCTCTCTCTCTCTCTCTCTCTCTCTGCACACACACACACACACACACACACACACACACACACACACACACACACACACACGGTCCGGTTCTGGTGGTTGATGAACGCAGATATGTGCTGATTAGCTCTCATAACGGGCCGGGTGGGTAGCGCACTGCCATGAGTCCATGATGCTAATGTTTGATTACTGTCTGATATTTTGTGATTATATTCTGAATCTGCAGCATTCTATTTCAGGTAAATACAGTAGTACAACGTCTCCCTCTGATGTAGAAGTAGCCTACACTGTAAATCAGTAGTATAGGATATACAGTGGAGTTGCATATTAAGTGGTTTGGGGTCCTTCTGTAGGCTAAATAATTTTGGGGTACAATTTGGTTTTGATGACTTCTACAAGCAGCAATACCACAGGCCAAGCAATCACCCGTTCCAAACGGGCACTACACTAGTTTTTAGTCAAAGAAAAATAAATCATTTCCACATAGTTCACATTCATAAAAAATTAAATAAAAGTTTGCCAGTGGTTATCTCTTCTATCATGTATAATCACAGTACCAAAAGCAAATGAAAGAAGTCTTCACGACAAAGAAAAAATATTTGTGTTTGAATGACTTTGGTTATAATTTCTTATTACCAATGATCACATTAGGCATCAGTAAATATAAATACGTTTTAAATGTGATTTTGTGTTTGTTTCCTATTTTTCAGAGTCTCACTCACAACTAGATGGTAAGTCAGTTTTATGCACACTTCTTTACATTCACCTGACTGTCAACATGATGGACTTTAGTTGTTTTGTTTATATCTTCATTGTTGTTAGTATTTGTTGTCAAACCCAGTAAAAGCAATGAAATGTGTAGAAATTGAAATAAGAATAGTTTTTCCTCTGTTACTTAGGACTGTTAGATTAGAAACACCTGAGACAGTTAAAGTTTATAATCCAGCAGTGCTCAGTGGTAATCCAGGGAGAGGGGAGTATTGCTCACTGTGTTCTTATTGTCTGTCTCTCTGCAGTGTGCGGTATATCTCCGCTCAACACCAGGATTGTTGGAGGACAGAACGCCCCTCCAGGTAACTGGCCCTGGCAAGCCAGCCTGCAATCATCTGGGAGACACTTATGTGGAGGATCCCTCATTAACAGTCAATGGGTGGTGACTGCTGCTCACTGCTTCTCAAGGTAAGCACTAAGGGGCAGATTCTCTTAGGCGGTGGTTTTTGTGTTTGCTTAACTGCTCTGCTCTTAAATTCTTTGCACTGTTTTGTTTCTCTTTAGCATCCCAGCCAGTCTGACTGTGTCTCTGGGTCTCCAGAGTCTAGAGGGACCCAACCTCAATGCGGTGTCTCGGATGGTAACAAAGGTCTTCAAACATCCTAACTATAACTCCAAAACTAATGACAACGACATCTGCCTCCTGCAGCTCTCCTCACCAGTGACTTTCACAAAATTCATTGTTCCTGTCTGCCTGGCAGCTCCAGGCAGCACCTTCTTCAGCGGCGTTAGCTCCTGGGTGACCGGCTGGGGCACCATTGCATTTGGAGGTGGGTCAGATAGCAGCTAGGTTACATTTATTTATTTCAATACAATGGTAACAACAACTGAGTTTACTCAGACATTTAAATGCAAAAATGAGTACCACCTTCCTTTACCCATACAAAACAGAAATATCATCAATAAGTTTAAAAATATTTCATAAAACACCCCGCAATACAAAATATAAATTGCTGCAAAGAGCCTCTGCAGTAAAGAGTTTGTTCTGATGATGATGCTAGAGGAAAGGTCAACTTACCTGTGGAGTTTTCTTTGTTAAGTTTAAAAGTTAAGTTTCTCACCAAATCACACTGTGCGTCTCCTTTAGTTCTAACAAAGTGTTAATTGTGTTATCTTCATAAAAAAAAAAAAGAAACCGATTTTGAAAAAAACTTTTCAAATTGTTTTCATCCATGTTCGGTTGCAATCCGTCTTCTTCTTGATTGTCTTTGTTGGTGCATGTAGCTACACCTGGCTCCTTGTAAAAACATAGTGTTACTAGTGGTCAAATATTCCAAGATAGATTTTCAAATTCACTTAGAAATTAGAGGGTGTGAGAGGAAACACTCAGTGGCCAGCTGAAAAATTAGGATTTATCCTCTTGGGAACATAAATATTTACAGCATATTTCATGGAAATCTTCAATAGGTGATGTAAACAGCATAAACAGCTTTAACATTATTTGTATTCGTCCCTGTCTATGATCTGTCAATTTGAGAGGGTTAGCAGGTTTCAGTTCTTTGTTTTGAAGTTGTAGTGGACCTGTCTTTTGGTTTGACTTTGTTGAACTTTAAACTCCTGATTGTACCTTACGTAATAGTACGTAGTAATCAAACACTCATAATTCATCACATGTGCTGTTTATTTACAGTATTTGTTTCTCTTTAGTTCCCCTTCCTCCCCCAGGAAACCTAATGGAGGTGAATGTGCCAATCGTGGGGAACAGAGAGTGTAACTGTGACTATGGTGTGGGCTCAATCACAAACAACATGATCTGTGCCGGGTTACGTGCTGGAGGGAAAGACTCCTGTCAGGTAAACATCTTTACGCCTGTGTTGGTGTCAGATTTAATCTCCTGCCAAGATTTCTCTCCTAAATGTTTCTCTTCTTAAAGGGGGATTCAGGTGGTCCGCTGGTGAGCAAGCAGGGCAGCCGCTGGATCCTGGGGGGAATCGTAAGTTTTGGAGATGGTTGTGCCCAGCCTAATTTCCCAGGAATCTACACCAGAGTGTCCCAATATCAGTCCTGGATCAACAGCCAGATCACCAGCAGCCAGCCGGGCTTTGTCACCTTTACGTCCACTGGAACTGACAGTGACCTCAGCATCAGCTGTCCTGGCCTGCCACCCCCTCCAACCACTACAACCACCCTCCCTACAACCACTACAACCGCCCTCCCTTCAACCACTACAACCACCCTCCCTCCAACCACTACAACCACCCTCCCTCCAACCACTACAACCACCCTCCCTCCAACCACTACAACCACCCTCCCTCCAACCACTACAACCACCACTGCCAAACGTGAGTGTCTGTCATGTCCAGACTTTAACCTTAAATTTCCACTTAAAATTAGATGTTTTCATATTTACAGTAGTGCAGTAGTAAAATCTTACTTAAGTAAAACATGTAAGTATTACCAGAAAAATGAACCTAAAGTACTTAAAGTAAAAGTAACTTGTGTGCTGTAAAATGTGTCCTGTCAGTATTTGATGTTTCTGGATTAATATTACTCTGTATTAATGTGTAGCCTATGTTGCATTTTACTGCTGTAGATGTTTAAGGTTGGGCTCATTTTAACTCCTTTATTTCCTGTTGGATGGTTTCATCATATGTTTGTAGCGTAGCTCTCCTGTGAGAACCACATACGTATCTTTAAAAAGTTTAAAAACTTTTCATGGTGTCAGAAAAACAGCCATGTTTTCAGCTTTTTGATGATGCTTTTTCCAGCTTTAAAAAGGCTTTTTAAAGAGTTTATTTAGCTTAAGAAATAGGAGAATTTTCTCAACACATAAAGACACACTTTATCCTTCAATTCATCACAAACATTCAACATCAACACATCTGGAGATACATGGTTTTCATCGGACAGGAAGGGGATGAAAATGTCATCTGAAAAATAACTAAAGCTGTCAGATAAATGTAGTGGAGTAAACAGTACAGTATAATATTAGAAGTAGTGGAGTACATGTGTAAAGTAGCAGAAAATGTAAATACTTAAGAAAAGTACAAGTACTTTGAATATGTACTTAAGTCCAGTACTTGAGAAAATGTACTTAGAGTAGTTACATTTTAACACTGGTTATATATTCTGTATCAGCTTGTTGCAGCTCTTTATTGAAGTTGTATGATTGTTATATTGAGGGAAATATTTAAACCCAAGACTGATGTTTTTATGAAGGCACTTTTCCATCAAATTCCAAACAATGTTGTGTGCATCAGTTTGTATTTGCTGTGTTCACACTTTGTATTGAAACTGAAGCGCTCAATGGTGTTTTACGTCGCCTTCCAGGCAGCTAACCCTAACCTTAACCCTAAACATAATTTCCATAACATAATTGCCGCGCTGCCTAGAAGGCGACGTTGGGGGTGTAAAACACCAAACACCAACTGATGCACAGTAATTTCTTTAAGCATAAATATAGTTTTATCTTATCTGGGCAGGAAACATAAATTCAGGCTCATCAAACCCTGGACAGTCCTCTCTTTATCCAACCATTGGATGAAGCCTGCTCCAACCTCTGTCCTCTGGTAGGCGCTACAGAACACTGTACGCCGAAACAAAACCTGACACAGATCGTCACTATGACGGGCCCATACCTCCAGTCACGTAGTGTCAGAAACAATCCCTGTGCAATATCTCTGTAACACACTAAACATCCACTGTACCTGTAAATTATATATTTTGTTAATTTAAATACAGATTAAGGAGTTTGGACACACTTTCCCAGTGAGAAAGTGTGTCCAAACTTTTGACTGGTTCTGTAATTTTTATATTTATAGCTTTACATAGCACTTTATGTTTACCTTTGTTCAGCTTTGTTGTCCTTGTTTTAAGCTGTATGTCTATTTATGTGTAAGTACATTAAGAGCAACGACAAAACTAACTAAGTCAAATTCCAATACATCTGATTGTGATTGTTTCTCCAGCTGTGGTCTGTGGCCAAGCCCCAATGAATTCCCGTATTGGTCGTATTTTGGGAGGAAGCTCGGTGGCGATGGCTGGTGTGTGGCCATGGATGGCGAGCCTACAGAGGAATGGAAGTCATATGTGTGGCGGGACTCTGGTGGCTGTTGACTCCGTGTTGAGCAACGCCAACTGCTTCTCAAGGTGAGATACCTGGAGCGATGTCACAGATCGTAATTTTCTGTTTAATTTTTGAGCAATTTAAGAACAAAAGTTAACCAAATTGCTAGCTTTTATCCTTCAATGTAATGTTGGATTAAAAATAACGGCACTGCCCTTTAGGAAACCGTATGTAGAGGCCCAGCCCTTGTTTTAAACCATTTAGATGTTTATCTTGAGTCCTTACTTAGTTCATTTTACCTCTCACAGTTCACCAACACCGTCTGAATGGACTGTGGTGTTGGGTCGGTTGAAACAGAATGGATCTAACCCCTTTGAGGTGACACTAAATGTGACAAATATTACTCTGAGCAACCTGAATGGGTCAAATGTAGCAGTGCTCCATCTGTCAACCCAACCCAGCCTGTCCAACTACATCCAGCCCATCTGCCTTGACAACGGACGGACCTTCGCTTTGGGCTCCACGTGCTGGGCTGCTGGCTGGAACTCCGGGCGAGGAGGGGGTAATGCTACCTCTGCATCAATTCACCTCTTTACATTGAACATTTAGGCCCTTGTACATTACAGTTTTGGGCACTAACAAAGTATGGTTGCCCATTTATTCTGTGTTCCTGTCATTTGGATTTGATTCAGATGTTTCAATTCGCATCAATTTATTATTTTTCCCAACTTCAGTGGAACAAGTTCTGCAGGAGTTCGAGACATCGGTGGAAAATTGCGGGAACGGGTCATCAAGTGACAGCATTTGTACAAGAACTTTTACACTGGAGAAGGTGATTAATGAGAGCAGGAGATTATTATACTTTTATATGTCTCTGTTTTAAACAGGAGTTTGTTGATCCTTAAACAGGCATTTCTGGATGCTTATTCCCTTTCTTGCTGAGAGCTTGATGAGAAGATCAATACCGCTCTCAAGCCTGTACGGTAGATATGAAGCTACAGTCAGCAGTAGGTTAACTTAGCTTAGCATAAAGACTGGAAACAGGGGGAAACAGCTAGCCTGGCTCTGTCAAATGGTAACAAATTCCACCTACCACCATCTCTAATGCTTACTGATTAACATGTTATATCCTTTTTATTTAACCCATACAAACTAAAGTGTAACATGGCTCCTGGCTGTAGCTTCATGTTTTTTTTCTCAAGTTTTATTTCCTCAGAGACAATGCACATTGATCAACATCACTGTAAATGTGCCCGTGTTGGCCACATGTTAAGTTATCCATTAAATTTACTGCACAAACATGAGCGAGGTATTAAACTTTTTATCTAACTCTCAGCGAGAAAGTTTAATTTCACAAAATCAAACAATACCTTTAAAGTATAAGAAGGTATTGTCTAAATAGCTAATGTCTAAATAATACTATTTTCTGTAGTTTCACAGGAAGGTGCGACTGAATGTCCACTTCATACAAATGTTGAACATGCGTGTCTGTTTGTTCAGGGTGATTCTGGAGGTCCGTTGATGTGTAAGCTGGGCGACTCTTGGTTCCAGGCAGCAGTGTTATCAGCTGGAAACACCACCAGACAAACACGAGATGCAGTGATGCAATTCCCCAAACTGAGCACCTTTCAAACCTTCCTGGCTCGTACAGTGGGGTTCTTATCTCCAGCTTCAAACTCCAGCAACAACACCAGCGCCAGCAACAACACTAATGCAACTCTCCCCAACATTGCCACTTCCATCGGTGGTGCCACTCCTGCTCACTCCCTGGTCTTCCTCTTTTTCCATCTCCTCGTCTTCTCGGCGTGTCTCCAACTTTTCTTATAGAAGCCTCCAACTTTTTTGGAAGGATTTACTGTACATGATGTGACAAGTACAAATGAATGTAAACAACTTTGAATCTGAGAGACAATTTAGGTCAAAGCTGCATTAACACTAATGTATGACTTGATTGTGCATAATACTGACCAGGTGATGTGATAAGATCACAGTATGAAGTATAAGGATTACTTACAATGTAAAAAAGATAATAGTCCAACAGATGTGTGTTACTGTAACGTGTAGACAGATGTGGAGGCTTTACGTTAATGTAACGTGTAGAGTAAGGGGGAGTTTTGTTTTTTAAATGAAAACTTTAAAATGAATTGACTTTGAAGGACTCAGACAGTGTCTCTTTCTGAGTTTCTGAAGGGTAACTGCTATCAGTCTAAAATGAAGGGTGTAAAATGAAGACTTATTGAAGTTGCACTAAACAAATGTCTATGTAATATGTAGCTAAGCATTCCAGCATTTCTTGTTCTTGTTTTTATTATTATTAATTAATAATTACTATTTTTGAATCACTACAACGATAAAATGTGTGAAACCTTTGTAATATATAAATGATTTATTTTTACTAACTGAGAATTCATTTTTAGAACAGACAGATTGTTATTTGGGACATCTATGACATCTATGTGCCATCCATTAAGGATCCAGACATTATGCACATGCCCTAAAATGATTTTTTATCATTGACATAAAGTGTCACCATAAACTGACACAGAGAAGGATGCATTTATGATTACTTTGCAGAGAGATTCAAACTAACTTTATGTTAGGGAAGGCGTTAACACATGCAATGAAATGAAACCTACAGAAGCATATTTTGAAGGCCTGAGGAACACTGTAACTTTGATCAGCTTGTCCATCATCTACCTCAGAGAGCTACTGTACCATTATGTTTATATCTATCTGGAGCAGTTTATGTACACAAACTGTATTTGCTGCACTTTTAATGGATATTTCTTTGGTTTGAATGCTTAATGCCAATTGTAAGTCTTGCCAAGTCTTGTCTCATGTGAATGTTAAGTCCTTTCTGTTCGCTTGATTCTGTGGCATTTTCCTTTATGCTGTGAGCACAGGCTGTGGCTGTGGTAGAGCGGTCGTTTACCAATGGGAAAGTCTGTGTGCCATTCCTACACAGTTTTCCAACTATGTATTTTGTATGTATATATATCTGAGACTTTACACCTGACCCTAACTAGTGGGCGGCTGTGGCTGTGGTAGAGCGATTGTTTACCAATGGGAAAGTCTATGGTTCGATCCCTGGACAAGCCCTGCAGTCCCATGTCACTGACCCCCAAGTTGCTCTCGATGCTGCACCATCGGTGTGTGAATGTTTATCTGGCAGTCGCTTTGGATAAAAGCCTTTTAAAAAGTATAACGCTTCCTAAATCAGAAATAATTAACAGCACAGTGGCAGGACCTCTAAACTATTGAGCAGGACAGTTGACAGCATCAGGGAAAATAAGATTCTTTATAATTATTCTAAATATTTTCTAGTCATGGTAACTTCAAGGTAATCACAACCCCACAGAGAGAGAGTAGCTATGGGACTGATAAAGGCTGAGCTCAAGTGGCCAAAAACCAATTAGATGGATACATTTTTAAAATATTTCAGAATAAAAAAAAACAACTGAAAAATAATATAATAATAAAATAACAGCACAAAGCTACTTTAGTTGTTTTAAAATGCCCATATTATGAAAAAAATCACTTTTTCTGGGATTTGTGGGATTTATTTTGAGTCTCTGGTGCTTCCACACGCATACAAAAAAAACCACTAATGTATTTCATCAAAAGTAAAAGATATAAAAAAATCCTCTCATATTCTAAATGAAGTGTTAAACAACAGATAATGTCAGTTAAGACATTCTTTCAGTTTTTATGTTGAGGTTTAACATTCTGTGACAATTTAAAAACCCTCTTTCTGAGTATTATTCTGATTCTAAAAGCTGAATACAATGTTCTTTTGACTCTGCAGAAGACACTGAATTGTCGAAATGTTAGTCTGTTTGCACAATTAAAGGCTGCAAATGAATCAGTGTGCTCCAGTTCTTTTTTCCTAGGAGTTATCTGTCCTTGAGCTGGGAGGGACCTGATTTAGCCGCATGCTGCTGAAAGATACGAGGCGATAAATTGGTCTACAGAGATTTTGCCAGTCTATTTATACTGTGTATCTGAGCAGTCAGTATGCAAAATACAAACTTTCTTGCCCAAGTACAAAACTATAATTGTGATTTTGCATCAATAGATTGCTCCCTTTGACATTTCTATTTCATCAGATTGTAAAGTACAGAAGTATCAACATGTATAATATTATTATAATATGGTATCATATTATATGGTTTTATGCAGATATCTAATGTTTTAATATCAACATTAGATATTTAAATTCAATGAACAAAACTGTTTTTCTATACATTTTTGTATCAATGTGATGAAGTACCTTGATTTATCAGGTATTTAATTTATCAGACATTTACTGTCTGGTTGTTTCATCCATTAACTCCATTCATTTTACAGAAAATGAAGATGCTGAGCATGAATCGCAATCTTCCCCAACACTCTTTTCCCTCTTTTTTCTGTTATCTCTCCACTGTAAACTCTCTAATAAAAGGCATACACTTTAAAACATGTTTTTAAAGAACTCAATAACTAAAGTATTTGTGGTTGCTCAGTTGACATTGGTGCACCTCGATCCTCGTCTTCTACTTGATCCGGATCTCGAAGCAGAGGCAGTTGCAGGAGTCACACTCCGGAGGCTGACAGGTGCAGGCACAGTCCCATTTGGTACACTGTGTGAAAACATATCAGACACAAGAGTTCACTAAAATGATGTATTTAAACTTTCTATGGTGGGCTTTTTGGCAAGGTGCAATTAGAAAACACTTTACATTCTGACAACAGACAATGAGCTCTGTCCCCAGTGTTGTGTGATTGAATATGTCAGAGAGTTGGTGATAACACAATGTTGGCTATTTATCATTAACAATAAGCAGAAGAACTTCAGCCATGTTTGTGATGCAGTGACAAGCTTAAACTCAGATATCCAGTTTTCTCCTCCGACAATGTGAGACTGAGTCTGCGGTGGAATAGCGTCTTTTGCTTATGAAGGTTAATAAGGGAAATGACCTGGAAGTATCTAAGACCCCTTTCACACCAATGGCTCCATCAGTGAAGGATATTAGAAGCACTTTTCCGGTGATGGCTGAGCGTTACTGCGCAGCCTCGAACTGAGCTCGAAGACGTAGATGTGACGTGGCAACCTGTCTGAAAGTTGTAAGTCTTCTGGTAGCTGTGCCAAGAGAAATCTCAATCATTGCGAATCTTGCAGAGACGGAGAGCGTAGGTATATGTAAGGAGATAACATAGGCACAGGCTGATTATTGCTAACTAAAATGATAGTTAACATTAGTAATTACACTTAAACAGCTAATGTGAGTCGAAACTGCCTGCGAGCTTCTCCTGTACTGTACGGCAATATCTCTACTGACAGTAAGTCGCATGGTTATGACACAATCGTTAGCCTATTTTTACAAAAACTGCTACAGAGCCATAACGTGAGCTACAAGGTAATGGAGCCTTTTATACATTGTCGTGTTTCTTTAGAAATAAACAATGGACAAATAGAGTCTTTACACGCTTCAGATGTAAAGTTATTTGCTGTCAAAGTGGCGCCAAAATGAATGGCAGTCAATGGAGTGCTAATGGGAGGTTATGGCTTGTTAGCATCAAAATGGCGCCATAGGAGCTACGCGTTCCGAGAAGAAGCTTATGCCGCGTTCTATTTACCTCGGAACTCGGAGTTTCCGAGGTCAAAGTCGGAAACACGCCCTCTGACCTCAGATTTCCGAGCTCGGAACTTGGACAACCTCGCAGTAGCCCGAGTTCAAAATCCAACATGGCTGCCCCCTGTATCAACAGTTGTGAAAGCTGCAGTAACATAAAGTTATAAGCACTTCTGTCTTATTTGTGTCACTAAATCAGTCGTTCACACAGGCATGTCCAACTTCTATCTGTGGACATGTTGTTATGCTGTTTGCATGCACAAAAAACGGCGTAATGCGTTGTTATCAACTGGTATTGCTAACAATAGCTAACCAGGCCAGAGCTAATGAAAACAATGAAAATCCGACTTTTAAATGGAACACATTCAACTCGGGTATGACGTCATTCCCAGTTCCGGCTTCCGAGTTCCAATGTAAATAGAACGCGGCATTATCCCCTTAGACCAGGGTCGCTAACAGCAGGGATGCCGTTAGGCCTATTTTAGGGGTGCGGAAGCCCCCCTAAATAATAATAAGGGACTGTTCGTTATTTAATTAAGGGGCCATCGGAGGAGTTTCGTGGCCTCTAACCTAAAAAGACTTGACCCTCCCATCGTCAGTAATAATTTTCCTATGACCCTCCAAAATGATTTGATAAAGAGGCATGACCCTCCCCTTACGTGCCAGTTTGCGCTTAGCAAAGAAGTACAAATGCCATTTGATTTTTACATCAATGACACACAGGAGTTAACCTCTGCATTCTCATCTTACACATCACACTCCTCTGTTATGGTGTGGTGGCCATTTCAGTAGATTTACTCACTAACATTGTTGTGGAAACTAAATGCACACTTCCTGCATTACTGCATTACTTCAAATACTAAGTTACTCATCTAGTAAGCTAGTATTCACATGAAATAAAACAATAAAACATTGAGACCATTCAGCAAAGGACACTGGGAAATAACAATTCAACACTGGTTGCTATGGACTTGTCACTAGGCTTCGTCATTGTATATTTTAGCACATAGGTAAAGGTGCCGAAGCTGAACATTATATTCCAAAACACATATGTTTATTTTTAAAGCAGATTTTAAATTACATTGTAACAATTTAACAATTCGCCCTTATGAAATCCAATCGCGGCACGGCTGTTTTGGAATGCTATAGACAGACGCTTAAATTCAACTAAAATGTAACAGTGAACAATCAGTGTTCGACCTACAGTCTGTTGAGATGCCTCTCCAAACTTACCATAAAACGTTAAGACACGTTAAGAAAAATGATCAGTATTTTGCTGTAATCTAATGACACAGAAAAAAAGTAATCCACAGCGATCAGTAGATCCACAAACAGAGTCACGGTGTATCCAGCAAGGCCTATACGAGCGTCACGTTCACCAGCCAGCTCCAAACAGGTGAACGAGGCCTCTCCACTTCACCGTTTAAACAAAGTGGAATAAACAAGTCCAAATCTACACAAAACCCGCAATTAATTAGTAAGCTGACATCACATGTATATATACATGGCATTTAGGAAACCTATATTGCAAGGTTGGCACGGCAAGATGTCCAGACTTGTGCAACAGTAACTTTAATTTTTTGCATCCTGCTGCTCCCATCGTCAGCCAGGTAATACTTTTTTTTACTAAAGCAGTATATGAAATCAGATGTATTACCTACCACCATTTAGTTGTTTTGTGTTATTTAAGATATTTAGAAAATATCTGGTCGTAATTATTCCACAGTTTTTTTAAACAATGCAATTACCCGTTTGCCCCCCCAGCAAACTCTGTATGCGGTCAGACTCATCTGCTAGGGGGCCGAGACTGAGAGCTACATGGATAAATATGCACCAAACAAGCCACTTTGAAAGTTTGCTCTTTTCATGAATAAAAAAGTTGGTCAGAGTTGAGTTGGTCCACAAGTATGTGCAAATGTATCATTTGGTGGTGGGGGGTAACAATAATCAAAAGTGGCCAGTTTTTATCATAATGATGAATGTAAAATATTAACTGTTATAAAAAATGATAAGTGGTTGGCTTTCTTGATTCAATGTAATTGGCAAGCAAATAAAAACATTTTTCATAGAAATCCCCCCACCTCTGGGTGAGACTTGGTTGCGCCCAACCCTTCTCCGTGTTTTCCAAGCACACAGCACAGCGGGTGCGCTTCGTTTATTCAGTATGCAGAGAAGTGTAAAAGACCGGTCCACAGTCTGCGCTTCTTTTCCTAGAACTCGTATTTCTTTCAGAGGACTTTGTGCAATAAATCCATATTCTTAGCTCTAATATTGATAGTCTTTTGTCCATATCTTATTCATTTCGGTCCTTTCATTCTCGTTAGCTGTGATGCTAAAGCATTTTTAGCTTTCACATGATGCTTTTGAAAGTTTTTGACCAGAGGAGTTGCTTTCAGGGCCTGTGAAATAAAGTCGGAAAAATACAGATTTGACCGACCCACAATGCTGCAATATATAGTATTGATTTTGGCTTTTTGAATTGATAGACATTTTGAATTGAGACATTTGAATATATGGCTCACTGCTCATATGCCTACATGTATGTAGTTGGACTAGTTGGTAAATGACATTTGAGAAATCCCCTTGATTATGTCTGATATTTTTGCCAGAAGGACAACACGGGTAAGGGGGGTGGTGGACGTGGGGGCACTTTGAGGTATAGTGCCCACGGGCACCACATTGTCTTAATACGTATTGTATATTGTAGATATTTAGGTTGGTGATCCTTTTAAATAAATAAACACATTTTGTCAGTTCGTTAAGTTAGCATTTGCAATAGCTACAATTGAAGTACTAGATGCTGGATGTTTCGTATCCATTTTACTTTTTTTTTTTTTTAGCTATTTCAACCATTTACTATTTTTGCAATACTATTTCAACTGTACATTCATTACTTTGAGCTAACTGTTTCAATCATGTATCCATTATTTATAACGTAAGCTTTTGTTCACCATTTGTCCAATAGCTCACTATTTCAGCTTTAACCAGTAGGCCTTCTCTTAGCTAATTATTTCTACTATTCCCCAATGACTTAAACTATTTCATGCAGTTATCCATTACTTGACTCAATTGCAACAAGTGTTCAAGTGTTACAGCTGACTCAATATGTGGATATATTCATCATGTTATTTTTGTTAGTTATGCTACACCCACATACACCTGGTTGGGAATCACTGCAAGCAGCTCTGTGAAAAGGTGATTACGTAAAAAGCCTCAGGATGGATACAAGAACATCCCAGTCCCAGTACAGTCCAATCAATCAGTTAGAAATGAAAAGAGTCACAGTGGGCTTTTTACTTTTGATGCTTTCTGTCCTGTCCCTATGACTCAGCCTGACATATTCACTAATTTTGGACATTTCTGGGTCTCATCAGAACTTTAAAAAAAGAGGCTTTCAGAAACGCTCACTTGAGAAACACGCCCAGAGATCACAGTAAACCATGACGTTTGACCTTCATGATGTTGACAGTTTCTGCTGATTCCCTTTTGTTTCCAAACAATCACTACCTGTACCTGAATCTGGATATGGCTTATTTCCTCTCTAAAACCTGGTGCAGTTTGACCAGTTTGCAGAAAGTCAGTGTTGATAGATGGAGGTCAACGGTGAATCAGCTGCGTCACCTTCAGGAACTGAAAAAGAAATAACTTCCGTGTGCAGGGTTGAAAGTCTGGTTCTATCTGTTGTTTTTTTAGGTTTGTGCTCTTCTCCAAGTTTTACTTTATATTTCATCACTGTTGTTTATAAACCTTTAAAGCCCCGAACATTGTATCTATTTTCTCTTTATCCTTTTGGTTGTTGTTTTTGTTGTTGTTGTTTTTTGTTTTTTTGTATCATCATTTTTTGTATCTGCTCTTGTTATTCCCTTATGTCTTCTTGTTGTGTTTACACTGATTGATTTTGTCACATTGGAGAGGACTTTCTGTAAGCCTTCCTCCCCTGCACATACACTAACCTTTAAATCTGTACGTCTTCTGTCATGGTGTTTTAATTGTGAAATAATGAAGACTACAGGTATGCCTAAACAGTTTAGTTTCTTTAATAATAATGTAATGTAATGCATTGGTATGACAATTAAAAGGACCAGGTTACAGGTTTGATCTCAATCATTACATAATAATATTATTACTATTTCTTTCCTTTTAGGCAGTCAGTCAGAAAGACATTCCATCACTGTCAGCATCATGTGTGTCTCACCGGTTGGTTTAAAAGCAAAGCACTGCACAATTATAAAGTAATAACCAGTGGTGTTTACTCAAGTACTGCACTTAAATACAATTTTGATGTTCTTGAATATTCTTTTTTTCTTCAACATTATACCTCCACTACAACTGTAGTTTGCCAGTTTAGATTTTTAATTTAAAGCTCCATTGTGTAACTTTTTTGAGTTGATTCTTAGCAAAAACCCTTTGTTCTTTCTCAAATATGTGCTCATTCATGTGTAATTATCTCCACCAACTAATCAAAGTATTCTTGTACGCGTAGAATCTGCCATTCAGAATTATTCAGAATACATACGAGTGACTCGCTTCAATGACGGCCCCCATGTTGCGCCTCCATCTTTAAAATACATTAGCCAAAGAGGGACATACCTCCGCCTTTTGCGCTTTTAAACTCAGTGGCACCATGAGGAATGCCAGGGAGGGGGAGAAGATAACGGAGTCGCCAAGTTAAAGTTAAAAAAGAGAAGAGAAACGACAACACAACAGGCAAAGCAACAATACAAAAGTTAATATTGGAGTGGCTTTTCCAAGATGAGTTTTAAAAGGGACGTCGAAGTTGCCTGCTTTCTTCTCTACAGGTAATTCTGCCTATTTGTGTAAATTCAAAGTTTTAAAGTTGCTTGGCTAACTATAGCATGGTTGTGCATAACGCTAGAACAATGTCTAGGATACTTTTCCTTGCGTCAATGATGAAAAAGGATTGTCTACCTTGTAACATAAACGTAATCATATGTGTCGTGATTTCCCTGGCAGACAACTCACATCATGTGCAGCTCTAACACAGACTAGCTACAGCTAGAACAGCTGCGTGTAAACGATGGAGATACTAAGAGCTAATTTTGGTTTCGTTGACATTGTTCATACTGCTCAGAGAAATATATTAAAAACATAAACCTCCGTTGCTTCTCTCCTACGCTGTAAACATTGCCTTATGCTATTAATCTCGTACAATATACAGAATAACAATAGCACTGATACTTTACTAACATTAGCTTTCATATGTTTGGGAACCTGATAGCTGATGTTAGCAATGAAATGGTACCACAATAACGTAAAACTATTATTACACTGGAAGGAACACTCACGGACAAAGTCATACTTCTTGGAATAACACGGCCACTGTATTAGGTAGAACGCGCTCGGAATGGGAGTGGCTAGAAAGTAATATTCAGTTGGTTGTCATATACAATTTCACCGCTAGATAGGAGAAATTCTTACACAATGTAGCTTTAAAACATATGATCAACAAATAAAATATGATGCATTTTATAAATGAAACATTAAACAGGTTTAAAAGCTGTTCAAATGAGCTCCACCTTGGCTATCTTTTTTAATGCTATTTATTAGGGCTGTCAAAATAACGCGTTCATTTCGATTAATTAATCTGAGAAAAAATAAACAATAACGCAGATTAACAAAAAAAAATAACGCAGATTAATCCATTCCACTGTAAAATGATGGAGGGAGAAGAGAATGTGCTGCCTGGATCATTAATTGGAACATTTACTTATAAAAATCTTCTTCCTGACAACCCTGGCTACCGAAATCTGGAGCCACTGATATGTCTGCTTCTCTCTGATGCTCTGAAACAGACGATACAGGCAACACAAACACCGCTGCACGTGACGCTAGTTAACATTATACTCGACAGCAGCTAACGTCAGCCTACCACTAGCTAGTAGCTGGATTAAAAATGGTTAAAATGCTGACAGCTAACGCTAAATGGTGTAAAGTTTGACTGTTAGAGGATTCAACACCGTTATGTAACAATCTGCAGTTGCCATCGGAAAAACAACGCAGACGGTGCGTTCAATGAAGTGCATTTGAAGTTATTGTAAATGTCCATTTCCCATCTGGTGGTTGTTTTTGTCGTTCAACAGCAATTTACTAGTGAAATAAGTTATTGTTATTGTTATACATTAGTATTAAATCATTTAATTTTGACCATATGGCCTTAGCAATAAACAAGCCATTCTTTAATGTCACCAACTGCTGTTTAGTACCCTTCTTTTTTCTTTTCTTTTTTTACTTTCTTAAAAATTATCGGTTCAGGCACCGTTAATTATGTATGCGATTAATTTCGATTAATTAATCACAGAGTATGTAATTAAATCGATTAAATGTTTTAATCGATTGACCGCCCTACTATTTATTTGATAGTTCGAATAAAGAGGGGAGAGAAGGGGATGACATGCAGCAAAAGGCCACGGGTCGGATGCGAACCCGGGGCACTGCTAATTAATGAGTACTTTTACTGTTGATGCTTTAAGTATTTTTAGATAATAGTACTTTTGTATTTGAATGCAGGACCTTTACTTGTTTACTTGTATTTCTACAATGTGGTAGTACTACTTCTACTTAAATAAAAAAAAATCAGGGCATTTCTGCCACCACTGTGTAAATCATTTATTTTTTAAATTATTTTTTGGGGCTTTTCCACCTTGAATTGATAGGACAGCTAGGTGAGACCGGGGGAAGACGTGCAGGAAATAAATAAAAAAATAAAATAAATATACATGTATATACACACATATATATATACATATATATATACACACACACACATATATATATATATATATATATATATATAAATATATATAAAATTTCTTTTTTTATTTTTAAATAAAAGTAAGGTTGTTGTTTGAGTCCCGCAACCTTTATGGAAGCAATACTGAATGGGTGAATGCCCTTTTAAGTAAAATAAAAGTTTGCCTCTGTTACAGTATCAGATGTTATCTCTTCTATCATGTATAATCACAGTACCAAAAGCAAATGAAAGACTTATTCATGACAAAGAAAAAATGTGTTTGAATGACTTTGGTTATAATTTTTTATTTCTATGGTTACGAATGATCATCTTAGGCATCAGTAAATATAAATGTTTTAAATATTTTTTGTGTTTGCTTCCTATTTTTCAGAGTCTCACTCACAACTAGATGGTAAGTCAGTTTTATGCACACTTCTTTACTTTACCCTGGCTGTCAACATGTTTTGTTTATATCTTCATGGTTTTTAGTATTTTCTGTTAAACCCAGTAAAAGCAATGAAATGTGTAGACTTAAATTGAAATAAGAATAGTTTCTCCTGTTACTTAAGACTGTTAGATTAGAAACACCTGAGAGCATCCCAGGATCATAATCCTCAACCAACAGTTAAAGTTTATAATCCAGCAGTGCTCAGTGGTAATCCAGGGAGAGGGGAGTATTGCTCACTGTGTTCTTATTGTCTGTCTCTCTGCAGTGTGCGGTATATCTCCGCTCAACACCAGGATTGTTGCAGGACAGAACGCCCCTCCAGGTAACTGGCCCTGGCAAGCCAGCCTTCAATCATCTGGGGACACTTCTGTGGAAGATCCCTCATTAACAGTCAATGGGTGGTGACTGCTGCTCACTGCTTCTCAAGGTAAGCACTAAGGGGCAGATTCTCTTAGGCTGTGTTTTTTTGTGTTTGCTTAACTGCTCATAACTTCTTTGCACTATTTTGTTTCCCTTTAGCATCCCAGCCAGTCTGACTGGGTCTCCAGAGTCTACAGGGACCCAACCCCAATGGGGTGTCTCGGACGGTAACAAAGGTCATCAAACATCCTAACTATAACTCCAAAACTAATGACAACGACATCTGCCTCCTGCAGCTCTCCTCACCAGTGACTTTCACAAAATTCATTGATCCTGTCTGCCTGGCAGCTCCAGACAGCACCTTCTTCAGCGGCGTTAGCTCCTGGGTGACCGGCTGGGGCACCATTGCATCTGGAGGTGGGTCAGATAGCAGCTAGGTTACATTTATTTATTTCAATTTTATTTATTTGGTGACAACAACTGAGCTTACTCAGACATTTAAATGCAAAAATGAGTACTACCTTCCTTAACCCATAGAGCAACAAAACAGAGTTTTAGAAATATCATTAAGTTTACACACTACACTACACCCCACGATACAAAGGACCAATTGCTGCAAAGAGCCTCTGCAGTAAAGAGTTTGTTCTGGTGATGGTTCTCGAGGAAAGTTCACCTGTGGAGTTTCCTTGGTTAAGTTTCTCACCAAATCAAACTGTGTGTCTCCTTTATTTCTAACAAAGTGTTGCATGTGTTATCTTCATGAAAAAAAAACAAAAAAATTCCATAAGCCAATTTAGAAAAAAACATTTCAAATTGTTTTCATCCATGTTCGGTTGCAATCCGTCTTCTTCTTGATTGTCTTTGTTGGTGCATGTAGCTACACCTGGCTCCTTGTAAAAACATAGTGTTACTAGTGGTCAAATATTCCAAGACAGATTTTCAAATTCACTTAGAAATTAGAGGGTGTGAGAGGAAACACTCAGTGGCCAGCTGAAAAATTAGGATTTATCCTCTTGGGAACATAAATATTTACAGCATATTTTATGGAAATCTTCATTAGGTGATGTAAACAGCATAAACAGCTTTAACATTATTTGTATTCGTCCCTGTCTATGATCTGTCAATTTGAGAGGGTTAGCAGGTTTCAGTTCTTTGTTTTGAAGTTGTAATGGACCTGTCCTTTGGTTTGACTTTTTGAACTTTTAACTCCTGATTGTACCTTAATGGGCAAAGACATGGTGCTGTAGATTCATAGACCTACTGATGTAGTAATCAAACACTTTATTTACTGTATTTGTTTCTCTTTAGTTTCCCTTCCTCCCCCAGGAAACCTAATGGAGGTGAATGTGCCAATCGTGGGGAACAGACAGTGTAACTGTAACTATGGTGTGGGCTCAATCACAAACAACATGAACTGCGCCGGGTTACGTGCTGGAGGGAAAGACTCCTGTCAGATAAACATATTTACGCCTGTGTTGGTGTCAGATTTAATCTCCTGCCAAGATTTCTCTCCTAAATGTTTCTCTTCTTAAAGGGGGATTCAGGTGGTCCGCTGGTGAGCAAGCAGGGCAGCCGCTGGATCCTGGGGGGAATCGTAAGTTTTGGAAATGGTTGTGCCAAGCCTAATTTCCCAGGAGTCTACACCAGAGTGTCCAAATATCTCATTTAGGTCTAACAAAGTGTTGAATGTGTTATCTTCATAAAAAAAAAAAAAATCTTTCCAAAAGCAGATTTTGAAAAAAACATTTCAAATTGTTTTCATCCATGTTCGGTTGCAATCCATCTTCTTCTTCATTGTCTTTGTTGGTGCATGTAACTACACCTGGCTCCTTGCCTCGTACATGGTACAAACAAAACAGGGATTTACTTGTAAAAACATAGTGTTACTGGTGGTCAAAAATTCCCAGATATATTTTCTAATTAATTTAGAAATTAGTGGGGGTGAGAGGAAACAGTCAGTGGTAGGCTGAAAAAAATAGGATTTATCCTCTTGGGAACTTAAATATTTACAGCATATTTCATGGAAATCTTCAATAGGTGATGTAAACAGCATAAACAGCTTTAACAACATCAGAAGATCAATGCTAACATTACTTTTATTCGTCCCCTCCACGCTCTGAACCGTAGTTGGGAGTGAGCTGGTCTCAAACTAATGACTTGGCTCGTGGCAGGTAACTTGCGTCTAGTGGTCCGGGTTAACAGATCCGAAGCACAAAACTGTGAGGCGTCGGTTGATTGCAGCAATCAACTTGGGCTTTATTACTCACAGTGGTACACATTCACGGGCATAAAAGGCTCTTTGCTTGCTAGCGTTCAGCTGGAGCGTGGACTGCGTTACTATTACATTCGCACCGTAGACTCAGACTGATTCTCACGCTATACTTTGTTTTTACTACCCAGAACACACCTGTTTCACTATGTCACACAAACGCATTTCCCCAACAAGCCGCCAGGGGGAGGCAGAGATTGCAACACTGTAATCTGTCAATTTGAGAGGGTTAGCAGGTTTTAGTTCTTTGTTTTGAAGTTGTAATGGACCTATCCTTTGGTTTGACTTTGTTTAACTTTGAACTCCCGATTGCACCTTTTAATGGGCAAAGACATGGTCCTTTAGATTCATAGACCTACTGATGTAGTAATCAAACACTCATAATTCATCACATGTGCTGTTTATTTACTGTATTTGTTTCTCTTTAGTTCCCCTTCCTCCCCCAGGAAACCTAATGGAGGTGAATGTGCCAATCGTGGGGAACAGAGAGTGTAACTGTGACTATGGTGTGGGCTCAATCACAAACAACATGATCTGCGTCGGGTTAAGTGCTGGAGGGAACGACTCCTGTCAGGTAAACATCTTTACGCCTGTGTTGGTGTCAGATTTAATCTCCTGCCAAGATTTCTCTCCTAAATGTTTCTCTTCTTAAAGGGGGATTCAGGTGGTCCGCTGGTGAGCAAGCAGGGCAGCCACTGGATCCTGGGGGGAATCGTAAGTTTTGGAAATGGTTGTGCCCAGCCTAATTTCCCAGGAATCTACACCAGAGTGTCCCAATATCAGTCCTGGATCAACAGCCAGATCACCAGCAGCCAGCCGGGCTTTGTTACCTTCACGTCCACTGGAACTGACAGTGACCTCAGCATCAGCTGTGCTGGCCTGCCACCGCCTCCAACCACCCTCCCTCAAACCACTACAACCACCCTCCCTAAAACCACTACAACCACCCTCCTTAAAACCTCTACAACCACCCTCCCTCAAACCACTACAACCACCCTCCCTCAAACCACTACAACCACCCTCCCTAAAACCACTACAACCACCCTCCCTAAAACCACTACAACCACCCTCCCTCAAACCACTACAACCACCCTCCCTCAAACCACTACAACCACCCTCCCTCAAACCACTACAACCACCCTCCCTCAAACCACTACACCCACATTCCCTAAAACCACTACAACCACCACTGCCAAACGTGAGTGCCTGTCATGTCCAGACTTTAACCTTAAATTGAATGTCCACTTCATACAAATGTTGAACATGCGTGTCTGTTTGTTCAGGGTGATTCTGGAGGTCCGTTGATGTGTAAGCTGGGCGACTCTTGGTTCCAGGCAGCAGTGTTATCAGCTGGAAACACCACCAGACAAACACGAGATGCAGTGATGAAATTCCCCAAACTGAGCACCTTTCAAACCTTCCTGGCTCGTACAGTGGGGTTCTTATCTCCAGCTTCAAACTCCACCAACACCAGCGCCAGCAACAGCGCCAACGCAACTCTCCCCAACATTGCCACTTCCAACGGTGGTGCCACTCCTGCTCACTCCCTGGTCTTCCTCTTTTTCTATCTCCTCGTCTTCTCGGCGTGTCTCCAACTTTTCTTATAGAAGCCTCCAACTTTTTTGGAAGGATTTACTGTAAATGATGTGACGAGTACAAATGAATGTAAATGTTCTGAGTTTCTGAAGGGTAACGGCTATCAGTCTAAAATGAAGGGTGTAAAATGAAGACTTTTTTTTAGGTTGCAATAAACAAATATCTATGTAATATGTAGGTGAGCATTCCAGCATTTCTTGGATTTGAAGCTACATGGACCATATTGATATCTGCACTGTTATTATTAATAATTATTTTTGAATCACTACAACAATACAATGTGTGAAACCTTTGTAATATATGAAGACACATAAACATCTGTGCCATCTGTTAAGGATCCAGACATTATGTCATGCCCTAAAATGATTTTTTTTTTATCATTGACATAAAGTGTCACCCTAAACTGACACAGAAGGATGCATTTACTTTACAGATAGATTCAAACTAACTTTATGTTAGGGAAGGCTTTAACACATGCAATGAAATGAAACCTACAGAAGCATATTTTGGAGGCCTGAGGGACACTAACTTTGATCAGCTTGTCCATCTACCTCAGAGAGCTACTGTACCATTATGTTTATATCTATCTGAAGCAGTTTATGTACACAAACTGTATTTGCTGCACTTTAAATGGATATTTCTTTGGTTTGAATGCTTAATGCCAATTGTCAGTCTTGCCAAGTCTTGTCCTGTAAATGGGAAGTCCTTTCTGTTTGCTTGATTCTGTGGCATTTTCCTGCGAGCACATGCATGCTAATATTCGGTTTTATTTTTGATAGATTTTTGGTTAATATTTACATAATTAAAGACATTGAGAGACAATGTTTGTTTTCCTTGGTGTGTGTATGTGTGTGTGTATATATACAGTGAGGAAAATAAGTATTTGAACACCCTGCTATTTTGCCATTTCTCCCACTTGGAAATCATGGAGGGGTCTGAAATTGTCATCGTAGGTGCATGTACACTGTGAGAGACATAATCTAAAAACAAAAATCCAGAAATCACAATGTATGATTTTTTAACTATTTAATTGTATGATACAGCTGCAAATAAGTATTTGAACACCTGAGAAAATCAATGTTAATATTTGGTACAGTAGCCTTTGTTTGCAATTCCAGAGGTCAAACGTTTCCTGTAGTTTTTCACCAGGTTTGCACACACTGCAGGAGGGAGTTTGGCCCACTCCTCCACACAGATCTTCTCTAGGTCAGTCAGGTTTCTGGGCTGTCGCTGAGAAACACGGAGTTTGAGCTCCCTCCAAAGATTCTCTATTGGGTTTAGGTCTGGAGACTGGCTAGGCCACGCCAGAACCTTGATATGCTTCTTACAGAGCCACTCCTTGGTTATCCTGGCTGTGTGCTTCGGGTCATTGTCATGTTGGAAGACCCAGCCTCGACCCATCTTCAATGCTCTAACTGAGGGAAGGAGGTTGTTCCCCAAAATCTCGCAATACATGGCCCCGGTCATCCTCTCCTTAATACAGTGCAGTCGCCCTGTCCCATGTGCAGAAAAACACCCCCAAAGCATGAATGCTACCACCCCCACGCTTCACAGTAGGGATGGTGTTCTTGGGATGGTACTCATCATTCTTCTTCTTCCTCCAAACACGGTTAGTGTTATGATACAGCTGCAAATAAGTATTTCAACACCTGTCTATCAGCTAGAATTCTGACTGTATTGTATTTAGGTTGGTGATCCTTTTAAATAAATAAACACATTTAGGTCAGTTTGTTAAGTTAGCATTTGCAATGGCTACAATAGAAGTACTAGATGCTGGATGTTTCTTATCCATTATACTTTTTTTTTTTAGCTATTTCAACCATTTACTATTTTTGCAATACTATTTCAACTGTACATTCATTACTTTAAGCTAACGTTTTCAATCATTTATCCATTATTTATAACGTAAGCTTTTTTTCACCATTTGTCCAATAGCTCACTATTTCAGCTTTAACCAGTAGGCCTTCTCTTAGCTAATTATTTCTACTATTCGCCAATGACTTAAACTATTTCATGCAGTTTTCCATTACTTGACCCAATTGCAACAAGTGTTCAAGTGTTACAGCTGACTCAATATGTGGATATATTTATCATGTTAATTTTGTTAGTTATGCTACACTCAAATACACCAACGGTGAATCAGCTGCGTCACCTTCGGGAACTGAATCAGAAATAACTTCCGTGTGCAGGGTTGAAAGTCTGGTTCTGTCTGTCATTTTTTTTTAGGTTTGAGCTTTTCTCCAAGTTTTACTTTATATTTCGTCACTGTTGTTTATAAACCTTTAAAGCCCCTGAACATTTCATTTCTAATCGTATGCGTAATTATCTTTAATATAAAAAAACACCCTAAAGTATTATTTATTAAGAGTCAAACTGAAAGCTTATCTGCTTCATGAGGAGTGATTGCCTGAGGTTTGGTCAGACTTGAATGACAGATGCAATTTAACTAACTACTGAGCTGTCTTGAGATACCTTTCAATCAGTGTCTGTGAGGAATGAACCGGAGGAATTTTTCCTGCAGCCAATAAATGTTTTACACCCATGTAGTCATGGGTGTAAAATGTGAGCTGATCGTTGAACATAAAGAACATTCAGATTCTGATTTGGTCGCTGTGTTCAAAGACCTGTGAATCAGCGTGGGAGTATTTCAATCCTGTGGTTTTTCTTACGTCTAGTGGAGGGTGGGGCTGCTCTTTGATTTACAATTAGATTCTTCCTGTAAGTAAGTTATACTTTTGACTTCACTGTTTATTTTCCTTATTTCTCTTTATCCTTTTGGTTATTTTTATTTTTTTGTATCATCATGATTTATCTGCTCTTGTTATTCCCGTATGTTTTCTTGTTGTGTTTACACAAGAGGACTTTCTGTAAGCCTTCCTCCCCTGCACATACACTAACCTTTATATCTGTACGTCTTCTGTCATGGTGTTTTAATTGTGAAATAATGAAGACTACAGGTATGCCTAAACAGTTTAGTTTCTTTAATAATAATGTAATGTAATGAATTGGTTTGACAATTAAAAGGACCAAACCGGGTTGTGTTTTTGCAGGTTTGATAACGGAGTCGCCAAGGAAGTTATACAGAGAATTAAAACGACAATGCGACAGGCAAAGCAACAAGGCAAGGCAGCTTTATTTGTATAGCACATTTTAGCAACAGGGCAATTCAAAGGGCTTTACATAAAAACGATAAAAACATTTTTTAAAACAGATGAAATACGTGAATAAAAGTTACAGTGCAGTATAATAAATTCAACATTGAAGAGCAGTTAAAAACAGATAAACATTTAAAAGCAGTTAAAGTACTTTTACTCTCCTTTTACATTCCACCAGTGGTCCCCCTGGGATGTGTGTCTTACTCTGTTTGCCATCCATTGTGGCGTGGAAAAAGTACTTTTATTTTAAAATATAGTTGTCACTATAAGTCTTTGTTCTATATTTGGAAAGGAATAATTCACACTTTTTGTAATTAGATTTTGATTAGTGATCTCATGTCAACCAGTTGAAATTCACACTTTGTTTTGATTGGTGATTTCATCACAACCCGAAACCCTATTGATTTGAAATTCACACTTTGTTGTAGTTAGTAATCTTATTTCATTTCAACCTTAAACCCTTTACTATTTGTAAAAGGCCGGTTTCTTAGTAAAACCCACACAATGAATGGAATAAGACCAAAGTTAATATTGAAGTGGCTTTTCCAAGATGGAAAGAGCTCATAAGGAGCAAGGATTTTAAAAGGGACACCGAAGTTGCCTGCTTTCTTCTCAAAAGGTAATTCTGCCTATTTGTGTAAATTCAAAGTTTTATAGTTGCTACTTGCTTGGCTAACTATAGCATGGTTGTGCATAACGCTAGAACAATGTCTAGGATACTTTTCCTCGCGTCAATGATGAAAAAGGATTGTCTACCTTGTAACATAAACGTAATTATATGTGTCGTGATTTCCCTGGCAGACAACTCACATCATGTGCAGCTCTAACACAGACTAGCTACAGCTAGAACAGCTGCGTGTAAACGATGGAGATACTAAGAGCTAATTTTGGTTTTGTTGACATTGTTCATACTGCTCAGAGAAATATATTAAAAACATAAACCTCCGTTGCTTCTCTCCTACGCTGTAAACATTGCCTTATGCTATTAATCTCGTACAATATACAGAATAACAATAGCACTGATACTTTACTAACATTAGCTTTCATATGTTTGGGATCCTGATAGCTGATGTTAGCAATGGAATTAATATTAATAAATAGTAAAACTATTATTACACTGGAAGGAACACTCACAGTCAAAGTCGTACTTCTTGGAATAATACGGCCACCGTAGGAGTTAAAATGCGCTCGGAATGGGAGGGGCTAGAAAGTAATATTCAGTTGGTTGTCATATACAATTTCACCGCTAGATGGAAGAAATTCTTACACAATGTAGCTTTAAAACGTGACGAACAATTAAAATATGATGCATTTTACAAATGAAACATTAAACAGGTTTAAAAGCAGTTCAAATGAGCAACACCTTGGCCATCTTTTTTATGCTATTTCAATCAGGAGAGACTTCGTTTGCAGATATGCAAAAGATTTATTGTACAAATGCATAATAAAATGCGCAGAGTCTTTGGAGATTAGACTCCATCGTTGTAATACAATTTTTGTAGGGGTAGAGAAACAGGACATAACCCCGATGGAGTCTAGACAATTGTGGTGGCGGAGAAGGAGACCGGAGACCAGACCGAAGGAGGCAACGTAACGGTCAGCCGGAGAAAAAACGATGACCAGAGGCGGCAGGGGAGGTGGAGGGTTGAAACGACAGCTGACAGCACAGGGAGAGAACAGATTTAAAGTAGAGTTGTAATGCTGTGATGGGTCGTTCATGACCAAGTCTGATTGGTTTAACTAAAAAGTGACGCCTCTAAACAGAAGAAAGTGTAGTGATTGGGTTATTTGGCGTCTTCCTGAAAGAAGTTGCGCTGAGCTTTATTTATTTGATAGTACGAATAAAGAGGAAAGCGGGGAGAGAAGGGATGACATGCAGCAAAGGGCCACGGGTCGGATGCAAACCCAGGGCACTGCTAAATAATGAGTACTTTTACTGTTGTTGCTTTAAGTATTTTTAGCTAATAGTACTTTTGTATTTGAATGCAGGACCTTTACTTGTAAAAACAGTATTTGTAAAAAGAGTATTAAATAAGAGTATTTCTGCAATGTGGTAGTACTACTTCTACTTAAATAAAAAGATCAGGGCATGTCTGCCACTACTGTGTATATCTGACACACAAAAAACCAAACATGATGTGGTTGATTATCAAGTTTTAGTGGATGTTAACCCCAATGTGTCCTTCCCGTCGACCATGAACTTTTTCTCCTTCCGGGTCAAAATTGAATTGATTTTCAGGAGATATTCCACATTATGTACTTAAACTTCATGGGTGCCAATAATGGTGAGCAGGACTGTATGTGAACACATCTGGAAGGTGTAAAAACTAAAGATAAGACAGGAGGTCTGTGGGCCATCACCGAGTGTCACATTCAACCTGTGCGGAGATACAGGAATGTAGCCAAGTGAGATGCACTGCACAACCCACGCCCCGTGGCCTGTTGCCTGCACTCACTATTGTTCCTGTCTTTAACAGGTAGGGGAGGGGGTATATGTCACCAGACAAATCTGAGGGGTCGGCCGATGATTAATGGAAGAGAAGAAGAAACTAATATCTGATAGACAAATCTGTTTTCACTTTCTGGACTTTTTTTTAAGAGAATTTTTTTGGGCATTTTTAGGCCTTTATTTCCACAGGACAGATGAAGACATGAAAGGGGAGAGAGAGGGGAATTACATGCAGCAAAAGGCCATAGGTCGGAGTCAAACCCGCAGCTGCTGCATCGAGGAGTAGACCTCTATATATATGTGCGTCTGCTCTACCAACTGAGCTAAGCCAGCCACTCACTTTCTGGACTTTTCTCCAATCTTTGATTCTTTTTGTAAAATGTGAAATATATAAATATGAAATGAAATGAGAGAAGTTTAGAGGAGAAATGTCTCTTTGACTGAGACACAACACATATTTTTATAAGAGCTCACAACGTGAGACACTCAACGTTTCATTTGTAACCATTCTTTGCATTTTATACATTTATTTTTAATGTTTTTAGTTACTACAGATGTGAAATAAATGTAAAAAAAACATTTTCCTGTGAATGTACAAGTGTACTAGAATATAACGTGGCATTAAATAAAAATACATAATAAGAACAGTACTTGTGTGAATGTATTGTACTGTACTGTATATATTGTTTGATATCCAGTTAAACAGGTGGATTGCGGTGAGGGGCTGGGCGAGTTTTTGGACAGGTATTGTTGGTGTTACTGTGTGGGAGGTATAGAGAGAGGGGAAGGGGAAGGGCACAAGACGAGTATTTAATGCAGGAGTAATTCTGATAGCATGTACTTACAGTTATGGCTCTCTACAAGGTGATCGGTGCGGTGGCTCTGCTGACTCTCCTGACACACGGTAAGGACCCTCCTCACTACACACACCTGAACCAATCATTTTTGAGATGTCCTGAGTGGAAGCACACTGAGGAGGAAGTCAAATATTGTAATTAATTAAGTTAGTAGGTAGTGAAGTAAAACGAGTGCAAGTCCTGTATTCAAAATACTACTTTTGAAGTAAATAAAAAGTACTTTGTGATCCTGTCACGCTGAGTGCACGTTAATGATTCAAAGTATGCATGAATAAAAGGCATGGCAAGTTTATCTATACAGCACATTTCTGACACACAGGCTAGCACAAGGTGCTTTATTATATAACTAAAAAGACCATTTATAAAATAAAATCAGTAGAAACACGGTAGATTGAAATAATTTAAGAAGTGCAAAATATGTAAAATGTATGAAAGTGATCAAATTTAGGAGTGTCCAGGTCAAGTAGATTCTCTAAAACTCTTTTAAATCCAAAAGTTATCGTGTTTGTTTATAATGTTTCTAGGAGGTCAAAACAACCAAAGAAATGAATCTGTTATAAAGTCATAAAAACGGACACAGCCCACAGTATCATTTTAGAAATCATGGATTTAACGGGTAGTCTTTTTAATTTATACAATTTTCTTGTCTGCCTTAAAATTCACGTGCATTTATTAATTCAATTCTATATTTAGTGTGAAAAAAAGAATTACGTTTCTGCAGTTTAAAGATGGAAGACTGTGTAATGTGAGTATAATTTAGTCAACATCAAACCTGTGAATTATCTGTTGATTGACAGACCATCTTAATGAAGCAGATGAGTCACGTATTACATGCTCTTTCACCTTCAATAGATTTGAATACGTTTTAAGTTGTTGCAGAGCTGAGATTTTTAAGTCTGCCGTAACTTACTCGATTTGATAGACACTCAATTTCTTTTCTGCCAAAGACAACTGACCTGTTTGATAGATTACAGCATCACGAACTGGAACAGGGAGTTCTGTGGTCGCCACAGGTTTCTTTCTAGCCTGACGTCGTCATACTCAGATTCTAGTCAGAATATGAGTCTGATACTACTCCATTGGGCAGTGATTATGGGGCATGTTTCAACCGAACCAGGATAGAAAATGCCTCTGCACTCAATTGGATAGACCTACAACCAATCAGAGCAACAGAGTGTGACGTATGTCTTCTTAGCGACCATTGGGGCCAGCTGATAAATACAAAATCTAACTTTTGCCGAATCCCGTAGGACGGCAAAAATATCTTTCCGATTGTCAAATGCCTTGATCGCGGTTCTCTGTCCCTCTTTTAAAATGAATGTGCTGTCGATATCTTCTATAACAGACACGATGGCGGAATCTGCACATATCAATTCTCCAGCGGCAGCCATCTTTGTTGTTAAACAAATTCAACCCAAGCGCTCTTTGGTGACGTGGTTGATTACGTTACTGTTGATCATCTGTCCATCGTCGTATAAAGCCCGCCCTGACAATTTGATTGGTCCAAACAGCTCTGGTTCGAACATAGTTGCTCAACAACGGATCAAGTCCAGACCGAACTTCCCGACTATGACTAACACAGAAGAACGTCTGTGTTAGTCATCCATCACAGCAAAAGCTTTATGCCACTGTATGTAGGAAAGATGTGATTTAGTGATACATTCACTTACTGTTGAAGTGTAGACCGTCATCATGGTTATTTATAATTTATATTATATAATTATTTTTCACAGGCTTGGTAGTAGACTTATAGAGTAAACTGAACTTCATGTGTAAAATGAGTTGAGTTAAAATTGTTAACACTATAAGTGTTGTCATGTTTACATATTTCCAATGATAGGGTTAGAGACAGTTCATTATGTCAGATTAAGACTGGATGGGGTTGTGCTGGAACTTTTTTCTGTTTTTTTTTTTTTACCCTACAATGAACTTTAATTGTATAAGGTACAGTAAAACATATTGCACATAAAACAAAATATATTTTGAATGAGATATACAGTATACACTCACCTAAAGGATTATTAGGAACACCTGTTAAATTTCTCGTTAATGCAATTATCTGATCAACCAATCACATGGCAGCTGCTTCAATGCATTTAGGGGTGTGGTCCAGGACAAGACAATCTCCTGAACTCCAAACTGAATGTCAGAATGAGAAAGAAAAGTGATCTAGCCACTTTGAGCGTGGCATAGTTGTTGGTGCCAGACGGGCTGGTCTGAGTATTTCACAATCTGCTCAGTTACTGGGATTTTCATGCACAACCATTTCTAGGGTTTACAAAGAATGGTCTGAAAAAGGAAAAACATCCAGTATGCGGCAGTCCTGTTGGCAGTCCGACTGATTCAAGCTGATAGAAGATCAACTTTGACTCAAATAACCACTCGTTACAACCGAGGTATGCAGCAAAGTATTTGTGAAGCCACAACACGCACAACCTTGAGGTGGATAAGCTACACCAACAGAAGACCCCACCGGGTACCACTCATCTCCACTAAAAATAGGAAAATGAGGCTACAATTTGCATGAGGTCACCAAAATTGGACAGTTGAAGACTTGGAAAATGTTGCCTGGTCTGATGAGTCTTGGTTTCTGTTGACACATTCAGATGGTAGAGTCAGAATTTGGGGTAAACAGAATGAGAACATGGATCCATCATGCCTTGTTACCACTGGGCAGGCTGCTAGTGGTGGTGGGGGTGTAATGGTGTGGGGGATGTTTTCTTGGCACACTTTAGGCCCCTTAGTACTAATTGGGCATTGTTTAAATGCCACAGCCTACCTGAGCATTGTTTCTGACCATGTCCATCCCTTTATGACAACAATGTATGGTAGTATGGTGTTCCTAATAATCCTTTAGGTGAGTATATATATATATATATATATATATATATATATATATATATATATATATATATATATATATATATATATATATATATATATATATATATATGAAAATGAACGATAACATTTAGATATTGAATAAAATAAATAATAATCAAATCAAGATCAACATGTGATGCAAGAGAAAAAATAATAAAAGTAAGGTTGTCTGTTGTGAGTCCCACAAAGTTTATGGAAGCAATACTGAATGGGTGAATGCCCCTTTAAGTACTCAAAGAAAAATAAATAATTTCCACATAGTTCACATTCATAAAAAATCAAATAAAAGTTTGCCTCTGTCACAGTATCAGTGGTTATCTCTTCTATCATGTATAATCACAGTACCAAAAGCAAATGAAAGACGTCTTCACGACGAAGAAAAAATATTTATTTGAATGATTTGGGTTATAATTTTTTATTTACCAATGATCACATGAGGTATCAGTAAATATAAATACTTTTTAAATGTTATTTTGTGTTTGTTTCCTATTTTTCAGAGTCTCACTCACAACTAAGTGGTAAGTCAGTTTTATGCACACTTCTTTACATTCACCTGACTGTCATCATGATGGACTTTAGTTGTTTTGTTTATATCTTCATGGTTGTTAGTATTTTCTGTTAAACCCAGTAAAAGCAATGAAATGTGTAGACTTAAATTGAAATAAGAATAGTTTTTCCTCTGTTACTTAGGACTGTTAGATTAGAAACACCTGAGACAGTTAAAGTTTATAATCCAGCAGTGCTCAGTGGTAATCCACTGTGTTCTTATTGTCTGTCTCTCTGCAGTGTGCGGTATAACTCCGCTCAACACCAGGATTGTTGGAGGACAGAACGCCCCTCCAGGTAACTGGCCCTGGCAAGCCAGCCTGCAATCATCTGGGAGACACTTCTGTGGAGGATCCCTCATTAACAGTCAATGGGTGGTGACTGCTGCTCACTGCTTCTCAAGGTAAGCACTAAGGGGCAGATTCTCTAGGCGGTGGTTTTTGTGTTTGCTTAACTGCTCTGCTCATAACTTCTTTGCACTGTTTTGTTTCTCTTTAGCATCCCAGCCAAACTGACTGTGTCTCTGGGTCTCCAGAGTCTACAGGGACCCAACCCCAATGGGGTGTCTCGGACGGTAACAAAGGTCATCAAACATCCTAACTATAACTCCAAAACTAATGACAACGACATCTGCCTCCTGCAGCTCTCCTCACCAGTGACTTTCACAAACTTCATTGTTCCTGTCTGCCTGGCAGCTCCAGACAGCACCTTCTTCAGCGGCGTTAGCTCCTGGGTGACCGGCTGGGGCACCATTGCGTCCGGAGGTGGGTCAGATAGCAGCTAGGTTACATTTATATCTTTCAATACAATGGTGACAACAACTGAGTTTACTCAGACATTTAAATGCAAAAATGAGTACTACCTTCCTTTACCCATAGAGCAACAAAACAGAGTTTTAGAAATATCATTAAGTTTACACACTACACTACACCCCACGATACAAAGGACCAATTGCTGCAAAGAGCCTCTGCAGTAAAGAGTTTGTTCTGGTGATGGTGCTAGAGGAAAGGTCAACTTACTTGTGGAGTTTTCTTGGTTAAGTTTCTCACCAAATCAAACTGTGTGTCTCCTTTATTTCTAACAAAGTGTTGCATGTGTTATCTTCATGAAAAAAAAACAAAAAAATTCCATAAGCCAATTTAGAAAAAAACATTTCAAATTGTTTTCATCCATGTTCGGTTGCAATCCGTCTTCTTCTTGATTGTCTTTGTTGGTGCATGTAGCTACACCTGGCTCCTTGTAAAAACATAGTGTTACTAGTGGTCAAATATTCCAAGACAGATTTTCAAATTCACTTAGAAATTAGAGGGTGTGAGAGGAAACACTCAGTGGCCAGCTGAAAAATTAGGATTTATCCTCTTGGGAACATAAATATTTACAGCATATTTTATGGAAATCTTCATTAGGTGATGTAAACAGCATAAACAGCTTTAACATTATTTGTATTCGTCCCTGTCTATGATCTGTCAATTTGAGAGGGTTAGCAGGTTTCAGTTCTTTGTTTTGAAGTTGTAATGGACCTGTCCTTTGGTTTGACTTTTTGAACTTTTAACTCCTGATTGTACCTTTAATGGGCAAAGACATGGTGCTGTAGATTCATAGACCTACTGATGTAGTAATCAAACACTTTATTTACTGTATTTGTTTCTCTTTAGTTCCCCTTCCTCCCCCAGGAAACCTAATGGAGGTGAATGTGCCAATCGTGGGGAACAGACAGTGTAACTGTAACTATGGTGTGGGCTCAATCACAAACAACATGAACTGCGCCGGGTTACGTGCTGGAGGGAAAGACTCCTGTCAGGTAAACATATTTACGCCTGTGTTGGTGTCAGATTTAATCTCCTGCCAAGATTTCTCTCCTAAATGTTTCTCTTCTTAAAGGGGGATTCAGGTGGTCCGCTGGTGAGCAAGCAGGGCAGCCGCTGGATCCTGGGGGGAATCGTAAGTTTTGGAAATGGTTGTGCCAAGCCTAATTTCCCAGGAGTCTACACCAGAGTGTCCAAATATCAGTCCTGGATCAACAGCCAGATCACCAGCAGCCAGCCGGGCTTTGTTACCTTCACATCCACTGGAACTGACAGTGACCTCAGCATCAGCTGTGCTGGCCTGCCACCGCCTCCAACCACCCTCCCTCAAACCACTACAACCACCCTCCCTAAAACCACTACAACCACCCTCCCTAAAACCTCTACAACCACCCTCCCTAAAACCACTACAACCACCCTCCTTAAAACCTCTACAACCACCCTCCCTAAAACCACTACAACCACCCTCCTTAAAACCTCTACAACCACCCTCCCTAAAACCACTACAACCACCCTCCCTAAAACCACTACAACCACCCTCCCTAAAACCTCTACAACCACCCTCCCTAAAACCTCTACAACCACCCTCCCTAAAACCACTACAACCACCCTCCCTAAAACCACTACAACCACCCTCCCTAAAACCACTACAACCACCCTCCCTCAAACCACTACAACCACCCTCCCTAAAACCACTACAACCACCACTGCCAAACGTGAGTGCTTGTCATGTCCAGACTTTAACCTTAAATTGAATGTCCACTTCATACAAATGTTGAACATGCGTGTCTGTTTGTTCAGGGTGATTCTGGAGGTCCGTTGATGTGTAAGCTGGGCGACTCTTGGTTCCAGGCAGCAGTGTTATCAGCTGGAAACACCACCAGACAAACACGAGATGCAGTGATGCAATTCCCCAAACTGAGCACCTTTCAAACCTTCCTGGCTCGTACAGTGGGGTTCTTATCTCCAGCTTCAAACTCCACCAGCGCCAGCAACAGCGCCAACGCAACTCTCCCCAACATTGCCACTTCCAACGGTGGTGCCACTCCTGCTCACTCCCTGGTCTTCCTCTTTTTCTATCTCCTCGTCTTCTCGGCGTGTCTCCAACTTTTCTTATAGAAGCCTCCAACTTTTTTGGAAGGATTTACTGTAAATGATGTGACGAGTACAAATTAATGTAAATGTTCTGAGTTTCTGAAGGGTAACGGCTATCAGTCTAAAATGAAGGGTGTAAAATGAAGACTTGTTTAGGTTGCAATAAACAAATATCTATGTAATATGTAGGTGAGCATTCCAGCATTTCTTGGATTTGAAGCTACATGGACCATATTGATATCTGCACACTGTTTTTATTATTATTAATTAATAATTATTATTTTTGAATCACTACAACAATAAAATGTGTGAAACCTTTGTAATATATGAAGACACATAAACATCTGTGCCATCTGTTAAGGATCCAGACATTATGTCATGCCCTAAAATGATTTTTTATCATTGACATAAAGTGTCACCCTAAACTGACACAGAAGGATGCATTTACTTTACAGATAGACTCAAACTATCTTTATGTCAGGGAAGGCTTTAACACATGCAATGAAATGAAACCTACAGAAGCATATTTTGGAGGCCTGAGGGACACTAACTTTGATTAGCTTGTCCATCATCTTCCTCAGAGAGCTACTGTACCATTATGTTTATATCTATCTGAAGCAGTTTATGTACACAAACTGTATTTGCTGCACTTTAAATGGATATTTCTTTGGTTTGAATGCCAATTGTCAGTCTTGCCAAGTCTTGTCCTGTAAATGGGAAGTCCTTTCTGTTCGCTTGATTCTGTGGCATTTTCCTGCGAGCACATGCATGCTAATATTCGGTTTTATTTTTGATAGATTTTTGGTTAATATTTACAAAATTAAAGACATTGAGAGAAAATGTTTGTGTGTTTTCCGTGGTACATATATACAGTATATATATATATATATATATATATATATATATATATATATATATATATATATATATATAGGTAGGTCATTATCGTAAACTAAAACTGAAACTTAAATAAGCAGTGAAAAATCTTGTTGTAAACTTAAAACTAAATAAAAACAACATCCTTTAAGAAAAACTATAATGAAATGATATTGTCTTGTTAAAAAAATTATTGAAATAAAAATCAAGGTAAACTCATTTCATTATTAGTTTTTTAGCTAGAATATTTCACTACCAAAAAAAAAAAAACAGCATGAATTTCCATCAAATAATGTGACTTTAGTTTTCTGAAGCGTGGTAGTGAAAAAGTGTTTCAAAGTTGACTCCCAAATCAAAAGATTGTCTGCCAATGGGAAAGTCTGTGATTCGATCCCTGGACAAGCTCTGCAGTCCCATGTCACTGACCCCCAAGTTGCTCTCGATGCTGCGCCATCAGTGTGTGAATGTTCATCTGGCAGTCGCTTTGGATAAAAGCCTTTTAAAAAGTATAACGCTTCCTAAATCAGAAATAATTAACAGCACAGTGACAGAACCTCTAAACTATTGAGCAGGACAGTTGACAACATCAGGGAAAATAAGATTCTTTATAATTATTCTAAATGTTTTCTAGTCATGGTAACTTCAAGGTAATCACAACCCCACAGAGAGAGAGTAGCTATGGGACTGATAAAGGCTGAGCTCAAGTGGCCAAAGAAACCAATTAGATGGATCCATTTCTAAAAATTTTCAGAATAAAACAAAAAAAACAGAATGTTTAAAATAACATCACAAAGATACTTTAGTAGTACTTACAACATTTTCTAACATTAAAGTATAAGTTTGGTGATATTCCATATTTTATTCAAGTCACCAAATTCCATGAAACGACCCAAACTAACAATGAATTGATGCTACCACACATACACAGTTCTGCTGACACAAATGCTCACTAGAGCACCCAATGTAGATTAAACCACCACTGAAAATAGTCCCCAAAAATGCACTCTTCATTCCTGTTTGTTTGATAAAAACAACAGTGACCAGCTGTTTCAGGATATTTCTGATGAAACTCCTGACAGGAAGTCAGGAAAGTACTGAAAGATACACTACACATTATCTTTAACCTAATGAACTCCAAACTTCTCAAAATATGCAATACAAAGGGTATTTCAGCAACAGCTACACAACCAGGTGAACAATTCTGTATTTCATCAAAAGTAAAAGATATAAAGAAAGTCCTCTCGTATTCCAAATTAAGTGTTAAACAACACAGATAGTGTCAGATAAGACATTTTTATGTTGAGGTTGTGGTATCTGAAGGGCCTATAAGGTTAAAGTCTGTATAAAGCTCAAATGTGCTGAGACATTATGAACACTGTGTTAGTGACCTAATAAGTTTAATGAGTTTCCTCTCAGCAGAGTGATGTGTTTAAGAGGATGTTCTATTTGATTCTGTGATTGGGGGCTGAGTGGGATCAACGAATTTATGTGTAGTGTTGGAGCCCTGTTGGACCTTTACTTGCCAACTCACATCTATTTACTCTATCTAACATGTTACCTAAACGTACCCCTTATAAGCTGCACCCCTTATAAGCTGCACTCAAGTTTATTGAGTTCGCCAGGCTAATTTGCCAGCTAGTTTCAAGCTAGCCAGGTGATTCGCCAGTTAACTAGTTTACTAGCCAACAGGCTGTCAGTTAGTTGCTTTGCTAGCTATATTATTTTAACTGACTATAAATGAACACGCTTGTTTTTCCTGAAGCTTTTAATGTGAAATGTGAAGGCATAACACAGTGTTTGACTTATTAAAGTATGTAAAAACAGTGAGATAACCTGATATGTCTGACTAAATGCATTTATGTGCATTTATTTAAGTAATGTGGTGACCCACAATAGATAAGAACAAATTCTTATGGCAAACGACAAGGGCCACTTGAGTGAAGGGTTAAGAAATATATAATAAAAAGTTTGGGAACCAATGCTGTAGACTCTTATACTGACAGTCGTGCCCTGAAGGCTATGCTGTGAGCAGCCACAATTATTCTTGTGAAGTAAAAACATAGACAATTTACATGTATGCAATTTGTCATATGAATTGTATAGGGAGAGAGGGAGGATTGTTTTCCCTATATTTTGTGATGCTAAATAAAATGGCTGTTATCTTCACATTGGATTACATTCTGCTGCTAGTCTGCATTGCTTTTGCATGGTGACATCTGAATAGTATAGTTATTGTAGTTAATACAATAGCAATTGTATATTTTGCTTTAGCGCTTTTTGTGTTTGTTTCAGATCAATGGACAGCTTTGTCATTAACACTTTGACAGAGTGGCAGCTGACAGACCTTGTCGAAAGATTTAAAGGTAAGAAATATTTGTTTTCCCATATAAAGTCTGCATTGCTACTTAAGCCCTTTTCAGGCATGCATTCTTATGAAATATAATTTCCTCTTTTTTTCAATAGCTTCCATGTAATGTGTCAAAGTGACTCCAATAGATGAATAGGTCACATGTCTTTTGTAGGCTTTCAGTGCTTCATTCTATTTTGTAATAACAAATTATGGAATATGCATGTTTATTACTATATCTTCCATTTTAATTACCCATACATTTTTGTTTTGTACTCCTCTGTTGTAAAAACAAAGATGTCTTTGTATTTTCTATTTTTGTCTTTCAGAGGAGGGGATTGATGAGGAGAGTTTTCTTCTTTTAGATGAGGCTACCATCAACCAGTTGATCCCAAGAGCTGGCCCTAGGCTGAAGTTCCTCAAAGAATTTAGAGGACTTGTAAGATCAATGTAGACATGAGAGGCTCAATTCTTCAGTTTTCCACCCACTGTTATTATTTCTGAGTATTTAATAGTTTCTTTGGGAAGATGGCTTATACTTGCTTTAAGTGCAAAAGGCAAATTCCAGGGGGTATCAAGAGTCTTTTTATGCATTTATTTGCAGTACACCATGTAAACTCAGCATCAACACATTTCCAGTGTAGTGAAAGTGGTTGTGGTAGGATATTTTCTTACATGTGGTCTTTTAAAAGACACTTGGAAAAGGAGCATAAAGTTGGAAATACTCTTGATGACCCCTTTGAAGGTCCAGCCCCACCTGTTGATGTACAGAATGTTGAAATGCTGAAATGGAGCCAGCACAGGGAGATGAGGATGTTGAGGAGGATTGGGATGAACTAGAGCCAGAGGGTATTACCAATCGGGTGGCCCTCTTTTTAGCCCACCTTAAATCCAAATATTCTATGACATACTCAAACTTAAACTTTGTGGTTCAGCATACCTCCAGTTTAATTAGCGATATTGTCAGCAGACTGCAATCAGAGACTATGTCTTTATTTCGTCAGTTTGGTCTTGATCAAAGCCCAGATGTAGAAGAGCTTAGGGTGGAGTCCACAGAAGCAGCTGAGCCTTTCAAAGGAATGGAGAGAGATTATAAACAGATGCAGTATTTTGCTAAATCTGGAAACTTCATTCAGCCAGTTGAGGAGCTTCTGTATGGGATTTCCTATGTTCAGCCAATGGCCTCTGCCACTGGCATTGTCCGGCAAGTTGCAGTTCCTGATTCATATCACCGTATTCCGTTAAAGAGCCTTTTGACCAAGATTCTTGAAATTCCTGGGATTTTACAGGCCATGCTGGAATGGCAGCGCAGAAAGGGTGATGCAATTCAGGATGTTTTTGATGGGGAATTTTGTAAAACACATCCATTGTTCCAGAATGAGCTTTCAATCCCACTTGTGATTTACCATGATGATTGTGAGATAGTAAATGCGCTTGGTTCTAAGACTGGGATTCATAAGTTAGGACTTATTTATTTCATCTTGAAGAGCTTGCCACCAGCCCTGCTATCAAGTTTGCAGTCACAGTTCCTTTTAGCAGTGTAAAAATCGGATGTAGCGACCTATGGCCTTGATGCAATCCTGCGCCCTATCGTGGAAGAGATCAGGTGTCTAGAGAGTGATGGCATCTTTGTTAATACCCCCAACTATCAAGGTGTTGTCAAGTTCACGGTGGTCTAGGTAGTTGGAGCCAATTTAGGCTTGCATGGCGTTCTAGGCTACATTGATAGCTTCAGTGGAAACTATGTGTGTCGGTTCTGTAAAGCAGATAAAAGGGGTGTGAGTTTTCTGACGCTGGAAGATCCTGCACTGTTGTGTGATTGCAATAGTTATGAGGCAGATTTGCATACAGCCAACTCCTCCCAGACAGGCCTGAAAAGAGACAGTGTCTTGAACAAGTTGTCTTTTTATCATGTATCAGACAATGTGGCAGTTGACATCATGCTTGATGTACTGGAAGGGGTGGGGCCCTATGAAGTCAAACTTGTGTTGAATTCACTAATTGAGCAAAAGTATCTCACACTAGAAAAGCTCAATTACAGAATAACAAGCTTTGACTATGGATTTTGTGATAAGGGTAACAAACCTTCTGTCATAAGCAATCTCTTGCTTAAGAGATTGCGCCCCCATGCGGCAGTCAGCATCTCAAATGTGGTGCCTACTTAGGTACTGCTGACAATGCTAGGTGACCTTATCCCTATGGATAACAAGCATTGGGAACTTCTACTCCTCCTACTCTTCTGCATGGAGTTCATCTTTTCTCCTTCGCTTACTGTAGCAGCGACACTGTACTTAAGCAAAATCATTGAAGAGCATCACTCCCTCTTCCTGGAGCTCTATCCTCAGCTACATTTACGGCCAAAACACCACTTCATGCTCCATTACCCAGGAGTCATTCAAAAACTCGGACCGTTGAGTCTCAATATTTTATTGTTTTATTTCACGTGAATACTAGTTTACTAGAGGAGTAACTTAGTATTTGAAGTAATGCAGTAATGCAGGAAGTGTGCATTTAGTTTCCATGCTTATTGTGTTTCCACAACAATGTTAGTGAGTAAATCTACTGAAATGGCCACCACACCATAACAGAGGAGTGTGATGCGTCAGATAAGAATGCAGAGGTTTAGCCTTGCACGTTGTTGCTGTTAAAGAAAAAAAAAGAACTAGAGAGTGTATGTATTAGCCAAGCTCAAACTAGTGGAGAAGGTATCGACAACTTGTTGAGGGAGTCTATTGTCTTTTTCCAAATTGTTCTAGAGGGCCTAGGCTTGGTAAACTCGATTCCAATAAGGACTCGTTCTGAGTCAGTCACTTTACTGATCTGGGTTGTGTGAGTCACTTGTGTCAGCATTGTATGCTACATCCAAGGTGAGCTTTTGATTTCGATAAAATGCCATGTTTTCATTTAGAATCTCTTATGTTTTCAATGTGAATGTGTATCTGTACTTGAATAATCAAGTTTTTTATTTGAGTTGAGTTGTCGGCGAGGTGAGCTTACGGACTGTCTGCTCGCCCTAATTGCATTTTAACACACTACATTTATACACCAAACCTACAGTAGGCCTAGCTAGGCTACATGCAGAACATTTTATGTTATTTCAGAAGTGAAAGAATGGCTTTTGTTGTGGATTTGCTTTACCCTGAGCTCAAGGAGAGACTTCACTCGCTCGTCTGAATCAATACACTCATATAGCCGGCTGATTCGCGCGACAACTCATGAATCAACCGACAACTCACGAGCCCTCGTTGACTCGTGAGTTCTCGAGTGAATACCATGGTCTGCGGGTCGGGACTGTCTCTCTTCTCACTAAGGCACTTGAGTTGACTTGTGGAGTTGCTGTTGCCTACGAAATTGTAAGTTATAAAGCTTTTTGCAGCTAAGATGGCTAGCATAGTAGAATATAATGTTGCAAGAGGGTTGTGTGTGGCGCTGTTATCATTTTAGATTGAATTGTAGTAGGACTCAACTGAACCAGGTTAATGATACTAGCGATACTAGAGATTCGTGAGTCAATTTAAAGACTCGGGTTAAAGATCCTAGTGAATCACCCCTCGAACAGGTCTAGAGGGTCACAGAATTTTTTTTACTGGCGAGGGGAGGGTCATGTCTTTTTTGGCTAAAGGTCCCAAAACTCCTCCGGTGGCCCCTTAAATAAATAACGAACAGTCCCTTACTATCACCTGTATTTGCACAATTCACAGCCTTCTCGAACATTTTACACAGTGTAAAACAACATGAGCTCTGAGAATAGTGAGTGATATCATCATAGTAATAGAGTTAAATAAATCTGTCAGCTTTTTTCACAGCAGAGTCAACACAGCAGTACCGGTGTAACTAATAACATTAACCAGTCCTTCCAGAAAAGCAAAAATCCTTGATTATGCGGCACGTTTTCTTAAAAAATGCGATGGAATATACGGGATATTTATGCGATGAAATTGCGGGGATTATGAAATCATGCAAGCCCCGCATATTTTGCGCGGAAATCGGCAATTTATGCAGCAAAAGTGTGGCGTATTTGAAAAAATGCGGCCTCTGCATAAATATGTGGACTTTGGCTGATTATGCATTAAATTATTCGATCGCATATTTGCGTTTTTCTGGAGGGACTGATTAACGAATGCTCTGTTCAAATGAGAGCCGTTCTACAAGCTTACAACGCGTTGGTCACTATCAAAGCATCCTGGGCTTCTAGAACACCTCAGCAGTGCCACAGGCTGATTACCTCTGTACCACACCGCACTGATGCAGTCATTTGTTCCAAAACAGGCACCAACAAAGTATTGAGTGGACCTGACTCTATGAGGTTGACTCTAAAGAAGTCTGACCACCTAACCCGGCTGCCTATCGGCCCGATAGGATAGTCAGATAGGTGGGCCACACGCATTTTCTGAGCATGTTTGTTGTAATGATAGATCATCAATCGATTTATGGCTTTTTAGGTCAATTGAGGTCTGAATCCTTTTTTAAATTGTTTTCTGTAATGTGAGCTATATGCCATAACCATCAAGACTTAATCAAAAAAGGTTTGGAATATTTCGTTATGTCCAATGAAAGATGCACTGAATCTTTTCCAAATTGTAAAGCTAACTAGACTTTATCATAAAACAATCATTTCTCTAGTGAGGACCATGAAAATGGATGAAATGAAAAACTATTTATTTGTATGATACAGCTGCAAATAAGTATTTGAACACCTGAGAAAATCAATGTTAATATTTGGTACAGTAGCCTTTGTTTGCAATTCCAGAGGTCAAACGTTTCCTGTAGTTTTTCACCAGGTTTGCACACACTGCAGGAGGGAGTTTGGCCCACTCCTCCACACAGATCTTCTCTAGATCAGTCAGGTTTCTGGGCTGTCGCTGAGAAACACGGAGTTTGAGCTCCCTCCAAAGATTCTCTATTGGGTTTAGGTCTGGAGACTGGCTAGGCCACGCCAGAACCTTGATATGCTTCTTACAGAGCCACTCCTTGGTTATCCTGGCTGTGTGCTTCGGGTCATTGTCATGTTGGAAGACCCAGCCTCGACCCATCTTCAATGCTCTAACTGAGGGAAGGAGGTTGTTCCCCAAAATCTCGCAATACATGGCCCCGGTCATCCTCTCCTTAATACAGTGCAGTCGCCCTGTCCCATGTGCAGAAAAACACCCCCAATGAATGCTACCACCCCCATGCTTCACAGTAGGGATGGTGTTCTTGGGATGGTACTCATCATTCTTCTTCCTCCAAACACGGTTAGTGTTATGATACAGCTGCAAATAAGTATTTCAACACCTGTCTATCAGCTAGAATTCTGACTGTATTGTATTTAGGTTGGTGATCCTTTTAAATAAATAAACACATTTAGGTCAGTTTGTTAAGTTAGCATTTGCAATGGCTACAATAGAAGTACCAGATGCTGAATGTTTCTTATCCATTATACTTTTTTTTTTTAGCTATTTCAACCATTTACTATTTTTGCAATACTATTTCAACTGTACATTCATTACTTTAAGCTAACGTTTTCAATCATTTATCCATTATTTATAATGTAAGCTTTTGTTCACCATTTGTCCAATAGCTCACTATTTCAGCTTTAACCAGTAGGCCTTCTCTTAGCTAATTATTTCTACTATTCGCCAATGACTTAAACTATTTCATGCAGTTTTCCATTACTTGACTCAATTGCAACAAGTGTTCAAGTGTTACAGCTGACTCAATATGTGGATATATTTATCATGTTAATTTTGTTAGTTATGCTACACCCACATACACCTAGTTGGGAATCACTGCAATCAGCTCTGTGTAAAGGTGATTACGTAAAAAGCCTCAGGATGGATACAGGAACATCCCAGTCCCAGTACAGTCCAATCAATCAGTTAGAAATGAAAAGAGTCACAGAGGGCTTTTTAGTTGTGATGCTTCCTGTCCATTCCCTGTGACTCAGCCTGACATATTCACTAATTTTGGACACTTCTGGGTCTCGTCAGAGCTTTAAAAAAGATTCATGATGTTGACAGTTTCTGTCAATTTCAAATTCCCTTTTGTTCCCAAACAGTCACTACCTGTACCTGAATCTGGATATGGCTTATTTCCTCTCTAAAACCTGGTGCAGTTTGACCAGTTTGCAGAAAGTCAGTGTTGATAGATGGAGGTCAACGGTGAATCAGCTGCGTCACCTTCGGGAGCTGAATCAGAAATAACTTCCGTGTGCAGGGTTGAAAGTCTGGTTCTGTCTGTCATTTTTTTTTAGGCTTGAGCTTTTCTCCAAGTTTTACTTCATATTTCGTCACTGTTGTTTATAAACCTTTAAAGCCCCTGAACATTTCATTTCTAATCTTATGCGTAATTATCTTTAATATAAAAAAAACACCCTAAAGTATTATTTATTAAGAGTCAAACTGAAAGCTTATCTGCTTCATGAGGAGTGATTGCCTGAGGTTTGGTCAGACTTGAATGACAGATGCAATTTAACTAACTACTGAGCTGTCTTGAGATACCTTTCAATCAGTGTCTGTGAGGAATGAACCGGAGGAATTTTTCCTGCAGCCAATAAATGTTTTACACCCATGTAGTCATGGGTGTAAAATGGGAGCTGATCGTTGAACATAAAGAACATTCAGATTCTGATTTGGTCGCTGTGTTCAAAGACCTGTGAATCAGCGTGGGAGTATTTCAATCCTGTGGTTGTTGTTACGTCTAGTGGAGGGTGGGGCAGCTCTTTGATTTACAATTAGATTCTATAAAAAAACATAATAAGAACAGTACTTGTGTGAATGTATTGTACTGTACTGTATGTATTGTTTGATATCCAGTTAAACAAGTGGTTTGCGGTGAGGGGCTGGGCGAGTTTTTGGACAGGTATTGTTGGTGTTACTGTGTGGGAGGTATAGAGAGAGGAGAAGGAGATGGGCGCAAGACGAGTATTTAATGCAGGAGTAATTCTGATAGCATGTACTTACAGTTATGGCTCTCTACAAGGTGATCGGTGCGGTGGCTCTGCTGACTCTCCTGACACACGGTAAGGACCCTCCTCACTGCACACACCTGAACCAATCATGTTTGAGATGTCCTGAGTGGAAGCACACTGAGGAGGAAGTCAAATATTGTAATTAATTAAGTTAGTAAGTAGTGAAGTAAAACGAGTGCAAGTCCTGTATTCAAAATACTACTTTTGAAGTAAATAAAAAGTACTTTGTGATCCTGTCACAGAGTGCACGTTAATGATTCAAAGTATGCATGAATAAAAGGCATGGCAAGTTTATCTATACAGCACATTTCTGACACACAGGCTAGCACAAGGTGCTTTATTATATAACTAAAAAGACCATTTATAAAATAAAATCAGTAGAAACATGGTAGATTGAAATAATTTAAGAAGTGCAAAATATGTAAAATGTATGAAAGTGATCAAATTTAGGAGTGTCCAGGTCAAGTAGATTCTCTAAAACTCTTTTAAATCCAAAAGTTATCGTGTTTGTTTATAATGTTTCTAGGAGGTCAAAACAACCAAAGAAATGAATCTGTTATAAAGTCATAAAAACGGACACAGCCCACAGTATCATTTTAGAAATCATGGATTTAACGGGTAGTCTTTTTAATTTATACAATTTTCTTGTCTGCCTTAAAATTCACGTGCATTTATTAATTCAATTCTATATTTAGTGTGAAAAAAAGAATTACGTTTCTGCAGTTTAAAGATGGAAGACTGTGTAATGTGAGTATAATTTAGTCAACATCAAACCTGTGAATTATCTGTTGATTGACAGACCATCTTAATGAAGCAGATGAGTCACGTATTGCATGCTCTTTCACCTTCAATAGATTTGAATACGTTTTAAGTTGTTGCAGAGCTGAGATTTTTAAGTCTGCCGTAACTTACTCGATTTGATAGACACTCAATTTCTTTTCTGCCAAAGACAACTGACCTGTTTGATAGATTACAGCATCACGAACTGGAACAGGGAGTTCTGTGGTCGCCACAGGTTTCTTTCTAGCCTGACGTCGTCACATTCAGATTCTAGTCGGAATATGAGTCTGATACTACTCCATTGGGCAGTGATTATGGGGCATGTTTCAACCGAACCAAGATAGAAAATGCCTCTGCACTCAATTGGATAGACCTACAACCAATCAGAGCAACAGAGTGTGACGTATGTCTTCTTAGCGACCATTGGGGCCAGCTGATAAATACAAAATCTAACTTTTGCCGAATCCCGTAGGACGGCAAAAACATCTTTCAGATTGTCAAATGCCTTGATCGCGGTTCTCTGTCCCTCTTTTAAAATGAATGTGCTGTCGATATCTTCTATAACAGACACGATGGTGGAATCTGCACATCTCAATTCTCCAGCGGCAGCCATCTTTGTTGTAAACAAATTCAACCCAAGCGCTCTTTGGTGACGTGGTTGATTACGTTACTGTTGATCATCTGTCCATCGTCGTATAAAGCCCGCCTTGACAATTTGATTGGTCCAAACAGCTCTGGTTCGAACATAGTTGCTCCACAACCGAACTTCCCGACCTCAAATGTTGTGGCCGAGGCTAAGTTCGGCTGGCATTCAGGCTAGTTTCTTTCATCACTGCTCAGAAGAATGTGTGCTGCAGGGTTTCAGGGTACACACGTTAAGTCCCTGATTGCAACACTTTTACTGAGGAAAAGAAGAACGTCTGTGTTAGTCATCCATCACAGAAAATGCTTTATGCCTCTGTATGTAGGAAAGATGTGATTTAGTGATACATTCACTTACTGTTGAAGTGTAGACCGTCATCATGGTTATTTATAATTTATATTATATAATTATTTTTCGCAGGCTTGGTAGTAGACTTATAGAGTAAACTGAACTTCATGTGTAAAATGAGTTGAGTGCCCCTTTAACTTCTGCTGCTGGGATGTTTTATCAAAGCATCATCAGAGACTGGAGAAATAACAGTAATAGTGGTAATATGATGAGCAGTAGTAACCGCAGTAGAAGTATAAGCATACAGCATCATTTTGGGATTGTCGTGTTGTAAACTGTCAGTCAGTGATCATCAGACGTATGTCGGTGCAGACGCAGTCAATAAACATTCACCCCTTGCCTGTCGTCACACAATGTGGTAGTTACACAATTAAAAAACATGCTTTGAGAGAAAAATGTCCCCTGTCTGTCAAACCAGTTTGATGGGACAGCAGACAGCACGGAACACTTCTAATCTGTTTCATTAAAACAAGATATGTACAGTATGTAAAACATGTGGCTGTTGGAAGAGAAAGACATGCACTGTATGTCAACACCACTCACTCGTAAATAACAGCATACTTAGTGTTTGTCACATGCTATCAATACTTTTGACATACTTTTTAAAATTGTTAACACAATAAGTGTTGTCATGTTTACATATTTCCAATGATAGGGTTAGAGACAGTTCATTATGTAAGATTAAGACTGGGTGGGGTTGTGCTGGAACTTTTTTCTGTTTTTTTGTTTTTTTTCCCCACAATGAACTTTAATTGTATAAGGTACAGTAAAACATATTGCACATAAAACAAAATATATATATATATATATATATATATATATATATATATATATATATATATATATATATATATATATATATATATGTGTGTATATATATATATATATATATATATATATATATATATATATATGTATATATATATATATATATATATATATATATATATATATATATATATATATATATATATATATATATATTGAATGAGATATACAGTATACACTCACCTAAAGGATTATTAGGAACACCTGTTAAATTTCTCGTTAATGCAATTATCTGATCAACCAATCACATGGCAGCTGCTTCAATGCATTTAGGGGTGTGGTCCAGGACAAGACAATCTCCTGAACTCCAAACTGAATGTCAGAATGAGAAAGAAAAGTGATCTAAGCCACTTTGAGCGTGGCATAGTTGTTGGTGCCAGACGGGCTGGTCTGAGTATTTCACAATCTGCTCAGTTACTGGGATTTTCACGCACAACCATTTCTAGGGTTTACAAAGAATGGTCTGAAAAAGGAAAAACATCCAGTATGCGGCAGTCCTGTTGGCGAAAATGTCTTGTTGATGCTAGAGGTCAGAGGAGAATGGGCCGACTGATTCAAGCTGATAGAAGATCAACTTTGACTCAAATAACCACTCGTTACAACCGAGGTATGCAGCAAAGCATTTGTGAAGCCACAACACGCACAACCTTGAGGTGGATGGGCTACACCAACAGAAGACCCCACCGGGTACCACTCATCTCCACTAAAAATAGGAAAATGAGGCTACAATTTGCATGAGGTCACCAAAATTGGACAGTTGAAGACTGGAAAAATGTTGCCTGGTCTGATGAGTCTTGGTTTCTGTTGACACATTCAGATGGTAGAGTCAGAATTTGGGGTAAACAGAATGAGAACATGGATCCATCATGCCTTGTTACCACTGGGCAGGCTGCTAGTGGTGGTGGGGGTGTAATGGTGTGGGGGATGTTTTCTTGGCACACTTTAGGCCCCTTAGTACTAATTGGGCATTGTTTAAATGCCACAGCCTACCTGAGCATTGTTTCTGACCATGTCCATCCCTTTATGACAACAATGTATGGTAGTATGGTGTTCCTAATAATCCTTTAGGTGAGTATATATATATATATATATATATATATATATATATATATATATATATATATATATATATATGAAAATGAACGATAACATTTAGATATTGAATAAAATAAATAATAATCAAATCAAGATCAACATGTCATGCAAGAGAAAAAATAATAAAGGTAAGGTTGTCTGTTGTGAGTCCCACAAAGTTTATGGAAGCAATACTGAATGGGTGAATGCCCCTTTAAGTACTCAAAGAATAATAAATAATTTCCACATAGTTCACATTCATAAAAAATCAAATAAAAGTTTGCCTCTGTCACAGTATCAGTGGTTATCTCTTCTATCATGTATAATCACAGTACCAAAAGCAAGTGAAAGACGTCTTCACGACGAAGAAAAAATATTTATTTGAATGATTTGGGTTATAATTTTTTATTTACCAATGATCACATGACGTATCAGTAAATATAAATACTTTTTAAATGTTATTTTGTGTTTGTTTCCTATTTTTCAGAGTCTCACTCACAACTAGATGGTAAGTCAGTTTTATCCACACTTCTTTACATTCACCTGACTGTCAACATGATGGACTTTAGTTGTTTTGTTTATATCTTCATGGTTGTTAGTATTTTCTGTTAAACCCAGTAAAAGCAATGAAATGTGTAGACTTAAATTGAAATAACAATAGTTTCTCCTCTGTTACTTAGGACTGTTAGATTAGAAACACCTGAGACAGTTAAAGTTTATAATCCAGCAGTGCTCAGTGGTAATCCAGGGAGAGGGGAGTATTGCTCACTGTGTTCTTATTGTCTGTCTCTCTGCAGTGTGCGGTATATCTCCGCTCAACACCAGGATTGTTGGAGGACAGAACGCCCCTCCAGGTAACTGGCCCTGGCAAGCCAGCCTTCAATCATCTAAGAGACACTTCTGTGGAGGATCCCTCATTAACAGTCAATGGGTGGTGACTGCTGCTCACTGCTTCTCAAGGTAAGCACTAAGGGGCAGATTCTCT